>CM060953.1:17025517-17625517 GCA_030765055.1 Mantis religiosa | reverse complement strand
TCTATTAAATTCAAACAGTAGTAATTTTAGGTTGAAATAAGTAATCTATTGTTACCGGGTGTGCCCGCATGCCATGCGGGGAAGCCGGTATAGCTTGTAGCGTCTTTCGGTTGTTCTATAGTTCCCTAGAGACCTAACCAGGGCGCTCTGATGTTGAGGCAAGCTCGCGTAGAATTTTGTGGCCCGGCGCCTAATGACATCTTCCACATACTGGAGAGATGAGGCTTCATGAAGGTATCTCATGGGAAACCTCCAGCAAACAGAATAGATGGCCCTAAGACATCTATTTTGTACACGCTGAATTTGACGCAGATTGGATCTTGCGGCCATGCCCCAGATCTCACAAGTATAAAGCATGATTGGAAGAATTAAAGCCTGAAAAAGGCGCAACTTAAGGGGTGTCGGCATTCCTCAGCGCATCATGGGGTATAACGAAGCCGAAGCTCCGCATGCCCGATGAGTCACCTCCTGGATGTGACCCCGAAAAGTTAGGCCCTTGTCCAGCTTTACACCTATTTTAGAGAATTTGTCCACTCTATCCTTCTGCCAGAAAAATTAAAGGCGGGGAGGTTGGCGGGAAAGTGACGCTTAGTGAAGAGTATGGCTTGGCTTTTCTCTGGGTTGATAGACAATCGCCAAAGCCTACACCAATCATGAATGAGGCTTAGGTGTCGCTGTATTGGGTTGAAGGCTCTGCGTGCGTTTCTATTTGTGTTGTATAATAACACGTCGTCCGCATATTGGGCTATGTTGACGTGTTGCTCCGTTGGGAGATCCGCCACATACACGCTAAAGAGTGTAGGGGATAAGAAAGAGCCTTCTGGGACGCCTCCTCTGATGGGTCGTCTGGTAGAAAGCTTTCCCGCCACAACAACTGTGAAATGTCTGTGTTTTAGGAATGAGTGTAAGATGTGTATCATGTGTGCAGGAAGCCCCAGGGTGATTAGTTTGTGTAGGAGACCTGCAAGCCAGGTAGTAGAGAAGGCCTTCTCGACATCCAGAGATACCGCCGCAGTGAATGCCCTTTCCTGGAAACCCAGGGCAGCGGCCTCCACCAGACGGAGCAACTGCTGTGATGTCGAGTGCCCAGGACGAAAACCAAACTGATGGGGAGGAATAGCTTGAATGTCCCCCAGTAGGGGCGACAAGCGGGCTAAAACAAGCCTCTCGAAAACTTTCGAGAGGACTGACAGAAGGCTAATGGAGCGGTAACTGGCGGGGAGAGCCGGATTTTTACCGGGCTTCAAAACGCAAATCACCCGAGCCTCCCTCCACTGCCGTGGAAAGTGGCCCAGGGCGAGACACATGTTAAAAACCCGAGTAAGAAAAAGAACGGCTTTGAATGGAAGATGGCGGAGCATGATAGGTGTCAACCCATCAGGTCCCGACGCTTTTTTGGGATTTAGACGCCGGAGTGCGCCCTGGAGCTCACTGGGTCTAAAGACAGGTAGTCGGTCCGCCTCAGCAAGAGGACGTCGAAGGTATTGACGAACCTCCCGCTTGACGCGGCCAGTGAAGTCTAGGTCCTGGGGGTCATCTCGTGGCCTCATGGTCCTCTCTAGGTAGTCGGCAAACACATTTGCTTTTGCTTGGGGTTCATACACCAGGTCTTGGGTGCCTTGGATATGGGTGTTTGGTGCTCCTCCACGATTCCGGAGTCCTTTTGCAAGCCTCCACGCCTCGCCATTCTCAAAATTCACTCGGGACATCAACTCCTCCCACGTGCGCACACGTAGCTCGCGTAGTCGAAGTCGAACCTCTCGGCGCAAGCGCGCGAGCAGAACCTGATTGTGGCGAGTGCGGTGTCGCTGATAGAGTCTGCGAGCCGCCCAAGAGCGACGAATGAGAAGATGGATGTCTAGCGGGATGACGTGAGGGTGTAGAGGTGCTGGAGTGTGAACGGTGAGGTTGCGAACTGTTCGTCCTGCGATGGAGGTGAAGGAGGAGATCGCCGTCTCCAGGGTCGGTATATCTGTAATAGGGGGGTTAGGAGGTATGGAGTCATTTAAGCAGACCCGTACGCAATCCCAATTGACTTCACGGTTTTGAACCGTGAATTCATGACTGACAACCCGTAAGTTGACCTCAGCCACAACCGGATTGTGGTCGGAATGTAAGGCGCTTTGTGAATTGAGTGATAAGTGAAATGGAAAATGTTTGATGATTGCGTAGTCAATGACCGAAGGACGGACTTGAATTCACGGGAAATGAGTGGGTTGCCAGGGACCCTCTACTCTCAGTTGAGGATCTCCATCTATGATGCGGATGATTTCTCTGCCTCTTGCGTCTGTCCGGGGACCCGAATGCCAACGCGGGTGTTTAGCATTCAAATCCCCAGCCATAATGACGTTGGGATGTAGGGCGAGGATGGAAAGATGATCATTAGCAATGAACAGTTGGCTAGGAGGGTGATATGCAGACACTATCAGGACTTCGGAACCGCCCAGATTCACGCAGACGGCAGTGGCTTCTAGGGTTTGAAGAGCGGGAAGCTGGACAGGTTTTAAGACAACCCCCCTCCTCACAAAGATCGCCGTGCCGCCGCCGCGACGGCCCACACGGTCGACCCTGAGGCAGTGGTAGCCAGAAATCCGGAAGGACATTTCAGGTCGGAGATGTGTTTCCGATACCAAGATGAGATCCAAAGCAAATGACCCCGCGAAATGCAGGAGTTCATCTTGTTGACCATTGATGCCACTCGCATTCCAGAATGCGAATCTGAACGAGGACAGAGACCTAGTTCGACCCACCATCCTGGCTTGCGCGGCTTACTGCGGACAACAAGGCAAGCGCCTCCATGGCAATGACCATTCGGGCTGCAGAATCCGTGGTGTCAAAGAACCTCACCACCAGTTCACAGAGACGCCGGTCGTGGTTCTGCAGCAGCTGCTGCAACCATCCCAGCATCTCCGAGGCCTGTGTGGTGGGAGGAGAAACTTCTTCCGAAGTGGAAGCTTTGGTGGGAGAGGGGGATGCTGCAGAGTACCTGGGCGCCGGCCTACCATTTGCCCGTCCGTCCCTCAGCTGGCGATCGGGTTTGGGAGTACCTCGCCCGCTCGACGCCTCGGAAGCAGACTCTCGCTCTCTGGCAGGGCGTCTTCTCTGCGCTCTATCAGAGGGGGGGGGGGGAGGAAATATCTAAAAAATTGAAGATAATATACTTAACTTTGAAGACTTTCATTCTCACACAGATATATTTCTTAGGTCATATTTCTATCGAAATAGATCCTAATTATTGTTTATTTTAATAAGAAAGAAAGCAAACAAACCTAAGTTACATGCAACAGTTCAGATATTGTTGGCTTTAAAATTTTGTAAATAATTGCCAGTTTCCTTCAGCGCGGCTACATATTACAGGTGGAGCCATCTATGTACAGGAAGACGAGGTCGTAGCAGAATACTATCTGTCAATTTGTTTGTTAACCAAGGTTCCTCCTTTGACGATTAATTAAGAATTAAAGGATCGTATCCTGTTTTTAGTAGTTTCATGTTAAGCCGCGCAAAAGTTCCGGAACGCTCAGCTTCACCTTCAGCGAGCCCAGGCTAAACGCTCCTATGTCCTATACTGGGCAGAATCTCCTCCCGTCAAATACAATTGACTGTAATGTTGTATGACAGTCATACTCCTATTAAGTGTTCATAAACAAAGGATCGTATCCTGTTTTTAGTAGTTTCATGTTAAGCCGCGCAAAAGTTCCGGAACGCTCAGCTTCACCTTCAGCGAGCCCAGGCTAAACGCTCCTATGCCCTATACTGGGGAGAATCTCCTCCCGTCAAATACAATTGACTGTAATGTTGTATGACAGTCATACTCCTATTAAGTGTTCATAAACAAATGAATACTGAAACTATGTTACATGGTCAATCGTAATGTTAATTTCTAATTTATCTCTTTACTCGGTGCTAACAATAGATGACGTCA
The DNA here is from genome assembly GCA_030765055.1 of Mantis religiosa. Lineage (NCBI taxonomy): Eukaryota > Metazoa > Arthropoda > Insecta > Mantodea > Mantidae > Mantis > Mantis religiosa. Next base: position 17,621,595 of record CM060953.1, on the reverse strand, counting down.
CTTACCATAATACACAAGTAGATAAACCACCTTCGTCAACTGTTTTAACAAGATATATGCTTTATTGCTTACAAAATCACAATAACCTGTGGATGAAAATGCTACCAAAACATAATTGTAATCTGACAAACCGACTTAGAAAAACACTTTGATTGACCAAATATTATCTGAATATAATCATGAAACCTTAAGGCTTCCTCCCTATCATGCGGACCTAAATCCTATAAATTTTATGTAGACAGATAACAAAACATGGGATGCTTCAGAAATGTCACCTGTAAAGTGAAAGACGAAATTTTCTGCCGCCAACGATTTGAGCAAACTGCACAATTGAAATGGGTGAAGGTATGTCATAATGTGGATAAAATAAAACAACACTATTAGAATAAAGTACACTAACGGAAGAAAAAATTTGAAAGAATTTTATTTGAATACAATGGAATGGAAATAGTGATGATGGCAATGATTCAACAGAAGAAGATATGTCAAACCTGGTAGAAATAAAATATGATTAAAGGCAAAATTTTTTAACTCTGTTAAGTTTTGTGTATGTGAAAAACCTTTCTGGAACCATATGATTTAATTTGTTGGAGGTGGACTGTAAGAAACGACACATGAAATAAAAAGTCCAGTGACTCTTGACGGAGTGATGCTAGGACAGTGAGATATCACTGCTTTTGATGACCAGCGAAAACAGGTAAGAGATTCGCATCAAAGCTCTCATTTAAATATTTCAGGGTTAGAAGTGTTGCGTTGCCAATAACAACTACGGGCAACGGAAGCGTGTTATTATTCTAAACTCATGTGGTAGAAGCTTGTTGGAAACCTCAAAGTACTATAACTGTACAGCAAAAATATTTGAAATTTTACTCTATATAATTCAAATAATTCATTGAAACACAGTTATCAAAATAGTGGCTCTTATATTTATCTCAGAAGACATCCATTCTTGTACAGAATTAATTTTGCGGTCAAAATTGTGTCAATATACAATATATTTACCGTTTACTTTCATACAGTTAAGTGCAAACAAAGTTAAAGTATAAGCAAAGAGTATAAATGTAGTTCGTATCAAACATTTGTAAATAATTACGAATTTTCTTCAACGCGGCAGGATATTACAGGTGCAGCCATCTGTGGACAGCAAGACGCGGTTGGAACATTACCGTTTGTCAATTTAAATCAAAGTTCTCCCGTGGCGGTTAATTAAGAACTAAAATGGTCTCTCTTTATCACTTACGTGGTACGTATTCATAAATCCTTTCACCCCTGTGTGTCGGTTAAGTACTAAACTTGGCATTTAAATTCACTGCCTTGCCAGAGATTTTTAATGTATTTAGCCATCTCCTACAACAGGTCCTTATGTTGAAGCTGAATAATTTGGTACAAAATGCGCTGAAAATGGAAGACGAGCACCTTATGTTTCAATCTTGAGGAAGTATGCCTTGGCGCAATGTTAAGATTATATCCTTTTATAAAATATTCAATACTAATTAATCATTTCAGATTAAGATTCTGCGAACTTGCAGTTCGGTACTACACATCTTTACACTTCAATGATCTGACGAAGAGTAAAGCCAAAGCTATTTCTTTCTTACACATGCGATTTGTTCATCTTAGATACACACTTACAATAATTCTGCATAATCCCAGACAGACATAAATGTACGTCTTTCTTCTACGACGTTCTTAAGCAGAAGCAACATCTGTAAAACTTTTAGCTAGCAATTTCCTCTCATTTGAGGTTGTCATGGTTACACATAACATATCATACATTTTATCCAATTCATTAAACATTACAATTCCTGCAACTATTACTCTCAAAAACATAAAATATCTAAAATAGCTGCTTCAATATGCAACGTATTTCTAAGGTTAATATAATTGTGAGTCGAACTTGCTGGTAGCCGATGCTCTATATATCGCGATTGTTTAACATTCCAGGACGACACAACTTTTCCAAAAGAAAATACTTCTATGCTCCTACAGAGCAAATTCATTGTAAAGAAATTTAATTCGTTCTTTTAAATCACTTAAGATAATACAGAAACCCATAGGCAAAGACTCAGAATCCTTTATTTTATCCGTGGTTCTGTACGCCTGTCTTCCATTCCGACACAGAATTATTTATTCGTTCAAATTTCTATCAAAATAAGTTCTAATTATTGTTTGTTTTCGTGAAGTAATAATCAAATAAACCTAATGCATTTGGAAGAGTACAAACATACTTAATTTAAAACTTCGTAAACAATTGGCAGTTTTCCTCAACGCGGCAGAATATTACAGGTGGAGCCATCTGTGAACAGCAAGACGGAGTAGGAACGGAATTTTATCTCAATTTACTTGTCAACCAAAGTCCCTCTCTTGACGTTTAATTAAGAGTTAAAGAATCGTATCCTGTAAATTAGTAGTTTCATGTAAAGTCGCGCAATGTTTCCAGAACACCGATTTTCATCTTCCGCGAGCTGCCATGCAACTTTCTCTTCTGTCTCTTGCCAACTCCTATACTCAGTAAACCCTCCTACCAAGTACATTTGACTGTAATGTACAGTGACAGTCATATGCCTATCAAGTGTTTATAAACAAATGGATATTGTAATTATGTTAAATGGTTAATCACAATGTTAAATCCTAATATATCCCTTAACTTAGTGCTAGCAATAGATAATGTCTCTTAACATAATACACAAGTAGATAAACCTCCAACGTCAAGTTCTTTAAGAAGAGGCAAGCTTTCTCAGCTACACAATCACAATATCCCATTTGATGAATGCAGCATTAAAACAAAGCTGCCTGGATTAATTTCAGCTAACAAACCGACTCGGAGAAACACATTGATTGACCAAATGTTGTCACAAATATAACCATACAACCATAAGGCTTCCACCATAACATGCACATCTATATCCTGTAGAATATATGAAGAGACATCAGACAAAATATGACTGGAAATATCTAACTTTTAAAATGAAGGACGGAATGAATAATTTGGTAAAATTGGTCAAATGGAATTGGAAAATTAATGTCGTCAAATCGATGAAACAAAACAGGAGTATTGGAAAAAGGATGCACTAAGGTTAGACAAAATTATAATAGACAATGTGATGGGAACAGTGTGGAGGATGACTGTGATAATGACTCAAGAGTTGAAGATATGTCAGCGTAGAAGAATTATAATACCATTAAGGGCAAAATTGTTAAACCCAGTGTTAGGTTGTTGTGTGTAATGTTGCTAGGTTAACGTTGTTGTTAGGTTGTTGCATAATAATTGCACAACAAAAGTGATTTTAAAATTATGAGAAGATAAATGGAATCATACTATGAAATAAAGTTAAAAAGTTTGTTCTTTACATAATCAATTCAGATGAGCTCCATTCTCATACAGAATAACTTATTAGGTCTAATTTATCTCAAAATACATTCTCAGTACTGTTTACCTTAATTCACTGAAAAGCGAATAAACCCAATGCACTTACAGACATTACTCGTACAGTTAATTTTAAAACTTTCTAAATAATTACAGATTTTCCTTACTGCAGTAGGATACTACAGCTGGAGCCATCTATTGACGGCAAGACGGTATATGATCATTACCATCTTTCAATTGGTGTGTCAAACTGGCGGTTAATTAGGAAGTAAAAAGCGTGTCTTTATGACGTATATGCTTTATATTATCAAACTGTGTGCGTCTGTGTGTCAGTTAAATACTAAACTAGACATTTACATTCACTTCCTTGCAAGAACTGTTCAATGAAATAAGCCGTCTGCACAACACGTCCTTATGTGTAACTTTTTTGAAAATTAGTATAATTTTGAGTCGAACTGTTACTCGATGCTCCATATATTGCTAGTGTTTACCATCACAGGACTACACAGCTTTTCCAAGGGAACGCCTTTTCCTTCACCGAAGCTCCGCTTTAGAACAGAACCTAAAATGAAATGTGTAGTCTTTAACGTCCGCTTTTGCTACATACGGCACCACAGGCGGTGAGACACTAATGACACATGAGTTGGAGACTAGTGTAATGAGATGGTGGAAGAAAAACGGAGAAGCCGGAGAAAATGCGCCCCAGCACCGTGTTGTCCACCACAAATATCACTTTGCGGTCGCTGAGATTGGAAATCGGAACGCAATGGTGAGAGACGAGAGGTCTAACAACTCAACCACGGCGCCGCCAAAGTATCTGATTATCAAGTTGACGAAGGTAAAGACAGCGACGCCCGCTTCACCTCCAAGGAGTTCATCAAGTCAAAATTCACTAGTCAATATTAGCTGAGGATGTTAGGAAGGTCCAAACGAAACGTGATCAAGGTAAACACAAGCAATATATGGAGCTTTGAGAACTAGTTCGACTAAAAATTATATCAATTTTGCGCTTTATTTTAAGTTATTTATTTATTCAGTTGTAATTTTGCACCTGCAACGTTAAGTCATATCGGACGGTGAATGGGATTTGGGGAAATGATGCTCAAACGAGTCCGGGGTCCATAGAGCTTAGAGCTTCCCGACATTCGTCTTTAAGGATAAGGAAAACCCAGGAAAAACCTTATCCAAATAGCTCACTCTGACCGAGATTAAAACTCGGATACTCTTGAACGTGAGGCAGACACGGTACCATCTACGCTACTGAGGCGGGCTTTTGTGCTTCATTGTATCATAGTCCTTAACTCATAGGAATGTTTCAAAATGTTTGATTTTCTCAAGAACGACTCCACAGATTTTAATTTAAATTCTGTACATGTATAGTATTCAATTCGTGACAAATGAAATGCATATCTAGAATTATGTGACAGTAGAACTGATCTTGTCTTTATTGTGCATTACTCATCAATAACAGGAAAATCTAGAAGATGGAAAACAAATGTTTCCACACAGCGTTGTATTATATTCGGCTCTGTGACATACTCTACCAAGTGAGGCATCAATTGTCTTTCTTAGATTTAACGATCGTAAGACAAAATGACAGTGTACAATTTGGAATCTACAGAAAACCTACAAACACAGATAATTAGTTTTAATCCTCTGTCACATGAATTAGCTGCTCTTAGAAGTTTGATCCAAAGACTGAACAGCTTACATTTAGATCAAAAACAACATGAGGAATTTACATTTACTTTAAATACAGGGAAAAATGGTTCAATCCAAACTCAAACAAAAATAATCAATCAGGACTACAAGAAAAAGATATTGCAACAGATCACTATTCTAAAGAACACAAATAAAAACTTGAAATACAACAAATTTACTTGCCAGCCTTGGACATTTCTGAAGTTTGAACGAATATTTAAAGATTATGGCATCAAACTAGCTCCACAAAACAGATTCTCGCTCTTGAAATTGTTAAATAATCCCAACATGACCCCACCAGAACAAAAATCAGGCATATATAGGATAAATTGTGAGGACTGTGGCAAATTTTGTACTGGTTTGACGAAGAGAAATTTAAAAACTAGGTTAACAGAACACCGTAAGAACATAAAATATAAAGAACTGAAAAATCCGCATTTGCTCTTCATTTCTGGAATGATAATCACCACATCGGGGACGAGATCAAACTACTAAAACCATGTCAACAAAACATGTCCTTAAAACATAGCAATAAATTTTATGATTAAAAAATTCCACATAATTTAAATGATGATGTGACCTCAGTGAGTGGTCTACTAAACTTATGTAAAGAATCTTCCGAGAGAGGGAGCCAATTACAAGAGATACAGACAACAACCGTGAGAGTCAGTAATCAGCTGATGATGAAACTGCAACTGTTTCGAAAACGTTGCTGATTTTCTAAAAGGACGTGAGTGAGGTTACAAGTTTTAAAAATTATGAATCACTGTAAGTCTTTATACACAAATCAGTGATACTTCAGAGGGTGAAGTCATCGTAGTGAGATAGCACTGACATTGGGGGACAGGGAAATCAGCTAAGAGACTCGCATCAAAGCTTCCATTTAAATATTTCAGCGTTCAAGAACCATGGCGCGGCGAATACTTGCTACGGGCAATGGAACTCTTTTTTTTTTTTTTTTTTTTTTTTTGTATTTTTATTTATTGTGATTTACGTCCTGCAACGTTAAGTCATATCGCAAGATGAATCGAATGGATGATATTATGCTCAAATTAGCCCAGGGTCCATAGAGCTTAGAGTTACTTTAAGAATAACGGAAAGCCCCGGAAAAAACGATAGCCAGGTACCTCAATTCGTAAAGGATTCGAACTCGGATCCTCGTGGAAGTGAGGCAGACATGCTGCCATCTACACTATTGATGCGGGCTTTTGTGCTTTATTGTATCATAGTAAACTTTCACCGTAAAGTGAAAGACGAAATTTTCTGCCGCCATCGATTTGACCAAATTGCACAATTGAAATGTTTAAAGGTATGCCATGATGTGGATGAAATAAAACAACACTATTAGAATAAAGTACACCAACGGAAGAAACAAACTGAAAGAATTGTAATTGAAGACAATGTAATGGAAATAGTGATGATGGCAATGATTCAACAGAACAAGATATGTCAAACGTGGAAGAAATAAAATATGATGAAAGGCAAAACATTTTAACTCTGTTAAGTTGTGTGTAAGTGAAAAACCTTTCTGTAACCATAGTATTTAGATCGTTGGAGATGGACTGTACGGCTTCCCTAAACAGGGACACTTGAAATAAACAATCCAGTGAGTCTTGAGGGAGTGAAGTTATCACAGTGAGATAACACTGCCATTAAAGGCCGGGGAAATCAGGTAAAAGACTCTCATCAAAGCTGTCATTTAAATATTTCACCGTTCAAGGAGCATTGAGTAGGCAATAGCAGCTAAGGGCAAGGGAAGCGTGACAATTTTCCAAACCCTGTTACTAGTCATGCTGTGGTGGAAACTTGTTGCAAACCTGAAGGTACTATAATTATACAGCAAATAATTTCATACGCAAGTGCTGTAAAATTGAAAACATACAATGAAAAACAATTCATTCATTCATTCATTCATTCATTCATTCATTCATTCATTCATTCATTCATTCATTCATTCATTCATTCATTCATTCATTCATTCATTCATTCATTCATTCATTCATTCATTCATTCAAGCAGCTGGCGGCTGACTGAGGGTCAGCACGATGTGTGTCATTCGTGTACCTGTCCTACACGGACTTAATCACTTAATGACAGGATATGTGGGGTTTTGCAGGTTGGTGGTTTAAGATAATGTAGATGAAAAGAAGGGAGGTAGGCGTAGCTCCTCATGGTAGCCAACTCGGGTGCAACGCTATGTTAGCACCGCTGGTGTGATAATTTTTTAGGAAGAGTTTAATTTAGAAGTCTATTAAATTCAAACAGTAATAATTTTAGGTTGAAGTAAGAAATCTATTGTTACCGGATGTGCCCGCATGACATGCGGGGAAGCCGGTATAGATTGTAGCGTCTTTCGGTTGTTCTATAGTTCCCTAGAGACCTAACCAGGGCGCTCTGATGTTGAGGCAAACTCGCGTAGAATTTTGTGGCCCGGCGCCTAATGACATCTTCCACATAGTGGAGAGATGAGGCTTCATGAAGGTATCTCACGGGAAACCTCCAGCAAACAGAATAGATGGCCCTGAGACATCTATTTTGTACACGCTGAATTTGTCGCAGATTGGATCCTCCGGCCATGCCCCAGATCTCACAAGCATAAAGCATGATTGGAAGAATTAAAGCCTGAAAAAGGTGCAACTTAAGGGGTGTCGGCATTCCTGAGCGCATCATGGGGTATAACGAAGCCGAAGCTCCGCATGCCCGATGAGTCACCTCCTGGATGTGACCCCGAAAAGTTAGGCCCTTGTCCAGCTTTACACCTAAGTATTTTAGAGAATTTGTCCACTCTATCCTTCTGCCAGAATAAATTAAGGCGGGGAGGTTGGCGGGAAAGTGACGCTTAGTGAAGAGTATGGCTTGGCTTTTCTCTGGATTGATAGACAATCGCGAAAGCCTACACCAATCATGAATGAGGCTTAGGTGTCGCTGTATTGGGTTGAAGGCTCTGCGCGCGTTTCTATTTGTGTCGTATAGTAACACGTCGTCTGCATATTGGGCAATGTTGACGTGTTGCTCCGTGGGGAGATCCGCCACGTACACGCTAAAGAGTGTAGGGGATAAGACAGAGCCTTCTGGGACGCCTCCTCTGATGGGTCGTCTGGTAGAAAGCTTTCCCGCCACAACAACTGTGAAGTGTCTGTGTTTAAGGAATGAGTGTAAGATGTGTATCATGTGTGCAGGAAGCCCCAGGGTGATTAGTTTGTGTAGGAGACCTGCATGCCAGGTGGTAGAGAAGACCTTCTCGACATCCAGAGATACCGCCGCAGTGAATGCCCTTTCCTGGAAACCCAGGGCAGCGGCCTCCACCAGACGGAGCAACTGCTGTGATGTCGAGTGCCCAGGACGAAAACCAAACTGATGGGGAGGAATAGCTTGAATGTCCCCCAGTAGGGGCGACAAGCGGGCTAAAACAAGCCTCTCGAAAACTTTCGAGAGGACTGACAGGAGGCTAATGGAGCGGTAACTGGCGGGGAGAGCCGGATTTTTACCGGGCTTCAAAATGCAAATCACCCGAGCCTCACTCCACTGCCGTGGAAAGTGGCCCAGGGTGAGACACATGTTAAAAACCCGAGTAAGAAAAAGAACGGCTTGGAATGGAAGATGGCGGAGCATGATAGGTGTCAACCCATCAGGTCCCGACGCTTTTTTGGGATTTAGACGCCGGAGTGCGCCCTGGAGCTCACTGGGTCTAAAGACAGGTAGTCGGTCCGCCTCAGTAAGAGGACGTCGAAGGTATTGACGAACCTCCCGCTTGACGCGGCCAGTGAAGTCTAGGTCCTGGGGGTCATCTCGTGGCCTCATGGTCCTCTCTAGGTAGTCGGCAAACACATTTGCTTTTGCTTGGGGTTCATACACCAGGTCTTGGGTGCCTTGGATAGGGGTGTTTGGTGCTCCTCCACGATTCCGGAGTCCTTTTGCAAGCCTCCACGCCTCGCCATTCTCAAAATTCACTCGGGACATCAACTCCTCCCACGTGCGCACACGGTGCTCGCGTAGTCGAAGTCGAACCTCTCGGCGCAAGCGCGCGAGCAGAACCTGATTATGGCGAGTGCGGTATCACTGATAGAGTCTGCGAGCCGCCCAAGAGCGACGAATGAGGAGATGGATGTCTAGCGGGATGACGTGAGGGTGTAGAGGTGCTGGAGTGTGAACGGTGAGGTTGCGAACTGTTCGTCCTACGATGGAGGTGAAGGAGGAGATCGCCGTCTCCAGGGTCGGTATATCTGTAATAGGTGGGTTAGGAGGTATGGAGTCATTTAAGCAGACCCGTACGGAATCCCAATCGACTTCACGGTTTTGAACCGTGAATTCATGACTGACAACCCGTAAGTTGACCTCAGCCACAACTAGGTTGTGGTCGGAATGTAAGGCGCTTTGTGAATTGAGTGATAAGTGAAATGGAAAATGTTTGATGATTGCGAAGTCAATGACCGAAGGTTGGCCTTGAATTCGCGGGAAATGAGTGGGTTACCAGGGACCCTCTACTCTCAGTTGAGGATCTCCATCTATGATGCGGATGATTTCTCGGCCTCTTGCGTCTGTCCGGGGACCCGAATGCCAACGCGGGTGTTTAGCATTCAAATCCCCAGCCATAATGACGTTGGGATGTAGGGCGAGGATGGAGAGATGATCATTAGCAATGAACTGTTGGCTAGGAGAGTGATATGCAGACACTATCAGGACTTCGGAACCGCCCAGATTCACGCAGACGGCAGTGGCTTCAAGGGTTTGAAGAGCGGGAAGCTGGACAGGTTTAAAAACAACCCCCCTCCTCACAAAGATCGCCGTGCCGCCGCCGCGACGGCCCACACGGTCGACCCTGCGGCAGTGGTAGCCGGAAATCTGGAAGGACATTTCAGGTCGGAGATGTGTTTCCGATACCAAGATGAGATCCAAAGCAAATGACCTCGCGAAATGCAGGAGTTCATCTTGTTGACCATTGATGCCACTCGCATTCCAGAATGCGAATCTGAACGGGGACAGAGACCTAGTTCAACCCGCCATCCTGGCTTGCGCGGTTTACTGCGGACAACAAGGCAAGCGCCTCCATGGCAATGACCATTCCGGCTGCAGAATCCGTGGTGTCAAAGAATCTCACCACCAGTTCACAGAGACGCCGGTCGTGGTTCTGCAGCAGCTGCTGCAACCATCCCAGCATCTCCGAGGCCTGTGTGGTGGGAGGAGAAACTTCTTCTGAAGTGGAAGCTTTGGTGGGAGAGGGGGATGCTGAAGAGTGCCTGGGCGCCGGCCTACCATTTGCCCGTCCGTCCCTCAGCTGGCGATCGGGTTTGGGAGTACCTTGCCCGCTCGACGCCTCGGAAGCAGACTCTCGCTCTCTGGCAAGGCGTCTTCCCTGCGCTCTATCAGAGGGGCGGGGGGGAGGAAATATCTAAAAAATTGAAGATAATATACTTAACTTTGAAGACTTTCATTCTCACACAGATATATTTCTTAGGTCATATTTCTATCGAAATAGATCCTAATTATTGTTTATTTTAATAAGAAAGAAAGCAAACAAACCTAAGTTACATGCAACAGTTCAGATATTGTTGGCTTTAAAATTTTGTAAATAATGGCCAGTTTTCTTCAGCGCGGCTACATATTACAGGTGGAGCCATCTATGTACAGGAAGACGAGGTCGTATCTGTCAATTTGTTTGTTAACCAAGGTTCCTCCTTTAAAGATTAATTAAGAATTAAAGGATCGTATCCTGTTTTTAGTAGTTTCATGTTAAGCAGCGCAAAAGTTCCGGAACGCTCAGCTTCACCTTCAGCGAGCCCAGGCTAAACGCTCCTATGTCCTATACTGGGGAGAATCTCCTCCCGTCAAATACAATTGACTGTAATGTTGTATGACAGTTATACTCCTATTAAGTGTTCATAAACAAATGAATACTGAAACTATGTTACATGGTCAATCGTAATGTTAATTTCTAATTTATCTCTTAACTCGGTGCTAACAATAAATGAAATGAAATGTGTAGCGTTTAACGCCCGCTTTTACTACATACGGCACCGCAGGCGGTGACACTGATGATACATGAGATGAAGATGGAGCACCGGTGGAATGAGATGCTAACAATAGATGACGTCACTTACCATAATACAGAAGTAGATGAACCACCTTCGTCAACTGTTTTAACAAGATATATGCTTTATTGCTTACAAAATCACAATAACCTGTGGATGAAAATACTACCAAAACATAATTGTAATCTGACAAACCGACTTAGAAAAACACTTTGATTGACCAAATATTATCTGAATATAATCATGAAACCTTAAGGCTTCCTCCCTATCATGCGGACCTAAATCCTATAAATTTTATGTAGACAGATAACAAAACATGGGATGCTTCAGAAATGTCACCTGTAAAGTGAAAGACGAAATTTTCTGCCGCCAACGATTTGAGCAAACTGCACAATTGAAATGGGTGAAGGTATGTCATAATGTGGATAAAATAAAACAACACTATTAGAATAAAGTACACTAACGGAAGAAAAAATTTGAAAGAATTTTATTTGAAGGCAATGGAATGGAAATAGTGATGATGGCAATGATTCAACAGAAGAAGATATGTCAAACCTGGTAGAAATAAAACATGATTAAAGGCAAAATTGTTTAACTCTGTTAAGTTGTGTGTATGTGAAAAACCTTTCTCTAACCATGTGATTTAATTTGTTGGAGGAGGACTGTAAGTAACGACACATGAAATAAAAAATCCAGTGACTCTTGACGGAGTGATGCTAGCACAGTGAGATATCACTGCTTTTGATGACCAGCGAAAACAGGTAAGAGATTCGCATCAAAGCTTTCATTTAAATATTTCAGGGTTAGAAGTGTTGCGTTGCCAATAACAGCTACGGGCAACGGAAGCGTGTTATTTTTCTAAACTCATGTGGTAGAAGCTTGTTGGAAACCTCAAAGTACTATAACTGTACAGCAAAAATATTTAAAATTTAACTCTATATAATTCAAATCATTCATTGAAATACAGTCCAAGTCCAAGTCGTGTACTGACAGGCTGTTAACAGCCAGAAGGTTTTTGCTGCGTACCCACCCATGTTTTGGGTCTGACCGCAGGTTGTTAATTTTGATGTTTGTAGGATGATGTTATATTTTTTGTTGAAGAAAATTTTGTTAAGGTAGCTTTTTGCTCCTCTTTAATTTTGTACAGGATGCCTAACTGCTTATTTGTTTACACCCTGATGTTTTATTTTTCTAAAAAATGGGGTAAATTTAGTAGCCAAACAGCTCTTTTGGAGTTTTGTAATTTAGCTTATGCTGCTGTAAGGATTTACTCCTTTGTTACCTCGGATGCCCGCAAGCCATACGGGGTACCCGGTAAAGCCTGAATCGGCGGCTCGCAGCGTCGTAGTCTCCTAGAGACCGAACCAGGGCGCTTCTATGAGCTGGAATTTTATCGTAAAATTTTGTTGCCCGGCGTCTAATTTCGTCCTCCACGTATGGGAGAAGGGAAGCTTCGTGAAGTAACCTCACGGGAAAAGAACGGCCCACAGAATAGATGGATCGGAGTCCTCTGTTCTGTGCACGCTGAAGGTATGCTATCCAGCTATCAGCAGCCATGCCCCAGATTTCACAGGCGTACAACATGAGTGGGATTATCAGCGCTCGAAAGAGGTGTAGCTTTATGCGGACTGGCATCGAGCGAGAACCCAGCATTGGGTACAGAGAGGCAATAGCCCCCTGCACCCGTGCCGATAGTTCCCTGATGTGTCCGCGGAAAGTTAGGCCTCTATCAAGTTGAACGCCCAGGTACTTGATGGAATTAGTCCACTCTATCCTTCGGCCCCTGAAGTGGAAGTTTGGTCGGTCAGCGGGGGTGTGGCGCCTCGTAAAAAGAATGGCGTGGCTTTTGTCCGGATTTACGGACATCCGCCAACGCCTGCACCATTCTTGTGTGAGACGGAGGTGTCTCTGAATTGGGTTGAAGGCTCTGAGTATATGTCTGTTTTTGCAGAACAACAACACGTCGTCAGCATGTTGTGCCATTTCGACCTGTGGTTGAGTTGGAAAATCTGCCATGAAAACACTAAATAGTGTGGGGGATAGTACAGAGCCTTCGGGGACTCCGCCTCTCACGGGTCTCAGTGTAGATGTTTTCCCCGCTACTGTGACTTTAAATGATCTGTGCCTGAGAAAGCTGTGTAGGATGTTGATTAGCTGTGTAGGTAGCCCCAGTTGGATAAGTTTGAAGATCAGACCGGCATGCCATGTCGTGGAGAAGGCCTTTTCGACATCCAAAGATACCAATGCCGTGAAAGCGCGTTCCTGGAAACCCAGGGCCGCTGTCTCCACCACACGTAGCAGCTGTTGGGTAGTCGAGTGCCCAGGACGAAATCCGAACTGGTGGTCAGGAATAGCTTGTACATCTCCCAAGATGGGAGTCATTCGGGTTAGGATTAACCTCTCGAATACCTTCGAGAGGGTAGAAAGGAGGCTTATGGATCGGTAGCTGGAAGGATGTACAGGATCCTTCCCAGGCTTCAATATACATATCACCCGAGCCTCTCTCCACTCGCGAGGAAAGTGCCCTAAGGTGATGCACATATTGAAGATCCTGGTTAGGAAAAGAACGGCATTGAAGCGAAGGTGACGAAGCATGAGGGGTGTCAGCCCGTCCGGCCCCGCCGCCTTGTTTGGTTTGAGGCGTTTGAGGACGCCCTGGACTTCACTGGGGGGAATGACGGGAAGTCGTTCCGCGTCCTCGGGAGGACGTCGAAAAAATCGGCGTACCTCCCTACGAACGCGTTCGGAAAAGATGTCGTCCTGGAGGTCCTCTCTCGGACATAGAGTGCGTTCAAGATAGTCAGCGAACGCATTTGCTTTGGCTTGGGGTTCATAGGCGAGGCCTTGGGTGCCATGGATGGGTGAGGTGTATTGACCTTTGCGATTCCTGAGGGTCCTGGCGATACGCCACACGTCGCCATTTTCAACGCGCAGTCTGGCCATTGTGTCCTCCCACGCTTGCACCTTGTGCTCACGCAGTCGGACCCTGACCAGTCGACGTAAACGTCGCAAGAGCGCGCGATTAGGTGGCGTGCGGTGTCGCTGGTACAGTCTCCGTGCCGCCCAGGAGCGGCGGATAAGAAGGGTGATGTCTAAAGGAAGAACGTCTGGATGAAGAGGTGCAGGTACATGAACTGTTAGATTTTTGGCAGTTCGCGTCAGGATAGAAGTGAATGATGAGATTGCCCTCTCAATGTCCGGGATGTTTGTAACTTTTGGGTTCGGTGGAATGGAAGTGCGGAGGCAGCTCCTAACGCCTTCCCAATCGACTTCTCGCGTTTGATGCGAGGTGTCATGACTGGCAACCCTAGTGTTGATTTCTGTCAGCACCGGATTATGGTCAGAATGAAGTGCGTTTAGTGACGTAAGAGTGAGATGAAATGGAAAATGCTTTGTGATTGCGAAGTCAATGACTGATGGCAGTCCTCCATCTCGCGGGTAGTGCGTTGGTTGCCAGGGACCCTGCACTTGAAGCTGTGGGTCTCCATCTATTGGCGAATGATTTGATTGCCTCTTGCACCTGCCCGACGACCACAATGCCAACGCTGATGTTTTGCATTGAAGTCCCCGGCCATGTTAAAGTAAAAGCAAAGAGTATAAATGCAGTTCATATCAAACATTTGTAAATAATTACGAATTTTCTTCAACGCGGCAGGATATTACAGGTGGAGCCATCTGTGGACAGCAGGACGCGGTTGGAACATTAGCGTTTGTCAATTTGAATCAAAGTTCCCCCCTGGAGTTTAATTAAGAACTAAAATGGCCTGTCTTTATCACTTACGTGGTACGTATTCATAAATCCTTTCACCTCTGTGTGTCGGTTAAGTACTAAACTTGGCATTTAAATTCACTGCCTTGCCAGAATTTTTCAAAATATTTTGCCATCTCCTACAACAGGTCCTTATGTTGAAGCTGAATAATTTGGAACAAAATGCGCTGAAGATGAAAGACAAGCACCTTATGTGTCAATCTAGAGGAAGTATGCCTTGGCGCAATGTTAAGATTATATCCTTTTATAAAATACTCAATACTAAATCATTGCAGATTAAGATTCTGCGAACTTGCAGTTCGGTACTACACATCTTTACACTTCAATGATCTGACGAAGAGTAAAGCCAAAGCTATTTCTTTCTTACACACGCGATTTGTTCATCTTAGATACACACTTACAATAATTCTGCATAATCCCGGACAGACATAAATGTACGTCTTTCTTCTACGACGTTCTTAAGCAGAAGCAACATCTGTAAAACCTTTAGCTAGCAATTCCTCTCATTTGAGGTTGTCATGGTTACACATAACATATCATACATTTTATCCATTTCATTAAACATTACAATTCCTGCAACTATTACTCTCAAAAACATAAAATATCTAAAATAGCTGCTTCAATATGCAACGTATTTCTAAGGTTAATATAATTGTGAGTCGAACTTGCTGGTAGCCGATGCTCTATATATCGCGATTGTTTAACATTCCAGGACGACACAACTTTTCCAAAAGAAAATACTTCTATGCTCCTCCAGAGCAAATTCATTGTAAAGAAATTTAATTCGTTCTTTTAAATCACTTAAGATAATACAGAAACCCATAGGCAAAAACTCAGAATCCTTTATTTTATCCGTGGTTCTGTACGCCTGTCTTCCATTCCGACACAGAATTATTTATTCGTTCAAATTTCTATCAAAATAAGTTCTAATTATTGTTTGTTTTCGTGAAGTAATAATCAAATAAACCTAATGCATTTGGAAGAGTACAAACATACTTAATTTAAAACTTCGTAAACAATTGGCAGTTTTCCTCAACGCGGCAGAATATTACAGGTGGAGCCATCTGTGAACAGCAAGACGGAGTAGGAACGGAATTTTATCTCAATTTAATTGTCAACCAAAATCCCTCTCTTGACGTTTAATTAAGAGTTAAAGAATCGTATCCTGTAAATTAGTAGTTTCATGTAAAGTCGCGCAATGTTTCCAGAACACTGATTTTCATGTTCCGCGAGCTGCCATGCAACTTTCTCTTCTGTCTCTTGCCAACTCCTATACTCAGTAAACCCTACTACCAAGTACATTTGACTGTAATGTACAGTGACAGTCATATGCCTAGCAAGTGTTTATAAACAAATGGATATTGTAATTATGTTAAATGGTTAATCACAATGTTAAATCCTAATATATCCCTTAACATAGTGCTAGCAATAGATAATGTCTCTTAACATAATACACAAGTAGATAAACCTCCAACGTCAAGTTCTTTAAGAAGAGGCAAGCTTTCTCAGCTACACAATCACAATATCCCATTTGATGAATGCAGCATTAAAACAAAGCTGCCTGGATTAATTTCAGCTAACAAACCGACTCGGAAAAACACATTGATTGACCAAATGTTGTCACAAATATAACCATACAACCATAAGGCTTCCACCATAACATCCACATCTAAATCCTGTAGAATATATGAAGAGACATCAGACAAAATATGACTGGAAATATCTAACTTTTAAAATGAAGGACGGAATGAATAATTTGGTAAAATTGGACAAATGGAATTGGAAAATTAATGTCGTCAAATCGATGAAACAAAACAGGAGTATTGGAAAAAGGATGCACAAAGGTTAGACAAAATTATAATAGACAATGTGATGGGAACAGTGTGGAGGATGACTGTGATAATGACTCAAGAGTTGAAGATATGTCAGCGTAGAAGAATTATAATACCATTAAGGGCAAAATTGTTAAACCCAGTGTTAGGTTGTAGTGTGTAATGTTGCTAGGTTAACGTTGTTGTTAGGTTGTTGCACAATAATTGCACAACAAAAGTGATTTTAAAATTACGTGAAGATAAATGGAATCATACTATGAAATAAAGTAAAAAGTTTGTTCTTTATATAATTAATTCAGATGACCTCCATTCTCATACAGAATAACTTATTAGGTCTAATTTATCTTAAAATACATTATGATTACTGTTTACTTTAATTCAGTGAAAAGCGAATAAACTCAAAGCACTTACAGACATTAATCGTACAGTTAATTTTATAACTTTCTAAATAATTACAGATTTTCCTTACTGCAGTAGGATACTACAGCTGGAGGCATCTATTGACGGCAAGACAGTAATATGATCATTACCATCTTTCAATTGGTGTGTCAAACTGGCGGTTAATTAAGAAGTAAAAAGCGTGTCTTTATGAGGTATATGTTTCATATTTATCAAACTGTGTACGTCTGTGTGTCTGTTGAATACTAAACTGGACATTTACATTCACTGCCTTGCAAGAACTGTTCAATGGAATAAGCCGTCTGCACAACACGTCCTTATGTGTAACTTTTTTGAAAATGAGTATAATTTTGAGTCGAACTGGTACTCGATGCTGCATATATTGCTAGTGTTTACCATCACAGGGCTACACACATTTTCCAAAGGAACACCTTTATCTTTACCGAAGCTCCACCACCTTAGAACAGAAACTAAAATGAAATGACAGTCTTTAACGTCAGCTTATGCTACATACGGCAGCACAGGCGGTGACACTGATAATATATGAGTTGGAATACTAGTGTAATGAGATGGTAGAAGAAAAAACGGAGAAACCGGAGAAAACTTGCCCCAGCACAAATATCACTTTGCGGTCGCAGTGGATCGAACACAAGCCGCCATGGTGAGAGACTAGTGGTCTAAAAGCTCAACCCCGGTGCGGCCAAAGAAGCTGATTGTCAAGGTCATCAAGGTAAATATTATTTATAATATTTCTTTCTCTGTAATTTTACGTCCTCCAACGTTAAGTCATATCGGATGGTGAATGAGATTGGGGAAATGATACTCAAATGAGTCCCTAGTCCATTGAGCTCAGAGCTACCCGACATTCGTCTTTAAGGATAAGGAAAAACCCCGGGAAAACCTTATCCAAGTAGCTCACTCTGACCGAGATTTGAACTCTTGAACGTGAGGCAGACTCGCTACCATATACGCTACCGAGGCGGGCTTTTGTGCTTCATTGTATCATAGTCCTTAACTCACAGGAATGTTTCAAAATGTTTGATTTTCTCAAGAACGACTCCACAGATTTTAATTTAAATTCTGTACATGTATAGTATTTAATTCGTGACAAATGAAATGCATATCTAGAATTTTGTGACAGTAGCACTGATCTTGTCTTTATTGTGCATTACTCATCAATAACTGGAAAATCTAGAAGATGGAAAACAAATGTTTCCACACAGCGTTGTATTATATTCGGCTCTGTGACATACTCTACCAAGTGCGGCATCCATTGTCTTTCTTAGATTTAACGATCGTAAGACAAAATGACAGTGTACAATTTGGAATCTACAGAAAACCTACAAACACAGATAATTAGTTTCAATCCTCTGTCACATAAATTAGCTGCTCTTAGAAGTTTGAACCATAGTTTGAACAGCATACCTTTAGATCAAAAACAATATGAGGAATTTACATTTACTCTAAATACAGTAGAAAAGAATGGTTTCAATCCAAACTCAACCAAAAGATAATCAGCCGGGACTACAGGCAAAGTAAATTAAAACAGATGACTACTCTTCAAAACAAATAAAAACTGAAAATACAACTAATTCACTTACCACCGCCGGACATTTCTGAATTTTGAACGAATATATAAAGAAAATAGCATCAAACTAGCTCCACAAAACAGATTCTCACTCTAGAAATTGTTAAATAACCCCTTAACAACACGACCCCATCAGAACAAAAATCAGGAATATATAGGATAAATTGAGAAAACTATGACAAATTTTATATTGGTTAGACGAAGAGAAATTTAAAAACTAGGTTAACAGAACACCGTAGCAACATAAAATATAAACAACAGAAAAATCGGCAGTTGCTCTTCACTTCTGGAATGATAATCACCACATCGAGGAGGAGATCAAACCACTAAAACCACTGTCAACAAAACTTGAACTTACAACATAGCAATAAATTTTATGATTAAAAACATTCTACATATTCAAAATTTTGAGGTCCCTCAGTGAGTGGTCTACTGAACTTATGTAAAGAATCTTCCCAGAGAGGGAGCCAATTACAAGAGATCCAGACAACAACCGTGAGAGTCGCTAATCAGCTGATGATCAAACTGCAACTGTGTCGAAAACGTTGCTGATTTTGTAAAAGCACGTGAGTGAAGTTACAAGTTTTAAAAAGTATGACTCAATGTTAGTCTTTATACACAAATCAGTGATACTTCAGAGGGTGAAGGCATCGCAGTGAGATACCACTGACATTGGGGGACAGGGAAATCAGCTAAGAGACTCGCGTCAAATGTTTTATTTAAATATTTCAGCGTTCAAGAACCATGGCGCGGCGAAGAGCAGCTACGGGTAATGGAACCTTTTTTGCATTTTTTTGTAATTTACGTCGTCCAACGTTAAGTCATATCGCACGATGAATGGAATAGATGGTATGATACTCAAATGAGCTCAGGGTGCATAGAGCTTAGAGTTACTCGACATTCGTCTTTAAGGATAACGGAAAGCCCCGGAAAAAACCATAGCCAGGTAGCTCAATTCGTTCGAGATTCCAACTCGGATCCTCGTGAAAGTTAGGCAGACAGGCTGCCATCTACTCTATTGAGGCGGGCTTTTGTGTTTTATTGTATCATAGTAAACTTTCACATGTAAAGGGAAAGACGAAATTTTCTGCAGCCATCGATTTGAGCAAACTGCACAATTGAAATGGGTGAAAGTATGTCATAATGTGGATGAAATTAAACAATACTATTAGAATAAAGTACACTAACGGAAGAAAAAAATTGAAAGAAGTATAATTGAAGACAATGGGATGGAAATATTGATGATGGCAATGATTCAACAAAAGAAGATATGTCAAACCTGGAAGAAATAAAATATGATTAAAAGCAAAATTGTTTAATTCTGTTAAGTTATGTGTAAGTGAAAAAACTTTCTGTAACTAGAGTATTTAATTTGTTGGAGACTAACTTCACGGCTTCCCTAAATAGCGACGCATGAAACAAGCAATCGGGTGACTCTTGAGGGAGTGAAGTAATCGCAGTGAGATATCACTGCTATTGAAGACCAGGGAAAAACAAGTAAGAGACTCTCATCAGAGCTGTCAGTTAAATATTTCATCGTTCAGGTAGAACTGCGTGGCCAAAAGCAGCTAAAGGCAAGGAAAGCGTGATAATTTTCCAAACCCTGCTACTAGTCATGCTTTGATAGAAACTTGTTGCATACCTCAAGGTACTATAATTATACAGCAAAAAATTTATAAACCAGATTTGGAGTTATTGAAACCTTACAATGAAAAACAATTAGAAAAATTGTAGCATATATATTTAGTTCCGAAGGCTTCTATTCTCGTATAGAATTACGTTTGTGGTCAAATTTCTGTCAAAATATAATCTAATTTCTGTTTACTTTCATATTGTTAAATGCAAACTAAGTTAAAGTATATGTAAAGAGTATAAATGTAGTTCCCGTTAAAAATATGTAAATAGTTACGAATTTTCTTCACTGCGGCAGCATATTACTGGTGGCGCGATCTGTGGACAGGAAGACGAGGTTGAAACATTAGCATCTGTTGTTTCTCAACTAAAGTTGCCTCCTGACGGTTAATTGAGAACTAAAGCAGCGTGACATTGAACATTAGGCTTAAAGAGTATTTTAGAAATATCAAGAACAGACAAATCGGCAGTAGGGTACCATTTATGCAATAAGCATCACGATATAGAACAAGAAATACATTTATTAAAAAGTATTCAGGGCTCGTGGGCATAAGAGAAAGAGGCAGAGAGAGGCTCCGGATTCCTCAGTCTATTGTTGTTGCCCAGCATTATTGAAACAATTGCTGGTGGTTATAATTACCGCGCAGGTGTTAGAAGAGCAGTTGTATGATGGTTATTGTGACAGTCGAAGTTTGAAGTGCACTGGAGTAACTTCTTTAACCGATACCACCTTGTAGACGGCTGATAGTTAATTTCACGCCTTTTTACTGCAACAGAAGTGGCTTTATATTTCTGAAAGACGGATTCCCGAATCTACGTAATCCACAGATTCTCAATATTATCCTAATTTTCGGGTGTTAGTTATCTGTGTTGCTACAGATAACAGTAATAATTATTTATGTAATACATTTTATTGCAGTCAAATGGCCATACAATAAGGGCTCAGCTGCAAAGAATTGCAAACTATTCAGTTTTGCGTACTGACGCCTTGGTTCACATAGTCTTTGATTTGGCTCTTTTCCTGCACAGTTCTATGTGGTAACGTTCACATCTTTGTCCACAAAAGTTCCACTCACTCGTATCTGCTGGCTCATGGTATAATGCAATCTTACAGATGAGATGATGGAAACCGAGTACCGCCATTCTAGTAAACAAGTGCTCAATCCAAAGCTGGATGTGGTCAACGCGCTTGATCCAATAAACCTTGTGAAAGCAAGTTGAATGTCGGTGCAGTCAAAATTTAAGAAAGATGTAGCATGGAAAAGTAATTGTACAGCTCAGACGTTATAAAAAGCATTGTCTAGAACTTGATTCATACCTTGAAATTAAGTTACAAAAATTGTGACTTATATATTTATTTCAGATGACTTCCATTTTCAAACAGAATTACTTGTTCGGTAAAATTTATGTTAAAATATATTCTAATTACTGCTTCAGTTCACAGAACTAAACGGAATAAACTTAAGGTATAGGTAAACAGTATAACTACAGTTGAATTTAAAACTTTGTAAATAATCTCAGATTTTCATCACCGTGGTAGGATATTACTGGTGGAGCCATCTGTGGAATGGAAGACGAGGTCGGAACATTAGCATCTGTTGTTTCTAAACTAAAGTTGTCTCCTAGCGGTTAATTAAGAACTAAGAGAGCGTGTCATTACAACATACATGGTAAGCATCCATAAAACTTGTAGCGTCTGTGTGTCGATTAAACATTAAACTGGGCATTTAGATTCAGTGACTTGCAAGAAATTTTCTATGTAATTTGCAGTCTCACACAACAGGTCCTTAGGTGTAACATTGTCCTAAAATTAACGTAAATTTAAGAAGAATTATGCTCAATGCTCCATATATTGCTAGTGTTTACCTTCGCAGGGCTACAAAACTTTTCTATAAGAACGTATAAATTTGGCACCACACAACAAATTCAATGTACTTCTTTTAAAATCTTGTAATTAATACAAAGTAAAACCCTACATACAAAAACTCAAGTATGTACCGGATAAACTATAAAGACTGTCAAACCTTACATTGTCAAAACAAAAAGTAAGTTGAACATTAGGCTTAAGTGTGTTTTAGAAACATCAAGAACAGTAACATTGGCCGTAGCGTACCATTTATGATATGAGAATCACGATATAGAGCAAAGTGTTCAGGGTGCAACTGCATTAACCACGCAGTATGGAGAAAAACTGTCCAATTTCGACGCCACCTTTGAAGAGAACCTTAAATGAAATGTGTGGTGTTTAACGCCCACTTTTAGTAAACGCGGCACCGGTGGCGGTGACACTGATGTTACAAGAGATGAAGATGCAATGGTGGAATGAGATGTCAGAGGAAGCCGGCGATTCCGGAGAAAACTCGTCGTGAGTTGGCATTAACAAATTTTAAATTTTGGTGGCATAGGATAGAACCCCGGTGGCTTTTGTGAGAGTAGAGTGGTTTAACCACTCAGCCACGCCGCGCACAAAGATTCAGAACCTCAAGTTTATCAAAACACCAACGGAGACGCCTCTATTGCTTCAGAGGCCGTGGTGCGGCCGCTGCGGACCCTTAGCCCTCGAGACACTTCTTTCGTTACGAAGAGGAACCTCGGGCCGAACACTCAAGCCCGTCCCGAAGGGGAGATATTCGGATTGGGTTGGACTCGAGAGGGCAGTGTGTACCTGACACCCGCGCGAGATTGGACACCTCCGGCCAGACCTCCGCCGCTCGGATAGGGCAGAGGGTTGCCTAAAAGGCCCCGAGGACTAGCCTGCAGAGCTAGTAGAAGGTGTGTTAGTATACCAGGTGGCCACACCGAGGTTTTCGGTAGTCTACCCGAAGGGGTTGACGCTCGTATGTGACGTATCCACTTGCACCTGTCTTCAGATGGGGGGGGGGGGGGTTCTTAGACTGAAGGTATTGCACCAAATAGCACCCCGAAGTTTTCTATCGCTTCCGGGTTGATAGAGGCCGGGTCTTAGGATTTCGGGTTGACCTCATTGTACAAGTCGACATTAGCTGAGGATGTTAGGAGGGACCTTACGAAATGTGATCTAGGTAAACACTAGCAATATATGTTAGACTAGAGTTTATATTAATTTTATGCTTCATTGTATCATAGTCCTTATATATAGGAATTGTTTAACATGTTTGTTTTCTCAAAAACTACTCCAAATATTTTAATTAAAACACGACATGTGTATAGCCCCCGTAAGGGAGGGGATTCCTCCCCTTCACCCACCAGTCCGTGGTGCTGATGCTACGGACACCTAGCACTCGTGGTACCTCTGACGTTACTAGAGGAACCTTGGGCCAATTATTCGAGTCCCACCTTGAATGGGAGTTGCTCGGATTGGGTTGGACTCGAGGGACAGTGGTTCCCGATACCCGTGGGAGATCCGATACGTCTCCGGACGAGGCTGAGGTAAGCCATTAATATTCCCGAGTACAAGCCTGCATAGGTAGTAGCTGTGCAAGATTACCAGGCGGCCTACCGATGTTAAACTGTAGCCTCCTTCTTTGGGGTTTTCATACGTATGTGGTATATGTTGTATGTGATAACGAGTGAGTGAGTGAGTATGTAGCGTTTAAGGGCCCGTCGACAACAAGGTCATTTGGGCCATGTGATAACGATATGAGGTCACACGACATTATGCGACATTTATGCGACCTTAATAAATTCAAATCATACAACAAATAAAATTGTAGAAATTGTGGCTTATATATTTAACTCAGAAGACTTATATTCTCATACAGAGAATTTTTTCCGTCAAATTTGTGTCAAAATACATTCTAATTACTATTTACTTTCATGCGCTTAAAAGCAATTCAACGTAAAGGACATGGAAAGAGAGTAAACACAGTTCGTTTTAAAAGTTTGTAAATAATTACAAATTTTCTTCACCGCGGCAGGATATCACAGGTGGCGCCATCTCTTCACAGCTAGGCGAGGTCGGAACATTACCATCTGTCAATTTGATTGTCAACTAAACCTCTCTCTGGGCGGTTAAGTAACAACTAAGAAGCCTACTTTATCACTTACTTGGCACATATTTATATAAGTTATCACCTGAGTGTGTGTCGGTTAAATACTAAACTGGGCATTTAAATTTAGTGTCTTGTAAGAGTGAGCAAGCTTCAGGCGGGGACAGTGTCACCGTGTGGCATTGTTGAGCTGCCGCGACAAGCCGGAGCCGGGTCGTGTGCAAAAGAGAGACAGAGAGAGGTTCCAGTGCGTTGTTGTTGCCGCGAAATTTCACGGAAACGATGTAGCATTCTAGAAAAAATGGCTCTGGCCTATGAATACCGCGCAGGTGATAGAAGAGCAGTTGGGTGATGGCTATTGTGACAGTCGACGTTTGAAGTGTACCGATGTGATTTCTTTTATTTGTTTTAGAGCGCCGGGGCACTGGGTCTACCATAAAGACGGCTAATTATTAATATCTCGTCTTTTTGCTATAGCAAAAGTTGTTTTAGATCCCTGCAATTAGGATTTCCAAATCTACGTAACCATGCAGTTACGATATTTTCCTGGTTGTCGGGTGTTAGTAATCTGTGTTGCTACGGACAATAGTAATGATTATATAATAAAGATTTGTTGCACCCAAATGTTCGTACAAAACTAGGTCAGTATCAAACATATACAAATAATTCAATTATCCGCACTGGCGCCTTGGTTCGCATAGTTTTTAATTGATTTAAAACAGCAGAATTGGGAAAAGGGTGAGCTAACGGAAAAGAATAATTGAAAATTTGAGGAAAACAATGTCGAGGATGGCAGTAATATTTACTCAACGGACAAAGATACGTCAGGCGTAGAAGTTTTAAATAGGATTACAAGAAAAATTGCTTGAGTCAGTGTTAAGTTATTGTAAGTGAAAAACCTCTCTGGGATTGGAGTATTTAATTGTTTGGATAATAAACGACTTCCCTGAGTAGCGACACATGAAGTAAAGAATTTTGAGATGGTGAAGTGAGATATCACTGTCACTGAAGTCCAGATAAAATACGTAAGAGATTCGCATCAAACATGTCATATAAATATTACTGTGTTCAAGAAACATGGCGCGGCCCATAGCAGCTACAAGTATAGTGAGCGCGAATTTTTGTAATTTCATTCCAAACTCTATTACTAGTCATGCTCTGATAGCACCTTGTTCCAAACTTTATCTTGGAGCTAGTATTCTCAGGGTACTATAAATGCACAACACAAGCGTTTATATAAAGAAATGGAAGCATATTCAATCTTAATTACGAAGTAAAGTTATAAAAATTGTGGTTTATATCTATAACTCAGAAGAAATCTATTCTCTTATGGAATTACTTTTTCTGTCAAATTTGTATCAAAATTTATTCTAATTACTATTTACTTTCATGAAATAAAAACAAACAAATCGGAAGTATACGCAAATAGTATAAATACAGTTCCTGTTAATTTTTTGGAAATAATTACAAATCATCTTCACCGCGGCAAGTTATTACAGGTGGAGCCATCTGTGGACAGCAAGATGCGGCTGGAACATTACTATATGACAAAATGTTTGTCAATTAATGTTGCTCTCCTGGCGGTTAATTAAGAACCAAAAGAGTCTTTATAACATACGTATTATATATAAAACAGATGAGGCCCGGGTTCCCGGTCCTACGGGGCTGGGCTTATGGGAAGTAGACCTCGGTGAGTAATATACGTATTATATATTTACAGAACTTTTCACGTGACTGTGCGTGACTCTGTATGTCGGTTAAATACTAAACTGGACATTGGTAGGGTACTAAAATTGCACAACACAAACATTTGCAAAACCAATTACCCTACTATCCATCTAAATTACGAATTATAGCTGTAAAATTGTAGTTTATATGTTTAAGTCAGAAGACTTTCATTATCATACGGTTTTATTTTTTCGGTCAAATTTGTATCAAAGTATATTCTAATTACTATTTACGTTTATACGTAATTTAAAGTATAAAGTATACGCAAACAGTATAAATACAGTTCCTGTTAATATTTTGGAAATAACTACAAATGTTCCTCACCGCGGTAGGCGGTAACGTAGCTAAGAAAATCATAAGCGATATTTCAGTAATTCCTATCTTGAAAGAAAGTATGAATTGCTTGTCCTTAACATAAGGAGGAATGTTTGACACGTTGACACGTTCCAAGAATGTTATAATAAATGTATAAAAGTAAACACTGACTTTCAACGCCTAAGTATTCATTTGATATTATTCTATTTGTTGTATTACTACGGATAACAATAATACTTATTTTATGTAAGCTTAAATGAACCTCTGTAAAGAATGTAAAGGAAAACGTGAGTGTGATTTTTCGTAATTTCAATTCCAGTCCGATTATTAGTCATGCTGCTATCACACAATGTTGCTAACATAGGAACTACGGCCGTAATTATATTAGAAACAAACCGTGTAATCACAACCATCTCATAGAGGAAAACTGTAAAAGTTGTAGATTGTATACCTAAATAAAAAGCCTTTTATTCCCACGCATAATTATTTCTTCCTTCAAATTTATATCAAAATACACTCTAATTACTCTTTTTTTTTCGTGCAGTAAAAATCAGATAAACCTAAGGTATACGCAATAGTAGAAATATAGTTGATTTTAAAACCTCGTAAATAATTACTAACTTTTTTATTTGGACACGACATTACAGGTGGTGCCATCTATGTACAGCAAGACCAGATAGGAACAGAATTATATGTCAATTTATTTGCCAGGCATAGTTCCTCACTTGACGATTAATTAACAAAAGAGCGTTTCCTGTAAACGTGTAAAATAGTAGTTACATGTATAAGTCCTGCAATGGCTCCAGAACACTGACTTTCAACTTCAGCGATTTCAGATCCAAATTTCTTTCTCTTCTATTTCCAACTCCTATACTCAGTAACCCCACATCCCCTCTTCCGGATTACAGTTGACTGTATCATTGACATACGCATTCGCCCTTAACTCGGTGTGAGAAATAGATAATTTTCTTACCATAATACACAAGTAGATAAACCTACAACGTCCAGTTCATTAAGAAGATATGTGATTTTTCAGCTACAAAATCCCAGTATTCCATTTGATGAAAGTAGCACTAAACCAAAGCTTTCTGGATTAATTCGAGCTAACAAATGGACTCGGAAAAACACATTGATTGACCAAATATTGTCAGAAATATAACTATAGAACCATAAGGCTTCCCCCATAACATCCACATCTAAATCCTGTAGGATTAATGGGGAGATACCAAACAAGAGCTGGCTGGAGATACGTAACTTCTAAAATGAAGGACGGAAGGAATGATTTAGTGAAATTGGACAAATGGAATTTGAAAATATATGTCGTCATATGGATGAAAGAGAACAGGAGGATTGGGAAAAGGATGCACTAAAATAAGAAAAAATTATAATTGACAATGTGATGGGAACAGTGTCGAAGATGACTGTGATAATGACTCAACATATGAAGATATGTCAGCGTAGAAGAACTATAATACTATTAAAGGCAAAATTGTTAAACCCAGTGTTAGGTTGTTGTATGCAAAATAATTTTTTTTCTTGAAATATAATACTTAACTTTTTGGAGTCTGACTGTAAGACATCGCTAAATAACGACACACGAAATAAGAAATCCAGTGATGTTGGAGTGCGTGAACTCATTGCAGTGTGATATCTGTACAATTGAAGGCGTGGGAAAGAAAAGTTGTCATGTAAATATTGAAGTATTTAAGAACAATTGCCCGATCCATAGCAGCTATGGGTAACGGAACGGCGATTTTTTTCCAAACACTATTACTAGTCAAGCTGCAAACTTAACTGCACATTAATTGCACAATAAAAATGTTTTCAACATTTTAAGGCCAAAATTACATTGATACAATGAAATAAAGTTAAAAGTTTGTGGTTTATATATTTAATTCAGATAACATCCATTCTCATATACAAAATAATTTCGTAGGTCATAATTTTATCAAAATACATTCTAATTACTGTTTACCTTTATCCAGTGATACGCGAAGAAACCCAATGTATACACAAACAATATACGTGGAGTTCATTTTACAACTTTGTAAATAATTACAAATTGTCTTCACCGCGGTAGGTTATTACTGCTGGAGCCATCTGTGGGCGACAGGACTAGGTAGGGCCATTACCATCTTTCAGTTGTTTTGTTAACCTGGCGGTTAGTTAAGAACTAAAAGAGCGTGTCTTTATAGCATATATGGTACATATAAAGCATTTGACTTGATGGTGTGTGCGTGTGTGTCAGTTAAATAATAAACTGGACATTTAAATACAGAGCTTTACGTGAACATTTTATAACATTTGTCCTCTTGGACAACAGGCCCTTATTTGTAACATTTGTCTAAAATTGATATAATTTTAAGTCGAATTAGTGCTCTGTGCTCCATATATGACTAGTGTTTACCATTCCAGGGCTACATAACTTTTGCAAAATAGCATATTAACTTGGCCCCACAGAGCAAGTTCAATGTACAGCATCTTTTGAAATCACATAATACAAAGGAAAGCTCCACAGACATCAGCTCAGGTGTGTACCGGATAAAGTACAACGACTGTGACAACCTTTACTCTGGCAAAACAAAAAGGGAGTTGAACTTTAGACTTAAACAGTATCTTAGAAACATCAACAACAGCCAAATCGGCAGTAGCTTATCATTTATGGAATGAAAATCTCGTTATAGAACTAGAGATCCATTTATTGAAAGTTGTTCAGGGTCCAACTGCATTAACCACACAGAATGAAGGAAATCTGTCCAATTTTGTCACCGCCTTTGAAGAGGACGCGAAATGAGATCTGTAGTGTTTATCTCCCACTTTTACTATAAGCGACAGCGAATGCGGTGGCACTGATGTTACATGCAATAATGATGCACTGATGGAATGAAATGGCTGGAAATACCCGAGATCCCGGAGTAAAAAACTCTCCCCAACGCCGTGTTATCCATCACAAATCTCACTTTGTGGTCGCACAGGATCGAAGCCAAGCCGCCTTGGTGAGAGTTGGCCAGGCTGACAACTCAACCACGGACCGGCCAGCGAATCTGAACTTGAAAGATCATCAAAACACCGACAAAGACACCATCATCACCTCCAAGGAGTTCATAAAATTCAAATTCACTTTCGACATTAGCTGAGGATGGATGGATAAGTGGGTTTAAGGGCGCTCAACTACATGGTCCTCAGTGCCCTTAAATGCAAATGGGGTTAAAAGCGAACTAAAGGGCTAAAACGACAGTTAAATATCAAGTAAAAACTCGTACGTTCGGATTGGGTTGGTCTCGAGTGGGCAGTGTGTTCCCGTTACCCGCGGAAATCAGGTACCTCCGGCCAGGCATCGGCCGCCCGGAGAGGGCAGAGGGTTGCCTAATAGGTCCCGGGAACTAGCCTGTATATCCAATAGAAGGTGTGCTAGATCACGAGGCAGCATCTCCGAGCTTATTCGGTGTTCTTCCCTGCGGGGATGAGGCGCTTATGTGGCGTATCCAATTCCACCCGTCTCGACGTTGTTGTCGATAATGGGGGGGGGCTTCCTAGACTCCAGCTATCGCCCCAAGTAAAGACCCCCGGAGTTTTTCATCGCTCCCGGGTGACAGAAGCCGGAATCTTCGGTCTTCGGGGTAGATCTTACTTAACGTTGTATCTCAAATACCAAAAGAAATCTTAAAACTATAAAAGATTAAAATTCCAAACTATTGGATCCTATATTCTAAAATTTGAATTTAAAATGAAATGTGAAACCTTGGCCACTGCTTTGTCGTCGTCCAACAGGATCTCTACCATGCTGGCTGACAGCTGCAGAGACCTTCGGAGATGTGCTAGACTAAACCAATTTAAAAGTACGTGGTGGTCCGTCAGAAAACAAACGCACAGCTGCCAAACTGGTTCTGGAGCACTATTTAATAAAAAAACTGTGACTAAATTAGCAGTGACCAATACGTTGCCGAGCCAAAATCACTTCCTCCCGCCGGGATAATCGACAGGAGGTCTCCAAGGTAATCGGAAGCTCCTACACGGTTCTGAGCTTGTTGCCACGCAGAGCAGACCACCAATCGCGTCAGCACGAGGACATCGCTCTACGGGCAACAAGCCTGAAGTTTTCCGCGGTGGTTAAAGGGAGTGTAACATTATGTGCCATTGGCTGCAACCTTAACCGCCGAAACCGCCATTTCATTATCCTGCAAGCCAATGTGACCAGGAAGCCATGCACACACCACGCTAACGCCAGAGACGGGTAAGATGTGGAAGATGTCTTCGATACACTGTACAAAGGGATGGTGGTTGTACAGCTCACGAAGGCTCTGAAGGGCGTTAAGGAAATCACTCAAAATGAGGGAATGACCTTCGGTGGCGAACATGTGAAATGACTCGGTAAATAGCGTAGATTTCTGCGGTGTAGATGTAAGTGCTGCCATGGAGACCGAATGTGAAGGCTCCGGCTCCATGGGCATACACACATCCAACATGGTTAGAGCTCTTGGACCCATCAGTAAAAATTAAGCTGAAATCTTTATAGCCCGATAAAAATTCTAAAAAAGTTCCAGATACTATACGTAGGCATCGTCGGCTTCCGATACCATTAGCTAAGGATGTTAGGAGGGTCCTAACGAAACGCGATCTATGTATGCACAAGCAATATATGGAACATCGAGTACTAGTTCGACTTCCCGTAGGGGAAGGGATCCGTCCCTTTCAGCTGCCAAACGCTGCGGACCCTTAGCACTCGTGGTACCTCTGACGTTACTAGAGGAACCTCGGGCCGAACAGCCGAGCCCCTCCTTCGGGAGTTGTTCGGATTGGGATGGACTCGAGGGGGCAGTGTGTTCCCGAAAACGTGGGAATCGGGTACGTCTTCGGACGGGGTTAAGGGAAGCCATTAATTCTCCCGGGTACTAGCCTGCTCAGCTAGTAGAAGGTGCGCTAGATCACCAGGCGGCCCCACCGAGGTTTTTCGGTAGTCTTCACCTTGAGTGTTGACGCGCGTAAGTGGCGTATCAATTCCATCCCGTCTTGAGTGCATAGGACCAGATGGGGGGGGGGGGCTTGTTAGTCTCTAGGTCTTGCCCTATGGAAAGCACCTCGGAGGACGCCGAGCGCCCTTTGGGACAGCTCGGATACTCCCTGGTTGAAGGATACCCGGGTCTTGTTCCTACGGGTTCAAGGCTAATGGGAGTAGAGCCTCTGGACTCAAATAGTTCGACTAAAAATTATATTAATTTTGTGCTTCATTGTATCATAGTCCTTATATGTAGGAATTCTTCAAAATATTTGACATTCTCATGAACGACTCCAAAGATTTTAACTTAAACGTTATATATGTACAGCATTCATTTCGTGACAAATGAAAGGCACATCTAGAATTTTGTGGCAGTAGCACTGATTTTCTCGTTTTTGCGCATCACTCATCAATAACTGGAAGATCTGGAAGATGGAAATCAAATATTAACACATAGCGTTGTATTTCATTCGGTTCTGTGACTATTGTATCTACGCTCCCAAGTGGGGCACCCCGGGAGGAAGGATGAGGAGAGAGGACGCAGAGGGTGGCCGATCCAAAGAGCCTGGACAGCACAGATGGCAGGGTTCCTCCACTTTGCTAGTTGAAAGCTCCCTGACGGCCATTTCAACCGGAAACTCACTCTTCTGCTGTCCTGAAGCCTCCCTACCAGATCGGATACCATCCTTTTGGAGGAGGAAGTGTTCACCAGGAGATATCATCCTGCCATACAACGCCAAGACACCCACCAACACTTCTAACCTAAAACAGACCACAAGATGAGAAACGGAGGGACACACCAATCAAGGTAATGTAATTAACCTACTCAGGATTCACCTGGAGACTTCAGGAAACTCCCGAAAAAGCCTATGGTTCAGGTAGATCGGCCACATGAATCAAACCTGGACCTTCCGAATGGGCACAACAGACGAAACAGCCTCAACCATCCCGCTCGATTGGAAATAATCTTACAGTTTAGATTTAAACATATATACATTCATTGTATACGTTTATTGTATCATTCTCGCAACGTGTCAAATTGATTCGTCCTAATGTTGAGGCTAAACAATTCATATTGACTTTCACTGTAGGAATTACTGAAACATCTCATGATTTTCTTACCTGCTTTGTTTCCATGGTTACCGTAGTTCTACAGGATGTTGAATGGCTAAGTAATCCTTTTATATTGCTACAGATAATAATTATGTTTGTTATAAGAAAGCGGGTGAAAGTAATTTGAAACCGTCAGGTACAGTCAAAATATACAAGAGATGTTGAATGGCAAAGTGATAGCGATATAAGTTCACACGATCGTTTGAGTAAAGTAAAAGGAATGCATCTGAAGCAGCTACGGGGAACTAGAGCGCGATTTTTGGTAATTTAATTTCGAGCCCGATTAATACTCATTCTGCTATCACACAATGTTGTAAAGTGCTAACACAGGAACTACTGCCACAATTATATAGCAAACGAGCCTTTGTAAATCTCTCAGTTAATTAGAATCATCTCATTGCGGAAAACTGCGAAAATTGTAGATTATATACTTAAATTAGAAGACTTCCATTCTCACACAGAATTACTTCTTCTCTAAAATTTCCCTCAAAATGCATCTAGTTACTGTTTATTTTCATTTAGAAGAAATCAAATACACCTAAGGTATATGCTGCATTGCAAATACCTATAGTTCGTTTTAAAATTTTGTAAATAATTGCCAGTTTTCCTCACTGCGGCAAGATATTACAGGTGGAGCCACCTATGGACAGCAACACGCGGTAGGAACAGAATTATATATCG
Organism: Mantis religiosa; assembly: GCA_030765055.1. Lineage (NCBI taxonomy): Eukaryota > Metazoa > Arthropoda > Insecta > Mantodea > Mantidae > Mantis > Mantis religiosa. The sequence goes on along the minus strand of CM060953.1, from coordinate 17,588,477 downwards.
GTTTACTTGTCAACCAAATTTCCTCTGATGACATTAATTAACAATTAAAATTGCGTGTCCTATGAAATAGTAGTTTAAAATATAAGTCTCGCAATGGGTCCAGAACACTGACTTTAATCTGCAGCGAGCCCAGATCCAAACTTCTTTCCTTTTTGTCTCTTTCCAACTCCTATATTCAGTGAACTTCCCCCACCCTTTACGGAGTAGAGTTGTCTGTAATATGCTATGCCAGTCATACGCCTATTAAGTGTTTATAAACAAATGAATACTCAAATTATGTTAAATGGTTAATCATAATGTCAATTTTTATTCACCCCTTAGCTCGTTGCTAACAATAGATAATACCTCTTGCCAATATACAAAAGTAGATAAAGCTCCAACGTCACGTTCTTTAAGAAGAGGCATGCTTTCTTGGTTAGAAACCTACAATATCCCAAGTGATGAAAGTAGCACCAAAACAAAATTGTATGAATCAATTCCAGCCAATAACCCGACTCAGAATCACCATTTGACTAATCGAATATTGTCAGAAGTATAAGCATGCAAACTTAAGGCTTCCTCGGTAACATCCGGATCTGAATGACTTAATATGGACATATGCCAAAGAATGTGTTGCTTTCAGAAATGTAACCTTTAAAATGAAGGACGCCACCAATTATTTGATAAAATTGGAGAAATGGAATGGGAAAATGTATGACATCTAATGGATAAAATAAAACAGAAGTATAAGGAACAAAATGCACCAGAAAGAAAATTTGAAAGAATTATAATTGAAGACAGTGGAATGGAAATAGTGATGAGGATAACAATGATTCAACAGAAGAAGATATGTCAAACGTACGAGAAATAAAATAGATCAAAGGAAAAATTGTTTAACTCAGTGTTAAGTTGTGTGTATGTGATAATCCTTTCTGGAACAATAGTATTTAATTTGTTGGAGAATGGCTGTCCTTCTTCCCTATATAGCGACACATGAAATAAGCAATCCAGTTACTCTTGAGGGAGTGAAATTATCACAGTGAGATATCACTGCTATTGAAGCACAGGGAAAACAGTTGAGAGGCTCGCATCAAAGCTGTCATTTAAATATTTCAGTGTTCAAGAACCATGGCGGGGCCCATAGCACCTACGGGCAACTAGAGCATGGATTCATTCCAAATCCTATCACTGTTCATGCTGAGATCGCTCTGTGTTGCAAATTTCAGAGTAGTATAATTGTACACAAAAAACGCTTATAATTGCCGTAAGATAACAGAATGCAGCTCGCTCGCTCGTGCTGGCTGGCTGTATACAGCCAGAAGGTTTTTGCTGCGTGCCCACCCATTAAGGGTTTTACCGCAGGTAGGATTATTAATGAAAGATGTAGGATGAAGGTGATGTAGGTTTTTGATTGGAAGTTAATTTTGAGGTTACCAAGGTACCTTCGGGTCGAAAGAGAGGATGCAGTACTTAGCACCCATTTTAATAATTTTAAATATTTTGTAATTTAGTTGGGGAGAAATTTAGATGCCAAACAGCTTGGAAGAATTATGAGGAGCTCAGCTTTAGCTGCTGATAGGTTCAGCTCCTGTGTTATCTAGGGTGCCCGCATGCCATACGGGGGACTCGATGCAGTCTAGATCGACGTCTAGTGGGGTCATAATTTCCCAGTGATCTGACAAAGGCGCTTCTGTGAGATGGTAAAATTGCGTATAATTTTGAAGCCCGGCGCCTAATTTCATCCTCCACGTATGGAAGACCCGATGCTTCGTGGAGCAACCTGGTAGGGAAATAACGTCCCACAGAATAAATAGACCGCAGTCCTTTATTCTGTGCACGTTGAAGCCATGCTAAACAGCTGTCTGCTGCCATGCCCCAGATCTCGCAGGCATATAGCATCACCGGGATTACCAGCGCTCGGAAGAGGTACAACTTCTGCGGACTGGCATTGAGGTAGACCCCAGCATTGGGTACAGCTCCCTGTACCTTTGCCGAAAGGTCCCTGATGTGTCGGCGAAAAGTTAAACCTCTATCCAAGTTGACTCCAAGGTACTGGACAGAGTTAGTCCACTCTATCCTTCGACCTCGGTAGCTGAAGTTGGGGCAGTCTGCGGGGGTGTGGCGCTTTGTAAAAAGTATGGCGTGGCTTTTGTCCGGATTTACGGACATCCGCCAACGCCGACACCACTGTTGTGTTAGGCGGAGATGTCTTTGGATGGGGTTGAAGGCTCTGAGAATGTGTTTGTCCTTGCAGAACAGAAACACGTCGTCAGCGTATTGTGCCATTTCTACTCGTGGTTCTGTGGGGAAATCTGCCGTAAAGACGTTGAAGAGGGTGGGGGATAGCACAGAGCCTTCGGGGACTCCGCCTCTCACTGGCCTTAGTGTTGATGTTTTCCCCGCGACTGAGACTTTAAATGTGCGATGTCGCAAGACGCTGTGTAGAATGTTGATCACTTGTGTTGGGAGCCCCAGATGGATCATTTTGTGTAGGAGTCCGGCATGCCATGTCGTAGAGAAGGCCTTCTCGACATCCAACGAAACTGCGGCCGTGAAGGCGCCTTCTTGGAAGCCCAGGGCAGCGGTCTCCACCACACGCAGCAACTGCTGAACTGTCGAGTGCCCAGGACGAAAACCAAATTGGTGGTCAGGAATGGCAGAATGCAGTTCCAAAAATTGTGCCTTATATATTTAATTCAGATGACTTCCATTCTGATACAGAATGACTTTTTTAGTCAAATCTGTATCAAAATACATTCTAATTACTGTTTGCTTTCACACAGTTAAAAGCAAGGAAAGTTAAGGTATATGCAAAGAGTATAAATATAGTACACATGAAAAATTTGTAAATAATTAAAATTTTATTCACCGCATTAGGATATTACAGGTGGAGCCATCTGTGGACAGCAAAACGCAGTTGGAACATTATCTGACAACAACTTTGATATTTAATGTTGCTCTCCTGGCGGTTAATTAAGAACTAAAAGAGCGTGTGTTTATAACGTACCTGGTATGTAATTATAATTTTCACGTGGTGTGCGTCTGTCTGTCGGTGAAATACCAAACTGGACATCGGCAAGCATGTACTGCATGAGGTAGAAGTATGACGTCTCAGTATGCAACCCGCAGTGCACATGACGTTATGTCGAACAGGTGAAGACATGTATCTTCGTTTAGAGTCAGTGGTGAACTGGCTACTAGTAAAATAAGTAATAGTACACATACTTGAATCCATCTGTTTTGGTCTACGATATCTTTGGTACGCCTAAATATTTGTTCAACATATTTTACTTCACTTCTATTTGTAATCTGCCATGAAAATCTAGTGCTGTATTACAAATAGACACTCTCGGTACTGCGTGTAAATTATCATTTATTAAACGCATTTATTGCTTCGATTTTATAAGTTTTATTTTGGAGAAAAATTGTTGGCATACATATTGAACCGAATCCCTTTTTACTACTGGCGGTGCACGCGATAAAAGGTTCGCGTGGCTTGTTTACACAAAGGAACTGATAGGCAGACAGTGTGGAAATAAAGAGCCTACAAAAACTGATAAAGATAGCGTGAGATAAAAGACTTACTGACACAGATAGGTGAGGTAATTGAAACATTCTGGTGACGTCTTGATTGTTTTATAGAACATTCCATTTGTTGTTTGTTCCAGAAATATCTAGTGATTGTTACAGAACAGTCTCGAATTATCAATGAGGTATTTAAGTAAGCGGCGACTCGCGAAAGACAGTCGTAAACAGAGCAGTAGGAGTAAACAGTTGTAGAGTGTTGTAACGAGAGCAGATGTAGTAAACAGATGTAATCAGAACGTTGTTGTTGTGGTCATCGACCTTGGTAGATTGTGATTGTGTATGTGACGTAATGAGACTACTGTAAGAATAGAACAGAGCGTATTTCTACAGAAATAAAGAACTTGGAATTTCGATTCTACGAACCCACAGAGTGACAATATGTTGATCCAAACATAGCTGCTACGATATAAGAGATGGATATGTATCTGCTTTCAGATGTTTAAATATATCCAAATCAGTCCAAGCTTTACACTGCAATTGAATATACGTATGACATTGTAAATCAGCGACTTTCTGCTTCAATTCTGGTTTAAGCGTATGTAAACCTATTGCAAGAGGAGTAGCAGACAGAGCAAAATCATTTTCCATGGATTTAAAATCAGTGGATTTCCTTAATTTAAGTTCGTTATTTACTTTATCTAACAAACCAGTATGTTTATTAAGATTTGTTACAGTAATATTGGGAAGAGATCTTAGACATGTAAATTCATTAAACACTTTTTTCATCAGATTGGATTTCAATACTTCTGTTATGTTTACGAATGATCTAACCATGTCATACATAGGAACTATCTTGTGGAACTTTCTATGAAGATGACGAAAAAGATTATTGAAAAGTTGAGAAATGTCGATGAGGAAGGCTAAATCACTTAACCAATCCCAAGGTCATTAATGTAAGTATACAGGGAGCTAAATACAGGAAATATTTTCAGAGCAAGTAGAGATATCTTATAGAAGTAATGCGTGTGTCGGTTCATATGTGGAAGTTACGGCTGAAAGGTTCTAAAGTACCAGTGCGACACTATAAGTGATAATTACTGTTGAGTTCTTAACACACTAAAATTAAGAGACTTGCCGGAGCACTCCCTCTGGCGAAATAGTTATAACGTTAGCCTTCAAGTTAAACATCAAGGCTTGGAGTCTCCACTTCTCTCAATAGTTTAGTTTTTCATTGTTTGTTTGATAGTTTGCTGTGTTTCGTTCAAGCTGTTAATTTTTGTATGAATGTGTATATTTTATGTAGTAATTTGACCTTGTTTTACAATTAATTGCAATTATTCCTAACAAAGGCTAAATCCTGCTTAATACCTTAAAATGCTCTACATCTAAATTGGAGATGGCTTAAAGGATGAACGAATTTACATAAAGTAAAAGTAAATGCAACTCTTTACATCAGGTTTATACAAACTGCTCGAAATGGCGACTGCGTTCTCAGTGAAAAGTTGACAGCGGCGAACATATGACTGTCGTACTCTGTACATAATTCCTTATACCTTTCGAATAGCTTCACGTGTTGCTATTATTAGGGAGTTAGACTTTCCTCTGAGAAATGTATAGAAAAAAGCAAGAACTTAACTACATTGCAGGAACCGAACCAATGATATTTGGAGTAACAATCTTCGCTATTATGTATTGGGCCTTCAGAACTGTTAATCAAACATAAATACAGAGGGCTACATGACACAAGAAGGTAGTTAATCGCTGTACAGTGTCGCACTGGCAGGTGATTAGTTCCAGTTTTGAGATATTAGAGACATTAACTCTTGAAAACGCCAGTAACGAGTTAATTCGGGAAGTAGTTTTAAAGACATTCTAATCTAATATTTTAATCCACATTGGTTAAATACCAATTTATCAGCTTCTTAGACCAATTAGATTTAAGGAAATTAACTACTTTATGCTTAGTTGCAGACTATGTACTCTCTATCCTAACTTGTTTATATTAGTCACGTCTACAATACCATCCTCTAGAACTGCGGTAACTATGGAAACAAAGAAGCTAAGAAAATCATAAGAGATATTTCAGTAATTCCTACCTTGAAGGACAAAATGAATTGTTTAGCGTCAACATCACGAGGAAGTCATCTGACACGCTCCGGGAATGTTACAATAAATGTATACAAGTAAATATTGACTTTGAAGGCCTAAGTTATTATTTTATGTTTCCTAGTTGTTGTATTGCTACAGATAATAATAATATTTAATGTAAGCTTTAATAAAGTTTATGAAAGCTATTCAAAGTCGTAAGCTGCAGTCAAAGCCCACGAAACATTTTATATCCATAAGTACCAACGGTATTAAATTATACGATCATTTGAGTAAAGTAAAAGGAACGCATCTATAGCAATTACGAGCCACTTGATTGCGATATTTCTTAATTTCATTTAGAGTTCTATTACTAAGCATACTGCTATCCAACAGTGGCAAAAATTGCGAACTTAGAATTGAACCAACTCACAGAGGAAATAACTAAAAATTGTGTATAATATACTTAACTTACAAGACTTTCATTGCCACACAGAAATATTTCTTCGGTCACATTTATATCGAAATACATTCTAGTTATTGTTTATCTTCAGTAGGCAGAAAACAAATAAACCTAAGGGATGTGCAACAGTAGAAGTATAGTTCGTTTTAAAACCTTGTAGATAATTATCAATTTTCTTCACTGCAGCAAGATATTACAGGTGGAGCCATCTATGGACAGCAATATGAGGTCGTAGCAGAATACGTCTTGTCAATTTGCCTGTCAAGCAAGGTTCCTATCTTGACGGTTAATGAACAATTAAAAGAGCGTTTCCTGTAAATGTGTAAAATAGTAGTTTCATGTATAAGTCCCGCAATGGTCCCCCATTTCAGTTCACTGTAATGTGCTCTGACAGTCATACGCATATTAAATGTTCATAAACAAATGAATACTGAAATTATGTTAAGTTTTTAATCATAATGTTAATTCCTAATTTACCCCTTAATTCGGTGTTAGGAATACATAATGTCTCTTATCATAATACACAAGTAGATAAACCTCCAGCGTCAAGTTCTTTAAGAAGAGGCATGCTTTCTTGTTTAAAACTTCAAAATATTCCAGGTGATGACAGTAGCACAAAAAGAAAATTGTATGATTTATTTCCAGGTAACAAACCGACTCAGAAAGACACTTTGATTGACCAAATATTGTCATGGAACCATAAGGCTTCCTCCGTAATAGCCGCATCTGAATTCTATAGAACTAATATGGACAGATGCCGAACAAAAGAATGCTTATAGAAATGTGAGTTTTAGAATGGAAGCTGAAATGTTGTACCGGCAGATATGTGAGCAATTTGGAGAAATGAAATGGGAAAAAGTATATCATAATGTGGATGAAATAAAAGATAACTATTAGGAAAGAATGCACTAAAGGAAGAAAAAATTGAAAGAATTATAATTGAAGACAATGAGATGGAAATAATGATGATGGCATTGATTCAACAGACGAAGATGTGACAAACGTAGAAGAAATAAAGTATGATGAAAGGAAAAATTGTGTAACTCTGTTAAGTTGTGTGTAAGTGAATCACCTTTCTAGAACTAGAGTATTTAATTTGTTGGAGACTAACTGGACGGCTTCCCTAAATAGCGACACATGAAATAAACAAGCCAGTGACTCTTGAGGGAGTGAAGTGAGATGTCACTGCCGTTGAAGACCAGGGAAAACAAGTAAGAGACTCGCATCAAGGCTTTCACTTAAATACTTCAGTGTTCAAGAAGCACCTATTCCGGAGTCCCGTACAATGTGGACGTTGTGCGGGAGAGATCTACAGTAAGCTAGATTCCCATTCTAATAACCTGGTGAACACCCTTGTGCGTTACGGCACAAGGGATCCTCGCCGCCGTCCGAGCTACCGGTCGCCCAAGGATGCTTTGGGTAACCAGAACTGAACAGGACCACTTTCCCCTGACTCCATACCTGGGCTTGGTAAGAGCCATACCTGAACATTAGTTCCTTCCCTCTATCCTGTCAAGCGGACTGTGCTCACATGCCTCACAGGCAGACGGAAGCGCTCAGCAAGCTCTGGGCGCACACCTCTCACGGGGCAATAGTACCCATTTAGGGCTAGACATAACACTGCCCAAGACAATCGCCTGAGACAGACGACAAATCTATTATACTGCCCAGATAAAGCCGCACTAAGCGGTTAGGTGCTGGGAAGAAAACACTCCGTCCAGGTAAACCTGGACGACTCGTCTGTTCTGCTGGTAGCTTTGCGTGGTCAATAGCAGCTACGGTCAACGGAAGCGTGTTATTATTCCAAACTCTTGTGATAGAAACTTGCTGCAAACCTCGAGGTACTATTACAGAACAGCGACAATTGGAATAATACCATGAAATTAAGTTTAAAAGTTTGTGGATTATGTATTTAATTCAGTTGACTTCCATTCTCAAACGGAATAACTTCTTAGGTCATATTTATGTCAAAATACATTCTAATTAGTGTTTACTTTTATCACGTGAAACGCGAATAAACCCAATGCACATACAGACATTATACGTACTGTTCGTTTTAAAACTTTCTAAATAATTACAAATTTTCTTCACCGCGGTAGGATATTACAGCTGGAGCCATCTGTGGACGGCAAGACGAGGTTTTTTCATTACCATCTTTCAATTGGTGGGTCAAACTGGCGGTTAATTAAGAAGTAAAAAGCGTTTCTTTATGACGTACATGCTTTATATTCATCAAACTGTGTGCGTCTGTGTATCGGTTAAATACTAAACTGTACATTTACACTCACTGCCTTGCAAGAACTGTTCAATGGAATAAGCCGTCTGCACAACACGTACTTATGTGTAACTTTTTTGAAAACCAGTATAATTTTGAGTTGAACTGGTACTCGATGCTGCATATATTGCTAGTGTTTACCATCACAGAGCTACACAGCTTTTCCAAGGGAACACCTTTTCCTTTACCAAGGCTCCACCACCTTTGCAGGGATCCTAAAATGAAATGTGTAGTCTTTAACGTCCGCTTTTGCTACATACGGCACCACAGGCGGTGAGACACTAATGACACATGAGTTGGAGTACTAGTCTAATGAGTTGGTGGAAGAAAAACGGAGAAGCCGGAGGAAACTCGCCCCAGCACCGTGTTGTTCACCACAATTATAACTTTGCGGTCGCAGCGATTGGAACCCGGACCGCCATGGTGATAGACAAGTGGTCTAAAAACTCAACCACGGCGCGGCCAAAGTATCTGATTATCAAGTTCATCAAGGTAAAAACAGAGACACCCTCATCGCCTCCAAGGAGTTCATCAAGTCAAAATTCACTAGTCAATATTAGCTGAGGATATTAGGAAGGTCCTGAGGAAACATATCCAGGTAAATAGAAGCAATATATGGAGCATCGAGAAGTTGTTGGACCACAAATTATATTAATTTTGTGCTTTATTTTATTTTTTTATTGATTTATAATATTTTTTTCTTTCTAATTTAACGTCCTCCAACGTTGTCATATCGGACGTTGATTGAGATTGGGGAAATGTTACTCAAAATTGTCTGGGGTCCATTGAGCTTAGAGCTGCCTGACATTCGTCTTTAAGGATAAGGAAAACCCCGGAAAAACCTTATCCAAGTAGCTCACTCTGAACGAGATTCGAACTGGGATGCTCTTGAACGTGAGGCAGACACGCTACCATCTACGCTACCGAGGCGGGCTTTTGTGCTTCATAGTATCATAATCCTTAACTCATAGGAATGTTTCAAAATGATTGATTTTATCAAGAACGATTCCAAAGATTTTAATTTAAACGCTATACATGTATAGCATTCATTTCGTGACAAATGAAATGCATATCTAGAATTTTGTGACAGTAGCACTGATCTTGTCTTTATTGTGCATTACTCATCAATAACTGGTAAATCTAGAAGATGGAAAGCAAATGTTCCACACAGCGTTGTATTATATTCGGCTCTGTGACGTACTCTACCAAGTGCGGCATCAATTGTCTTTCTTAGATTTAACGACCGTAAGACAAAATGACAGTGTACAATTTGGAATCTACAGACCGCTACAAACATAGATAATTAGTTTCAAACCTCTGTCACATAAATTAGCTGCTCTTAGAAGTTTGATCCATAGACTGAACAGCATACCTTTAGATAAAAAACAATATGAGGAATTTACATATACTTTAAATACAGGGAAATGGTTCAAATCCGAACTCAACCAACAAATGTTCAATCAGGACTACAAGTACAGGAAATTAAACAGATGACTACTCTTAAAAACATAAATAAAAACTGGAAAGACAACAAATTTACTTACCACCATTCGGCATTTCTGAATTTTAAACGAATATTTAAAGATTATGACATCAAACTAGCTCCACAAAACAGATTCTCACTCTTGAAATTGTTAAATAATCCCAACACGACCCCACAAGAACAAAAATCAGGCATATATGGGATAAATTGTGAAGACTGTGACATATTTTATATTGGTTTGACGAAGAGAAATTTAAAAACTAGGTTAACAGAACACCGTAGGAACATAAAATATAAACAAACAGAAAAATCGGCAGTTGCTCTTCATTTCTGGTATGATAATCACCACATCGGGGACGAGATCAAATTACTAAAACTATTGTTAACAAAACTTGAACTTACAGCACAGGAAAAATTTTTATTATTAAAAACGTTCCACGTATTGTAAATTTTGATGTGCCATTAGTGAGTGGTCTACTGAACTTATGTAAAGAATCTTCCGAGAGAGGGAGCCAATTACAAGAGATCCAGACAACTGTGAGGGTCACTAATCAGCTGATGATGAAACTGCAACTGTTTCGAAAACGTTCCTGATTTTGTAAAAGGACGTGAGTGAAGTTACAAGTTTTAAAAAGTATTACTCAATGTTAGTCTTTATACACAAATCAGTGATACTGCAGAGGGTAAAGGCATCGCAGTGAGATACCACTGCCATTGGGGGACAGGGAAACCAGCTAAGGGACTCGCATAAAAGCTTCCATTTAAATACTTCAGCGTTCAAGAACCATGGCGCGGCGAATAGCAGCTACGGGCAATGGAACCCTTTCTTGTATTTTTTCTGTAATTTACGTCCTCCAACGTTAAGTCATATCGCACGATGAATGGAATGGATGATATGATGCTCAAATGAGCCCAGGGTCTATAAAGCTTAGAGTTACTCGACATTCCTCTTTAAGGATAACGGAAAGCCCCGGAAAAAACCTTAGCCAGTTAGCTAAATTCATTCGAGTTTCGAACTCGGATCCTCGTGAAAGTTAGGCAGACACGCTGCCATCTACTCCATTGATCCGGGCTTTGTGCTTTATTGTATCATAGTAAACTTTCACCTATAAAGTGAAAGACGAAATTTTCTGCCACCATCGATTTGAGCAAACTGCACAATTGAAATGTGTAAAGTTATGTCATAATGTGGATGAAATAAAACAACACTATTAGAATAAATTACACTAACGGAAGAAAAAATTGAAAGAATTATAATTAAAGACAATGGAATGGAAATAGTGATGATGGCAATGATTCAACAGAAGAAGATATGTCAAACCTGCAAGAAATAAAATATTATTAAAAGCAAAAATTGTTTAACTCTGTTGTGTGTAAGTGAAATACCTTTCTGGAACCATAGCATTTAATTTGTTGGAGATGGACTGTACAGCTTCCCTAAACAGCGACACTTGAAATAAACAATCCAGTGACTCTTGAGGGAGTGAAGTTATCAGTGAGATATCACTGCTATTGAAGACCAGGAAAAGCAGATAAGATTCTCATCAAAGCTGTCATTTAAATATTTCATCGTTCAAGGAGCATTGCGCGGCTATAAGCAGCTAAGGGCAAGCAAAGCAATATAATGTTGCAAACTTTGTTACTAGTTATGCTGTGATGAAAACTTGTTGCAAACCTCAAGGTACTATAACTATACAGCAAAAATTTGCAGACTTAGAATTGAGATCTTACAATGAAAGAAGGTTATAAAAATTGTGGCTTATATATTTAATTCAGAAGACTTGCAATCTCGTATAGAATCACGTTCGCGGTCAAATTTGTGTCAAAATACAATCTAACTACTGTTTACTTTCAAACCGTTAAAGGCAAACAAAGTTAAAATATATGCAAAGAGTATAGATGTAGTTCACATTAAAAATTTGCAAATAATTACGAATTTTCTTCACAGCGGCAGGATATTACTGGTGGTGCCATCTGTGGACAGCAAGACGAGGCTGGAACATTAGCATCTGTCAATTTGATTCTCAACTAAATTTGCCTCCTGCCGGTTAGTTAAGAACTAAAGCAGCGTGTTATTGAACATTAGGCTTAAAGAGTATTTTAGAAAATTTAGAACAGACAAATTGGCAGTAGCGTACCTTTTATGCAATAAGCATCACAATATAGAATAAGAAATATATTTATTAAAAAGTGTTCAGGGCTCGTGGGCATAAGAGAAAGAGACAGATAGAGGCTCCTGATTCTTTAGCCCATTGTTGTTGCCCGGCATTAATGAAACAATGGCTGGTGGCTATAAATACCGCGCAGGTGTTAGAAGAGCAGTTGTATGATGGTTATTGTGACAGTCGACGTTTCAGGTGTACCGAAGTGACTTCTTTCATGTGTTTTAGTGCGGCGGAGCACCGACTCCACCTTGAAGACGGCTGATTATTAATTTCACGCCTTTTTACTGCAACAAAGGTATAGTTTGACGTTTCTGCAAGCCGGATTTCCGAATATACGTAACCCATAATCTCAATATTATCCTAATTGTCGGGTGTTAGTGAAATGAAATGTGTAGTGTTTAACGCCCGCTTTTACTACATAGGGCACCGCTGGCGATGACACTGATGATACATGAGATGAAGATGGAACACCGATGGAATGAGATGGCGGGGGAACCGGAGATCCCGGAGAAAACCCGCCCCAGCTCCGTGTTGTCCACGGCGCTAAGGGGCGGGTTTTCTGTGCTGCACAGGTAATAGTAATAATTATATATAATAAACTTTTATTGCAAACAAATACAAATTATTCAGTTTTGCGTACTGACGCCTTGGTTTACATAATCTTTGATTTGGCTCTTTTCCGACACAATTCTATGTGGTAACGTTCACATGTTTGTCCACATAAGTTGCAGTCACATGTCTCTGCTGGTTTCATGACATGATGCATTCTTGCAGAAGAGACGATGGAAACCCAGTACCGCCATTCAAGTATACATGGGCCTCGTCTCAATGTCCGCTCTATCATGGCCCCCGATTTTATAAACCTTGTGGAAGCAAGTTGAATACTTAAAGTGCATACAAAAGGCGTTGCATGTATAAGTAATTGTACAACACAGCCGTTATAACAACAGTCAACTAAAATTGGATTCACACCATGCAATTAAGTTACAAAAATTGTGACTTATATATTTATTTCAGATGACTTTCATTCTCAAACAGAATTACTTTTTCGGTTAAATTTATGTTAATATATATTCTAATTACTGTTTCATTTCACAGAACTAAATGAAATAAACTTGTGGAGTAGGTAAACAGTATAAATAAAGTTAAGTTTAAAACTTTGTAAATAATTGCACATTTTCTTCACCGTGGTAGGTTATTACTGGTGGAGCCATCTGTGGACATGAAGACGAGGTCGGAACATTAGCATCTGTTGTTTCTCAACTAAAGCTGCCTCCTAACGGTTACTTGAGAACTAAAGGAGCGTGTCGTGGAAACATACATGGTAAGCATTTATAAAACTTTTAACGTCTGTGTGTCAGTTAAACACTAAACTGGGCAATTCGATTCATTGCCTTGCAAGAAATATTCGATGTTTCCGTCTCGCACAACTGATCATTAGGTATATCATTGTTCTAAAATTAACATAAATTTAAGACGAATTAGTGCTCGATACTCCATATATTGCTAGTGTTTACCATCGCAGGGCTACACAACTTTTCCAAAAGAACATATTACTTTAACCAGAGAATAAACTCTGTGTACCACAGCTTTTGAAATCATACATACTGTCGCGAAGCATTGTTCTGCGGCGGGCAACGGCCCGTAAGCATGGGAACGGCGAGAGAGAGAGAGAGAGAGAGAGAGAGAGAGAGAGAGAGAGAGAGAGAGAGAGAGAGAGAGAGAGAGAGAGAGAGAGAGAGAGAGAGAGAGAGAGAGAGAGAGAGAGAGAGAGAGAGAGAGAGAGAGAGAGAGAGAGAGAGAGAGGGGGGGGAGAGAGAAGCGGGGCAAGAAAGAGACAAAATGTCCTAAGCCACGACCTGGCCGGCGCTTGCTATCGCTTGCGGAGAGGGAAAGAGACGGAAATAGTCTGGATAGGTCTTCCCTTTCTCTCGCCGTCGTGATACTTCTAACAAGGTTCGACAAACGATGGTTCGGTTATTAATAAGAGAGAAGTGGTCTGAGCTGGCAGTCAGTGAATGGAGTTTTACTGCAATGTGTAAACATTTGAACTGTATCGAGTTGAGAACTGATAATCGTGTAGTGATTTGAAAGTGACTTCTTTTGTTTGTCTCCTCTGGTGAAGCTACGAGAGACTGTGTTGGTGTATGTTACGTTATCCTGCTGCAAAGGGCTGTACAAACTGGCTTTCTATGGAAATAAAGGGCATTTTGAGCTTCTGCAAACCTGACTTTTAATTTTATGAACCTCAAGTGACAACACAAAGGAGAGGTCCACAGACCAAAGCTCAAGTGATAAACAGCAAAGACTGACAACGTTTACAATCTCAAAAACCAAAAGGAAGTTGAACATAATGCTTAAGAAATCCGTATATTAAAATGCGCTCAGGGCTCTACTGCATTTACCAGGTTGGAAAATATATTTATGAAGCAAAATGAAGGAAAACTAAAATTTTGACGCCACCTTAAAAGAGAACCAGACATGAAATGCGCTTTGTTTAACGCCTGGTTTTAATGCATTAAAGCCGTTTTGTTGTTTCAGAGAACCACCGTGGGAGTCGCTAATCAGCTGATGATGAAACTGCAACTCTTTCGAAAACGTTCCTTATTTTGTAAAAGGACGTGTGTGAAGTTACAAGTTTTAAAAAGTATGACTCAATTTCAGTCTTTATTCACAAATCCACAGATTCTTGAGAGGGTGAAGTCATCGCAGTGAGATACCACTGACATTGGAGGACAGGGATATCAGCTAAGTGACTCGCATAAAAGCTTTCATTTAAATATCTCAATGTTCAAGTACCATGGCTTGGCCCATAGCATGTACGGCGACGGAAGCTCTATTTTATTCCAAACTCCATTACTAGTCATGTTGTGATCGCACTGTGTTGCAAATCTCAGGGTACTATAATTGTACAGCAAAAAACCTTTGTAACAAGTCTATTTTCTGTATTCAACTCATGCAATGAAGTAGTTATAAAAATTGTGTCTGATATATTTAATTCAAATGACTTCTATTCTCGTACACAACTACTTCTTCAGTCAAATTTGCATCAATATACAGTCTAATTACTGTATTCTCTCACATAGTTAAAAGCGAACAAAGATAAAGTATATGCAGAGAGTATAAATACCAGTTTATATTAAAAATTTATAAATAGTTATTAATTTTTTTCAGCGCAGTAGGATATTCAAGTGGAGCCATCTGTGGACTGCAAGCCACAGTTGGAAGATTACTATCTGACAATATGTTTTACAATTAATGTTGCTCTCCTGGCGGTTAATTAAGAACTAACAGAGCGTGTTTTTATAATGCACGTGGTATGTATTTTGTAAAACCTTTCAAGGAGTGGGCGTGCGTCTGTATGGCGGTTAAATACCAAACTGCCTATCCGTTAAATACTAAACTGGCTATCGGCAAGCATTTACTCAATGAGGGGGCAGTATGACGTCTCAGTATGTAACCCGCGGTGCACATGACGTAATGTCGAACAGGGAAAGGCATGGACTTTCGTTCAGAGTCAGTGCTGGAGTCGCTACAAGTACAATAAGGAATGGTACAAATACTTGGTCTACGATACCTTAGGTAGGCCTAAATATTTAAACAATATATTTCAGTTTCCTTCTTTTTGTAATGTGTTATGAAAATCTAGTGATGTATCACAAGTAGCCACTCTCGGTATACCACGTATATTAACATCCATTAATCGTCATCGTTGCTTCGATTTTGTAAGTTTCATTTCAGAAAAAAAGGTTGTTGGCATATATAAGTTGATCCAAACAGCTGCTGCGATCTAAGAGATCGATATGTGTCTACTTTCAGAGTTTTAAATATACCCAAATCAATCAAATACTTAAACTGAAATTAAATATATGTATCAGATTGGAAATCAGAGACTTGCTGCTGTAATTCTGGTTTAAGCTATTGAAAGAGGTTTAATAAATAGAGCAAAATGATTTTCTATGAATTTAAAATCACTGAATTCTCTTACTTCAAATTCCCTCTCTACTTTATCTAACAGACCAGTATATTTATTCTGGCTTGTTACACAAATATTGGAAACGGATCTTAGACATGCAAATTGATGAAACCGCTTTCTCATAATATTTGATTTCCATGTATTCGTTATGTTTACGAATTATGTAACCATGGCGTACATAGAAACTTTATTGGGGAACTTTCTGTGAAGATGATGATTAAGATTATTGAAATGTTGTGAAATGTCACTGAGTAAGGCTAAATCACCTATCCAATCTTCATTTATGAATAGATGTCTATATCCTTGGAGCAGGATTTCTATTTTGGAAGTACAATTCTTTCTCTTCTCGTGTCAGTTTTGCGGCTATCAGTTTCTTCTGGTCAACAATTGTATCATCTTATTTTAAATAAGAACATGAGTTCTCTCGCTTTCAGTTGTGGTTCAGAGTGAAATATATACAATTTTGGTGAAGACCAATTTTGTAACAAATAATATAATTGTATTATCATGATTACATTTTACTTGGATTTTCTTTCCTAGTCATCATTGCAGGTCACCTCCAGCTTATCGATAAAATCTTACTTCTTTAATAAAAAGATTCCATTAATTACATAAAACACCTTACTCCTGAACGTCTACTTATGACTAACAAGATTACAGAACACATATCTCCTTATGAATATTATTGATTTTCCCTTACTACGCAAAACTTTTTATCTTTTCACATTAAGCAAGATTATTGATTTTCTTTTCCTTAGCAACCGTTCATCATTTGTTTATATTGTCCTTACATGGCCCACTAATACTCAGATCAGAAAACAAAACTCATTTCAAACAACAACTCCCGTTACATCCTAAACAAATAAAGAAAAATGTAATAAGACCTGAATGTTAAGACATATTCAGTACAACATAGACATATATTGCAATTAAGTACTAATATCAACATACCCGACCCTTCAGGAATTCAGATTCTGTTTGTTATGAAAGGTCTTCATAAGAAAGCCCTAGGTTTCCCAGTACTTCGCAAAATTTATGGTGATTCAAGTAGTTTTATTTTCTTATTTTATTTATATTTTGTTGTTACTATGGACATTACACGTTCCATATCTAGTATTTTAGCACGTAATGCATACTGATGTATTATACAATAATATTTGTTATTGCTTATACCTATTTCATTTAAATAACATTTCATTCTAGCAATTTGACTTCGGTACATGAGTAGACCAGTTCAGTGTAGTTCATAAACATCAGGTAGAGCTGCAGTAACTATGGAAACAAGATAGGTAAGGAAATCATAAGAGATATTTCAGTAATTTCTAACTTGAAAGACAATATGAGTTGTTCAGCCTCAACCTCACGATGAAGTCATCTCTCACGTTACGAGAATGTAACAATAAATGTATATAAGTAAATATTGGCTTTTTACTAAGTATTCTTTTAATATTACCCAATTGTAGCGTGTTAAGTATGTATTACTACAGAAAAGAATCATAATTATTTTATGTGAACTTTAATAAACCTTGTGAAAGCAAGTTGAAGTCCTAAGGTGTAGCCAAAGCCCATTAACTATTTTGCTTAATTAAGATATTGATTTACACGATCATTTAAGTAAAGTAAAAGGAATGAAGTTGCAGCAGCTGCAGACAATGCCATTCTTCATAATTTCATTTCGAGTCGGATTAATAGTCATGCTGCTATCCCATAATGTTGTAAAGTGCTAACAGGGGAACAACTGCCACAATTATAAGACAAGCAAACCCTCAAGGAATAACCCTTTAAGCAACAACATCTCACAGAGAAAACTGCGAAAATTTTAGGCTATATACTAAAATTAGAAGAATTCCATTCTCACACAGAATAACTTCTCCAGTCACATTTCTATAAAAATACATTCTAACTACTGTTTATTTTTCTGCATTAAAAAGCAAATAAACCTAATGTATATGCAATGGTACAGATATAGCTCATTTTAAAACTTTGTACGTAGCTGCCAGTTTTGTTCACCGCGGTCAAGATCTTGCAGGTGGAGCCATCTGTTGACAGCAAGACGAGGTCATAGCAGAATATTATCTGTCAATTTGTTTGTCAACAAGAGTTGCTTTCTTGACTGTTAATTAACAATTAAAAGAAAGTGTGTAAAATAGTAGTTTGATGTGTAAGTCCCACAATGGTTCCAGATCACTGACATTCATTTTCTGCGAGCTCATATCCAATATTGTTACTCTTCTGTCTCTTTCCAACTAATATTCTCAGCCAACCACCCCCACCCAAGTACAGTTGACTGTAATGTACAATTACAGACAAACGCCTGTTAAGTGTTCATAAACAAATGAATACTGATATTATGTAGAAATAGATAATGTCTCTTTAGCATAATACACAAGTAGATAAAACTCCAACGGCAAGTCGTTTAAGAAGAGCCATGCTTTCTTGGTTACAAAACCATAGTATCCCATTTGATGAAAGTAGCACCAAAACAAAATTATATGATTTATTGCCAGATAACAAACCTACTAAGAAAAACACTTTGATTGACCAAATTTCGTCAGAAATATAACAATGCAACAATAGGTCTTCCTCCGTAACATCAAGATCTGAATCGTATAGAGTTAATGGAGGGATACCAAACCTAAGTTGACTGCAGATATGAGACTTTTAAAATTAAGGACGCAATGAATGATTTGATAAAATTGGACAAATAGAATTGTAGAGGTATGTCATCATATGGATGAAAGAAAACAGAAGTATTGGGAGAACGTTGCACTAAGGTAGCGTAGATCTGCCTCACGTTCAAGAGGTCCCGCGTTCGAATCATGGTCAGGTTGAGTTACCTGGATCAGGTTTTTTCGGGGCTTTCTCTTATCCTTAAAGACGAATAACTGGTAGCTCTAAGCTCTATGGACCCGGACTCAATTGAGCATCATTTCACTAATGTAATTAATCGTCCCATATGACTTAACGTTGGAGGACATAAATTACACACAAAAAACCTAAGATAAGACAAAATTATAATTGAGAATGGGACAAGGCTTCTTTAACTCTGTTAACTTGTGTGTAAGTGGAAAACCTTTCTGGAACTAGAGTAGTGAATTTGTTGAAGACTAACTGTATGGCTACCCTAAGTAGCGACACATGAAATAAGCAATCCAGTGATACTTCAGAGAGTGAAGTTATCGTAGTGAGATACCACTGTCATTGGAGGACAGGTAAAGCAGGTAAGAGACTTGCATCAATGCTGTCCTTTAAATAGCTGTGTTCAAGAACCACTACGCGGCTCATAGAAGCTACGGGCAACGGGACCATGATTTCACTGCAAACACTATTAATATATAGCCATGCTACAAAGCTAAGAATGGTGTTACCACTCCCAGGGCACTATTATAGTCCAACACGTCGATCAGCAACAATTTTGATATTTATGAATTCATATCATGAAATAAACTAATAAAATTTGTGGCTAATATATTTAATTCAGAAGACTTATATTCTCATACAGAATTGCTTCTCCCATCAAATTTGTATCAAAATATATTGCAATTATTGTTTACTTTCATTCACTTTAAAAGGAAATAAACACAAAGGACATGGAAAGCGAGTGAATACAGTTAGTTTTAAAACTTTGTAAATAATTACAGATTTTCTTCACCGCGGCAGGATATTACTGGTGGTGCCATCTATGGACAGAAAGACGAGTTCGGAGCATTAGCATCTGTCAATGTTGTCTCCTGACGGTTAGTTAAGAACGAAAGGAGAGTGTCATTACAACGTACATGGTAAGCATTTATAAAACTTTTCACGTCTGTGTGTCGGTTAAGTACTAAGCTGTGCATTAAAATTCATTGCCTTGCAAAAGCTTTTGAAGCTAATTAGCCCTCTTACACAGCAGGTCCTATGTGTAACATGTTTCAAAGGTTAGTATAGCTTTGAGTCGAAGAAGTGCCCGATGCTCCATATATTGCTAGTGTTTGCCATGCCAGGGCTACACACCTTTTCCAAAAGAACACATTTCTTGGACCCCATAGAAAAAAAATTTGTGTACAAAAACTTTTAAATTCAATTACTACAAAGGAGAATCCCACCGATAAAAACTCAGTTATGTACCGGATAAACTGCAAAGACTGTGACATCTCCCACAAAACAAAAAGGAAGTTGAACATTAGGCCTAAATGGTATTTTAGAAACATAAAGAACAGACAATTCGGCAATAACTTACGATTTTTGGAATGAGAATCACGATATAGGACAATAATTCCATTTATTAAAATCTGTCCTGAATACAACTGCATTAACCACGCATAATGAAAAAAAAATGCCCAATTTCGACGCCACCTGTGAAGATAACCTGAAATGAAATGTGTAGTGTTTAACGCCCGCTGTTACTACATACGGCACCGCAGGCGCTGACACTGATGTTACAAGAGATGAAGATGCACTGGTGGAAAGAGATTTAGGAGGAAACCGGAGATTCCGGAGAAATCTCGTCCCAGTAACGTGTTGTCAACCACAAATCTCATTTTGCGATGGCATAGGATCGAACCCGGATAACTTTGGTGAGAGTAGAGCGGTTTAATATTTCAGCCACGCCGCGCACTAAGATTCAGAACCTCAAGTTTATCAAGACACCAACGGAGACGCTAATATCGCTCGCTTCAGCCGCTTCACAGGCAGTGGTGAGGGCGCTGCGGACCCTTAGCCCTCGAGACAGTTCTGTCGTTACGAAGAGGAAACTCGGGCCGAACATTCGAGCCCCTCCCGAAGGGGAGCTGTTCTTATTCGGTTGGACTCGAGGGTCAGTGTGTACCCGACATCCGCTGGAGATTGCATACCTCCGGCTAGGCCTCGGCCGCCCGGATAGGGCAGAGGGTTTCCTAAAAGGTCACCAGGACAAGCCTGCAGAGCCACACCATAATCAGGTGGCCAAACCGAGGTTTTCGGTAGTCTACCTTGCGGGTTTGACGCGCCTATGTGGCGTACCCTATTCCACCTGTCTTGAGATGGTGGGCCGGGCTCCTTACACTGAAGGCATTGCCGTAAGCCCCGAAGTTTTCCATCGCTTCCGGGTTGATAGAGACCGGAGTCTTCCGACTTTCGGGTTGACCTCGTTGTACAAGTCGTCATTAGCTGAGCATGTAAAGAAACGTGACCCAATCCTTGTTTCACATAAGCTTGCCCCGTATCTCTTAGTTGTCACATGACCTTATCATTGACTGCTATTGCAGTATACCTGTTGTGCGGTAAAAATTAGTTCGTTATTTAACATGGTCATATATCTCTATATGTTGGAAGAGAATTGTCAAACGTATATTTTCGTAAATGTTGTAATTAAATATATTACGCAACAGAGTTGGTTTATCTGAAATGCATGTTAATTCTTAAACGAAGTAAAGTGGAGGTTCCTTTGCTCTCAAGTACATGACAGGATAGCACGTGATTTAGCGGTAGTGATGACATATTTGTTTATATGACCTTTATCACTGACCTTGTTTTGAACTGGATTAGTCATATATCACCATTCAAAGGTGTGTCGTGCCGAGTACGAGAGCTAAATTATTTTATTGATGGTTTATTGCGCGTATACGTATTATACCGGGTCTAACGCGAGGTTTTTGCTGAAGCATCGCAAAGGAAAACGTTTACAAAGCGGCGAAAAAAAAAATGTGTTGCATGTGTTTTACGCACTCTGTGTGTCAGTTAAATACTAAACTGGACATTTACATTCACTGCCTTGCAAGAACTGTTGAATGGAATAAGCCGTCTGCACAACACGTCCTTATGTGTAACTTTTTTGAAAATTAGTATAATTTTGAGTCGAAATGGTACTCGATGCTCCATATATTGCTAGTGTATACCATCACAGAGCTACACACCTTTTGCAAAGGAACACCTTTTTCTTCACCGAAGCTCCACCGCCTTAGAAGAGAACCTGAAATGAAATGTGTAGTCTTTAACGTCAGCTTTTGCAGCATACGGCACCACAGGCGGTGAGACACTGATGACACATGAGTTGGAGTACTAGTATTATGAGATGGTGGAAGAAAAACGGAGAAACCTGAGAAGAGTTACCCCAGCACCGTGTTGTCCAGCACAAATATCACTTTGCTGTCACAGCGATTCGAACCCCGGCCGCCATTGTGAGAGACGAGTGGTCTAACAACTCAACCACGGCGCGGCCAAAGAATCTGATTATCAAGTTGAACAAGGTAAAAACAGCGACGCCCGCATCGCCTCCAAGGAGTTCATCAAGTCAAAATCAGCTAGTTAATATTTGCTGAGGAAACATAATCCAGGTAAATAGAAGCAATATATGGAGGATCGAGAAGTAGTTCGACTAAAAATTATATTAAATGTGTGCTTTATTTTATTTTTTTATTTATAATATTTTTTCTTTGTAATTTTACGTCCTCCAAAGTTAAGTCATATCGGACGGTGAATGAGATTGGGGAAATGATACTCAAATAAGTCCGGGGTCCATTGAGCTTAGAGCTAACCGACATTCGTCTTTAAGGATAAGGGAAAACCCCGGAAAAACCTTATCCAGGTAGCTCACTCTGACCGAGATTCGAACTCGGATACTCTTGAACGTGAGGCAGACACGCTACCATCTACGCTACCGAGGCGGGCTTCTGTGCTTCATTGTATCATAGTCCTTAACTCATAGGAATGTTTCAAAATGTTTAATTTTCTCAAGAACGGCCCCACATATTTTAATTTAAACTCTGTATATGCATAGCACTCTTTTCGTGACAATGAAATGCATATCTAGAATTTTGTAACAGATACTTCAGAGCGTGAAGTCATCGCAGTGTGATACCACTGACATTGGAGGACAGGAAAATAAGCTAAGTGGCTCGCATAAAAGCTTTCATTTAAATATATCAGTGTTCAAGAACCATGGCTTGGCCCAATAGTATCTACGGCAAGGGAAGCTCGATTTTATACCAAACTCCATTACTAGTCATGTTCTGATCGCTCTGTGTTGCAAATCTTAGGGTGCTATAATTGTACAGCAAAAATCCTTTGGAAAAATGATTTTAGCTTATTCAAATCATGCAATAAAATAGTTATAAAAATTGTGTCTTATATATTTAATTCAAATGACTTCTATTCTCGTACAGAACTACTTCTTCGTCAATTTTGCATCAATATACATTCTAATTACTGTGTACTTTCACACACTTAAAAGCAAACTAAGTTAAAGTATATGCAGAGAGTGTAAACACCAGTTTGTATTAAAAATTTATAAATAATTATAGATTTTCTTCAGCGCAGTAGGCTAATACTAGTGGAGCCATCTGTGAACCGCAAGCCGCGGTTGGAAGATTATTATGTACCTATGTTTTACAATTAATGTTGCTCTCCTGGCCGTTAATTAAGAACTAACAGAGCGTGTCTTTATAATTGCACGTGGTATGTATTTTGTAAAACTGTTCACGGAGTCGGCGTGCGTCTGTATGTCGGTTAAATACTAAACTGGCTATCGGCAAGCATTTACTCAATGAGGGAGCAGTATGACGTCTCAGTATGCAACCCGCAGTGCACATGACGTAATGTCGAACAGCGACAGGCATGGACCTTCGTTGCAAGTACAATAAGGAATGGTACATATACTTGAATCCACGAATTTTGGTCTACGATATCTTAGGTAGGCCTAAATATTTAAACAATATATTTCACTTTACTTCTATTTGTAATGTGCCATGAAAATCTAGTGATGTATCACAAGTAGCCACTCTCGGTATACCACGTAAATTATCATGCATTAATTGCAATCTTTGCTTCGATTTTACAAGTTTCATTTCGGAAAAAAGTTTGTTGGCATACATGTTGATCCAAACAGCTGCTACGATCTAAGAGATCGATATGTGCCTCCTTTCAGAATTTTAAATATACCCAAATCGATCATATACTTACGCTGAAATTAAATACATGTATCAGATTGGAAATCAGCGAATTGCTGTTGTAATTCTGGTTTAAGCTATTGAAAGAGGTTTCACAAATAGAGCAAAATGGTTTTCTATGGATTTAAAATCACTGAATTCTCTTACTTCAAATTCCCTCTCAACTTTATCTAACAGACCAGTATATTTATTCTGGCGTCTTACACAAATATTGGAATAAGATCTTAGACATGCAAATTGATGAAACTGCTTTTTCATGATATTTGATTTCCATACGTCTGTTATGTTTACTAATTATGTAACCAAGTCTTACATAGGAAGTATATTGTGGAACTTTCTCTGAAGATGATGATTAAGATTATTGAGATGTTAATAAATGTCATTGAGTAAGGCTAAATCACCTATCCAATCTTCATTTATGAATATATGTCTATATCCTTGGAGCAGGATTTCTATGTTGGAAGTACAATTCTTTCTCTTCTCGTGTCAGTTTTTGCGGCTATCGGTTTCTTCTGGTCAACAATTGTATCATCTTATTTTAAATAAGAACATGACTTCTCTCGTTTTCAGCTGTGGTTCTGAGTGAAATATATACAATTTTGGAGAAGTCCAATTTTGTAACAAATAATATAATTGTATAATCAGGATTACATTTTACTTTAACTTTATTTCCTAGTCAATCATTGCAGGTTACCTCCAGCTTATCGAAAAATTCTTACTCCTTCAATCAAAGGATTCCATTAATTACATAAAACTCCTTAATCCTGCACGTCTACTTATGACTAACAAGATTACAGAACACATATCTCCTTATTATTGATTTTCCGTTACTACGCAAAACTCTTCATCTTTTCACATTGAGCAAGATTATTGATTTTCTTTTCCTTAGCAACCGTTCATCATTTGTTTATATTGTCCTTACACGGCCCACTAATACTCAGATCAGAAAACAAAACCCATTTCAAACAAAAACTCCCGTTACATCCTAAAGAAATAAAGAAAAAGGAAATAAGACCTGAATGTTAAGACATATTCACTACAACATAGATATACGTTTGCAATTAAGCACTAATGTCAACATACCTGCCCCTTCAGGAAGATTATGTGTAGTATGAAAGGTCTTCATAAGAAAGACCTAGGTCTTCCAGTACTTCGCGAAATTTACGGTGATTCAAGGATTTTTATTTTATTTTATTTATAGTCTCTAGTAACTATGGCCATTACATGTTTCATATTTAGTATTTTGTCACGTAATGCTTACTGATGTATTATACAATAAAATTGTTATTGCTTATACCTATTTCATTTAAATAACATTTCACTCTACCAATTAGAGCTCGGTACATGTGTAGACCAGTTCGGTGTAGTTCATAAACATCAGGTAGAGCTGCAGTAACTATGCAAACAAGATAGGTAAGAAAATCATAAGAGATATTTCAGTAATTTCCACCGTGAATGGCAATATGTGTTGCTCAGCCTCAACATCACGAGGAAGTCATCTGTCACGCTACGAGAATGTTACAATAAATGTATATCAGTAAATATTGTCTTTTTACTAAGTATTCTTTTAATATTACCCAATTGTAGCGTGTTAAGTCTGTATTACTATAGAAAAGAATCATATTTATTTTATATGAGCTTTAATAAACCTTGTGAAAGCAAGTTGAAGTCCTAAGGTGTAGTCAAAGTCCATGAAGTATTTTGCATACCAAAGATATTGCTTTACACGATCATTTGAGTAAAGTAAAAGAAATGAAGTTGCAGCAGCTGCAGACAATGCCATTCCTCATAATTTCATTTCGAGTCTGATTATTAGTCATTCTGCTATTCCACAATGTTGTAAAGTGTTAATATGGGAACTACTGCCAGAATTATAAGATAAACAAACC
This sequence comes from Mantis religiosa, assembly GCA_030765055.1. Lineage (NCBI taxonomy): Eukaryota > Metazoa > Arthropoda > Insecta > Mantodea > Mantidae > Mantis > Mantis religiosa. The sequence continues at coordinate 17,562,730 of CM060953.1, read as the reverse complement.
TTCAAAGAATTATTATATAAGCAACACCATCTCATAGAGGAAAACTGCGAAAATTTTAGAACATATACTAAAATTAGAAGTATTACATTCTCACACAGAATAACTTCTCCGGTCACATTTCTATAAAAATACATTCTAATTACTGTTTATTTTTCTGCTGGTAAAGTAAATAAACCTAAGGTATATGCAACAGTACAAATATAGCTCATTTTAAAAATTTGTAAGTAGTTGCCAGTTTTCTTCACCGCGGTCAAAATCTTACAGGTGGAGCCATCTGTTGACAGCAAGACGAAGTGGTAGCAGAATACTATCTGTCAATTTGATTGTCAACCAAAGTTGCTTTCTTGACTGTTAATTAACAATTAAAAGAAAGTGTGTAAAATAGTAGTTGGATGTATAAGTCCCACGATGGTTCCAGAACACTGACATTCATCTTCTGCGAGCTCAGATCGAATATTGTTACTCTTCTGTCTCTTTCCAACTCATATTCTCAGCCAACCTCCCCCCCCCCCCACACCAAGTACAGTTGAGTGTAATGTACAATTACAGACATACGCCTAGTAAGTGTTTATAAACAAATGAATACTGACAATATGTTAAATGGTTAATCATAATGTTAGTTCCACATTTACCGCTTAAATCGGTATTATAAATAGATAATATCTCTTTACCATAATACACAAGTAGACAAACCTCCAACGGCAAGTCGTTTAAGAAGAGCCATGCTTTCTTGGTTACAAAATCACAGTGTCCCATTTGATGAAAGTAGCACCAAAACAAAATTATATGATTTAATTCCAGATAACAAACCGACTCAGAAAAACACTTTGATTGGCCAAATATTGTCAGAAATAACCATGAAACCTTAAGGCTTCCTCCGTAACATCGAGATATGAATCGTATAGAATTAATGGAGACATACCAAACAAAAGAAGACTGCAGATATGTGACTTTTAAAATGAAGGACGCAAAGAATGATTTGCTAAAATTGGACAAATAGAATTGGAAAGGTACGTCATCACATGGATGAAAGAAAACAGGAATATTGGAAAAAGGTTGCTCTAAGGGAAGAAAAAATTATAATTAAGACAAGATGACAGTGATAATGACTCAACAAATAAAGATATGTCACGCGTAGAAGAATTAAAATATGATTAAAGGCAATATTGTAAAAGCCAGTGTTAGTGTTGTGTGTGAAATAAAAACTTATGAAAGTATTTAATTTGTTGGAGACTGTACGACATCGCTAAATAATGACACATTAAATAACATGAGAGTGTGAACTCATCGCAGTGTGATATGTCTGCTATTGAAGTCCATCCATTGCCCGGCACATAGCAGCTACGGGCGACGTGATCGCGATTTCATTTCAAATCCTGTTACTAGTCAAACTACAAAATTAACGGTAGTGCTACCGTCTTAGGACACAATAATTGCACTACTTAACCGCAATTCGTTTTGATTCTAACGACTCCAATTCGATTAAGACCATGAATGAAAGTTTTTTTTAATATAAACGAGGCTTTGGTAGGGAATAAGTGGAGAAAAGTGTCGGGGTCCCGCGGAATCCCCCCCGTTAGTATCGGTATTAGGATGCAAGGTTGAATTCTGCTTAATACTGTATGACTGAATGGGAGGAGGTTTAAAGGGTGAACGAACTTATATAAATCGAGAAGTAAATGCAAATATTTACATCAGGTTCATACTCGATGTAGCGAGAACAAAGTTGACAGTGGCAAACATATAACTGTCGTACTCTGTACAAAATTCCTTGTGTGTGTCGAACAACTTCACGTGCTGCTGTTATTAGGGAGTTAGGCTTTCTTCTGAGATATGTACTCACAAGACAAAGAACAAATTAACTACATTACAGGAACTGAACTAATGACATTTGGAGTAGCAGTCTTCGGCATTACGTATTGGGTCACCGGAACTGTTACAGAAGCACCACTAGAGTAGACTACATGCTAGAAGAAGGCAGTTAATCGATGTTGAGTGTCGTTCTGGCAGGCGATTAATGCGAGATTTGAGAAATATTTGAGGCATCGAATCTCAAAAACGCCAATAACGAGTTACTAAGAGTAGATATTCCTATACTAGGAAAGCTGTTTTAATGACGTTCTAATCAAATAAGTTCATCCACCTTGTTTAAATACCAACTTATCAGCTTCTGATGCCAATTTGGTTTAACACAAATAACTCGGTATGTTTAGTCACAGATCATGCATTGCCTATCCTAACTTGTTTATATTAGTCACGTCTACAACCTCTGAAAGTATTTCAGTGTAGTTAATTAGCACTCTGTAGAACTGCGCTAAAAGGTATCTAAGAAAATCATAAGTGATATTTCAGTAATTCTTACCGTGAAAGACAATCTTTGAGAGAATGTTACAATAAATGTATACAAGTAAACATTGACTTTGAACAGGTAAGTACTCATTTGATATTATCCTAGCAGGTGGTGCCATCTATGTACAGCAAGATCAGATATGTACAAAATTATACCTCAATTTACTTGTCAGCCGACGTTCCTAACTTAACGGTTAATCAAAAATTAAAAGAGCGTTTCCTGTAAATGTGTAAAATAGTAGTTTCATGTGTAAGTCCTGCCATGGTTCAAGAACACTGACTTTCAACTTCAGCGATTTCAGATCCAATTTTCTTTTGCTTCTGTCTATTTCCAACTCGTTTACTCAGCAACCCCCACCTCCCGGAGTACAGTTGACTGTAGTGTGCTATCATTGACATACGTATTCGCCCCCTAACTCGGTGTTTGAAATAAATAATTTCTCTTACCATAATACACAAGTTGATAAACCTCCAACGTCAAGTTCTTGAAGATGATATGTGCTTTTTCAGCTATATAATCACAATATTCCATTTGATGAAAGTAGCACTAAACCAAAGCTGTCTGGCTTAATTCCAGCTAACAAATCGGCTCAGAGAAACACATTGCTTCACCAAATATTGTAAGAAATATAACTATAGAACCATAAGGCTTCCTCCATAACATCCACATCTATATGCTGTAGAATTTATGGAGAGATACCGAACAAAATTTGGCTAGAGATATATAACATTTAAAATGAAGAACGGAATGATTGATTTGGTAAAATTGGACAAATGGAACTGGAAAATTTATGTCGTCATGCGGATTAAAGAGAACAGGAGGATTGGAAAAAGGATGCACTAAAGTAAGAAAAAATTATAATTGACAATGTGAAGGGAACAGTGTCGAGGATGACTGTGATAATGACTCAACAGATGAAGATATGGCAAAATTGTAAAATCCAGTGTTAGTTTGTGTGTAAAATAAAAATTTTTCTGGAACTATATTACTTAATTTGTTGGAGACTGACTGCACGACATCGCTCAGTGACGACAGATGAAATAAACAATGCGTGAACTCATTGCAGTGTGATATCTGTACTTTTGAAGGCCTGGGAAAGCAGATAAGAGACTCCCATATAAGTTGTCATGTAAATATTGAAGTGTTTAAGAACCACAGCCCGCTCCATAGCAGCTACGGGTAACGGCACCGCGATTTCATTCCAGACTGTATTACTAGTCAGGTTGTCAACTTAACTGCACAATAATTGCACAACAAAAATGCTTTTAACAGTTTAGTACCATAAGTTCATTAATACCATGAAATAAAGTTAGAAAGCTTGTGGTTTATATATTTAATTCAGATGACTTCCGTTCTCATACAAAATAATTTCTTATGTCAAAATTATATCAAAATACATTCTAATTATCGTCTACTTTTAACCAGTGATACGCGAATAAACTCAATGCACGTACACACATTACACACACATTTCATTTTAAATCTTTGTAAATAATTACAAATTTTCTTTACCGCGGTAGGATATTACAAGTAGAGCCATCTGTGGGCGGCAAGACGAGGTAGGGCCATTACCATCTTTCAATTGTTTTGTCAACCTGGCGGTTAATTAAGAACTAAAAGAGCGTGTCCTTATAACGTACATGGTACATAGTTATAAAACATTTCACGTGATGCTGTGTGCGTGTATGTCAGTTAAATACTAAACAGGGTATTTAAATACAGCTCTATGCATGAAGTTTATAATGACATTTACCCTCTCGGACAACAGGTCCTTATGTGTAACATTTTTTTTTTAAATTAATATAATTAGTGCTCTATGCTTCATATACTGTTACTGTTTACCATCCCAGGGCTATACAACTTTTCCAAAATAGCATTTTCCTTTGGCCTCACAGCGCAAATCCAATGTACAATATCTTTCAAAATCATATAATACAAAGTAAAACGACACAGACAAAAACTCAGTTGTGTATCGGGTAAACTGCAAAGGCTGTGGTAACTTTTTCACGGCCAAAACAAAAAGGAAGTTGAACGTTAGGCCTAAGGAGTATTTTAGAAATATAAAGAACAGAAAAATCGGCAGTAGCGTACCATTTATGGAACAAGAATCACGATATAGAACAAGATATCCGTTTATTAAAAAGCGTCCAGCGTCTAACTACATTAACCACGCAGTATGAAGGAAAACTGTCCAATTTCAACAATACGTTTGAAGAGGACGTAAAATGTAATGTTTAGTGTTTAGCACCTGCTTTTACTACATACGGCACCGCAGGCGGTGACACTGATGGAGTGCTAGTGTAATGAGATGGTGTAAGGAAACCGGAGACTCCGGAGAAAACTCGTTGCTTCACCGTGTTGTCAACCACAAATCTCACCTTGCGGTCGCATTGGATCGAACCCAATATGCTTCGGTGAGAGTAGAGTGGTTTAAACACTCAGCCACTCCGCGGATAAATATTCAGAACTTCAAGTTTATCAAGACATACGGAGACGCCACTATCACCTTCAAGGGGCTCATCAAATCAAAACTCACTGTACAGAGCGGATCCATCCCCTTCAGAGGCGGTGATTCGAGCCCCTCCGGAAGGGGAGTTGTTCGGATTGAGTTGTACTCGAGGGGCAGTGTGTTCCCTACATCCGCTGGAGATTGGATACTTCCGGCCAGGCCTCAGCCGCCAGGATATGGCAGAGGGTTGCCCAAAAGATCCTGATGACTATCCTGCAGAGCCAGTAGAAGGTGTGCTAGATCACCAAGTGGCCACACCGGGGTTTTCGGTAGTTTATCCTGCGGTGTTGACGCGCGTATGTGGCGTATCCACTTCCACCTGTCTGCAGATGCGTGGGGGGGGGGGTGGTTCCATAGACTAAAGGTATTGCCCCAAGGAAAGAGTCTCAAAATTTTCCATGTCTTCCGGGTTGATAGAGACCGGAGTCTTCAGACTTTCGGGTTGACCTCGTTGTACAAGTCGACATTAGCTGAGGATGTTAGGAGGGTTCTAACGAAATATGATCTAGGCAAACACTAGCAATATATGTTCAACAAGAGATTATATTAATTTTGAACTTCATTGTATCATAGTACTTATATATAGGAATTGTTTAACAAGTTTCTTTTCTCAAAAACGACTCCAAGGATTTTAATTAAAACACGACATGTGTATAGCCCCCGTAGGGAAGGGGATCCGTCCCCTTCTGCTGCCGAGGTGCGGATGCTATGGACACACAGCACTTTTGGTACCTCTGAGGTCACTAGAGGAACCTCAGGCCGAATATTCGAGCCCCTCCCTGAATGGGTGTTGTTCGGATTGGGTTGGACTCGAGGGACAGTGGTTCCCGATACCCGTGGGAGATCGGGTGCGTCTCCGGACGGGGCTGAGGGAAGCCATATATTGCCACGTACTAGCCAGCATAGCTAGTAGGTGTGCTAGATGACCAGGTGGACCTACCGAGTTTAATCCGTAGCCTTCCTCTTTGGTGTTGGCGCGCATATGTGGTATATCCACTTCCGTTCCTTCTTGAATCCACAGGACCAGATGGAGGGGCTTGTTATTCACTAGGTCTTGCCCTATGGAAAGTCCCACAGAGGCGCCGGGCGCCCTTTTGGGACATCTAGGTAACTCCTTGGTGATGAGAGACATGTGTATAGCATTCATTTCGTGTCAAATGAACGGCATATCTAGAATTTACTAAAGTAGGGCTGACGTTCTGTTTATTGTCGATCACTCATCTATAACTGGAAGATATAGTAGACATAAAACAAATCTGACCACACAGCGTTGGATTTTATTCGGTCCTGGACCCACTCGTGATCTATTGTACCTACGCTCCCAAGTGGGGCATCCCGGGAGGAAGGATGAGGAGAGAGGACGCATAGAGTGGCCGATCCAAAGAGCCTCGACAGTACACATGGCAGGGTTCCTCCACTTTACTAGTTAGAAACTACCCGGCAGGCCATTAGAACAGGAAACTCACCTTGCTACAGTCCGGAAAATGCCCTACCTGATCGGAGACCGTCCTTTCGGAGGGGGATGTGTTCACCAGAAGATATCATCGTGCCATACAGCACCAAGACACCCGCCAATATTTCTACGCTTAAACAGACCACCAGATGAGAAATGGAGGGACAGGGTGGTAATTAAATTTCTCAGGATTCACGTGGAGACCTGGTAAAACTCCCGTAATCTCGAATGGGTCAGGTAGACCGGCCACAGGATTCAAACCTGGACCTTCCGAATGTGCACCGCATACGAAACAGCATCAGCCATCCCGCTCGACTGGGAAAAATCTTACAGTTTATATCTAAATATATATTTGACTTTGTATACATTTATTGTAACAATCTCGAAATGTGTCAAATTGATTCGTCTTAATGTTGAAGCTAAACAATTCATATTGACTTTCACTGTAGGAATTACTGAAACAGCTCATTAGTTTCTTATCTACCTTGTTTCCATGGTTACCGCAGCTCTACAGATTGTTGAATGGCTAAGTATTCCTTTTATATTAAGCTAGTTGTTGTATTGCAACAGATAAGAATAATTATTTTTATGTGAGCTTTAACAAAACTTGTTAAAGTAATTTGAAATCGTCAGGAAAGGTGTTGCATGGTTAAGTGATAACGATATATGATTTTTTGCAGCTACGGGCAACTTGAGTGTGATTTTTCGTAATTTCATTTAGAGTCTGATTATTTGTCATGCTGCTATCCTACAATTTTGTAAAGTACTAATATGGGAACTACTGTTATAATCATATAACAAACAAACCTTCCCAAATTTCCAGTTCATTAAAACCATCACACAGGAAATCTGCCAAAAATTGTACATTATATACTTAAATTAGGATACCTTTATTCCCACACAGAATTATTTCTTCAGTGACATGTCTATCACAATACATTGTAATCAATTTTTATTTCCATAAGGAAAAATATAATAAACGTAAGGTGTCTGCATCGGTACAAATATAGTTCATTTTAAAACTTTGTAAATAATTGCCAGTTATCTTCACCACGGTAAGATATTACATTATCATCTGTAAATTTGTCAACCTTGCGGTTAATTAGGAACTAAAAGAGCGAGTCTTTATAATGTACAAGTTACATAACTATAAAACATTTGACGTGATAGTGTGTGTGTCGTTTAAATACTAAACAGCGCTTTTAAATACAGGGCTTTGCATGAAATTGTCAACACAACACACGAGCATTCTCTCTGATGAAATGTTTATGACATTAGCCTTGAAGTGAAAGATAAAGCAGTTAGAGTCTCCAATTTTCTTGACGTTTCATATTTTTGCATTCTTTGTTTGGTTGTTTTTTTATGTTTCGTCCAAGCTGTTAATTCTCGTATGAATGTACGTATTTCACGGAGAAATGTCAGCTTTTAGTGCAATTAATTACAGTTTCTTATAACAAAGTTTGAATCCTGCTTAATACATTCACATGCTGTACGTCTAAATGCGAGGTGGCTAAGTATGATCGAATTTACATAAAGTAAAAGTAAATGAAACTCTTTACATCAGATTTGTACAAACTACTCGAAATGGCGACTGCGTTTTCAATGTAAAGATGATAGCGGCGAACAAACGACTGTCGTACTCTGTACAAATTTCTTGTTTTCTTCTCGGGCAGCCAGTCATCATCAGGATATTTATAAAATGTTATAACCACAAAATGAAATACTAGATATAACACAAGAATAGGCAGAGACAAAGCACTATCAAAATTTGCATTACCGAATAAAAGACTGTTTCAGTAAATTAAATGCCAGGTCAGGAGATGGCGTGTGTATAGAAAATTGTGTCAAAGAAACGTAACTACTTAACTTATCAAGCTGTGTTGATCTTTGCTTCTTAATTCGATGGATTTACATGTTTAAGGCCGACTTCCAAGAGGAGCTGAACTGAAATCCAGCATCAGGGTTAAGCGTGCTCCTTTCAGAGGAAATTGCCAAAGCCTCTTTAATTCTCCGCTCCCAGTAACTGTTTCATTTTGCTAAGATGGTAGTCTCCCGAAAATTGCCTCTATGGTCGTTATCAAAATAATTTTCTGCCATTTTGTGGTTATAACATTTTATAAATATCCTGATGATGGGAGAGATGCACACTCCCGAAACGTTGATATCTAATCATCTTTTCACCTGGCTGGCTGCCCGAGAACAATGTGAGCGTATTCGTTGCTTCAGGTCTTATTTTAAATTCCTTGTGTTTGTCGAATAACTTCAGGTGCTGCTATTATTCCGGCAGTTAGAATTTCTTCTGAAATATGTATTCACAAGTCGTAGAAACAATTACCTACATTACAGGTCTCAAACCAACGACATTTGGAGTACCAATCTTCGGCATTACGTATTGGTCCATCACAACTGTTACAGAAACACTACTAGAGTAGGCTACATGATACAAGAAGGCATTAAGCCGCTGTTCAGTGTCGCACTGGCAGGCGTTTAGTTCGAGATTTGAGACATCTTTGAGGCATTAAAACATGAGAACGCCAATATCGAGTTAGTAAGAATCAGTACTTCTATATTCGGGAAGCAGTTTTAAAGACATTATGATCCAATATTTTCACCCAGCTTGTTTAATTACCAATTTAACAGCATCTCATACCAATCAGGTTTATCAAAATATAACTGCGTTAAGTTTAGTAACAGACTAAACTGCCTATCTCAACTTGTCTGTGGTAGTCAGGTCTACAACCTCTGAAATCATTTTGGCGTAGTTAATTAACATCCTGTAGAAGTATGGAAACAACATAGGTAAGGAAATCATAAGAGATATTTCAGTAATTCCAACCGTGATAGACAATATGAAGTCTTTAGCCTCAACATAAGGATGAACTCCTTGACACGTTGCGAGAACGTAACAATAAATGTATACAAGTAAATATTTACTTTGAACGGCTCAGTATTCATTTTATATTATCCTAGTTGTTGTATTACTACAGATTACAATAATATTATTTTACATGAGCTTTGATAAACCTTGTGAAAGCAAGTAAAGTGCAGTTAAAGCTCACGAAATATTTTGCATCCACAAGTACTAACGATATTAAATTATACGATCATTTAAGTAAAGTAAAAGGAATTAATGTATAACAGCTACGGGCAATGAAACTGTGATCTTTCGTAATCACATTTATAGTCCCATTAATAGTTACGCTGCTATCTCACAATGTTTTGTGCAAACAGTGAATTAAAACCAGCTCACGGAGGAAATTCATTCATTCAGGTAGCTGGCGGCTGACTGAGGGTCAGCACGATGTGTGTCATTCGTGTACCTGTCCTACACGGACTTAACCACTTAATGACAGGAAATGTGGGGTTTTGCAGGTTGGTGGTTTAAGATAATGTAGATGAAAAGAAGGGAGGTAGCCGTAGCTCCTCATGGTAGCCAACTCGGGTGCAACGCTATGTTAGCACCGCTGGTGTGATAATTTTCAGGAAGAGTTTAATTTAGAATGTCTATTAAATTCAAACAGTAGTAATTTTAGGTTGAAATAAGTAATCTATTGTTACCGGGTGTGCCCGCATGCCATGCGGGGAAGCCAGTATAGCTTGTAGCGTCTTTCGGTTGTTCTATAGTTCCCTAGAGACCTAACCAGGGCGCTCTGATGTTGAGGCAAGCTCGCGTAGAATTTTGTGGCCCGGCGCCTAATGACATCTTCCACATAGTGGAGAGATGAGGCTTCATGAAGGTATCTCATGGGAAACCTCCAGCAAACAGAATAGATGGCCCTAAGACATCTATTTTGTACACGCTGAATTTGACGCAGATTGGATCCTGCGGCCATGCCCCAGATCTCACAAGTATAAAGCATGATTGGAAGAATTAAAGCCTGAAAAAGGCGCAACTTAAGGGGTGTCGGCATTCCTCAGCGCATCATGGGGTATAACGAAGCCGAAGCTCCGCATGCCCGATGAGTCACCTCCTGGATGTGACCCCGAAAAGTTAGGCCCTTGTCCAGCTTTACACCTATTTTAGAGAATTTGTCCACTCTATCCTTCTGCCAGAAAAATTAAAGGCGGGGAGGTTGGCGGGAAAGTGACGCTTAGTGAAGAGTATGGCTTGGCTTTTCTCTGGGTTGATAGACAATCGCCAAAGCCTACACCAATCATGAATGAGGCTTAGGTGTCGCTGTATTGGGTTGAAGGCTCTGCGTGCGTTTCTATTTGTGTTGTATAATAACACGTCGTCCGCATATTGGGCTATGTTGACGTGTTGCTCCGTTGGGAGATCCGCCACATACACGCTAAAGAGTGTAGGGGATAAGAAAGAGCCTTCTGGGACGCCTCCTCTGATGGGTCGTCTGGTAGAAAGCTTTCCCGCCACAACAACTGTGAAATGTCTGTGTTTTAGGAATGAGTGTAAGATGTGTATCATGTGTGCAGGAAGCCCCAGGGTGATTAGTTTGTGTAGGAGACCTGCAAGCCAGGTAGTAGAGAAGGCCTTCTCGACATCCAGAGATACCGCCGCAGTGAATGCCCTTTCCTGGAAACCCAGGGCAGCGGCCTCCACCAGACGGAGCAACTGCTGTGATGTCGAGTGCCCAGGACGAAAACCAAACTGATGGGGAGGAATAGCTTGAATGTCCCCCAGTAGGGGCGACAAGCGGGCTAAAACAAGCCTCTCGAAAACTTTCGAGAGGACTGACAGAAGGCTAATGGAGCGGTAACTGGCGGGGAGAGCCGGATTTTTACCGGGCTTCAAAACGCAAATCACCCGAGCCTCCCTCCACTGCCGTGGAAAGTGGCCCAGGGCGAGACACATGTTAAAAACCCGAGTAAGAAAAAGAACGGCTTTGAATGGAAGATGGCGGAGCATGATAGGTGTCAACCCATCAGGTCCCGACGCTTTTTTGGGATTTAGACGCCGGAGTGCGCCCTGGAGCTCACTGGGTCTAAAGACAGGTAGTCGGTCCGCCTCAGCAAGAGGACGTCGAAGGTATTGACGAACCTCCCGCTTGACGCGGCCAGTGAAGTCTAGGTCCTGGGGGTCATCTCGTGGCCTCATGGTCCTCTCTAGGTAGTCGGCAAACACATTTGCTTTTGCTTGGGGTTCATACACCAGGTCTTGGGTGCCTTGGATATGGGTGTTTGGTGCTCCTCCACGATTCCGGAGTCCTTTTGCAAGCCTCCACGCCTCGCCATTCTCAAAATTCACTCGGGACATCAACTCCTCCCACGTGCGCACACGGTGCTCGCGTAGTCGAAGTCGAACCTCTCGGCGCAAGCGCGCGAGCAGAACCTGATTGTGGCGAGTGCGGTGTCGCTGATAGAGTCTGCGAGCCGCCCAAGAGCGACGAATGAGAAGATGGATGTCTAGCGGGATGACCTGAGGGTGTAGAGGTGCTGGAGTGTGAACGGTGAGGTTGCGAACTGTTCGTCCTACGATGGAGGTGAAGGAGGAGATCGCCGTCTCCAGGGTCGGTATATCTGTAATAGGTGGGTTAGGAGGTATGGAGTCATTTAAGCAGACCCGTACGGAATCCCAATCGACTTCACGGTTTTGAACCGTGAATTCATGACTGACAACCCGTAAGTTGACCTCAGCCACAACTAGGTTGTGGTCGGAATGTAAGGCGCTTTTTGAATTGAGTGATAAGTGAAATGGAAAATGTTTGATGATTGCGAAGTCAATGACCGAAGGACGGCCTTGAATTCACGGGAAATGAGTGGGTTGCCAGGGACCCTCTACTCTCAGTTGAGGATCTCCATCTATGATGCGGATGATTTCTCTGCCTCTTGCGTCTGTCCGGGGACCCGAATGCCAACGCGGGTGTTTAGCATTCAAATCCCCAGCCATAATGACGTTGGGATGTAGGGCGAGGATGGAAAGATGATCATTAGCAATGAACAGTTGGCTAGGAGGGTGATATGCAGACACTATCAGGACTTCGGAACCGCCCAGATTCACGCAGACGGCAGTGGCTTCTAGGGTTTGAAGAGCGGGAAGCTGGACAGGTTTTAAGACAACCCCCCTCCTCACAAAGATCGCCGTGCCGCCGCCGCGACGGCCCACACGGTCGACCCTGAGGCAGTGGTAGCCGGAAATCCGGAAGGACATTTCAGGTCGGAGATGTGTTTCCGATACCAAGATGAGATCCAAAGCAAATGACCTCGCGAAATGCAGGAGTTCATCTTGTTGACCATTGATGCCACTCGCATTCCAGAATGCGAATCTGAACGAGGACAGAGACCTAGTTCGACCCGCCATCCTGGTTTGCGCGGCTTACTGCGGACAACACGGCAAGCGCCTCCATGGCAATGACCATTCGGGCTGCAGAATCCGTGGTGTCAAAGAACCTCACCACCAGTTCACAGAGACGCCGGTCGTGGTTCTGCAGCAGCTGCTGCAACCATCCCAGCATCTCCGAGGCCTGTGTGGTGGGAGGAGAAACTTCTTCCGAAGTGGAAGCTTTGGTGGGAGAGGGGGATGCTGAAGAGTACCTGGGCGCCGGCCTACCATTTGCCCGTCCGTCCCTCAGCTGGCGATCGAGTTTTGGAGTACCTCGCCCGCTCGACGCCTCGGAAGCAGACTCTCGCTCTCTGGCAGGGCGTCTTCCCTGCGCTCTATCAGAGGGGGGGGGGGGGAGGAAATATCTAAAAAATTGAAGATAATATACTTAACTTTGAAGACTTTCATTCTCACACAGATATATTTCTTAGGTCATATTTCTATCGAAATAGATCCTAATTATTGTTTATTTTAATAAGAAAGAAAGCAAACAAACCTAAGTTACATGCAACAGTTCAGATATTGTTGGCTTTAAAATTTTGTAAATAATTGCCAGTTTCCTTCAGCGCGGCTACATATTACAGGTGGAGCCATCTATGTACAGGAAGACGAGGTCGTAGCAGAATTCTATCTGTCAATTTGTTTGTTAACCAAGGTTCCTCCTTTGACGATTAATTAAGAATTAAAGGATCGTATCCTGTTTTTAGTAGTTTCATGTTAAGCAGCGCAAAAGTTCCGGAACGCTCAGCTTCACCTTCAGCGAGCCCAGGCTAAACGCTCCTATGTCCTATACTGGGGAGAATCTCCTCCCGTCAAATACAATTGACTGTAATGTTGTATGACAGTCATACTCCTATTAAGTGTTCATAAACAAAGGATCGTATCCTGTTTTTAGTAGTTTCATGTTAAGCCGCGCAAAAGTTCCGGAACGCTCAGCTTCACCTTCAGCGAGCCCAGGCTAAACGCTCCTATGTCCTATACTGGGGAGAATCTCCTCCCGTCAAATACAATTGACTGTAATGTTGTATGACAGTCATACTCCTATTAAGTGTTCATAAACAAATGAATACTGAAACTATGTTACATGGTCAATCGTAATGTTAATTTCTAATTTATCTCTTTACTCGGTGCTAACAATAGATGACGTCGCTTACCATAATACACAAGTAGATAAACCACCTTCGTCAACTGTTTTAACAAGATATATGCTTTATTGCTTACAAAATCACAATAACCTGTGGATGAAAATACTACCAAAACATAATTGTAATCTGACAAACCGACTTAGAAAAACACTTTGATTGACCAAATATTATGTGAATATAATCATGAAACCTTAAGGCTTCCTCCCTATCATGCGGACCTAAATCCTATAAATTTTATGTAGACAGATAACAAAACATGGGATGCTTCAGAAATGTCACCTGTAAAGTGAAAGACGAAATTTTCTGCCGCCAACGATTTGAGCAAACTGCACAATTGAAATGGGTGAAGGTATGTCATAATGTGGATAAAATAAAACAACACTATTAGAATAAAGTACACTAACGGAAGAAAAAATTTGAAAGAATTTTATTTGAATACAATGGAATGGAAATAGTGATGATGGCAATGATTCAACAGAATAAGATATGTCAAACCTGGTAGAAATAAAATATGATTAAAGGCAAAATTTTTTAACTCTGTTAAGTTGTGTGTATGTGAAAAACCTTTCTGGAACCATATGATTTAATTTGTTGGAGGTGGACTGTAAGTAACGACACATGAAATAAAAAGTCCAGTGACTCTTGACGGAGTGATGCTAGCACAGTGAGATATCACTGCTTTTGATGACCAGCGAAAACAGGTAAGAGATTCGCATCAAAGCTCTCATTTAAATATTTCAGGGTTAGAAGTGTTGCGTTGCCAATAACAGCTACGGGCAACGGAAGCGTGTTATTATTCTAAACTCATGTGGTAGAAGCTTGTTGGAAACCTCAAAGTACTATAACTGTACAGCAAAAATATTTGAAATTTTACTCTATATAATTCAAATCATTCATTTAAACACAGTTATCAAAATAGTGGCTCTTATATTTATCTCAGAAGACATCCATTCCTGTACAGAATTAATTTTGCGGTCAAAATTGTGTCAATATACAATATAATTACCGTTTACTTTCATACAGTTAAGTGCAAACAAAGTTATAGTATAAGCAAAGAGTATAAATGTAGTTCATATCAAACATTTGTAAATAATTACGAATTTTCTTCAACGGGGCAGGATATTACAGGTGCAGCCATCTGTGGACAGCAAGACGCGGTTGGAACAATAGCGTTTGTCAATTTAAATCAAAGTTCTCCTGTGGCGGTTAATTAAGAACTAAAATGGCCTCTCTTTATCACTTACGTGGTACGTATTCATAAATCCTTTCACCCCTGTGTGTCGGTTAAGTACTAAACTTGGCATTTAAATTCACTGCCTTGCCAGAGTTTTTTAATGTATTTTGCCATCTCCTACAACAGGTCCTTATGTTGAAGCTGAATAATTTGGTACAAAATGCGCTGAAGATGGAAGACGAGCACCTTATGTTTCAATCTTGAGGAAGTATGCCTTGGCGCAATGTTAAGATTATATCCTTTTATAAAATATTCAATACTAAATCATTTCAGATTAAGATTCTGCGAACTTGCAGTTCGGTACTACACATCTTTACACTTCAATGATCTGACGAAGAGTAAAGCCAAAGCTATTTCTTTCTTACACACGCGATTTGTTCATCTTAGATACACACTTACAATAATTCTGCATAATCTCGGACAGACATAAATGTACGTCTTTCTTCTACGACGTTCTTAAGCGGAAGCAACATCTGTAAAACTTTTAGCTAGCAATTTCCTCTCATTTGAGGTTGTCATGGTTACACATAACATATCATACATTTTATCCAATTCATTAAACATTACAATTCCTGCAACTATTACTCTCAAAAACATAAAATATCTAAAATAGCTGCTTCAATATGCAACGTATTTCTAAGGTTAATATAATTGTGAGTCGAACTTGCTGGTAGCCGATGCTCTATATATCGCGATTGTTTAACATTCCAGGACGACACAACTTTTCCAAAAGAAAATACTTCTATGCTCCTACAGAGCAAATTCATTGTAAAGAAATTTAATTCGTTCTTTTAAATCACTTAAGATAATACAGAAACCCATAGGCAAAAACTCAGAATCCTTTATTTTATCCGTGGTTCTGTACGCCTGTCTTCCATTCCGACACAGAATTATTTATTCGTTCAAATCTCTATCAAAATAAGTTCTAATTATTGTTTGTTTTCGTGAAGTAATAATCAAATAAACCTAATGCATTTGGAAGAGTACAAACATACTTAATTTAAAACTTCGTAAACAATTGGCAGTTTTCCTCAACGCGGCAGAATATTACAGGTGGAGCCATCTGTGAACAGCAAGACGGAGTAGGAACGGAATTTTATCTCAATTTACTTGTCAACCAAAATCCCTCTCTTGACGTTTAATTAAGAGTTAAAGAATCGTATCCTGTAAATTAGTAGTTTCATGTAAAGTCGCGCAATGTTTCCAGAACACCGATTTTCATCTTCCGCGAGCTGCCATGCAACTTTCTCTTCTGTCTCTTGCCAACTCCTATACTCAGTAAACCCTCCTACCAAGTACATTTGACTGTAATGTACAGTGACAGTCATATGCCTATCAAGTGTTTATAAACAAATGGATATTGTAATTATGTTAAATGGTTAATCACAATGTTAAATCCTAATATATCCCTTAACTTAGTGCTAGCAATAGATAATGTCTCTTAACATAATACACAAGTAGATAAACCTCCAACGTCAAGTTCTTTAAGAAGAGGCAAGCTTTCTCAGCTACACAATCACAATATCCCATTTGATGAATGCAGCATTAAAACAAAGCTGCCTGGATTAATTTCAGCTAACAAACCGACTCGGAAAAACACATTGATTGACCAAATGTTGTCACAAATATAACCATACAACCATAAGGCTTCCACCATAACATCCACATCTAAATCCTGTAGAATATATGAAGAGAAATCAGACAAAATATGACTGGAAATATCTAACTTTTAAAATGAAGGACGGAATGAATAATTTGGTAAAATTGGTCAAATGGAATTGGAAAATTAATGTCGTCAAATCGATGAAACAAAACAGGAGTATTGGAAAAAGGATGCACTAAGGTTAGACAAAATTATAATAGACAATGTGATGGGAACAGTGTGGAGGATGACTGTGATAATGACTGAAGAGTTGAAGATATGTCAGCGTAGAAGAATAATAATACCATTAAGGGCAAAATTGTTAAACCCAGTGTTAGGTTGTTGTGCGTAATGTTGCTAGGTTAACGTTGTTGTTAGGTTGTTGCATAATAATTGCACAACAAAAGTGATTTTAAAATTATGAGAAGATAAATGGAATCATACTATGAAATAAAGTTAAAAAGTTTGTTCTTTACATAATTAATTCAGATGACCTCCATTCTCATACAGAATAACTTATTAGGTCTAATTTATCCCAAAATACATTCTCAGTACTGTTTACCTTAATTCAGTGAAAAGCGAATAAACCCAATGCACTTACAGACATTACTCGTACAGTTAATTTTAAAACTTTCTAAATAATTACAGATTTTCCTTACTGCAGTAGGATACTACAGCTGGAGCCATCTATTGACGGCAAGACAGTATATGATCATTACCATCTTTCAATTGGTGTGTCAAACTGGCGGTTAATTAGGAAGTAAAAAGCGTGTCTTTATGACGTATATGCTTTATATTATCAAACTGTGTGCGTCTGTGTGTCGGTTAAATACTAAACTAGACATTTACATTCACTTCCTTGCAAGAATTGTTCAATGAAATAAGCCGTCTGCACAACACGTCCTTATGTGTAACTTTATTGAAAATTAGTATAATTTTGAGTCGAACTGTTACTCGATGCTCCATATATTGCTAGTGTTTACCATCACAGGACTACACAGCTTTTCCAAGGGAACGCCTTTTCCTTCACCGAAGCTCCGCTTTAGAACAGAGCCTAAAATGAAATGTGTAGTCTTTAACGTCCGCTTTTGCTACATACGGCACCACAGGCGGTGAGACACTAATGACACATGAGTTGGAGACTAGTGTAATGAGATGGTGGAAGAAAAACGGAGAAGCCGGAGAAAACGCGCCCCAGCACCGTGTTGTCCACCACAAATATCACTTTGCGGTCGCTGAGATTGGAAGCCGGAACGCAATGGTGAGAGACGAGAGGTCTAACAACTCAACCACGGCGCCGCCAAAGTATCTGATTATCAAGTTGACGAAGGTAAAAACAGCGACGCCCGCTTCACCTCCAAGGAGTTCATCAAGTCAAAATTCACTAGTCAATACTAGCTGACGATGTTAGGAAGGTCCAAACGAAACGTGATCAAGGTAAACACAAGCAATATATGGAGCTTTGAGAACTAGTTCGACTAAAAATTATATTAATTTAGCGCTTTATTTTTAGTTATTTATTTATTCAGTTGTAATTTTGCACCTGCAACGTTAAATCATATCGGACGGTGAATGGGATTTGGGGAAATGATGCTCAAACGAGTCCGGGGTCCATAGAGCTTAGAGCTTCCCGACATTCGTCTTTAAGGATAAGGAAAACCCAGGAAAAACCTTATCCAAATAGCTCACTCTGACCGAGATTAAAACTCGGATACTCTTGAACGTGAGGCAGACACGGTACCATCTACGCTACTGAGGCGGGCTTTTGTGCTTCATTGTATCATAGTCCTTAACTCATAGGAATGTTTCAAAATGTTTGATTTTCTCAAGAACGACTCCACAGATTTTAATTTAAATTCTGTACGTGTATAGTATTCAATTCGTGACAAATGAAATGCATATCTAGAATTATGTGACAGTAGAACTGATCTTGTCTTTATTGTGCATTACTCATCAATAACAGGAAAATCTAGAAGATGGAAAACAAATGTTTCCACACAGCGTTGTATTATATTCGGCTCTGTGACATACTCTACCAAGTGAGGCATCAATTGTGTTTCTTAGATTTAACGATCGTAAGACAAAATGACAGTGTATAATTTGGAATCTACAGAAAATCTACAAACACAGATAATTAGTTTCAATCCTCTGTCACATAAATTAGCTGCTCTTAGAAGTTTGATCCATAGACTGAACAGCATACCTTAAGATCAAAAACAATATGAGGAATTTACATTTACTTTAAATACAGGGAAAAATGGTTCAATCCAATCTCAAACAAAAATAATCAATCAGGACTACAAGAAAAAGATATTGCAACAGATCACTATTCTAAAGAACATAAATAAAAACTTGAAATACAACAAATTTACTTGCCAGCCTTGGACATTTCTGAAGTTTGAACGAATATTTAAAGATTATGGCATCAAACTAGCTCCACAAAACAGATTCTCGCTCTTGAAATTGTTAAATAATCCCAACATGACCCCACCAGAACAAAAATCAGGCTTATATAGGATAAATTGTGAGGACTGTGGCAAATTTTGTACTGGTTTGACGAAGAGAAATTTAAAAACTAGGTTAACAGAACACCGTAAGAACATAAAATATAAAGAACTGAAAAATCCGCATTTGCTCTTCATTTCTGGAATGATAATCACCACATCGGGGACGAGATCAAACTACTAAAACCATGTCAACAAAACATGTCCTTAAAACATAGCAATAAATTTTATGATTAAAAAATTCCACATAATTTAAATGATGATGTGACCTCAGTGAGTGGTCTACTAAACTTATGTAAAGAATCTTCCGAGAGAGGGAGCCAATTACAAGAGATACAGACAACAACCGTGAGAGTCAGTAATCAGCTGATGATGAAACTGCAACTGTTTCGAAAACGTTGCTGATTTTCTAAAAGGACGTGAGTGAAGTTACAAGTTTTAAAAATTATGAAGCACTGTTAGTCTTTATACACAAATCAGTGATACTTCAGAGGGTGAAGTCATCGTAGTGAGATAGCACTGACATTGGGGGACAGGGAAATCAGCTAAGAGACTCGCATCAAAGCTTCCATTTAAATATTTCAGCGTTCAAGAACCATGGCGCGGCGAATACTTGCTACGGGCAATGGAACTCTTTTTTTTTTTTTTTTTTTTTTTTTTTTTTTTTTTTTTTTTGTATTTTTGTTTATTGTGATTTACGTCCTCCAACGTTAAGTCATATCGCAAGATGAATCGAATGGATGATATTATGCTCAAATTAGCCCAGGGTCCATAGAGCTTAGAGTTACTTTAAGAATAACGGAAAGCCCCGGAAAAAACGATAGCCAGGTACCTCAATTCGTAAAGGATTCGAACTCGGATCCTCGTGGAAGTGAGGCAGACATGCTGCCATCTACACTATTGATGCGGGCTTTTGTGCTTTATTGTATCATAGTAAACTTTCACCGTAAAGTGAAAGACGAAATTTTCTGCCGCCATCGATTTGACCAAATTGCACAATTGAAATGTTTAAAGGTATGCCATGATGTGGATGAAATAAAACAACACTATTAGAATAAAGTACACCAACGGAAGAAACAAACTGAAAGAATTGTAATTGAAGACAATGTAATGGAAATAGTGATGATGGCAATGATTCAACAGAACAAGATATGTCAAACGTGGAAGAAATAAAATATGATGAAAGGCAAAACATTTTAACTCTGTTAAGTTGTGTGTAAGTGAAAAACCTTTCTGTAACCATAGTATTTAGATCGTTGGAGATGGACTGTACGGCTTCCCTAAACAGGGACACTTGAAATAAACAATCCAGTGAGTCTTGAGGGAGTGAAGTTATCACAGTGAGATAACACTGCCATTAAAGGCCGGGGAAATCAGGTAAAAGACTCTCATCAAAGCTGTCATTTAAATATTTCACCGTTCAAGGAGCATTGAGTAAGCAATAGCAGCTAAGGGCAAGGGAAGCGTGACAATTTTCCAAACCCTGTTACTAGTCATGCTGTGGTGGAAACTTGTTGCAAACCTGAAGGTACTATAACTATACAGCAAATAATTTCATACGCAAGTGCTGTAAAATTGAAAACATACAATGAAAAACAATTCATTCATTCATTCATTCATACATTCAAGCAGCTGGCGGCTGACTGAGGGTCAGCACGATGTGTGTCATTCGTGTACCTGTCCTACACGGACTTAACCACTTAATGACAGGATATGTGGGGTTTTGCAGGTTGGTGGTTTAAGATAATGTAGATGAAAAGAAGGGAGGTAGGCGTAGCTCCTCATGGTAGCCAACTCGGGTGCAACGCTATGTTAGCACCGCTGGTGTGATAATTTTTTAGGAAGAGTTTAATTTAGAAGTCTATTAAATTCAAACAGTAATAATTTTAGGTTGAAGTAAGAAATCTATTGTTACCGGATGTGCCCTAATGACATGCGGGGAAGCCGGTATAGATTGTAGCGTCTTTCGGTTGTTCTATAGTTCCCTAGAGACCTAACCAGGGCGCTCTGATGTTGAGGCAAACTCGCGTAGAATTTTGTGGCCCGGCGCCTAATGACATCTTCCACATAGTGGAGAGATGAGACTTCATGAAGGTATATCACGGGAAACCTCCAGCAAACAGAATAGATGGCCCTGAGACATCTATTTAGTACACGCTGAATTTGTCGCAGATTGGATCCTCCGGCCATGCCCCAGATCTCACAAGTATAAAGCATGATTGGAAGAATTAAAGCCTGAAAAAGGCGCAACTTAAGGGGTGTCGGCATTTCTGAGCGCATCATGGGGTATATCGAAGCTGAAGCTCCGCATGCCCGATGAGTCACCTCCTGGATGTGACCCCGAAAAGTTAGGCCCTTGTCCAGCTTTACACCTAAGTATTTTAGAGAATTTGTCCACTCTATCCTTCTGCCAGAAAAATTAAAGGCGGGGAGGTTGGCGGGAAAGTGACGCTTAGTGAAGAGTATGGCTTGGCTTTTCACTGGGTTGATAGACAATCGCCAAAGCCTACACCAATCATGAATGAGGCTTAGGTGTCGCTGTATTGGGTTGAAGGCTCTGCGTGCGTTTCTATTTGTGTTGTATAATAACACGTCGTCCGCATATTGGGCAATGTTGACGTGTTGCTCCGTGGGGAGATCCGCCGCATACACGCTAAAGAGTGTAGGGGATAAGACAGAGCCTTCTGGGACGCCTCCTCTGATGGGTCGTCTGGTAGAAAACTTTCCCGCCACAACAACTGTAAAGTGTCTGTGTTTAAGGAATGAGTGTAAGATGTGTATCATGTGTGCAGGAAGCCCCAGGGTGATTATTTTGTGTAGGAGGCCTGCATGCCAGGTGGTAGAGAAGGCCTTCTCGACATCCAGAGATACCGCCGCAGTGAATGCCCTTTCCTGGAAACCCAGGGCAGCGGCCTCCACCAGACGGAGCAACTGCTGTGATGTCGAGTGCCCAGGACGAAAACCAAACTGATGGGGAGGAATAGCTTGAATGTCCCCCATGAGGGGCGACAAGCGGGCTAAAACAAGCCTCTCGAAAACTTTCGAGAGGACTGACAGGAGGCTAATGGAGCGGTAACTGGCGGGGAGAGCCGGATTTTTACCGGGCTTCAAAATGCAAATCACCCGAGCCTCCCTCCACTGCCGTGGAAAGTGGCCCAGGGCGAGACACATGTTAAAAACCCGAGTAAGAAAAAGAACGGCTTTGAATGGAAGATGGCGGAGCATGATAGGTGTCAACCCATCAGGTCCCGACGCTTTTTTGGGAATTAGACATCGGAGTGTGCCCTGGAGCTCACTGGGTCTAAAGACAGGTAGTCGGTCCGCCTCAGCAAGAGGACGTCGAAGGTATTGACGAACCTCCCGCTTGACGCGGCCAGTGAAGTCTAGGTCCTGGGGGTCATCTCGTGGCCTCATGGTCCTCTCTAGGTAGTCGGCAAACACATTTGCTTTTGCTTGGGGTTCATACACCAGGTCTTGGGTGCCTTGGATAGGGGTGTTTGGTGCTCCTCCACGATTCCGGAGTCCTTTTGCAAGCCTCCACGCCTCGCCATTCTCAAAATTCACTCGGGACATGAGCTCCTCCCACGTGCGCACACGGTGTTCGCGTAGTCGAAGTCGAACCTCTCGGCGCAAGCGCGCGAGCAGAACCTGATTATGGCGAGTGCGGTGACGCTTGATAGAGTCTGCGAGCCGCCCAAGAGCGACGAATGAGAAGATGGATGTCTAGCGGGATGACGTGAGGGTGTAGAGGTGCTGGAGTGTGAACGGTGAGGTTGCGAACTGTTCGTCCTACGATGGAGGTGAAGGAGGAGATCGCCGTCTCCAGGGTCGGTATATCTGTAATAGGTGGGTTAGGAGGTATGGAGTCATTTAAGCAGACCCGTACGGAATCCCAATCGACTTCACGGTTTTGAACCGTGAATTCATGACTGACAACCCGTAAGTTGACCTCAGCCACAACTAGGTTGTGGTCGGAATGTAAGGCGCTTTGTGAATTGAGTGATAAGTGAAATGGAAAATGTTTGATGATTGCGAAGTCAATGACCGAAGGACGGCCTTGAATTCGCGGGAAATGAGTGGGTTGCCAGGGACCCTCTACTCTCAGTTGAGGATCTCCATCTATGATGCGGATGATTTCTCTGCCTCTTGCGTCTGTCCGGGGACCCGAATGCCAACGCGGGTGTTTAGCATTCAAATCCCCAGCCATAATGACGTTGGGATGTAGGGCGAGGATGGAGAGATAATCATTAGCAATGAACTGTTGGCTAGGAGGGTGATATGCAGACACTATCAGGACTTAGGAACCGCCCAGATTCAGGCAGACGGCAGTGGCTCCTAGGGTTTGAAGAGCGGGAAGCTGGACAGGTTTAAAGACAACCCCCCTCCTCACAAAGATCGCCGTGCCGCCGCCGCGATGGCCCACACGGTCGACCCTGAGGCAGTGGTAGCCGGAAATCCTGAAGGACATTTCAGGTCGGAGATGTGTTTCCGATACCAAGATGAGATCCAAAGCAAATGACCTCGCGAAATGCAGGAGTTCATCTTGTTGACCATTGATGCCACTCGCATTCCAGAATGCGAATCTGAACGAGGACAGAGACCTAGTTCGACCCGCCATCCTGGCTTGCGCGGCTTACTGCGGACAACAAGGCAAGCGCCTCCATGGCAATGACCATTCGGGCTGCAGAATCCGTGGTGTCAAAGAACCTCACCACCAGTTCACAGAGACGCCGGTCGTGGTTCTGCAGCAGCTGCTGCAACCATCCCAGCATCTCTGAGGCCTGTGTGGTGGGAGGAGAAACTTCTTCTGAAGTGGAAGCTTTGGTGGGAGAGGGGGATGCTGAAGAGTGCCTGGGCGCCGGCCTACCATTTGCCCGTCCGTCCCTCAGCTGGCGATCGGGTTTGGGAGTACCTCGCCCGCTCGACGCCTCGGAAGCAGACTCTCGCTCTCTGGCATGCCGTCTTCCCGGCGCTCTATCAGAGGGGGGGGAGGAAACATCTAAAAAATTGAAGATAATATACTTAACTTTGAAGACTTTCATTCTCACACAGATATATTTCTTAGGTCATATTTCTATCGAAATAGATCCTAATTATTGTTTATTTTAATAAGAAAGAAAGCAAACAAACCTAAGTTACATGCAACAGTTCAGATATTGTTGGCCTTAAAATTTTGTAAATAATTGCCAGTTTTCTTCAGCGCGGCTACATGTTACAGGTGGAGCCATCTATGTACAGGAAGACGAGGTCGTAGCAGAATACTATCTGTCAAGTTGTTTGTTAACCAGGGTTCCTCCTTTGACGATTAATTAAGAACTAAAGGATCGTATCCTGTTTTAAGTAGTTTCATGTTAAGCCGCGCAAAAGTTCCGGAACGCTCAGCTTCACCTTCAGCGAGCCCAGGCTAAACGCTCCTATGTCCTATACTGGGGAGAATCTCCTCCCGTCAAATACAATTGACTGTAATGTTATATGACAGTCATACTCCTATTAAGTGTTCATAAACAAATGAATACTGAAACTATGTTACATGGTCAATCGTAATGAAAATTTCTAATTTATCTCTTAACTCGGTGCTAACAATAGATGACGTCACTTACCATATTACACAAGTAGATGAACTACGTTCGTCAACTGTTTTAACAAGATATATGCTTTATTGCTTACAAAATCACAATAACCTGTGGATGAAAATACTACCAAAACATAATTGTAATCTGACAAACCGACTTAGGAAAACACTTTGATTGACCAAATATTATCTGAATATAATCATGAAACCTTAAGGCTTCCTCCCTATCATGCGGACCTAAATCCTATAAATTTTATGTAGACAGATAACAAAACATGGGATGCTTCAGAAATGTCACCTGTAAAGTGAAAGACGAAATTTTCTGCCGCCAACGATTTGAGCAAACTGCACAATTGAAATGGGTGAAGGTATGTCATAATGTGGATAAAATAAAACAACACTATTAGAATAAAGTACACTAACGGAAGAAAAAAATTGAAAGAATTTTATTTGAAGACAATGGAATGGAAATAGTGATGATGGCAATGATTCAACAGAAGAAGATATGTCAAACCTGGTAGAAATAAAATATGATTAAAGGCAAAATTGTTTAACTCTGTTAAGTTGTGTGTATGTGAAAAACCTTTCTGGAACCATATGATTAAATTTGTTGGAGGTGGACTGTAAGTAACGACACATGAAATAAAAAATCCAGTGACTCTTGACGGAGTGATGCTAGCACAGTGAGATATCACTGCTTTTGATGACAAGCGAAAACAGGTAAGAGATTCGCATCAAAGCTCTCATTTAAATATTTCAGGGTTAGAAGTGTTGCGTTGCCAATAACAGCTACGGGCAACGGAAGCGTGTTATTATTCTAAAGTCATGTGGTAGAAGCTTGTTGGAAACCTCAAAGTACTAAAACTGTACAGCAAGAATATTTAAAATTTAACTCTATATAATTCAAGTCATTCATTGAAACACAGTTATTAAAGTTGTGGCTCTTATATTTAACTCCGAAGACATCCATTCTTGTACAGAATTACGTTTGCGGTCAAAATTGTGTCAATATAATATATAATTACCGTTTACTTTCATACAGTTAAGTGCAAACAAAGTTAAAGTATAAGCAAAGAGTATAAATGTAGTTCATATCAAACATTTGTAAATAATTACGAATTTTCTTCAACGCGGCAGGATATTACAGGTGCAGCCATCTGTGGACAGCAAGACGTGGTTGGAACATTAGCGCTTGTCAATTTAAATCAAAGTTCTCCCCTGGCGGTTAATTAAGAACTAAAATGGCCTGTCTTTATCACTTAAGTGGTACGTATTCATAAATCCTTTCACCCCTGTGTGTCGGTTAAGTACTAAACTTGGCATTTAAATTCACTGCCTTGCCAGAGTTTTTTAATGTATTTTGCCATCTCCTACAACAGGTCCTTATGTTGAAGCTGAATAATTTGGTACAAAATGCGCTGAAGATGGAAGACGAGCACCTTATGTGTCAATCTTGAGGAAGTATGCCTTGGCGCAATGTTAAGATTATATACTTTTATAAAATATTCAATACTAAATCATTTCAGATTAAGATTCTGCCAACTTGCAGTTCGGTACTACACATCTTTACACTTCAATGATCTGACGAAGAGTAAAGCCAAAGCTATTTCTTTCTTACACACGCGATTTGTTCATCTTAGATACACACTTACAATAATTCTGCATAATCCCGGACAGACATAAATGTACGTCTTTCTTCTACGACGTTCTTAAGCAGAAGCAACATCTGTAAAACTTTTAGCTAGCAATTTCCTCTCATTTGAGGTTGTCATGGTTACACATAACATATCATACATTTTATCCAATTCATTAAACATTACAATTCCTGCAACTATTACTCTCAAAAACATAAAATATCTAAAATAGCTGCTTCAATATGCAACGTATTTCTAAGGTGAATATAATTGTGAGTCGAACTTGCTGGTAGCCGATGCTCTATATATCGCGATTGTTTAACATTCCAGGACGACACAACTTTTCCAAAAGAAAATACTTCTATTCTCCTACAGAACAAATTCATTGTAAAGAAATTTAATTCGTTCTTTTAAATCACTTAAGATAATACAGAAACCCATAGGCAAAAACTCAGAATCCTTTATTTTATCCGTGGTTCTGTACGCCTGTCTTCCATTCCGACACAGAATTATTTATGCGTTCAAATTTCTATCAAAATAAGTTCTAATTATTGTTTGTTTTCGTGAAGTAATAATCAAATAAACCTAATGCATTTGGAAGAGTACAAACATACTTAATTTAAAACTTCGTAAACAATTGGCAGTTTTCCTCAACGCGGCAGAATATTACAGGTGGAGCCATCTGTGAACAACAAGACGGAGTAGGAACGGAATTTTATCTCAATTTATTGTCAACCAAAATCCCTCTCTTGACGTTTAATTAAGAGTTAAAGAATCGTATCCTGTAAATTAGTAGTTCATGTAAAGTCGCGCAATGTTTCCAGAACACTGATTTTCATCTTCCGCGAGCTGCCATGCAACTTTCTCTTCTGTCTCTTGCCAACCCCTATACTCAGTAAACCCTCCTACCAAGTACATTTGACTGTAATGTACAGTGACAGTCATATGCCTATCAAGTGCTTACTAACAAATAAATATTGTAATTATGTTAAATGGTTAATCACAATGTTAAATCCTAATATATCCCTTAACTTAGTGCTAGCAATAGATAATGTCTCTTAACATAATACACAAGTAGATAAACCTCCAACGTCAAGTTCTTTAAGAAGAGGCAAGCTTTCTCAGCTACACAATCACAATATCCCATTTGATGAATGCAGCATTAAAACAAAGCTACCTGGATTAATTTCAGCTGACAAACCAACTCGGAAAAACACATTGATGGAGCAAATGTTGTCACAAATATAACCATACAACCATAATGCTTCCACCATAACATCCACATCTAAATCCTGTAGAATATATGAAGAGACATCAGACAAAATATGACTGGAAATATCTAACTTTTAAAATGAAGGACGGAATGAATAATTTGGTAAAATTGGACAAATGGAATTGGAAAATTAATGTCGTCAAATCGATGAAACAAAACAGGAGTATTGGAAAAAGGATGCACTAAGGTTAGACAAAATTATAATAGACAATGTGATGGGAACAGTGTGGAGGATGACTGTGATAATGACTCAAGAGTTGAAGATATGTCAGCGTAGAAGAATTATAATACCATTAAGGGAAAAATTGTTAAACCCAGTGTTAGGTTGTTGTGTGTAATGTTGCTAGGTTAACGTTGTTGTTAGGTTGTTGCACAATAATTGCACAACAAAAGTGATTTTAAAATTATGAGAAGATAAATGGAATCATACTATGAAATAAAGTTAAAAAGTTTGTTCTTTATATAATTAATTCAGATGACCTCCATTCTCATACAGAATAACTTATTAGGTCTAATTTATCTTAAAATACATTCTGATTACTGTTTACTTTAATTCAGTGAAAAGCGAATAAACTCAATGCACTTACAGACATTAATCGTACAGTTAATTTTAAAACTTTCTAAATAATTACAGATTTTCCTAACTGCGGTAGGATACCACAGCTGGAGCCATCTATTGACGGTAAGACAGTATATGATCATTACCATCTTTCAATTGGTGTGTCAAACTGGCGGTTAATTAAGAAGTAAAAAGCGTGTCTTTATGAGGTATATGTTTTATATTTATCAAACTGTGTACGTCTGTGTGTCTGTTGAATACTAAACTGGACATTTACATTCACTGCCTTGCAAGAACTGTTCAATGGAATAAGCCGTCTGCACAACACGTCCTTATGTGTAACTTTTTTGAAACTGAGTATAATTTTGAGTCGAACTGGTACTCGATGCTCCATATATTGCTAGTGTTTACCATCACAGGGCTACACACATTTTCCAAAGGAACACCTTTATCTTTACCGAAGCTCCACCACCTTAGAACAGAAACTAAAATGAAATGGCAGTCTTTAACGTCAGCTTATGCTACATACGGCAGCACAGGCGGTGACACTGATAATATATGAGTTGGAATACTAGTGTAATGAGATGGTAGAAGAAAAACGGAGAAACCGGAGAAAACTTGCCCCAGCACAAATATCACTTTGCGGTCGCAGTGGATCGAACCCAAGCCGCCATGGTGAGAGACTAGTCGTCTAAATGCTCAACCCCGGTGCGGCCAAAGAAGCTGATTGTCAAGGTCATCAAGGTAAATATTATTTATAATATTTCTTTCTCTGTAATTTTACGTCCTCCAACGTTAAGTCATATCGGATGGTGAATGAGATTGGGGAAATGATACTCAAATGAGTCCAGGGTCCATTGAGCTCAGAGCTACCCGACATTCGTATTTAAGGATAAGGAAAAACCCCGGGAAAACCTTATCCAAGTAGCTCACTCTGACCGAGATTTGAACTCTTGAACTCTTGAACGTGAGGCAGACTCGCTACCATCTACGCTACCGAGACGGGCTTTTGTGCTTCATTGTATCATAGTCCTTAACTCACAGGAATGTTTCAAAATGTTTGATTTTCGCAAGAACGGCTCCACAGATTTTAATTTAAATTCTGTACATGTATAGTATTTAACTCGTGACAAATGAAATGCATATCTAGAATTTTGTGACAGTAGCACTGATCTTGTCTTTATTGTGCATTACTCATCAATAACTGGAAAATCTAGAAGATGGAAAACAAATGTTTCCACACAGCGTTGTATTATATTCCTCTCTGTGACATACTCTACCAAGTGCGGCATCAATTGTCTTTCTTAGATTTAACGATCGTAAGACAAAATGACAGTGTACAATTTGGAATCTACAGAAAACCTACAAACACAGATAATTAGTTTCAATCCTCTGTCACATAAATTAGCTGCTCTTAGAAGTTTGATCCATAGTTTGAACAGCATACCTTTAGATCAAAAACAATATGAGGAATTTACATTTACTCTAAATACAGTAGAAAAGAATGGTTTCAATCCAAACTCAACCAAAAGATAATCAGCCGGGACTACAGGCAAAGTAAATTAAAACAGATGACTACTCTTCAAAACAAATAAAAACTGAAAATACAACTAATTCACTTACCACCGCCGGACATTTCTGAATTTTGAACGAATATATAAAGAAAATAGCATCAAACTAGCTCCACAAAACAGATTCTCACTCTAGAAATTGTTAAATAACCCCTTAACAACACGACCCCATCAGAACAAAAATCAGGAATATATAGGATAAATTGAGAAAACTATGACAAATTTTATATTGGTTAGACGAAGAGAAATTTAAAAACTAGGTTAACAGAACACCGTAGCAACATAAAATATAAACAACAGAAAAATCAGCAGTTGCTCTTCACTTCTGGAATGATAATCACCACATCGGGGAGGAGATCAAACCACTAAAACCACTGTCAACAAAACTTGAACTTACAACATAGCAATAAATTTTATGATTAAAAACATTCTACATATTCAAAATTTTGAGGTCCCTCAGTGAGTGGTCTACTGAACTTATGTAAAGGATCTTCCGAGAGAGGGAGCCAATTACAAGAGATCCAGACAACAACCGTGAGAGTCGCTAATCAGCTGATGATCAAACTGCAACTGTGTCGAAAACGTTGCTGATTTTGTAAAAGCACGTGAGTGAAGTTACAAGTTTTAAAAAGTATGACTCAATGTTAGTCTTTATACACAAATCAGTGATACTTCAGAGGGTGAAGGCATCGCAGTGAGATACCACTGACATTGGGGGACAGGGAAATCAGCTAAGAGACTCGCGTCAAATGTTTTATTTAAATATTTCAGCGTTCAAGAACCATGGCTCGGCGAATAGGAGCTACGGGTAATGGAACCTTTTTTGCATTTTTTTGTAATTTACGTCGTCCAACGTTAAGTCATATCGCACGATGAATGGAATGGATGGTATGATACTCAAATGAGCTCAGGGTGCATAGAGCTTAGAGTTACTCGACATTCGTCTTTAAGGATAACGGAAAGCCCCGGAAAAAACCATAGCCAGGTAGCTCAATTCGTTCGAGATTCCAACTCGGATCCTCGTGAAAGTTAGGCAGACAGGCTGCCATCTACTCTATTGAGGCGGGCTTTTGTGCTTTATTGTATCATAGTAAACTTTCACATGTAAAGGGAAAGACGAAATTTTCTGCAGCCATCGATTTGAGCAAACTGCACAATTGAAATGGGTGAAAGTATGTCATAATGTGGATGAAATTAAACAATACTATTAGAATAAAGTACACTAACGGAAGAAAAAAATTGAAAGAAGTATAATTGAAGACAATGGGATGGAAATATTGATGATGGCAATGATTCAACAAAAGAAGATATGTCAAACCTGGAAGAAATAAAATATGATTAAAGGCAAAATTGTTTAATTCTGTTAAGTTATGTGTAAGTGAAAAAACCTTCTGTAACTAGAGTATTTAATCTGTTGGAGACTAACTTCACGGCTTCCCTAAATAGCGACGCATGAAACAAGCATTCGGGTGACTCTTGAGGGAGTGAAGTAATCGCAGTGAGATATCACTGCTATTGAAGACCAGGGAAAACAAGTAAGAGACTCTCATCAGAGCTGTCAGTTAAATATTTCATCGTTCAGGTAGAACTGCGTGGCCAAAAGCAGCTAAAGGCAAGGAAAGCGTGATAATTTTCCAAACCCTGCTACTAGTCATGCTTTGATAGAAACTTGTTGCATACCTCAAGGTACTATAATTATACAGCAAAAAATTTATAAAGCAGATTTGGAGTTATTGAAACCTTACAATGAAAAACACTTAGAAAAATTTTAGCATATATATTTAGTTCCGAAGGCTTCTATTCTCGTATAGAATTACGTTTGTGGTCAAATTTCTGTCAAAATACAATCTAATTTCTGTTTACTTTCATATTGTTAAATGCAAACTAAGTTAAAGTATATGTAAAGAGTATAAATGTAGTTCCCATTAAAAATATGTAAATAGTTACGAATTTTCTTCACTGCGGCAGCATATTACTGGTGGCGCGATCTGTGGACAGGAAGACGAGGTTGAAACATTAGCATCTGTTGTTTCTCAACTAAAGTTGCCTGCTGACGGTTAATTGAGAACTAAAGCAGCATGACATTGAACATTAGGCTTAAAGAGTATTTTAGAAATATCAAGAACAGACAAATCGGCAGTAGGGTACCATTTATGCAATAAGCATCACGATATAGAACAAGAAATACATTTATTAAAAAGTATTCAGGGCTCGTGGGCATAAGAGAAAGAGGCAGAGAGAGGCTCCGGATTCCTCAGTCTATTGTTGTTGCCCAGCATTATTGAAACAATTGCTGGTGGTTATAATTACCCCGCAGGATTTAGAAGCGCAGTTGTATGATGGTTATTGTGACAGTCGAAGTTTGAAGTGCACTGAAGTAACTTCTTTAACCGATACCACCTTGTAGACGGCTGATAGTTAATTCCACGCCTTTTTACTGCAACAGAAGTGGCTTTATATTTCGGAAAGACGGATTCCCGAATCTACGTAATCCACAGATTCTCAATATTATCCTAATTTTCGGGTGTTGGTTATCTGTGTTGCTACAGATAACAGTAATAATTATTTATGTAATAAATTTTATTGCAGTCAAATGGCCATACAATAAGGGCTCAACTGCAAACAATTGCAAATTATTCAGTTTTGCGTACTGACGCCTTGGTTCACATAGTCTTTGATTTGGCTCTTTTCCTGCACAGTTCTATGTGGTAACGTTCACATCTTTGTCCACAAAAGTTCCACTCACTCCTATCTGCTGGCTCATGGTATAATGCAGTCTTACAGATGAGATGATGGAAACCGAGTACCGCCATTCTAGTAAACAAGTGCTCAATCCAAAGCAGGATGTGGTCAACGCGCTTGATCCAATAAACCTTGTGAAAGCAAGTTGAATGTCAGGTGCAGTCAAAATTTAAGAAAGATGTAGCATGGAAAAGTAATTGTACAGCTCAGACGTTATAAAAAGCACTGTCTAGAACTGGATTCATACCTTGAAATTAAGTTACAAAAATTGTGACTTATATATTTATTTCAGATGACTTCCATTTTCAAACAGAATTACTTGTTCGGTAAAATTTATGTTAAAATATATTCTAATTACTGCTTCAGTTCACAGAACTAAACGGTATAAACTTAAGGTATAGGTAAACAGTATAACTACAGTTGAATTTAAAACTTTGTAAATAATCTCACATTTTCATCACCGTGGCAGGATATTACTGGTGGAGCCATCTGTGGAATGGAAGACGAGGTCGGAACATTAGCATCTGTTGTTTCTCAACTAAAGTTGTCTCCTAGCGGTTAATTAAGAACTAAGAG
Organism: Mantis religiosa; assembly: GCA_030765055.1. Classification (NCBI taxonomy): domain Eukaryota; kingdom Metazoa; phylum Arthropoda; class Insecta; order Mantodea; family Mantidae; genus Mantis; species Mantis religiosa. Next base: position 17,529,689 of record CM060953.1, on the reverse strand, counting down.
AGCGTGTCATTACAACATACATGGTAAGCATCCATAAAACTTGTAGCGTCTGTGTGTCGATTAAACATTAAACTGGGCATTTAGATTCAGTGACTTGCAAGAAATTTTCTATGTAATTTGCAGTCTCACACAACAGGTCCTTAGGTGTAACATTGTCCTAAAATTAACGTAAATTTAAGAAGAATTATGCTCAATGCTCCATATATTGCTAGTGTTTACCTTCGCAGGGCTACAAAACTTTTCTATAAGAACGTATAAATTTGGCACCACACAACAAATTCAATGTACTTCTTTTAAAATCTTGTAATTAATACAAAGTAAAACCCTACATACAAAAACTCAAGTATGTACCGGATAAACTATAAAGACTGTCAAACCTTACATTGTCAAAACAAAAAGTAAGTTGAACATTAGGCTTAAGTGTGTTTTAGAAACATCAAGAACAGTAACATTGGCCGTAGCGTACCATTTATGATATGAGAATCACGATATAGAGCAAAGTGTTCAGGGTGCAACTGCATTAACCACGCAGTATGGAGAAAAACTGTCCAATTTCGACGCCACCTTTGAAGAGAACCTTAAATGAAATGTGTGGTGTTTAACGCCCACTTTTAGTAAACGCGGCACCGGTGGCGGTGACGCTGATGTTACAAGAGATGAAGATGCAATGGTGGACTGGGATGTCGGGGGAAACCGGAAATTCCGGAGAAAACTCGTCGTGAGCTGGCATTAACAAATTTTAAATTTTGGTGGTATAGGATAGAACCCCGGTGGCTTTTGTGAGAGTAGAGCGGTTGAACCACTCAGCCACGCCGCGCACAAAGATTCAGAACCTCAAGTTTATCAAAACACCAACGGAGACGCCGCTATTGCTTCAGAGGCCGTGGTGCGGCCGCTGCGGACCCTTAGCCCTCGAGACACTTCTGTCGTTACGAAGAGGAACCTCGGGCCGAACATTCAAGCCCGTCCCGAAGGGGAGATATTCGGATTGGGTTGGACTCGAGAGGGCAGTGTGTACCCGACACCCGCGCGAGATTGGACACCTCCGGCCAGACCTCTGCCGCTCGGATAGGGCAGAGGGTTGCCTAAAAGGCCTCGAGGACTAGCCTGCAGAGCTAGTAGAAGGTGTGTTAGTATACCAGGTGGCCACACCGAGGTTTTCGGTAGTCTACCCGAAGGGGTTGACGCTCGTATGTGACGTATCCACTTGCACCTGTCTTCAGATGGGGGGGGGTTCTTAGACTGAAGGTATTGCACCAAATAGCACCCCGAAGTTTTCTATCGCTTCCGGGTTGATAGAAGCCGGGTCTTAGGACTTTCGGGATGACCTCATTGTACAAGTCGACATTAGCTCAGGACGTTAGGAGGGACCTTACGAAATGTGATCTAGGTAAACACTAGCAATATATGTTAGACTAGAGTTTATATTAATTTTATGCTTCATTGTATCATAGTCCTTATATATAGGAATTGTTTAACATGTTTGTTTTCTCAAAAACTACTCCAAATATTTTAATTAAAACACGACATGTGTATAGCCCCCGTAAGGGAGGGGATTCCTCCCCTTCACCCACCAGTCCGTGGTGCTGATGCTACGGACACCTAGCACTTGTGGTACCTCTGACGTTACTAGAGGAACCTTGGGCCAATTATTCGAGCCCCACCTTGAATGGGAGTTGCTCGGATTGGGTTGGACTCGAGGGACAGTGGTTCCCGATACCCGTGGGAGATCCGATACGTCTCCGGACGAGGCTGAGGTAAGCCATTAATATTCCCGGGTACAAGCCTGCATAGGTAGTAGCTGTGCAAGATTACCAGGCGGCCTACCGATGTTAAACTGTAGCCTCCTTCTTTGGGGTTTTCATACGTATGTGGTATATCTTGTATGTGATAACGAGTGAGTGAGTATGTAGCGTTTAAGGGCCCGTCGACAACAAGGTCATTTGGGCCATGTGATAACGATATGAGGTCACACGACATTATGCGACATTTATGCGACCTTAATAAATTCAAATCATACAACAAATAAAATTGTAGAAATTGTGGCTTATATATTTAATTCAGAAGACTTATATTCTCATACAGAGAATTTTTTCCGTCAAATTTGTGTCAAAATACATTCTAATTACTATTTACTTTCATGCGCTTAAAAGCAATTCAACGTAAAGGACATGGAAAGAGAGTAAACACAGTTCGTTTTAAAAGTTTGTAAATAATTACAAATTTTCTTCACCGCGGCAGGATATCACAGGTGGCGCCATCTCTTCACAGCTAGGCGAGGTCGGAACATTACCATCTGTCAATTTGATTGTCAACTAAACCTCTCTCTGGGCGGTTAAGTAACAACTAAGAAGCCTACTTTATCACTTACTTGGCACATATTTATATAAGTTATCACCTGAGTGTGTGTCGGTTAAATACTAAACTGGGCATTTAAATTTAGTGTCTTGTAAGAGTGAGCAAGCTTCAGGCGGGGACAGTGTCACCGTGTGGCATTGTTGAGCTGCCGCGACAAGCCGGAGCCGGGTCGTGTGCAAAAGAGAGACAGAGAGAGTTTCCAGTGCGTTGTTGTTGCCGCGAAATTTCACGGAAACGATGTAGCATTCTAGAAAAAATGGCTCTGGCCTATGAATACCGCGCAGGTGATAGAAGAGCAGTTGGGTGATGGCTATTGTGACAGTCGACGTTTGAAGTGTACCGACGTGATTTCTTTTATTTGTTTTAGAGCGCCGGGGCACTGGGTCTACCATAAAGACGGCTAATTATTAATATCTCGTCTTTTTGCTATAGCAAAAGTTGTTTTAGATCCCTGCAATTGGGATTTCCAAATCTACGTAACCATGCAGTTACGATATTTTCCTGGTTGTCGGGTGTTAGTAATCTGTGTTGCTACGGACAATAGTAATGATTATATAATAAAGATTTGTTGCACCCATATGTTCATACAAAACTAGGTCAGTATCAAACATATACAAATAATTCAATTATCCGCACTGGCGCCTTGGTTCGCATAGTTTTTAATTGATTTAAAACAGCAGTATTGGGAAAAGGGTGAGCTAACGGAAAAGAATAATTGAAAATTTGAGGAAAACAATGTCGAGGATGGCAGTAATATTTACTCAACGGACAAAGATACGTCAGGCGTAGAAGTTTTAAATAGGATTACAAGAAAAATTGCTTGAGTCAGTGTTAAGTTATTGTAAGTGAAAAACCTCTCTGGGATTAAGGTATTTAATTGTTTGGATAATAAACGACTTCCCTGAGTAGCGACACATGAAGTAAAGAATTTTGAGATGGTGAAGTGAGATATCACTGTCACTGAAGTCCAGATAAAATACGTAAGAGATTCGTATCAAACATTTCATATAAATATTACTGTGTTCAAGAAACATGGCGCGGCCCATAGCAGCTACAAGCATAGTAAGCGCGAATTTTTGTAATTTCATTCCAAACTCTATTACTAGTCATGCCCTGATCGCACCTTGTTCCAAACTTTATCTTGGAGCTAGTATTCTCAGGGTACTATAAATGCACAACACAAGCGTTTATATAAAGAAATGGAAGCATATTCAATCTTAATTACGAAGAAAAGTTATAAAAATTGTGGTTTATATCTATAACTCAGAAGAAATCTATTCTCTTATGGAATTACTTTTTCTGTCAAATTTGTATCAAAATTTATTCTAATTACTATTTACTTTCATGAAATAAAAAAAAACAAATCGGAAGTATACGCAAATAGTATAAATACAGTTCCTGTTAATTTTTTGGAAATAATTACAAATCACCTTCACCGCAGCAAGTTATTACAGGTGGAGCCATCTGTGGACAGATAGATGCGGCTGGAACATTACTATATGACAAAATGTTTGTGAATTAATGTTGCTCTCCTGGCGGTTAATTGAGAACCAAAAGAGTCTTTATAACATACGTATTATATATATATAACAGATGAGGCCCGGGTTCCCGGTCCTACGGGGCTGGGCTTATGGGAAGTAGACCTCGGTGAGTAATATACGTATTATATATTTACAGAACTTTTCACGTGACTGTGCGTGACTCTGTATGTCGGTTAAATACTAAACTGGACATTGGTAGGGTACTATAATTGCACAACACAAACATTTGCAAAACCAATTACCCTACTATCCATCTAAATTACGAATTATAGCTGTAAAATTGTAGTTTATATGTTTAAGTCAGAAGACTTTCATTATCATACGGTTTTATTTTTTCGGTCAAATTTTCTATCAAAGTATATTCTAATTACTATTTACGTTTATACGTAATTTAAAGTATAAAGTATACGCAAACAGTATAAATACAGTTCCTGTTAATATTTTGTAAACAACTACAAATTTTCCTCACCGCAGTAGGCGGTAACGAAGTAGCTAAAAAAATCATAAGCGATATTTCAGTAATTCCTACCGTGAGAGAAAATATGAATTGCTTGTCCTCAACATCAGGAGGAATGTTTGACACGTTGACACGTTCCAAGAATGTTATAATAAATGTATAAAAGTAAACACTGACTTTCTACGGCTAAGTATTCATTTGATATTGTTCTATTTGTTGTTTTACTACGGATAAAAATAATACTTATTTTATGTAAGCTTTAATGAACCTCAAGAAGTCGTAAGGTGCAGTCAAAGCTCACGAAATATTTTGCACCAAAAGTACTACGATATTAAGCTATCCTATCATGCATCTGTAAGGAATATGAAGGAAAACGTAAGTGTGATTTTTCGTAATTTCAAGTGCAGTCCGATTACTAGTCATGCTACTATCCCACAATGTTGCTAACATAGGAACTACTGCCGTAATTATGTTAGAAACAAACCGTGTAATTGCAACCATCTCATAGTGGAAAACTGTAAAAGTTGTAGATTGTATACTTAAATTAAAAGCCTTTTATTCCCACGCATAATTATTTCTTCCTTCAATTTTCTATCAAAATACAATCTAATTATTCTTTTTTTCATGCAGTAAAAATCAGATAAACCTAAGGTAAATGCAATAGTATAAATATAGTTTATTTTAAAACCTCGTAAATAATTACTAACGTTTTTTACCTGGACACGACATTACAGGTGGTGCCATCTATGTTCAGCAAGACCAGATAGGAACAGAATTATATGTAAATTTATTTGCCAAACATAGTTCCTCACTTGACGATTGATTAACAATTAAAAGGTCGTTTCCTGTAAATGTGTGAAATATTAGTTTCATTTATAAGTCCTGCAATGGCTCCAGAACACCGACTTTCAACTTCAGCGATTTCAGATCCAAATTTCTTTCTCTTCTATTTCCAACTCCTGTACTCAGTAACCCCACCCCATCCCTCCCCCGCGGAGTACAGTTGACAGTAATGAGCTATCATTGACATACGCATTCGCCTCTAACTCGGTGTTTGAAATAGGTAATATCTCTTACCATAATACACAAGTAGAGAAACCTCCAACGTATAGATGTTTAAAAAGATATGTGCTTTTTCAGCTACAGAATCACAATATTCCTTTTGATGAAAGTAGCACTAAACCAAAGCTGTCTGGATTAATTCAAGCTAACAAATCGATTCAGAAAAATACATTAATTAGCCAAATATTATCAGAAATATAACTATAGAACCATAAGGCTTCTTCCATAACATCCACATCTAAATCCTGTAGAATTTATGGAGAGATGCCAAACAAGAGTTGGCTGGAGATATGTAACTTTTAAAATGAAGGACAGAATGGATGATTTGGTAAAATTGGACAAATGGAATTGGGAAATGTATGTCGTCATATGGATGAAAGAGATCAGGAGGATTGGAAAAAGGATGCACTAAAGTATTAAAAAATTATAATTTACAATTTGATGGGAACAGTGTCGAGAATAACTGTGATAATGACTCAACAGATGAAGATATGTCAGCGTAGAGGAACTATAATACTATTAAAGGCAAAATTGTTAAACCCAGCGTTAGGTTGTTGTATGTAAAATAAATGTTTTTCTGGAAATATATTACTTAATTTGTTGGAGACTGACTGTAAGACATCGCTAAATAACGACACATGAAATAAACACTCCAGAGATGCTGGAGTGCGTGAACTCATTGCAGTGTGATATCTGTACCATTGAAGGCGTGGGAAAGCAGGTGAGAGACTCCCATAAAAGTTGTCATGAAAATATTGAAGTGGTTAAGAACCATTGCACGACCCATAGTACCTACTGGCAACGGGACGACGATTTCATTTCAAACACTATTACTAGTCAAACTGCCAACTTAGCCGCACAATAATTGCACAACAAAAATATTTTTTAAAATTATAAGAGTACAATTCCATTGATATCATGAAATGAAGCAGCAGCACAAATCTGGCAGGCTGTTTGGAACAGCCCGAAGGGTGGTCAAATCGTGTACCTGCTCTGGGAAGAGCTTAACCACGTAGTGGCGGGATGTGGATGTTGCAGAATGACGGGTTTAATTTAAGTGGGGTTAGTGTAGGGAGGTAGCTATTTGCTCCTCAGGAAATGATGAACCGGGTGCTACGGACAGCGAGCACCGCTGGTGGGTTAGTTAATAAACTAGGAAGAAGGTATGAATAATTTTGAATATTCCACAGTACTTGTGTCCGCCGGGGCACTGGGTCTACCATAAAGACGGCTAATTATTAATATCTCGTCTTTTTGCTATAGCAAAAGTTGGTTTAGATCCCTGCAATTGGGATTTCCAAATCTACGTAACCATGCAGTTACAATATTATCCTCTGTCCAAGTTTACTCCGAGGTACTGGACAGAGTTAGACCACTCTATCCTTCCACCTCGGTAGATGAAGTTGAGGGGTGACTCTCGCCGTAGACTCCGAGGAGGAAGGATCACCCAGCACCACGCCGAAGACTCCGGGGAGAAACACATCATGGGAAAGAAGAAGGCATCATCATCCAGGAAACAGAGCCAGGCATCAACGCCTGCACCGCAGCTCTCGCCAGCCTGCTCTCCGCCGCCTCCTGCCTCGCTACCGCTACCAGCAGCCGAGAGGGAGCCCGTCGCCGCACCGCAGGGGAAGTTCTGGGCAGCCAGTCCCGCTTCCCCCGCCACGCCGGATGCCAGCCAGCTGACCGGCCATTCGCCGCATCACCTGACTGCAGGAAGCAGCAGCACGCACCTGCCTTCATCGCAGCTCTCGCCAGCCAGCAGTCGAGCGCCCTCTCCCGCCTCGCTATCGGTGACGGCAGTCGAGAGGGAGCCTCCCGCGGAACGCACGGGAAAGGTCTGGGCCACTCGGCCTGCTTCTCCCACCACGCCGTACGCCCGCCAAGAGCCCAGTCAACCGCCGCCGAACAGGGCAGCTCGGTCCCCCAGCGCAACACGGGCAGCCACCACCTCAGCACCGCCGGAAGCTGCACAGCTTTACATAGCAGGCACGCAAGCAGCTTCACCTTCACCACAGAGCAGCCGATCTCCAGCCGCTGCGACCTCCTCTCAGCCGCCGACAGGAACCAAAGCTACACACTGCGCAGTAGTCGTCGGAGTACCCCTGGACCTCCCAGCGAGGTATCTCCTCATCGCAGCGAAGCAGAAGTGGCCCACGGCCACCAGCGCCTCTCGGATCTCGTCGAGACGAGGCCCAACCACCTGCGTGCGCCTGCAGTTTACAGATCCTCAGGACCGCGACGCCGCCTTGGCCTCAAGTTTGCCCATCTTGGGACAGCTCCTGAAGGTGGAGGCCAGTAAACTGCAGCGACACATCCCGTGCCGGAACTGCTGTGCCTACGGGCATAGCGCCGACACATGCACCGCGCCGCCACGGTGCCATTACTGTGGCTTTCACGCTCCAACTTCAGCGTGCAGGGCCCACGATCTCCGCCGACGCCGCCGGTACTGCGCTACCTGCGATGGCCTCGGCCACTTCACAGGGCAGATGCAGTGCCCTGCGTACCCTCGCGCAAACTCGGAGAGGCCAACACCCCGGAGCAACGCCACCAGCGAACCTGCGGCATGGCAGCAAGCACTTGGTTGCCTCCGCGAGGACCTGCAGCAAGTCAACAGCAGACTCCAGTCCCTAGAAGAGCTCCTCACAACAGTCACCGCCGCCAACCGCCGGCCTCCAGCGGAGGAGGTTCAGGACCTCCATTCAGAGGTCCTTAATCTTAACCAGCACCTGGACAACCTGGAGGAATCCGTCACCGCCGTTGCCCAGCAACAGAATGACACTCACGCTGCCCTCACCGGCCTCCAGGACACAATCCTGGACACACTCACCGATGGACTACCTGAACGACTTGACCAACTTACAGACGACGTCACCCAACTACAACAGACGACGGAGGCCATCAGCTCCCAGCTACAACGTACCGAGCAGTTAATCACTGAACACCGGGACATTATGGCATCTGTACAACGCAAGGTGCACCGAGTGGAGACGCAACTCGCTGATTCTTCACCCTGCCAACCTACGGACCTGTCCACCGTAAACAGCAGGCTCGACGAGCTCCACTCGCTGATGACCATAATGGATAATAGCATCCACACCAGACCACACGATCTGAACTTCGCCGCCCAGAACTCTAACTACGCACAACCACACACCTGATGGCCTCATTGACCTCCCGGTTAACTACCGGAGATTATGCCCTCCACTATATTCAATTTGCAATTAATAAAGATTACTGTCACTCTTATCCTTCCTCACTTTCACCTTCACTCCCCAGGCGTCGCTCAGGGCCTTCTGGTCATGTTCGGCCCCTTGGATCTATCCTTCACCCGCTCGCCGTAATGACGGCCAGCTCTACACTTTCACCAAGAATAATGGGAGTGCTCAGTGCGGGATCCCGAAAAGCCACTATAATGTCTTCCTTACTTTTCACCTTCTATCTTAGTAGTTAGTAAAAAAAAAAAAAAAAAAAAAAAAAAGGTTGAGGCAGTCTGCGGGGGTGTGGCGCTTTGTAAAAAGTATGGCGTGGCTTTTATCCGGATTTACGGACATCCGCCAACGCCGACACCACTGTTGTGTTAGGCAGATATGTCTTTGAATGGGGTTGATGGCTCTGAGGATGTGTTTGTCCTTGCAGAACAGAAACACGTCGTCAGTGTATTGTGCCATTTTGACTCGTGGTTCTGTGGGGAAATCTGCCATAAAGACGTTGAAGAGGGTGGGGGATAGCACAGAGCCTTCGGGGACTCCGCCTCTCACTGGCCTTAGTGTTGATGTTTTCCCCGCGGCTTAGACTTTAAATGTGCGATGTCGCAAGGAGCTGTTGAGGGCTTCTGCTTCTAGACGTCGTGGAGTACACATCGCCTTCAGGAATTGGAGTTGCCAGCGTCCAGAACTTCGGAGTCAGCGAATTGCCACCATCGGGAGGGACCCTTCGGAAGCTTCCGGCAATTTCGCTAAATCTCCAGGAGAAGGCAGCAGCGTGCGAGCGACAAGAACAACCTCCAAGAAAACAGCCGGCCAGCTCCACATCAGCCAGGCGAGGTACAAGGCCTAAGCCAACGTCTTAAAAGACGGTATTTTAAGGCACCTTCGGGTCCGGCCCTCTGTACCTCACGCTTATTATCAAACCTGTGCTGACTGGTAAGTATACAGTCAAGGTTAGCTGTGCACAGCACTTCAATGCAGGGCAAATTGCCCAAAGAAAGGGAACCATCCGTCATTTCCACTCCAACCCGCCTTCCAGAAATAGAAGCCATCCCCAGTACTAGCACTGGAATCACCCACCCTGCTGTCGGGGCTCCAACGCTGACTGCAGGAAACAAACGGCCTCGCCGAAAGCCATCAAAAGGCGTAAATGGCAAGGCCAAGAGATTAGCTGTCGCCAAACAGCAAACTGGCAAGGGCCCTTCCCGCTAAACCCCACAGCGGGTAGGCAAAATTTCATAGGGTGAGCCCTCAGACAACTCCTCCTCTGACGAGGAGTATTTCACCGACGGAACTGCGGTTCCAAGGCATTCATCCTCCAGGATGGAAGACTCCGATGGGGAACACAGCTCATCGAACATCTCTACAGATGTTGATGAGGCTGAGTTTCGCACCGTGACCAACCGGCGAAGGGAGAGAAGAGCCCCTCACCTGGAGACAACTGGCACGTCCAGTCGTTCTGGGCCACCCAGGAGGCACATTCCTCCCGTGATCGCGGATGACTTCCAACCCTCTCGGTGTCATGCAGGGTCACCAGGAGGAAGAGCCGAAATGTCTTCCAGGCGAGGAACGCCGAAGACTACCAGCTTATCCTAAGGGCACCGGACAGGAAGTCCATTCCTTACTTCACCTTCGGCCTAGATAAGAGCCGTGACGTCAAGAGGGTCATCAGAGGCCTACCAGTGGACACACCGGTGGGTGACATAATCGACGACCTCAACCGCCAGGGCATTCAGCCCCGCTTGGTCAGGCAGATGACCAGACCAGCTCCACAGGGTCAGCCAGGCCCTGTCCCAATCCCACTCTTCCTCGTGATAGTGGAACGGGCCCACGACCCGGAAGGGAAGCTAGATGGAGTCTCTACGATCTGCTACTACCGAGTAAAGATTGAGCCACTGAAGAGCTCTGGCGGTCCACCTCAATGCCATCGCTGCCTGGGATTCAACCACTCCAGTCAGTTCTGCAAGAGGACACCACGCTGCCTGAGGTGTAGTGAAGCCCACGACAAGGAAGTTCGTACAAGGTCACCCACAGATGTGCCCACTTGTGCTAACTGCAAGGGAGCACATGTAGCTTGCTACGGCTGCTGTCCTGCCAGAAAGGCAGTTATAGCAGCGAACAAGCCCACAGTGAGACAACAGCAACAGCAGAGGACCTCACCAGCGGGGGCGGACCCAAGAGCGGTCTCATCAAACAGCTTCAGTGTGCCCACGACTCGGCGGGATGCCGATAGGCCAAGAAGTTACGCTCAAGTAGCACAAGGGGCCTCTGATGGACCTAAAACGTCACGGGAGACACAAAACCCTCCCACACAGCCACGCAAACAAAAGCGGGCCCCAGCTCAAAAACGAACCCACAACAACAATGGTAGGAATGGAGGGAGGCTTCCTCGGAAGCCCCAAAATCCTGCTGAACAGGAGAATCATGGCGAGCCCATGCCTCCTAGACAGCTTAGGGATGAAAGGGCGGGAGGAAGACCTGCACCCATTCGTTCCAGATCCGCCTCTCCTCACAACCAAGTCGCCCACACAAACAACGTTCCCATGACAGCTACACTCGACCTCACGGATGTGTTCAAGTGGCTGCAGCAGTTGTTGCAGACACATGGACATAAAATCTGTGAGCTCGTTGTGAAGTTCTTCACAGCCACAGATCCGGCCAGCAAGATGCTGGTGGCAATGGAGGCCATGGCCCTCCTGACCGCAGGCACGAAACAGCTCCGAGATGGCGCATCGAACTAGGTCACGTACCTCGTTTCGATTCGCATTTTGGAATGCGTGCGGCCTAGCAGGTCAGGGGAGCGAGCTGCTTCACTTTGCCCGAGACAATGCCCTAGACGTCATTCTAGTCAGCGAAACGCATCGCCGACCAGACTTCCGTTTCCGTCTTTCGGGCTACATCTGCCATCGTACGGATCGTCAGGGACGCCCAGGTGGCGGAACTGCGATCTTGGTGAGGCAAAATGTGGTCCATCAGCCCATCCAGCTCCCACCTCTACAAACCCTAGAGGCCACGGCCATTAGTATGCACCTTGGTGGTTTAGAGGTCGTGGTAGTCTCTGTGTATCATCCACCAAACCGACAGTTTGTATCCAACGACTATCTATCCATCCTAGCCCTATATCCCTGTGCTATCATGGCCGGCGATTTCAATGCTAAACATCAACGTTGGCATTGCGGTCGTCGGGCGGATGCAAGAGGCAATGAAATCATTCGCCTTATAGATGCGGACCCTCAACTTCAAGTGCAGGGCCCCTGGCAACCCACACATTACCCGCGAGGAGGAGGACTGCCCTCAGTCATAGACTTCGCAATCACAAAACATCTACCATACCAGCTCACACTCACATCATTAAATGCATTACATTCAGATCACAATCCAGTGTTGACAGAGATCAACACAAGGGTTGCCAGTCACGACATCCCGCTTCAAACGCGAGAGGTCGACTGGGAAGGCGTCAGGAACTGCCTCCGCACTTCCATCCCGCCAAATCCCAAAATCACAAATATCCCTACCCTGGATAACGCCCTCTCATCCTTCACTTCCATCGTGAAGCGCACCACCTTTAATTTGACAGTCCATGCTCCGGCTCCTCTTCATCCTGATGTCCTCCCTTTGGACATCCTTCTTCTAATCCGGCGATCCTGGGCACCACGGAGATTATACCAACGTCACCGCACGCCACATAATCGAGCGCTCCTAAGACGTTTACGTCGAGAGGTCAGTGTCCGTCTGCGCGAGCACAAGGTGCAAGCGTGGGAGGACAAAATGGCCAGGTTGCGCGTCGAGGATGGTGACGTGTGGAGGATAGCCAAAGCCCTCAGAAAACACAGAGGTCAGTACACCTCTCCCATTCACGGCACCCAGGGCCTGGCCTATGAACCCCAAGACAATGCTTTCGCTGACTATCTTGAGCGTACTATGTGTCCAAGAGATGACCCCCAGGACGATAACTTTTCTGAACGCGTCCGTCGGGAGGTGCGTCGTTTCTTACGTCACCCTCCTGAGGAAGCCGAGAGACTCCCTACCATCTGACCTAGTGAAGTCCAAGGCGTACTCCAACGTCTCAAACCAAAGAAGGCGGCGGGGCCGGACGGGCTGACTCCCCTAATGCTCCGCCATCTTCCCTTCAATGCGATTCTCTTCCTGACCAGGATTTTCAATATGTGCCTCGCCCTTAAGTACTTTCCACGAGAGTGGAGAGAGGCCCGGGTGATTTGCATATTGAAACCTGGGAAGAACCCGGTACACCCATCCAGCTACAGGTCCACTAGCCTCCTCTCCACCATTTCGAAAGTTCTCGAGAGGCTAATTCTTGCTCGCTTGTCCCCAATATTGGTAGACATTCAAGCCATTCCTGACCTCCAATTTGGTTTTCGTCCTGGGCACTCAACAGTTCAGCAGTTGCTGCGTGTGGTGGAGACCGCCGCCCTGGGCTTCCAGGAAGGCGCCTTCACGGCCGCAGTTTTGTTGGATGTGGAGAAGGCCTTCTCTACGACATGGCATGCCGGACTCCTACACAAAATGATCCATATGGGGATCCCAACTCAAGTGATCAACATTCTACACAGCTTCTTGCGACATCGCACTTTCAAAGTCTCAGTCGCGGGGAAAACATCAACACTAAGACCAGTGAGAGGCGGAGTCCCCGAAGGATCTGTGCTATCCCCCACCCTCTTCAACGTCTTTATGGCAGATTTCCCCACAGAACCACGACTCGAAATGGCACAATACGCTGACGACGTGTTTCTGTTCTGCAAGGACAAACACATTCTCAGAGCCTTCAACCCCATTCAAAGACATCTCCGCCTGACACAACAGTGGTGTCGGCGTTGGCGGATGTCCGTAAATCCGGACAAAAGCCACGCCATACTTTTTACAAAGCGCCACACCCCCGCAGACTGCCCCAACTTCAGCTACCGAGGTCGAAGGATAGAGTGGTCTAACTCTGTCCAGTACCTTGGTGTCAACTTGGATAGAGGTTTAACTTTTCGCCGGCACATCAGGGACCTTTCGGCAAAGGTACAGGGAGCAATTGCTTCCCTGTACCCAATGCTGGGGTCTACCTCGATGCCAGTCCGCATGAAGTTGTACCTCTTCCGAGCGCTGGTAATCCCGGTGATGCTATATGCCTGCGAGATCTGGGGCATGGCAGCAGACAGCTGTTTAGCATGGCTTCAACGTGCACAGAATAAAGGACTGCGGTCTATTTATTCTGTGGGACGTTATTTTCCTACCAGGTTGCTCCACGAAGCATCGGGTCTTCCATACGTGGAGGATGAAATTAGGCGCCGGGCTTCAAAATTATACGCAAGTTTACCATCTCACAGAAGCGCCCTTGTCAGATCACTGGGAAATTATGACCCCACTAGACGCCGATCTAGACTGCATCGGGTCCCCCGTATGGCATGCGGGCACCCTAGATAACACAGGAGCTGAACCTATCAGCAGCTAAAGCTGAGCTCCTCATAATTCTTCCAAGCTGTTTGGCATCAAAATTTCTCCCCAACCAAAATTACAAAATATTTAAAACAAAACAAAATGGGTGCTAAGTACTGCATCCTCTCTTTCAACCCGAAGGTACTTTGGTAACCTCAAAATTAACTCCCAATCAAAAACCTACATCACCTTCATCCTACATCTTTCAATATTAATCCTACCTGCGGTAAAACCCTTAATGGGTGGGCACGCAGCAAAAACCTTCTGGCCTTATACAGCCAGCCAGCACGAGCGAGCGAGCGAGCGAGCTGTTGATCATTTGTGTTGGGAGCCCCAGATGAATATTATTGATTTTCCGTTACTACGCAAAACTTTTCATCTTTTCACATTAAGCAAGATTATTGACTTTCTTTTCCTTAGCAGCCGTTCATCATTTGTTTATATTGTCCTTACATGGCCCACTAATACTCAGATCAGAAAACAAAACTCATTTCAAACAAATACTCCCGTCACGTCTTAAAAAAAATCATGAAAATGAAATAAGACCTGAATGTTAAGACATATTCAGTACAACATAGACATATATTGCAATTAAGTACTAATATCAATATACCTGCACCTTCAGGAATTCAGATTATGTGAGGTATGAAAGCCCTTCATAAGAAAGACCTAGGTTTTCCAGTAGTTCGCAAAATTTACGGCGATTCAAGGAGTTTTATTTTATTTCTTATTTACAGTTTATTGTAACTATGGACATTACACGTTCCATATATAGGATTTTAGCACGTAATGCTTACTGATGTATTATAAAATAAAAATTGTTATTGTTTAAACCTATTTCATTTAAATAACTTTTCACTCTACCAATTAGATCTCGGTGCATGTGTAGACCAGTTCGGTGTAGTTCATAAACATCATGTAGAGCTGCAGGAACCATGAAACAACGTAGGTCAGGAAAACATAAGGGATATTTCAGTAATTGCTACCGTGAAAGACAATATGTGTTGTTCAGCCTCTACATCATGAGGAAGTCATCTGTCACGCTATGAGAATGTTACAATAAATGTATATCAGTAAATATTGTCTTTTTACTAAGTATTCTTTTAATATTACCCAATTGTAGCGTGTTAAGTCTGTATTACTATAGAAAAGAATCATAATTATTTTATGTGAGCTTTAATAAACCTTGTGAAAGCAAATTGAAGTCCTAAGGTGTAGTCAAAGCCCATGAAGTATTTTGCATACTAAAGATATTGCATTACACGATCATTTGAGTAAAGTAAAAGAAATGAAGTTGCAGCAGCTGCAGACAATGCCATTCCTCATAATTTCATTTCGAGTCTGATTATTAGTCATTCTGCTATTCCACAATGTTGTAAAGTGTTAATATGGGAACTACTGCCAGAATTATAAGACAAACAAACCTTCAAAGAATTATTATGTAAGCAACACCATCTCATAGAGGAAAACTGCGAAAATTTTAGAACATATACTAAAATTAGAAGTATTACATTCTCACACAGAATAACTTCTCCGGTCACATTTCTATAAAAATACATTCTAATTACTGTTTATTTTTCTGCTGGTAAAGCAAATAAACCTAAGGTATATGAAACAGTACAAATATAGCTCATTTTAAAAATTTGTAAGTAGTTGCCAGTTTTCTTCACCGCGGTCAAAATCTTACAGGTGGAGCCATCTTTTGACAGCAAGACGAAGTCGTAGCAG
This sequence comes from Mantis religiosa, assembly GCA_030765055.1. Classification (NCBI taxonomy): domain Eukaryota; kingdom Metazoa; phylum Arthropoda; class Insecta; order Mantodea; family Mantidae; genus Mantis; species Mantis religiosa. Next base: position 17,513,895 of record CM060953.1, on the reverse strand, counting down.
AATACTATCTGTCAATTTGATTGTCAACCAAAGTTGCTTTCTTGACTGTTAATTAACAATTAAAAGAAAGTGTGTAAAATAGTAGTTTGATGTAAAAGTCCACAATGGTTCCAGAACACTGACATTCATCTTCTGCGAGCTCAGATCCAATATTGTTACTCTTCTGTCTCTTTCCAACTCATATTCTCAGCCAACCTCCCCCCCCCCCCGCACACCAAGTACAGTTGAGTGTAATGTACAGTTACAGACATACGCCTAGTAAGTGTTTGTAAACAAATGAATACTGACAATATGTTAAATGGTTAATCATAACGTTAGTTCCACCTTTACCGCTTAAATCGGTATTATAAATAGATAATGTCTGTTTACCATAATACACAAGTAGACAAACCTCCAACGGCAAGTCGTTTAAGAAGAGCCATGCTTTCTTGGTTTCAAAATCACAGTATCCCATTTGATGAAAGTAGCACCAAAACAAAATTGTATGATTTAACTCCAGATAACAAACCGACTCAGAAAAACACTTTGATAGACCAAATATTGTCAGAAATATAACCATGAAACCTTAAGGCTTCCTCCGTAACACCGAGATATGAATCGTATAGAATTAATGGAGACATACCAAACAAAAGAAGACTGCAGATATGTGACTTTTAAAATGAAGGACGCAATGAATGATTTGCTAAAATTGGAGAAATAGAATTGGAAAGGTATGTCATCACATGGATGAAAGAAAACAGGAATATTGGAAAAAGGTTGCTCTAAGGGAAGAAAAAATTATAATTAAGACAATGATGACAGTGATAATGACTCAACAAATAAAGATATGTCACGCGTATAAGAATTAAAATATGATTAAAGGCAATATTGTAAAACCCAGTGTTAGTGTTGTGTGTGAAATAAAAACTTATGAAAGTATTTAATTTGTTGGAGACTGTACGACATCGCTAAATAACGACACATTAAATAACATGAGAGTGTGAACTCATCGCAGTGTGATATGTCTGCTATTGAAGTCCATCCATTGCCCGAAACATAGCAGCTACGTGCGACGTGATCGCGATTTCATTTCAATTCCTGTTACTAGTGAAACTACAAAATTAACAGTAGTGCCACCGTCTTAGGGCACAATAATTGCACTACTTAACCGCAATTCGTTTTGATTCTAACGACTCCAATGCGATTAAGATCATGAATGAAAGTTTTTTTTTTAATATAAACGAGGCTTTGGTAGGGAATAAGTGGAGAAAAGTGTCGGGGTCCCGCGGAATCCCCCCCGTTAGTATCGGTATTAGGATGCAAGGTTGAATTCTGCTTAATACTGTATGACTGAATGGGAGGAGGTTTAAAGGGTGAAGGAACTTATATAAATCGAGAAGTAAATGCAAATATTTACATCAGGTTCATACTCGATGTAGCGAGAGCAAAGTTGACAGTGGCAAACATATAACTGTCGTACTCTGTACAAAATTCCTTGTGTGTGTCGAACAACTTCACGTGCTGCTGTTATTAGGGAGATAGACTTTCTTCTGAGATATGTATTCACAAGACAAAGAAACAATTAACTACACTATAGAAACCGAAACAGTGACATTTGGAGTAACAGTCTTCGGCATTACGTATTGTGTCACCGGAACTGTTACAGAAGCACCACTAGAGTAGACTACATGCTAGAAGAAGGCAGTTAATCGATGTTGAGGGTCGTTCTGGCAGGCGATTAATGCGAGATTTGAGAAATATTTGAGGCATCTAATCTCAAAAACGCCAATAACGAGTTACTAAGAGTAGATATTCCTATACTAGGGAAGCTGTTTTAATGACGTTCTAATCCTCACAGATAATGCATTGCCTATCCTAACTTGTTTATATTAGTTACGTCTATAACCTCTGAAAGTATTTCAGTGTAGTTAATTAGCACTCTGTAGAACTGCGCTAAAAGGTACCTAACAAAATCATAAGAGATACTTCAGTAATTCTTACTGTGAAAGACAATATGAATTGTTTGGCCTCAACATCACGAGGTCGTATTTTGACTCTTTGCGAGAATGTTACAATAAATGTATACAAAAAAACATTGACTTTGAACGGCTAAGTATTCATTTGATATTATCCTAGTTATTGTATTGCTACATATAACAATAGTACTTATTTATTTAAGCTTTAATAAACCTTATGAAATCAATTTGATGTCGTAAGCTGCAGTCAACGTTCACGAAAAATTTTGCGTGCATAAGTACTAACGATATTAAATTATACGATCATGCATCTGTAAGGAATATGAAGGAAAACGTGAGTGTGATTTTTCGTAATTTCAATTCCAGTCCGATTATAATTCATGCTGCTATCACACAATGTTGCTAACATAGGAACTACTGCCGTAATTATATTAGAAACAAACCGTATAATTACAACCATCTCATAGTAGAAAACTGCAAAAATTGTAGAATATATACTTAAATTAAAAGCCTTTTATTCCCACGTATAATTATTTCGTGCATCAAACTTCCATCAAAATATATTCTAATTATTTTTTTCATACAGTAAAAATCAAATAAACCTAAGCTATTCACAATAGTAGAAATATATTTCATTTCAAAACCTCCTAGATAATTACTATTTCTTTTTTACTTGGACATGACTTTACAGGTGGTGCCATCTATGTACAGCAAGACCAGATAGGAACAGAATTATATCACAATTTATTTGCCAACCAAAGTTCCTCACTTGACGATTAATTAAAAATTAAAAGAGCGTTTCCTGTAAATGTGTAAAATAGTAGTTTCATGTATAAGTCCCGCAATGGGTCCAGAACACTGACTTTCAACTTCAGCGATTTCAGATCCAACTTTCTATTTCCAACTCCTTTACTCAGTAACGCCCCCCCACCCTCCCGGAGTACAGTTGACTGTAATGTGCTATCATTGACATATGCATTCTCCCCTTAACTCGGTGTTTGAAATAGATAATTTCTCTTGCCATTATACACAAGTAGATAAACCTCCAACGTCGAGTTCTTTAAGATGATATATGCTATTTCAGCTACATAATCACAATATTCCGTTTGATGAAAGTAGCACTAAACCAAAGCTGTCTGGATTAATTCAAGCTAACAAATCGACTCAGAAAAACACATTTCTTGACCAAATATTGTCAGAAATATAACTATAGAACCATAAGGCTTCTTCCATAACATCCACATCTATATCCTGTAGAATTTATGGAGAGATACCGAAAAAAATTTGTCTAGAGATATATAACATTTAAAATGAAGAACGGAATGATTGATTTGGTAAAATTGGACAAATGGAACTGGAAAATTTATGTCGTCATGTGGATTAAAGAGAACAGGAGGATTGGAAAAAGGATGCACTAAAGTAAGAAAAAATTATAAGTGATATGTGAAGGGAACAGTGTCGAGGATGACTGTGATAATGACTCATCAGATGAAGATATGGCAAAATTGTAAAATGCAGTGTTAGTTTGTGTGTAAAATAAAAAAATTTTCTGGAACTATATTACTTAATTTGTTGGAGGCTGACTGCACGACATCGCTCATTGACGACACATGAAATAAACAATGCGAGAACTCATTGCAGTGTGATATCTGTACTTTTGAAGGCCTGGGAAAGCAGATAAGAGACTCCCATATAAGTTGTCATGTAAATATTGAATTGTTTAGGAACCACAGCCCGCTCCATAGCAGCTACGGGTAACGGCACCGCGATTTCATTCCAGACTGTATTACTAGTCAGGCTGTCAACTTAACCGCACAATAATTGCACAACAAAAATGCTTTTAACAGTTTAGTACCATAAGTTCATCGTAACCATGAAATAAAGTTAGAAAGTTTGTGGTTTATAATATTTAATTCAGATGACTTCCGTTCTCATACAAAATAATTTCTTATGTCAAAATTATATCAAAATACATTCTAATTACCGTCTACTTTTAATCACTGATACGCGAATAAACTCAATGCACGTACAAACATTATACACACATTTCAATTTAAATCTTTGTAAATAATTACAAATTTTCTTTACCGCGGTAGGATATTACATGTAGAGCCATCTGTTGACGGCAAGACGAGGTAGGGCCATTACCATCTTTCAATTGTTTTGTCAACCTGGCGGTTAATTAAGAACTAAAAGAGCGTGTCCTTATAACGTACATGGTGTATAGTTATAAAACATTTCACGTGATTCTGTCTGCGTGTATGTCAGTTAAATACTAAACAGGGCATTTAAATACAGCGCTTTGCATGAAGTTTTTAATGAAATTTACCCTCTCGGACAACAGGTCCTTATGTGTAACATTTTTTAAATTAATATAATTAGTGCTCTATGCTCCATATATTGCTAGTGTTTACCATCCCAGGGCTACACAACTTTTCCAAAATAGCATTTTCCTTTCGCCTTACAGCGCAAATCCAATGTACAATATCTTTTGAAATCATATAATATAAAGTAAAACGACACAGACAAAGGCTCAGTTGTGTATCTGGTAAACTGCAAAGGCTATCACAACTTTTACACGGGAAAAACTAAAAGGAAGTTGAACATTAGGCTTAAGGACTATTTTAGAAATATAAAGAACAGAAATATCGGCAGTAGCGTACCATTAATGAAACAAGAATCACGATATAGAACAAGATATCAATTTATTAAAAAGTGACTAGGGTCCAACTGCATTAACCAGGCAGTATGAAGGAAAACTGTCCAATTTCGTCAACACCTTTGAAGGGGACGTAAAATGTAATGTGTAGTGATTAGCACCCGCTTTTACTACATACAGCACCGCAGGCGATGACACTAATGTTACATGAAGTGAAGATGGAGTACTAGTGTAATGAGATGGTGGAAGAAAACTGGAGTCACCGGAGAAAAGTCGTTCCAGTACCGTGTTGTCAACCACAAATCTCACCTTGCGGTCGCATAGGATCGAACTCGGGAAGCTTCGGTGAGAGTAGAGCGGTTTGAAAACTCAGCCACTCCGCGGATAAACATTCAGAACTTCAAGTTTATCAAGAAACCACGGAGACGCCACTATCACCTCCAAGGAGCTCATCGAATCAAAACCCCCTGTACAGAGCGGATCCATCCCCTTCAGAGGACGTGATTCGAGCCCCTCCCGAAGGGGAGTTTTTCCGATTGAGTTGTACCCGAGGGGCAGTGTGTTCACGACACCCGCTGGAGATTGGATACCTCCGGCCAGGCCTCAGCCGCCAGGATATGGCAGAGGGTTGCCCAAAAGATCCTGATGACTATCCTGCAGAGCCAGTAGAAGGTGTGCTAGATCACCAAGTGGCCACACCGGGGTTTTCGGTAGTTTATCCTGCGGTGTTGACGTGCGTATGTGGCGTATCCACTTCCACCTGTCTGCAGATGCGTTGGGGGGGGGGGGGTGGTTCCATAGACCAAAGGTATTGCCCCAAGGAAAGAGTCTCGAAATTTTCCATGTCTTCCGGGTTGATAGAGACCGGAGTCTTCAGGCTTTCGGGTTGACCTCGTTGTACAAGTCGACATTAGCTGAGGATGTTAGGAGGGTTCTAACGAAATATGATCTAGGCAAACACTAGCAATATAACGTTCAACTAGAGATTATATTAATTTTGAACTTCATTGTATCATAGTAGTTATATATAGGAATTGTTTAACAATTTTCTTTTCTCAAAAACGACTCCAAGGATTTTAATTAAAACACGACATGTGTATAGCCCCCGTAGGGAAGGGGATCCGTCCCCTTCTGCTCCCGAGGTGCGGATGCTACGGACACACAGCACTTTTGGTACCTCTGACGTCACTAGAGGAACCTCAGGCCGAATATTCGAGCCCCTCCCTGAATGGGTGTTGTTCGGATTGGGTTGGACTCGAGGGACAGTGGTTCCCGATACCTGTGGGAGATCGGGTGCGTCTCCGGACGGGGCTGAGGGAAGCCATATATTGCCACGTACTAGCCAGCATAGCTAGTAGGTGTGCTAGATGACCAGGCGGACCTACCGAGTTTAATCCGTAGCCTTCCTCTTTGGTGTTGGCGCGCATATGTGGTATATCCACTTCCGTTCCTTCTTGAATCCACAGGACCAGATGGAGGGGCTAGTTATTCACTAGGTCTTGCCCTATGGAAAGTCCCACAGAGGCGCCGGGCGCCCTCTTGGGACATCTAGGTAACTCCTTGGTGGTGAGAGACATGTGTATAGCATTCATTTCGTGTCAAATGAACGGCATATCTAGAATTTACTAAAGTAGGGCTGACGTTCTGTTTATTGTCGATCACTCATCTATAACTGGAAGATATAGTAGACATAAAACAAATCTGACCACACAGCGTTGGATTTTATTCGGTCCTGGACCCACTCGTGATCTATTGTACCTACGCTCCCAAGTGGGGCATCCCGGGAGGAAGGATGAGGAGAGAGGACGCATAGAGAGGCCGATCCAAAGAGCCTCGACAGTACACATGGCAGGGTTCCTCCACTTTACTAGTTAGAAACTACCCGGCAGGCCATTAGAACAGGAAACTCACCTTGCTACAGTCCGGAAAATGCCCTACCTGATCGGAGACCGTCCTTTCGGAGGGGGATGTGTTCACCAGAAGATATCATCGTGCCATACAGCACCAAGACACCCGCCAATACTTCTACGCTTAAACAGACCACCAGATGAGAAATGGAGGGACAGGGTGGTAATTAAATTTCTCAGGATTCACCTGGAGACCTGGTAAAACTCCCGTAATCTCGAATGGGTCAGGTAGACCGGCCACAGGATTCAAACCTGGACCTTCCGAATGTGCACCGCATACGAAACAGCATCAGCCATTCCGCTCGACTGGAAAAAATCTTACAGTTTATATCTAAATATATTTTTGACTTTGTATACATTTTTTGTAACAATCTCGCAACGTGTCAAATTTATTCGTCCTAATGTTGAGGCTAAACAATTCATATTGACTTTCACTGTAGGAATTACTGAAACAGCTCATTAGTTTCTTATCTACATTGTTTCCATGGTTACCGCAGCTCTACAGATTGTTGAATGGCTAAGTATTCCTTTTATATTATCGTATTTGTTGTATTGCAACAGATAAAAATAATTATTTTTATGCGAGCTTTAACAAAACTTGTTAAAGTAATTTGAAATCGTCAGGAAAGGTGTTGCATGGTTAAGTGATAACGATATATGATTTTTTGCAGCTACGGGCAACTTGAGTGTGATTTTTCGTAATTTCATTTAGAGTCTGATTATTTGTCATGCTGCTATCCTACAATTTTGTAAAGTACTAACATAGCAACTACTGTTATAATCATATAGCAAACAAACCTTCCCAAATTTCCACTTCATTAAAACCATCACACCGTAAATCTGCCAAAAATTGTACATTATATACTTAAATTAGGATACCTTCATTCCCACAAGGAATTATTTCTTCAGTGACATGTCTATCACAATACATTATAATCAATTTTTATTTCCATAGGCTAAAAATATAATAAACCTAAGGTGTATGCATCAGTACAAATATAGTTCATTTTAAAACTTTGTAAATAATTGCCAGTGTTCTTCACCGCGGTAAGATATTACAGGTGGAGCCATCTGTGGACGGCCAGTCGCGGTCGAAACATTACTATCTGTAAATTTGTCAACCTTGCGGTTAATTAAGTACTAAAAGAGCGAGTCTTTATAATGTACACGGTACATAACTATAAAACATTTGACGTGATCGTGTATGCCGCTTAAATACTAAACAGCGCTTTTAAATACAGAGCTTTGCATGAAATTGTCAACACAACACATGAGCATTCTCTCTGACGAAATGGTTATGACATTAGCTTTCAAGTGAAAGATAAAGCAGTTAGAGTCTCCACTTTTCTTGACGTTTTATATTTTTGCATTCTTTGTTTGGTTGTTTTTTATGTTTCGTCCAAGCTGTTAATTTTCGTATAAATGTATGTATTTTACGGAGAAATTTCACCTTGTAGTGCAATTAATTACAGTTTCTTATAACAAAGTTTGAATCCTGCTTAATACATTTACATGCGGTACGTCTAAATGCGAGGTGGTTAAGTATGATCGAATTTACATAAAGTAAAAGTAAATGAAACTCTTTACATCAGATTTGTACAAACTACTCGAAATGGCGACTGCGTTTTCAATGTAAAGATGATAGCGGCGAACAAACGACTGTCGTACTCTGTACAAATTTCTTGTTTTCTTCTCGGGCAGCCAGTCATCATCAGGATATTTATAAAATGTTATAACCACAAAATGAAATAATGGATATAACAAAAATATAAGCAAAGACAAAACACTATCAAAATTTGCATTACTGAATAAAAGACTGTTTCAGTAAATTAAATGCCAGGTCAGGAGATGGCGTGAGTATAGAAAATTGTGTCAAAGAAATGTAACTACTTAACATATCAAGCTGTGTTGATCTTTGCTTCTTAATTCGATTGATTTCCATGTTTAAGGCCGACTTCCAAGAGGAGCTGAACTGAAATCCAGCATCAGGGTTAAGCGTGCTCTTTTCAGAGGAAATTGCCAAAGCCTCTTTAATTCTCCGCTCCCAGTAACTGTTTCATTTTGCTAAGATGGTAGTCTCCCGGAAATTGGCTCTATGGTCGTTATCAAAATAATTTTCTGCCATTTTGTATTTATAACATTTTATAAATATCCTGAAGATGGGAGAGATGCACACTCCCGAAACGTTGATATCTAATCATCTTTTCACCTGGCTGGCTGCCCGAGAACAAAGTGAGCGTATTCGTTGCTTCAGGTCTTATTTTAAATTCCTTGTGTTTGTCGAATAACTTCAGGTGCGGCTATTATTCCGGCAGTTAGACTTTCTTCTGAGATATGTATTCACAAGACGTAGAAACAATTACCTACATTACAGGAATCGAACCGATGACATTTGGAGTACCAATCTTCGGCATTACGTATTGGTCCATCAGAACTGTTACAGAAACACTACTAGAGTAGGCTACATGATACAAGAAGGCATTAAGCCGCTGTTCAGTGTCGCACTGGCAGGCGTTTAGTTCGAGATTTGAGACATCTTTGACGCATTAAAACATGAGAACGCCAATAACGAGTTAGAAAGAATCAGTTCTTCTATATTCGGGAAGCAGTTTTAATGACATTATAATCCAATATTTTCACCCATCTTATTTAATTACCAATTTAACAGCATCTGATACCAATCAGGTTTATTAAAATATAACTGCGTTAAGTTTAGTAACAAGCTAAACTGCCTATCTCAACTTGTCTGTGGTAGTCACGTCTACAACCTCTGAGATTATTTTGGTGTAGTTAATTAACATCCTGTAGAAGTATGGAAACAACATAGGTAAGGAAATCATAAGAGATATTTCAGTAATTCCTACCGTGAAAGACAATATGAACTCTTTGACACGTTGCGAGAACGTAACAATAAATGGAGACAAGTAAATGTTTACTTTGAACGGCTCAGTATTCTTTTTATATTATCCTTGTTGTTGTATTACTACAGATTACAATAATATTATTTTACGTGAACTTTGATAAACCTTGTGAAGCAAGTAAGGTGCAGACAAAGCTCACGATATATTCTGCATCCATAAGTACTAATGATATTAAATTATACTATCACTTACATAAAGTAAAAGGAATTAATGTATAACAGCTACGGGCAATGAAGTTGTGATTTTTCGTAATTTCATTTAGAGTCCCATTATTAGTTACGCTACTATCACACAATGTTTTAAAGTGCAAACAGTGAACTAAAACCATCTCACGGAGGAAATATATAAAAATTGTAGATAATATACTTAACTTTGAAGACTTTCATTCTCACAAAGAAATATTTCTTCGGTCATATTTCTATCGAAATAGATTATAATTATTGTTTATTTTCATAAGGAAGAAAGCAAACAAACCTAAGTTCCATGCAACAGTACAGATATCGTTCGTTTTAAAATTTTGTAAATTATTGCCAGTTTTCTTCACCGCGGCTACATATTACTGGTGGAGCCATCTATGTACAGGAAGACGAGGTCGTAGCAGAATACTATCTGTCAATTTGTTTGTTAACCAAAGTTCCTCTATTGACGATTAATTAAGAATTAAAGAATCGTATCCTGTTAATTAGTAGTTTCACGTTAAATCGCACAAAAGTTCCAAAACGCTGACCATCACCTTCAGCGAACCCAGGCTAAACGCTCTTATGTCCTGTACTGGGAGGAATCTCCTCCCTCAAATACAGTTGACTGTAATGTTGTATGACAGTCATACTCCTATTAAGTGTTCATAAACAAATGAATACTGAAATTATGTTACATAGACAATCGTAATGTTAATTTCTAATTTATCTGTTAACTCGGTGCTAACAATAGATAACGTCACTTACCATAATACACAAGTAGATAAACCTCCTTTGTTAAGTGTTTTAAGAAGATATATGCTTTTTTGCTTACAAAATCACAATATCCAGTGGATGAAAATACCACCAAAACATAATTGTAAGCTGACAAACTGACTTAGAAAAACACTTTGAATGACCAAATATTATTTGAATATAACCATGAAACCTTAAGACTTTCTCCCTGTCATCTGGACCTGACGCCTATATATTTAATAAAGGCAGATAACAAACAGTGGTATGCTTTCGGAAGTGTCACCTGTAAAATGAAAGACGAAATTTTCTGCCGCCAAAGATTTGAGCAAACTGCACAATTCAAATGGGTAAAGATATGTCATAATGTGGATGAAATAAAACAACACTATTAGAATAAAGTACACTAACGGAAGAAAAATTGAAAGAATGGTAATTGAAGACAATGGGATGGAAAAAGTGATGATGGCAATGATTCAAAAGAACAAGATACGTCAAACCTTGAAGAAATAAAATATGATTAAAGCAAAAATTTTCAACTCTGTTAAGTTGTGTGTAAGTGAAAAACCTTACTGGAACCATAGTATTTAATTTGTTGGAGATGGACTGTATGGCTTCCCTAAACAGCGACACTTGAAGTAAACAATCCAGTGACTCTTGAGGGAGTGAAGTTATCACAGTGAGATATCACTACTATTGAAAACCAGAAAAAGCAGGAAAGAGATTCTCATCAAAGCTGTCATTTAAATATTTCATCGTTCAAGGAGCATTGCGTGGCCAAAAGCAGCTAAGGGCAATTTAAGCGTGATACGTTTCCACACCCTGTCATGTTGTGATGGAAACTTGTTGGAAACCTCAAAGTACTATAATTGTACAGCAAAAATTTTATTATTTTCGACTATTGGAATTGAAATCCTACAATGAAAAACATTATAAAAATTGTGGCTTATGTATTTTACTCAGAAGACTTCCATTCTCGTACAGAATTACGTTTGCGGTCCAATTTGTGTCACAATACAATCAAATTACTGTTTGCTTTCATAAACTTAAATGCAAATAAAGCTAAAGTATATGCAAAGAGTATAAATGCATTTCATATTAAAAATTTGTAAATAATTGCGAATTTTCCTCATCGCAAAAGGATATTACAGGTGGAGCCATCTGTGGAGAGCACCACGCGGTTGGAGCACTAGCATTCCTCAAATTGGAATCAAAGTTCTCTCCTGGCGGCTAATTAAGAACTAAACTGACTTGTCTTTATCACTTACGTGGTACGTAATTATAAAACTTTTCACGTCTGTGTGTCGGTTAAGTACTAAACAGGGCTTTTAAATTCACTGCCTTGCCTGAGTTTTTCAATGTATTTTGCCATCTCCCACAACAGGTCCTTATGTTGAAGCTACATAATTTGGTACAAAATGCGCTACGGATGGAAGACACGCACCTAATGTGTCGATCTTGAGGAAGTAAGTCTCGGCGCTCTTGGGCAATGAGTCTTCGGTCTCTCTCTGGCCGTAGTGTCAGAGTGAGAATAATTTTTAGAAAACAATAACACATTTTCTCTTCTTCAAAATATTGGAATTTATTCTAGTAAAACCTTTATTATATCCTATCACAATGTTAAGATTATATCCCTTTATAAAGTACTCAATACTAAATCATTGAAGAGTAAGATTCTGCGAACTTGCAGATCGGTACTACACATCTTCACACATCAATGATCTGACGAAGAGTGAAGCCAAAACTATTTCTTTCTTACACACGCGATTTGTTCATCTTAGGTGTACACTTAGAATAATTCTGCATAATCTCGGACAGACACAAATTTACGTTTTTCTCCTACGACGTTCTTAAGCAGAAGCAAGATCTGTAAAACTTTTAGCTAGCAATTTCCTCTCATTTGTGGTTGTCATAGTTACACATAACATACCTTACATTTTATCCATTTCATTAAACATTACAATTCCTCCAAATATTAGACAAACAACATAAAATATATAAAATAACTGCTTCAATATGTAACATATTTCGAAGATTAATATAACTGTGAGTCGAACTGGCTGTTACTCGATGCTCCATATATCGCGATTGTTTAACATTCCAGGACTACACATCTTCTCCAAAAGAACATATTACTTTGGCCCCACAGAGCAAATTCAATGTACAACATCATTTGAAATCACATAATACAAATGAGATACCCACAGGCAGTAACTGTGTGTACCGGACAAACTGCAAAGACTGTGACAACTTTTACATTGTCAAAACAAAGAGAAAGTTGATCATTAGGCTTAAAGAGTATTTTAGAAACATCAAGAAAAGACAAGTCGGCAGTAGCGTGTATTTTACGGAGAAATTTCACCTTTAATTGCAATTAATTGCAATTGTTTCTAACAAATGTTTAATCCTGCTTAACACCTTAACCTGCTGTGCGTCTGAATAGGAGATGGTTTAAAAAGTGAACGAACTTACAAAATCGAGAGGTAAATGCAAAACTTTATATCAGGTTTATACAAATTACTCGAAATGGTGACCGAGTTTTCACTGCAAAGTTGATAGCGGCGAACAAACGCTGTACTCTGTACAAAATTCCTTGTGACTGACGAATAGCTTCACGTGCTGCTATTATTAGAGCTAGACCACTGCTCTTTAAAACTTAAGTAAAACCTGGAAATGCAACAAATTCATTTACCACCCTTGGGAATTTCTGAAGTTAGTTCAATAATTTAAAGATTAAGGCATTAAGGTAGCTCCTCAAAACAGATTCTCACTCTAGAAATTCTTAAATATTCACTTAACACACGATCCCACCAGAACCAAAATCAGGCATATACAGGATAAATTGTGAAGTCTGTGCTAAATTTTATCTTGGTTTGACGAAGAGAAATTTAAAAACTAGGTTAACAAAACACCGTCGGAACATAAAATATATACAACAGAAAAATCGTCAATTGTTCTTCATTTCTGGAACGATAGTCACCACATCGGGTACGAGATCAAACTACTAAAACCATTGTCAGCGAAACTTTAACTTACAACATAGCAATAATTTAAAATAGCAATATTATTAAAAACTCTCCACATATTCTAAATTTTGGTGTACCCTCAGTGAGTGGTCTAATGAACTTAAGTAAAGCATCTTCCGAGAGAAGGCGCCAATTACAAGAGATTCAGACAACAACCTTGAGAGTCGCTAATCAGCTGATGATGAAACTGCAACTGTTTCGAAAACGTTCCTGATTTTGTTAAAGGACGTGAGTGAAGTTGCAAGTTTTAAAAAGCATGACTTAATTTTAGTCTTTATACACAAATCAGTGACACTGCAGAGGGTGAAGGCATCGAAGTAAGATACCACTGCCATTGGAGGACAGGGAAATCAGCTAAGTGACTCGCATCAAAGCTTCCATTTAAATATTTCAATGTTCAAAAACCATGGCGCGGCGAATAGCAGCTACGGCTAATGGAAACTTTTTTGTATATTTTTGTAATTTACGTCCTCCAACGTTAAGTCATATAGCACTAAGAATGGAATGGATGATATGATGCTCAAATGAGCCCAGGGTCTATAGAGTTTAGATTTACCCGACATTTGTCTTTAAGGATAACGGAAAACCCCGGAAAAAGCCTTAGCCAGGTAGCTCACCATGACCGAGATTCGAACTCGGATCCTCGTGAAATTTGGGCAGACAGGCTACCATCTACACTATTGAGGCGGGCTTTGTGCTGTATTGTATCATAGTAAACTTTCACCTGTAAAGTGAAATACGAAATTTTCTGCCGCCATCGATTTTTGCAAATTGCACAATTGAAATGGGTAAAGGTATGCGATTATATGGATGAAATAAAACAACACTATTAGAATAAAGTACAATAACGTAAGAAAAAAAATTGAAAGAATTATAATTTAAGACAATGGAATGGAAATAGTGATGATGCCAATGATTCAACAGAAGAAGATATGTCAAACGTGGAAGAAATAAAACATAATTAAAGGCAAAATTGTTTAACTCTGTTAAGTTGTGTGTAAGTGAAAAACCTTTCTGGAGCCATAGTACTTAATTTGTTGGAGATGGACTATACGGCTTCCCTAAACAGCGACAGTTGAAATAAGCAATACTCTGATCAAAGCTGTCATTTAGAATTGCTTGGCCAATAGCAGCTAAGGGCAAGGCAAGCGTGATAACTTTCCAAACTGTGCTACTAATCATGCTGTGATGGAAACGTGTTGCAAACCTCAAGGTACCAAAATGATACAGCAAAAATTTTATTATTAGAGATTCGTTAAATTGAAATCTTGCAATGAAAAACGATTATAAAAATTGTGGTTTATATGTTTAATTTAGTAGGCTTCCATTCTCCTATAGAATTACAATTGCGGTCTAATTTGTGTCAAAATGCAATTTAATTACTGTTTACTTTCATTCCGTTTAATGCAAACAAAGTTAAAGTATGTGCAAACAGTATAAATACAGATCACATTAAAAAATTTGTAAATAATTAGGAATATTCTTCACCGCGGCAGGATATTACTGGTGGTGCCATCTGTGGAGAGGAAGACGAGGTCGGAACATTAGCATCTGTCAATTTATTTCTTAACTAAAGTGCCTCCTGACGGTTAATTGAGAACTAAAGGAGCGTGTCATTACAACATACATGGTAAGCATTTATAAAACTTTTAACGTCTGTGTTAAACACTAAACTGGGCATTTGGATTCAGTGCCTTGCAAGATATCTTCGATGTAATTTGCCGTCTTACACAACAGGTCCTTAGGTGTAACGTTGTTCTAAAATTAACATACATTTAAGAGGAATTAGTGCTCGATGCTCTATATATTGCTAGTGTTTACCATCGCAGGGCTACACAACTTTTCCATAAGAACGTATAAATTTGGCCCCACACAGCAAGTTCAATGTACTTCTTTTAAAATCTTGTACTTAATACAACGTAAAGCCCCACAGACAAAAACTTAAGTATGTACCAGATAAACTGAAAAAAACTGTAACTCTTACATTTCCAAAACAAAAAGTAAGGTGAACATTAGGCTGAAAGTGCCTTTTAGAATCATCAAGAACAGTGACATTGGGAGTATCGTACTATTTATGGAATGAGAAGCACGAAATAAAACAATAAATACCTTTATTTGAAAGTGTTCAGGGTCCAACTGCATTTACCACGCAGTATGAAGAGAAACTGTGCAGTTTCGACGCCAGCTTTGAAGAGAAACTAAAATGAAATGTGTAGTGTTTAACGCCCGCTTTTACTAAACGCGGCACCGCAGGCGGTGACACTGATGTTGCAAGAGATGGAGATGCATTGGTGGAATGAGATGTCGGAGGAAACCGGAGATTCCGGAGAAAACTCGCCCCAGCAGCGTGTTGTCAACCTCAAATTTTACTTTTTGGTGTCATAGGATAAACCCCGGGTAGCTGTACTGAGATTAGAGCGGTTTAGCCACTCAGCCACGCCGTGTAGAGAGATTCAGAACCTCAAGTTTATCGAGACACTAACTGAGACGCCCCTTTTGCTTTATCCCCTTCAGAAGCCTTGGTGCGGGCGCTGCGGACCCTTAGCCCTCGAGACACTTCTGTCGTTACGAAGAGGAACCTCGGGCCGAACATTCGAGCCCCTCCAGGAATGGGAGTTGTTCGGATTGGGTTGGACTTAAGGGAACAGTGGTTCCCGATACCCGTGGGAGATTGGGTACGTCTCCGGACGGGGTTGAGGGAAGCCATATATTCCCGCGTACTAGCCTGCACATCTAGTATGTGTGCTAGATCACCACACGGTCCTACCGTGAAGTATTGACGTAATGTCGACCAGGGAGAGGCAAGGACGTTCGTTCAGAGTCAGTGCTAGACCCCACAATAGTTCAATATAGAATAGTACACATACTTGAATCCAATTATTTTGGTTCAAGATACTTTAGGTAGGTCTAAATATTTAAACAATATATTTTAGTTCACTTCTATTTGTAATCTGCCAGGAATATCTAGTGATGTATCACAAGTAGCCACTCTCAGTATGCCATGTAAATTATCATCCATTAATTGCGATCGTTACTTCGATTTTACAAGTTTCATTTTGGAAGTCAAAATTGTTGGCATATATATGAGGATCGAAACAGCTGCTACGATCTAAGAGATGAATATGTATCTGCTTTCAGATGTTTAAATATATCCAAATCAGTCAAATACTTACACTGAAATTGAATATATGTATCACATTGTAAATCAGCCACTTCCTGATGTAATTATGGTTTAAGCTTATATAAAGATTTTGCTAGATGATACGCAAACAGAGCAAAATTGATTTAAAATCACTGAATCGCCTAGCTCCAACTTTTCTTTACCTAACAGTCGAGTGTATTTATTCAGGTTTGTTACAGAAAAATTGGGAAGAGATTTTAGACATGTTCTTCTCATGATATTTGATTTCCATTTATCTGTCATGTTCACGAATGATGTAACCAAGTCATACATAGGAATTATATTGTGGAACATTCTCTGAAGAAGACGACTAAGGTTATTGAAATGTTGAGAAATGTCAGTGAGGAAGGCTAAATCACTTATCCAATCTTCATCTATGAATAGATATCTATATCCTAAACAAGGAAATATGTAGAAAATTTTAAGACCTATTCAGTATAAAATAAATATATTATTGCAATTATGTACTATTATCAACATACCTGCCCCTTCAGGAATTCAAATTATGTGTAGTATCAAAGATCTTCATAAGAACGCCCTAAGTCTTCCAGTAGTTTGCGAAATTTTCGATGTATCAAGGAGTTTGATTTTATTTATAGTCTGTAGTAACTATGTCTATTACATGTTTCATATTTAGTATTTTGCACGTGATGCTTCCTGATGTAATATACAATGTAACAATGTGTTATTGTTTATTCCATTTAACTTATATAAAGTTTCACTCTCCCAACTAGACGTATATTTTCACCAGTCATATTTCGTGCCCCATCTTTTACTATGGATACAAGATACCTTAGATTTAGTTTTGTTTCTTCTACACATTTCTTAAATGTTTGAAGTAATTCTGACCCTGTAGCATGTTCCCTAAGAGAAATGACTTCAAGCATATATTCTTGTATCGACAGGTTGTTAGTAACTTCACGAATGTAAATTACCAATTGTGTAGTGTTTCAACGTTCTCACTGCTTTCATCCAACACGAGAGATAACTCTGTGCATTTACGGACCTTTGTTAGTAGTTTTTATTCGGTTATTTCTCCTATTTTATATATATATTTCTCTGCATTGTTGGTGGTGATAATGCAATATTGCTAAATGTGTCATATTGTTCAGAGAAAACTATGTTTGCAACTTTACTGATACATTTTTTAAATCTCCATCACAACAGCATAACTGGCGTGTCATTGTATTTGAATTCATATTTGAATAGCTACAAAATAAGAACGAACATGAGTTGAGCGAATTCGGTTATACTACGTTGAGTGTTGCCAGTTCCAGGGCAAGGGGGCGACACAAGTGTAAGTCTGTCTCTTTCTAGCAAGTATCATACAGATGCTGAGATGTACATTGATACAGATACTGACAGAGAAGTTCGCTTAATATTTAAGCATGTGTAAGAACATACATGGAAAACGAGCAAACGTAACGGGACAAATTCGCAGTACATAGATGTTTACCTCAGCTTATCACATACACGACGAGTGTCTTCAGATGTAATCATGTCATACTGCCGTAACTATAGAGCAAACAAATCTTCACAAAATGAGTGTTGGATTAGAACTATCTCATAGAGGAAAACTGCAAAAATTGTAGATTATACAATTAACTTAGAAGACTTGACATAGTTGTTTCTTGGGTCACATTTCTATCAAACTAAACTTTAATTAATTTTTATTTTCATGGCGTAAAAATCAAATAAAGCTAAGACACATGCAACAGTACAAATACAGCTCATTTTAAAATTTTGTAAATAATTGCCAGTTTTCTTAACTGTGGTAAGATATTACAAGTGGAGCCATCTGTAAACAGCTAAACGCGGTAGGAACAGAATTTTATCACAATTTACTTGTCAACTAAAGTTCGTCTCTTGACGGTTAATAAACAGTTAAAAGAGCGTGACCTGTAAATATGTAACATGGTAGTTTCATGTATAAGTCCCGCAATGGTTCCAGAACACTGACTTTCACCTTTCACCTTCAGCGAGCTTAGATCCAACCTTTTCTTTCTCTTGTGTCTTTCCAACTGCTACACTCAGTGGAACTACTCCCCCCCGTTTCCGAGTACAGTTGACTGTAATGAGCTATCACAGACATACGCCTATTAAATGTTTATAAACAAGTGAAACCTGGAATTACTTTAAATGGTTAGTCATAATGTTGATTCCCAATTTACTCCTTAACTCGGTGCTAGCAATAGATAATGCCTCCTACCTTAATACACAAGTAGATAATTCACAAACGCCAAGTTCTTCACTAACGGAAGAAACAAATGAAAGAATTATAATTGAAGACCGTGGAATGGAAACATTGATGAGGATGACAATGATTCAAGAGAAGACTTATTATAAATCGTGGATGAAATAAAGGCAAACTTGCTAACTCAGAGTTAAGTTGTGCGTAAGTGAAAAAACTTACTGACCTGCTTCCGTAAATGGCGACGCATGAAATAAAGAATGCAGTGACTCTTGAGGGAGTGAATTAACGACAATGAGATATCACTGATATTGGAGGACAGGGAAACAGGTAAGAGACTCGCATGAAAGCTGCCATTTAAATATCTCACTGTTCAAGAACCAATGCTTAGCCAATAGCAGCTACGGGCAACGGGAGCGAGATAACATTCCAAACTCTATTACTAGTCATGCTGGCAACGCACCTTGTTGCTAACCTCAGGGTACTATGGCTGCACAGTAGAAACGTTTAAAATATTAACATGAGTTAATTCAAATCATTGAATGAAATACTTACAAAAATTGTGGTTTATATATCTCATTCAGATGACTTCCATTCTCATACAGAATTGATTCTTCGGTCAAATTTGTCCCAAAATACATTCTATTTACTGTTTACTTTCATACAGTTGAAAGCAAACAAAGCTGAAGTATATGAAAGCAGTATAAATACAGTAAATATGAAATTTTTTTAAATAATTAAAATTTTCTTCACTGCAGTAGGATATTACAGGTGGGGCCATCTAGGAACGGCAAGACAAAATTGGACCATTACCATCTATCAATTTGTTTGTTCTGTCCTGGTGGTTAATCCAGAACTAAAAAAATTCCTTTATGACGTACATTCTTTATATTTATAAAACTGTGTGCGTCTGTTTGTCAGTTAAATACTATACTGGGCATTTAAATTCACTGCCTTCCAGGAAGTTTTCAATTACATTAGCCATCTGCACAACAGGTCGAACTGGCTGGTACGCAGTGCTCCATATATCACTAGTGTTTACCATCCAGGATTACACACCTTTCCCGAATAATATATTACTTTTACCCCACACAACAAATTCTGTGTACATCTTTTGAAATCCCATAATACAAGACAGAGACCCACAAACAAAACTCAGGTGTGTACCGGATACACTGCAAAGGCTGTGACAACTTTTACACTGTCAAAACAAAAAGGAAGTTGAACATTAGGCTTAAAGAGCATCTTAGAAACATCAAGAACAGATAAGTCGGCAGTAGCGCACCATTTATGGAATGAGAATCACGATAGAGAACAAGAAGTCTATTAATTAAAAAGCGTCCAGGGTCCAACCGCTTTAACCACGTATGTGAAGGAAAACTGTCGAATTTCGACGCCACCATTAAAGAGGACTCGAAATGAAATGAGTAGAGTGTAACGCCCGCTTTTACTACGTACACCAGCACAGGAGGTGACACTGATGATACAAGGATGAAGATACACTAGTGGAGTGAGATGGTGAGGGAAACCGGATATCCCGGAGAAAAGCCGTTCCAGTGTCATGTTGACGACCACAAAGGTCACTCTGCGGTGGTATAGGATTGAACCCGGGCCGCCTTGGTAAGAGACGAGTGATGTAAACACTCAACCACGCCGCGGCCAAAGAATCTGAACTTCAAGTTCATCCGGACAACAATAGAGATGCCACTATCGGCTCCAAGGAGTTCATCAAAACAAAACTCACTAGCCGACATTAGCTGATGATGTTAGGAAGTTCCAAACGATACGTGTTCTAGATAGACACTAGGGATATATGGAGCATTGAGTGCTAGTTAAACTAAAAATTACATTAATTTTATGCTTCATTTTGTCATAGTCAATAAATAGGAATTTTTAAAAAATTATTTTTATAAAAGACTGCAAGGATTTTAATTAAAACAGGACCCCTGTATAGCATTCTTTTCGTAGCAAATGACAGGTATGTCTAGAATTTTCTGAGGTTAACACTGAGTAACTTTATCCAGGTAGCTCACCCTGAGCGAGATCCAAACTCGGGACCTCTTGAACGTAAGGCAGACACGCTACCGAGGCGGGCTAACATCCAGTACTCAATCCTATTGAATTAATGGACAGATACCAAACAAATTTCTTTACAGGGATGTAACATGTAAAATGAAAGACGAAATGTTCTGCCGCCAATGATTTGGGCGTGTTGTACAAATGAAACGGAGAAGGGATGTTGTAATGTGGATGACATAAAACAGTAATATTAGGAAAAAATTCACTAACGAAAGAAAAATTGTAATAATTATAATAGGGAAAGAATGGGATGGAAACAGTGGTGAAGATGGTAATGATTCAACAGAAGAAGGTCTGTCAAACGTGGAAGAAATACAATATGATCAAAGGCAAAATTGTTTAACTCTGTTAAGTTGTGTGTAAGTGAAAAGCTCTTCTGGAACTAGAGTATTTAGTTTGTTGAAGACGTACTGTACAGCTTCCCTAAACAGCGACACATGAAATAATGGAGTGAATCTTGAGGGAGTGCAGTTGTCACAGTGAGATTTTTCTTCTATTGAAGACCAGGGAAAACAGGTAAGAGACTAGCATTAAAGCTGTCACTTAAATATTTCAGTGTTCAAGGATCATTGCGTGGCCAATAGCAGTCAAGGGCAAGTGAAACGTGATATTAATCTAAACTGTTGTGATAGAAACTTGTTGGAAATCCTCACGGTACTAGAACTGTACAGCAAAAGGACATTTCAAACAAATTGGAAACATACAATGAAACAGTTATCAAAATTGTGGCTTATATATTTAACTCAGAAGACTTCCATTCTCGTATAGGATTATGTTTGAGGTCAAATTTGTGTCAAAATGCAATCTAATTGCTCTTTACTTTCATACAGTTAAAGGAAAATGAAGTTAAAGTATATGCAAAACGTATAAAAGCAGTTCATATTAAAAATTTGTAAATAATAACGAATTTTCGTCACCGCGGCAGGATATTACAGGTGGAGCCATCTGTGGACAGCAAGACGCGGTTGAAACATTAGCATTTATCGATTTGTGAATGAAAGAACTCTCCTAGCGGCTAATTTAGAACTAAAATGGCCTGTCGTTGTCACTTGCATGGTACGTATTTATACAACTTTTCACGTCTGTGTGGTGGTTACCTACTAAACTGGGCATTTAAATTCACTGCCTTTGCATTTAAATTCTTTAGATTTGCGAATCTACGTAACCCACAGTGTCACAATATTATCCTAATTGTCGGCTGTTAATAATTTGTGTTGCTAGAGATAACAGTAATTATATAATAAACTTTTATTGCAGTCAAATGGCCATACTCAATTTCAAACAAATTCTCCAATTTTGCGCACTGACGCCTTGGTTCGAATAGTCTTTAATTCATTTGGCTATTTTCCTGCACAGTTCTATATGGTAACGTTCATATGTTTGTCCGCGTAAGCTGCAGTCACACGTCTCTGCTGGTTCATGACCTGATGCATTCTTACAGATGAGATGATGGAAACCGTGTACCGCCATTCTAGTAAACAACTGCCCTATCTCAATGTTGGATGTGGTCAATGTTCGGTCCATCATGGCCCCCGATTCAATAAACCTTGTGAAGGTAAGTTGAATACGTCAGGTGCAGTCAAAATTTTAGAAAGCTGTTGCAGGGATGAATTGTACCGCACAGCCGTTATAAAAACTAACCACTAAAATCGGATTCAAACTACGATAGCTCCCTTAAGCTTAGTTGCAAAAATTGTGACTTATATATCTATTTCTGATGACTTCCATTCTCAAACAGAATTACTTGTTGGGTTAAATTTATGTCAAAATATATTCTAATTACTGCTTACTTGAACACAACTAAACGCAAATGAACTTAAGGTATAGGTAAATAGTATAAATACAGTTCAATTTAACACTTTGTAAGTAATTACACATTTTCTTCAACGTGACAGGATTTTGCTGGTGGAGCCATCTGTGGACAGGAAGACGAGGTCGGAGCATTAGCGTTTGCCAATTTCTTTCTCGATAAAGTACTCTCCTGGCGGTTAATTAAGAACTAAAAGAGCGTGTCATTACAACGTACATGGTAAGCATTTATAAAACTTTTCACGTCTGTGTGTTCGTTAAGTACAGGTGCTTTCTAACATTAATATAAGTTTAAGTCCAATTAGTGCTCGATGCTCCATATATTGCTAGTGTTTACCATTCCAGGGTTACACATCTTCTCCAAAAGAACATATTACTTTGGCCCCACAGAACAAGTTCAATGTACAACATTATTTGAAATCACATAATAATAAGGAGATACCCACAGTCAGTAACTGTGTGTACCGGATAAACCGCAAAGACTGCCACAACTATTACATTGTCAAAACAAAAAGGAAGTTTAATATTAGGCTTAAAGGGTATTTTAGAAACATCAAGAATAGACAAGTCGTCAGTAGCGTGTATTTTACGGAGAAATTTCACCTTTAAGTGCAATTAACTACAATTGTTTCTAACAAATGTTGAATCTGGCTTAACAACTTAACCAGCTATACGTCTGAATAGGAGATGGTTTAAAGAGTGAACGAACTTACAAAATCGAAAGGTAAATGCAAAACTTTACATCAGGTTTATATAAATTACTCGAAATTGTGACCGAGTTTTCACTGCAAAGTTGATAGCGGCGAACAAACGACTGTCGTACTCTGTACAAAATTCCTTGTGAGTGTCGAATAGCTTCACGTGCTGCTATTATTAGGGAGTTAGACTTTCTTCTGAGATATGTATTCACAAAACAAAGAAACAATTAACTACATTACAGGAACTGAACCAATGACATTTGGAGTAGCAATCTACGGCATTACGTATTGGGTCATCAGAACTGTAACAAACCCTCTTACAGTAGGCTACATGACACATGAATGCATTAAAGCGCTGTTCAGTGTCGCACTGGCAGGTGATTAGTTAGAGCTTTGAGACATCTTTGAGGCACTAAATCTTAAAAACGCCAGTTACGGGTTACAAAGAATTGATATTCCTATACTCAGAAAGCAGTTCTAAAGACACACTAATACAAGCCTGTAATGCCATAAATACCAATTTATCCGATTCTGAAGGCAATTAGCTTTAACACAAGTAACTACGTTATGTTTAGACACAGGCTGTGCATTGCCTATCCTAACTTGTTTATAGTAGTCACGTCTACAAACTCTGAAAATATTTCAGTGTAGTTCATTAGCACCCTGTAGAACTGCACTAAAAGGTATCTAATGAAATCATAAGAGATACTTCAGTAATTCCTAACGTGAAAGACAATATGAATCGTTCAGCCTCAATATCACGAGGAATTCCGTTGACTCTTTGCAAGATTGTTATAATAAATGCATAAAAGTAAACACTGACTTTGAACGGCTAAGTATTCATTTGATATTATCCTAGTTTTTGTATTGCTACATATAACAATAATAATATTTTACGTTAGCTTTAATAAACTTTGTGAAAGCTATTGAAGTCGTAAGGTGCAGCCAACACTCACGAAAAAATTTGCATGCGTAAGTACTAACAATAATAAATTATACGATAATTTAAGTAAAGTAAAGGGATGCATCTATAGCAGCTACGGGCAACGTGAGTGTGGTTTTTCGTAATTTTATTTAGAGTCCAATTAACCCACAATGTTGGAAAGTGCTGACGTGGCAACTACTGCCATAACTGTATAGCAAACAAACCTTCTAAAATTTTTGAAGTTGATAAGAACCATCTCATAGAGGAAACCTGCAAAAATTGTCGATTATATACTTCACTTAGAAGACTTCCATTCCCATATAGACCTAATTCTTCGGTCATATTTTTATCAAAATACGTCCTAATTATTGTTTATTTTTATGAAGTAAGAAACAAATAAACCTAAGGTATATGTAACAGTAGAAATATAGTTTATTTTAAAACTTCGTAAATAATTGGTATTTTTCTTTACCGCGGCAGTATATTACAGGTGGAGCCATCTGTGAACAGCAAGACGAATTAGGAACGGAATTTTATCTCAATTTACTTGTCAACCAAAATTCCTCTCTTGACGATTAATTAAGAGTTAAAGGATCGTATCCTGTTAATTAGTAGTCTCATGTAAGTTCCCGCAATGTTTCCAGAACACTGATTTTGATCTTCAGTGAGCTCACGTCCAACTTTCTTTCTCTTCTCTTTCCAACTCCTATACTCAGTAATCCTCCCCGCCCCCCTTCCAAGTACAGTTGACTGTAATATACAGTGACAGTCATATGTCTATCAAGTGTTTATTAACAAATGGATATTGTAATTATGTTAAATGGTTAATCACAATGTTAAATCCTAATTTACCCCTTAACACGGTGCAAGCAATAGATAATGTCTCTTAGTTCAATACACAAGTAGATAAACCTCCAACGTCAAGCTCTTTAAGAAGATATATACTCTCTCAGCTACAAAATCACAATATTCCGTTTGATGAAAGTAGAAATTAGCACCAAAACAAAGCAGTCTGGATTAATTCCAGCTAACAAACCGACTGAGGAAAGCACTTTGATTGACCACATATCGTCACAAATATAACCACAAGGCTTCCTCCAGAGCATTCACATCTAAATCCTATTGAATTAATGGAGAGATACCAAACAAAATTTGACTGGAGAAATCTAACTTTTAAAATGAAGGACGGAATGAATGATTTGGTGAAATTGGGAATTGGAAAATGTATGTCGTCATATGGATGAAATAAAACAGGAGAATTTGGAAGAGGATGCACTAAAGTTGTAGGTGGGTTCGTGGGGAAATACACCTCTAAGTCGTCATTTTCTGTTATAAGGTGTACTAGAAGATTTCCAGCCGCGTTTGCTCGACGTGAAAACCACCAGGGGTGTCGAGCGTTGAAGTCTCCTGCCATTATAACGTGCTCCTCAAAAGCGACGGTTTGTTCGAGGTCGCGTCTACAGTGGAGGGATTTTGAGGGCCGATAGAGGGCTACCAGCATCACCGTTTGGCTACTTACACGTGTTTTAAGAGCCGTACACTCTAACGCTGTCAATGGTGGCAGCAAACAGAACCATAAGCAACTTTGCTTTTTAGTAAAATGGCGCTTCCCCCTCCCTGCCTGCCAATCCTATCTGCCCGAAAAATTTGGTAACGCCTGAGTTTAAAAGAGTGTATCTTTTAAAATGTATGTATATATCTTTTTATATATGTATGTATATATCTTTTTATGTATATTTTTAAAAGAAGGATGGAATGAATGATTTGAAAAACTGGCAAAAGTAATTGGAAAATGCATGTCATCATGTGGATGAAAGAAAACAGTAGTATTGGGAAAAGGATGCACTAAGGTTTAAAAAAAATTATAATTGACAATGTGATGGGAACAGTGTGGTGGATGACTGTGATAATGACTCAACAGATGAAGATATGTCAGCGTAGAAGAATTATAATATTATTAAGGGCAAAATTGTTAAACCCAGTGTTAGGTTGCTGTGTGTAATGTTGTTAGGTTAATGTTGTTGTTAGGTTGTTGCACAATAATTGCACAAAAATGATTTTAAAATTATAAGGAGAAGTATTGAATCATACAACCAAATAAACCTAAAAAGTTTGTTGTTTATATAATTAATTCAGATGACCTCCATTCTCATACAGAATAACTTCTTAAGCCAAATTTATATCAAAATACATTCTAATTACTGTTTACTTTTATTCAGTGAAACGCCAATAAACCCAATGCCCATACAGACATCACACATGCCTTTCATTTTAAAACTTTGTAAATAATTACAACTTTTCCTTATTGCGGTGGTGTATTACAACTGGAGCCATCTGTGAACGGCACAACGAGGTATGGCCATTACCATCTTTCAATTGTTGTGTCAAACGGGCGGTTAATTAAGAAGTGAAAGGCGTGTCTTTTTGACGTACATGCTTTATATTTATCAAACTGTGTGCGTCTGTGTGCTAGTTAAATAATAAACTGGACATTTACATTCACCGCCTTGCAAGAACTGTTCAATGGAATAAGCCGTCTGCACAACACGTCCTTATGTGTAACTTTTTTGAAAATTAGTATAATTTTGAGTCGAACTGGTACTCGATGCTCCATATTTTGCTAGTGTTTACCATCACAGGGCTACACACCTTTTCCAAAGGAACGCCTTTTCCTTCACCGAAGCTCCGCTTTAGAAGAGAACATAAAATGAAATGTGTAGTCTTTAACGTCAGCTTTTGCTACATACGGCACCACAGGCGGTGAGACACTGATGACACATGAGTTGGAGTACTAGTGTAATGAGATGGTGGAAGAAACACGAAGAAGCCGGAGAAAACTCGCTCCAGCACCGTGTTGTCCACCACAAATATCACTTTGCTGTCGCAGCGATTGGAGCCCGGCCGCCATGGTGAGAGACGAGTGGTCTAACAACTCAACCACGGCGCGGCCAAAGAATCTGATTATCAAGTTGATCAAGGTAAAAATAGCGACGCCCGCATCGCCTCCAAGGAGTTCATCAAGTCAAAATCCGCAAGTTAATATTTGCTGAGGAAACATAATCCAGGTAAATAGAAGCAATATATAGAGGATCGAGAAGTAGTTCGACTAAAAATTATATTAAATGTGTGCTTTATTTTATTTTTTTATTTATTTGTAATATTTTTTCTTTGTAATTTTACGTCTTCCAACGTTAAGTTATATCGGACGGTGAATGAGATTGGTGAAATGATACTCAAATAAGTCCGGGGTCCATTGAGCTTAGAGCTACCCGACATTCGTCTTTAAGGATAAGGGAAAACCCCGGAAAAACCTTATCCAGGTAGCTCACTCTGACCGAGATTCGAACTCGGATACTCTTGAAAGTGAGGCACACGCGCTACAATCTACACTACCGAGGAGGGCTTCTGTGCATCATTGTATCATAGTCCTTAACTCATAGGAATGTTTCAAAATGTTTGATTTTCTCAAGAACGGCCCCACAGATTTTAATTTAAACTCTGTATATGCATAGCACTCATTTCGTGACAATGAAATGCATATCTAGAATTTTGTGACAGATACTGATCACAGATACTTCAGAGGGTGAAGTCATCGCAGTGTGATGTCACTGCCATTGGAGGACAGGAAAATCAGCCAAGTGGCTCGCATAAAAGCCTTCATTTAAATATATCAATGTTCAAGAACCATGGCTTGGCCCAATAGTATCTACGGCAAGGGAAGCTCGATTTTATACCAAACTCCATTACTAGTCATGTTGTGATCGCTCTGTGTTGCAAATCTTAGGGTGCTATAATTGTACAGCAAAATTTTTTTGGAAAAACCATTTTAGCTTATTTAAATCATGCAATGAAATAGTTATAAAAATTGTGTCTTATATATTTAATTCAAATGACTTCTATTCTTGTACAGAACTACTTCTTCGGTCAATTTTGCATCAATATACATTCTAATTACTGTATACTTTCACACACTTAAAAGCAAAGTAAGTTAAAGTATATGCAGAGAGTACAAAACAACAGTTTATATTACAAATTTATAAATTATTATACATTTTCTTCAGCGCAGTAATCTAATACTAGTGGAGCCATCTGTGAACCGCAAGCCGCGGTTGGAAGATTACTATGTGACAATATGTTTTACAATTAATGTTGCTCTCCTGGCGGTTAATTAAGAACTAACAGAGCGTGCCCTTATAATGCACGTGGTATGTATTTTTTTAAACTGTTCAAGGAGTGGCCGTACGTCTGTATGTCGGTTAAATACTAAACTGGCTATCGGCAAGCATGTACTCAATGAGGGAGCAGTATGACGCCTCAGTGCGCAACCCGCGGTGCACATGACGTAATGTCGAACAGGGAAAGGCATGGACCTTCGTTCTGTCAGTGCTGGAGTCGCTACAAGTACAATAAGGAATGGTACACATACTTGATTCCATGTATTTTGGTCTACGATACCTTAGGTAGGCCTAAGTATTTAAACAATATATTTCAGTTTACTTCTATTTGTTATGTGTCATGAAAATCTAGTGATGTATCACAAGTAGCCACTCTCGGTATACCACGTAAATTAACATCTATTAATTGCTTCGATTTTACAAGTTTCATTTCGGAAAGAAGGTTGTTGGTATACATAAGTTGATCCAAACAGCTGCTATGATCTAAGAGATGGATATGTGTCTGCTTTCAGAAGTTTAAATATATCCAAATCAATGAAATACTTACACTGAAATTAAATATATGTATCAGATTGGAAATCAGCGACTTCCTACTGCAATTCTGGTTTAAGCTTATCTAAATCTATTGAAAGAGGATTAGCAAATAGAGCAAAATCATTTTCTATGGATTTAAAATCACTGAATTCTCTTACTCAAATTCCCTCTTAGCTTTATCTAACAGACCAGTATATTTATTCTGGCTTGTTACAGAAATATTGGAAAAAGATATTAGACATGTAAATTGATGAAACCGCTTACTCATGATATTTGATTTAAATACATTTGTCATTTTTACGAATTATGTAACCATTTCATACGCATGAACTATATTGTGGAACTTTCTATGAAGATGATGATTAAGATTATTGAGATGTTAATAAATGTCAGTGAGTAAGGCTAAATCACTTATCCAGTCTTCATTTATGAATAGATGTCTATATCTTTGGAGCAGGATTTCTATGTTGTAAGTACAATTCTTTCTCTTCTCGTGTCAGTTTTTGCGGCTATCGGTTTCTACTGGTCAACAATTGTATCATCTTATTTTAAATAAGAACATGAGTTCTCTCGTTTTCAGGTTTGGTTCTGAGTGAAATATATACAACTTTGGAGAAGACCAATTTTGTAACAAATAATATAATTGTATTATTAGGATTACATTTTACTTGTACTTTCTTTCCTAGTCAATCATTGCAGGTCACCTCCAGGATATCGATAAATTCTTACTTCTTTAATAAAAAGATTCCATTAATTACATAAAACTCCTTACTCCTGCACGTCTACTTATGACTAACAAGATTGCAGAATACATATCTCCTTATGAATATTATTGATTTTCCGTTACTACGCAAAACTTTTCATCTTTTCATATTAAGCAAGATTATTGACTTTCATGTCCTTAGCAACCGCTCATCATTTGTTTATATTGTCCTTACATGACCCACTAATACTCAGATCATAAAACAAAACTCATTTCAAACAAATACTCGCGTTACATCCTAAACAAATAAATAAAATGAAATAAGACCTGAATGTTAAGACATGTTCAGTACAACATAGACATATATTGCAATTAAGTACTAATATCAACATAACTGCCCCTTCAGTAATTCAGATTCTGTTTGTTATGAAAGGTCTTCATAAGAAAGACCTAGGTCTTCCAGTAGTTAGCGAAATTTACGGTGTTTCAAGGATTTTTCTTTTCTTTTTCTATTTATAGTTTGTTGTAGCTATGGACATTACACGTTCCATATTTAGTATTTTAGCACGTAATGCATACTGATGTATTATACAATAATATTTGTTATTGCTTATACCTATTTCATTTAAATAACATTTCACTCTACGAATTAGAGCTCGGTACATGTGTAGACCAGTTCGGTGTAGTTCATAAACATCATGTGGAGCTGCAGTAACTATGGAAACAAGATAGGTAAGGAAATCATGAGAGATATTTCAGTAATTCCTACTGTGAAAGACAATATGAGTTGCTCAGCCTCAACCTCACGAGGAAGTCATCTGTCACGCTACGAGAATGTTGCAATAGAGGTATATCAGTCAATATTGACTTTTTACTAAGTATTCTTTTAATGTTACCCAATTGTAGCGTGTTAAGTATGTATTACTACAGAAAAATATCATAATTACTTTATGTGAGCTTTACACAGGATCATTTGAGTAAAGTAAAAGAAATGAAGTTGCAACAGCTGCAGACAATGCCATTTTTCATAATTTCATTTTGAGTGGGATTATTAGCCATGTTGTTCTCCCACAATGTTGTAAAGTGCTAACATGGGAACTACTGTCACAATTATAAGACAAACAAACCTTCTAAGAATTACCATGTAAGTAACACCATCTCATAGAGGAAAACTGGGAACATTTTAGACAACATACTAAAATTAGAAGAAATCCATTCTCACACAGAATAACTTCTCCGGTCACATTTCTATAAAAATACATTCTAATTACTGTTTACTTTTCTGCTGGTAAAGAAAATAAACCTAAGGTATATGAAACAGTACAAATATAGCTCATTTTAAAAATTTGTAAGTAGTTGCCAGTTTTCTTCACCGCGGTCATGATCTTACAGGTGGAGCCATCTGTTGACAGCAAGACGAAGTCGTAGCAGAATACTATCTGTCAATTTGTCAGTTGCTTTCTTGACTGTTAATTATCAATTAAAAGAAAGTGTGTAAAATAGTATATTGATGTATAAGTCCCACAATTGTTCCAGAACACTGACATTCATCTTCTGCGAGCTCAGATCCAAAATTGTTACTCTTCTGTCTCTTTCCAACTCATATTCTCAGCCAACCTATACCCCCACCCCACTCCAAGTAAAGTTGACTGTAATGTACAATTACAGACATACGCCTATTAAGTGTTCATAAACAAATGAATACTGACATTACGTAGAAGTAGATAATGTCTCTTTACCATAATACACAAGTAGACAAACCTCCAACGGCAAGTCGTTTAAGAAGAGCCATGCTTTCTTGGTTACAAAATCACAGTATCCCATTTGATGAAAGTAGCACCAAAACAAAATTGTATGATTTAATTCCAGATAACAAACCGACTCAGAAAAACACTTTGATTAACCAAATATTGTCAGAAATATAACCATGAAACCTTAAGGCTTCCTCCGTAACATCGAGATCTGAATCGTATAGAATTAATGGAGACATACCAAACAAAAGAAGACTGCAGATATGTGACTTTTAAAATGAAGGACGCAAAGAATGATTTGCTAAAATTGGACAAATAGAATTGGAAAGGTATGTCATCACATGGATGAAAGAAAACGGAATATTCGAAAAAGGTTGCTCTAAGGGAAGAAACAATTATAATTAAGACAATGATGACAGTGATAATGACTCAACAAATAAAGATATGTCACGCGTAGAGGAATTAAAATATGATTAAAGGCAATATTGTAAAACCCAGTGTTAGTGTTGTGTGTGAAATAAAAACTTATGAAAGTATTTAATTTGTTGTAGACTGTACGACATCGCTAAATAACGACACATTAAATAACATGAGAGTGTGAACTCATCGCAGTGTGATATGTCTGCTATTGAAGTCCATCCATTGGCCGACACATAGCTGCTACGGGCGACGGGATCGCGATTTCATTTCAAATCCTGTTACTAGTCAAAATGCAAAATTAACAGTAGTGCTACCGCTCTTAGGGCACAATAATTGAACTACTTAACCGCAATTCGTTTTGATTCTAACGACTCCAATTCGATTAAGACCATGAATGAAAGTTTTTTTTAATATAAACGAGACTTTGGCAGGGAATAAGTGGAGAAAAGTGTCGGGGTCCAGCGGAAGCACCCCCGTTAGTATCGGTATTAGGATGCAAGGTTGAATTCTGCTGAATACTGTATGACTGAATAGGAGGAGGTTTAAAGGGTGAACGAACTTATATAAATCGAGAAGTAAATGCAAATATTTACATCAGGTTTATACTCGATGTAGCGAGAGCAAAGTTGACAGTGGCAAACATATGACTGTCGTACTGTGTACAAAATTCCTTGCGAGTGTCGAATAACTTCACGTGCTGCTATTTTTAGGGAGATAGACTTTCTGAGATATGTATTCACAAGACAAAGAAACAACTAACTACACTATAGAAACCGAAACAGTGACATTTGGAGTAACAGTCTTCGGCATTACGTTTTGGGTCACCGGAACTGTTACAGAAGCACCACTAGAGTTGACTACATGCTAGAAGAAGGCAGTTAATCGATGTTGAAGGTCGTTATGGCAAGTGATTAATGCGAGATTTGAGAAATATTTGAGGCATCGAATCTCAAAAACGCCAATAAAGAGTTACTAAGAGTAGATATTCCTATACTAGGGAAGCTGTTTTAATGACGTTCTAATCAAATAAGTTCATCCACCTTGTTTAAATACCAACTTATCAGCTTCTGATGCCAATTTGGTTTAACACAAATAACTCGGTATGTTTAGTCACAGATAATGCATTGCCTATCCTAACTTGTTTATATTAGTCACGTCTATAACCTCTGAAAGTATTTCAGTGTAGTTCATTAGCACTCTGTAGAACTGCGCTAAAAGGTACCTAACAAAATCATAACAGATATTTCAGTAATTCTTACCGTGAAAGACAATCTTTGAGAGAATGTTACAATAAATGTAAACAAGTAAACTTTGACTTTGAACGGCTAAGTACTCATTTGATATTATCCTAGCAGGTGGTGCCATCTATGTACAGCAAGACCAGATATGTACAGAATTATACCTCAATTTACTTGTCAGCCGACGTTCCTCACTTGACGGTTAATCAAAAATTAAAAGAGCGTTTCCTGTAAATGTGTAAAATAGTAGTTTCATGTGTAAGTCCTGCCATGGTTCAAGAACACTGACTTTCAACTACAGCGATTTCAGATCCAATTTTCTTTTGCTTCTGTCTATTTCCAACACGTTTACTCAGCAACCCCCACCTCCCGGAGTACAGTTGACTGTAGTGTGCTATCATTGACATACGTATTCGCCCCCTAACTCGGTGTTTGAAATAAATAATTTCTCTTACCATAATACACAAGTTGATAAACCTCCAACGTCAAGTTCTTGAAGATGATATGTGCTTTTTCAGCTACATAATCACAATATTCCATTTGATGAAAGTAGCACTAAACCAAAGCTGTCTGGATTAATTCCAGCTAACAAATCGGCTCAGAGAAACACATTGCTTCACCAAATATTGTCAGAAATATAACTATAGAACCATAAGGCTTCCTCCATAACATCCACATCTATATGCTGTAGAATTTATGGAGAGATACCGAACAAAATTTGGCTAGAGATATATAACATTTAAAATGAAGAACGGAATGATTGATTTGGTAAAATTGGACAAATGGAACTGGAAAATTTATGTCGTCATGCGGATTAAAGAGAACAGGAGGATTGGAAAAAGGATGCACTAAAGTAAGAAAAAATTATAATTGACAATGTGAAGGGAACAGTGTCGAGGATGACTGTGATAATGATTCAACAGATGAAGATATGTCAGCGTAGAAGAACTATAATACCATTAAAGGCAAAATTGTAAAATCCAGTGTTAGTTTGTGTGTAAAATAAAAAATTTTCTGGAACTATATTACTTAATTTGTTGGAGACTGACTGCACGACATCGCTCAGTAACGGCACATGAAATAAACAATGCGTGAACTCATTGCAGTGTGATATCTGTACTTTTGAACGCCTGGGAAAGCAGATAAGAGACTCCCATATAAGTTGTCATGTAAATATTGAAGTGTTTAAGAACCACAGCCCGCTCCATAGCAGCTACCGGTAACGGCACCGCGATTTCATTCCAGACTCTATTACTAGTCAAGCTCTCAACTTAACCGCACAATAATTGCACAACAAAAATGCTTTTAACAGTTTAGTACCATAACTTCATTGATACCATGAAATAAAGTTAGAAAGTTTGTGGTTTATATATTTAATTCAGATGACTTCCGTTCTCATACAAAATAATTTCTTATGTCAAAATTATATCAAAATACATTCTAATTACCGTCTACTTTTAATCAGTGATACGCGAATAAACTCAATGCACGTACAAACATTATACACACATTTCATTTTAAATCTTTGTAAATAATTACAAATTTTCTTTACCGCGGTAGGGTATTACAAGTAGAGCCATCTGTGGACGGCAAGACGAGGTACGGCCATTACCATCTTTCAATTGTTTAGTCAACCTGGCGGTTAATTAAGAACTAAAAGAGCGTGTCCTTATAACGTACATGGTACATAGTTATAAAACATTTCACATGATTCTGTGTGCGTGTATGTCAGTTAAATACTAAACAGGGCATTTAAATACAGCGCTTTGCATAAACTTTTTAATGAAATTTACCCTCTCGGACAACAGGTCCTTATGTGTAACATTTTTTTTAAATTAATATAATTAGTGCTCTATGCTCCATATACTGTTACTGTTTACCATCCCAGGGCTACACAACTTTTCCAAAATAGCATTTTCCTTTCGCCCTACAGGGCAAGTTAAATGTACAATATCTTTTGAAATCATATAATATAAAGTAAAACGACACAGACAAAAACTCAGTTATGTATCGGGTAAACTGCAAAGGCTGTGACAACTTTTATACGGGAAAAACTAAAAGGAAGTTGAACATTAGGCTTAAGGACTATTTTAGAAATATAAAGAACAGAAATATCGGCAGTAGCGTACCATTAATGAAACAAGAATCACGATATAGAACAAGATATCAATTTATTAAGAAGCGTCTAGGGTCCAACTGCATTAACCACGCAGTATGAAGGAAAACTGTCCAATTTCGTCAACACCTTTGAAGCGGACGTAAAATGTAATGTGTAGTGTTTAGCACCTGCTTTTACTACATACGGCAGCGCCGGCGGTGACACTAATGTTACAGAAGTGAAGATGGAGTACTAGTGTAATGAGATGGAAGAAAACTGGAGTCACCGGAGAAAAGTCGTTCCAGCACCGTGTTGTCAACCACAAATCTCACCTTGCCGTCGCATAAGATCGAACTCGGGAAGCTTCGTTGAGAGTAGAGCGGTTTGAAAACTCAGCCACTCCGCGGATAAAGATTCAGAACTTCAAGTTTATCAAGAAACCACGGAGACGCCACTATCACCTCCAAGGAGCTCATCGAATCAAAACCCCCTGTACAGAGCGGATCCATCCCCTTCAGAGGACGTGATTCGAGCCCCTCCCGAAGGGGAGTTTTTCGGATTGAGTTGTACCCGAGGGGCAGTGTGCTCACGACACCCGCTGGAGATTGGATACCTCCGGCCAGGCCTCAGCCGCCAGCATGTGGCAGAGGGTTGCCCAAAAGATCCTGATGACTATCCTGCAGAGCCAGTAGAAGGTGTGCTGGATCACCAAGTGGCCACATCGGGGTTTTCGGTAGTCTTTCCTGCGGTGTTGACGCGCGTATGTGGCGTATCCACTTCCACCTGTCTGCAGATGCGTTGGGGGAGGGGGTGGTTCCATAGACTAAAGGTATTGCCCCAAGGAAAGAGTCTCGAAATTTTCCATGTCTTCCGGGTTGATAGAAACCGGAGTCTTCAGACTTTCGGGTTGACCTCGTTGTACAAGTCGACATTAGCTGAGGATGTTAGGGGGGTTCTAACGAAATATGATCTAGGCAAACACTAGCAATATATGTTCAACAAGAGATTATATTAATTTTGAACTTCATTGTATCATAGTACTTATATATAGGAATTGTTTAACAAGTTTCTTTTCTCAAAAACGACTCCAAGGATTTTAATTAAAACACGACATGTGTATAGCCCCCGTAGGGAAGGGGATCCGTCCCCTTCTGCTGCCGAGGTGCGGATGCTACGGACACACAGCACTTTTGGTACCTCTGACGTCACTAGAGGAACCTCAGGCCGAATATTCGAGCCCCTCCCTGAATGGGTGTTGTGCGGATTGGGTTGGACTCGAGGGACAGTGGTTCCCGATACCCGTGGGAGATCGGGTGCGTCTCCGGACGGGGCTGAGGGAAGCCGTATGTTGCCACGTACTAGCCAGCATAGCTAGTAGGTGTGCTAGATGACCAGGCGGACCTACCGAGTTTAATCCGTAGCCTTCCTCTTTGGTGTTGGCGCGCATATGTGGTATATCCACTTCCGTTCCCTCTTGAATCCACAGGACCAGATGGAGGGGCTAGTTATTCACTAGGTCTTGAGGTCTTGCCCTATGGAAAGTCCCACAGAGGCGCCGGGCGCCCTTTTGGGACATCTAGGTAACTCCTTGGTGGTGAGAGACATGTGTATAGCATTCATTTCGTGTCAAATGAACGGCATATCTAGAATTTACTAAAGTAGGGCTGACGTTCTGTTTATTGTACATCACTCATCTATAACTGGAAGATATATTAGACATAAAACAAATCTGACCACACAGCGTTGGATTTTATTCGGTCCTGGACCCACTCGTGATCTATTGTACCTACGCTCCCAAGTGGGGCATCCCGGGAGGAAGGATGAGGTGAGAGGACGCATAGAGTGGCCGATCCAAAGAGCCTCGACAGTACACGTGGCAGGGTTCCTCCACTTTACTAGTTGGAAACTACCCGGCAGGCCATTAGAACCGGAAACTCAGGCTGCTACAGTCCGGAAACTGCCCTAACCAATCGGAGACCGTCCTTTCGGAGGTGGATGTGTTCACCAGAAGATATCATCGTGCCATACAGCACCAAGACACCCGCCAATACTTCTACGCTTAAACAGACCACCAGATGAAAAATGGAGAGACAGGGTGGTAATTAACCTTCTCAGGATTCACCTGGAGACCTGGTAAAACTCCCGTAAGCACGAATGGGTCAGGTAGACCGGCCACAGGATTCAAACCTGGACCTTCCGAATGTGCACCGAATACGAAACAGCATCAGCCATCCCGCTCGACTGGAAAAAATCTTACAGTTTATATCTAAATATATTTTTGACTTTGTATACATTTATTGTAACAATCTCGCAACGTGTCAAATTTATTCGTCCTAATGTTGAGGCTAAACAATTCATATTGACTTTCACTGTAGGAATTACTGAAACAGCTCATTAGTTTCTTATCTACCTTGTTTCCATGGTTACCGCAGCTCTACAGATTGTTGAATGGCTAAGTATTCCTTTTATATTATCCTAGTTGTTGTATTGCAACAGAAATGAATAATTATTTTTATGTGAGCTTTAACAAAACTTGTTAAAGTAGTTTGAAATCGTTAGGAAAGGTGTTGCATGGTTAAGTGATAACGATATATGATTTTTTGCAGCTACGGGCAACTTGAGTGTGATTTTTCGTAATTTCATTTAGAGTCTGATTATTTGTCATGCTGCTATCCTACAATTTTGTAAAGTACTAACATGCAACTACTGTTATAATCATATAGCAAACAAACCTTCCCAAATTTCCAGTTCATTAAAACCGTCAAACAGGAAATCTGCCAAAAATTGTACATTATATACTTAAATTAGAATACCTTCATTCCCACACAGAATTATTTCCTCAGTGACATGTCTATCACAATACATTGTAATCAACTTTTATTTCCATAAGGTAAAAATATAATAAACCTAAGGTGTATGCATCAGTACAAATATAGTACATTTCATAACTTTGTAAATAATTGCCAGTTATATTCACCGCGGTAAGATATTACAGGTGGTGCCATCTGTGGACGACCAGTCGCGGTCGAAACATTACTATCTGTAAATTTGTCATCCTTGCGGTTAATTAAGAACTAAATGAGCGAGTCTTTATAATGTACATGGTACATAACTATAAAACATTTGACGTGATCGTGTGTGTCGGTTAAATACTAAACAGCGCGTTTAAATACAGGGCTTTGCATGAAATTGTCAAACACAACATAGGAGCATTCTATCTGACGAAATGGTAAAGGCATTTAATTTCAAGTAACAGGTAAAGCAGTTAGAGTCTCCACTTTTCTTGACGTTTTATATTTTTGCGTTCTTTGTTTGGTTGTTTTTTTATGTTTCGTCCAAGCTGTTAATTCTCGTATGAATATATGTATATACCGGAGAAATTTCACCTTGTAGTGCAATTAATTACAGTTTCTTATAACAAAGTTTGAATCCTGCTTAATGCATTTACATGCGGTACGTCTAAATGCGAGGTGGTTAAGTATGATCGAACTTACAGAAAGGAAAAGTAAATGAAACTCTTTACATCAGATTTGTATAAACTACCCGAAATGGCGACTGCGTTTTCAATGTAAAGTTGATAGCGGCGAACAAACGACTGTCGTTCTCTGTACCAATTCCTTGTTTTCTTCTCGGGCAGCCAGCCATTATCAGGATATTTATAAAATGTTATAACCACAAAATGAAATACTAGATATAACACAACAATAGGCAGAGACAAAGCACTATCAAAGTTCGCATTACTGAACAAAAGACTGTTTTTATTAAATTAAATGCCAGGCCTGGAGATGGTGTGAGTACAGAAAATTGTGTCAAAGAAACGTAACTATTAAACTAGATTATCAAGATGTATTGATCTTTGCTTCTAAAACCGACGGATTTCCATGTTTAACGCAGATTTCCAAGAGGTGCTCAACTGATATCCAGCTTCAAGATTAAGCGTGCTCCTTTCAGAGGAAATCGTCAAAGCCTCCTTAATCCTCCGCTCCCAGTAACTGTTGCATTTTGCCAAGATGGTCGTCTCCCGAAAATTGACTGTATGGTCGTTACCAAAACAATCCTCTGCCATTTTGTGGTTATAACATTTTATAGATATCCTGAAGATGGAAGAGATGTACACTCCCGAAACGTTGATATCTAATCATCTTTTCACCTGGCTGGCTGCCCGAGAACAGAGTAAGCGTATTCGTCGCTTCAGGTCTTATTTTAAATTCCTTGTGTTTGTCGAATAACTTCAGGTGCTGCTATTACTCCGGCAGTTAGACTTTCTTCTGAGATATGCACTCGCAAGTCGTAGAAACAATTAACTACATTACAGGAACCGAACTAATGACATCTGGGGTACCAATCTTCGGCATTACGTATTGGTCCATTAGAACTGTTACAGAAACACTACTAGAGTAGGCTACATGATACAAGAAGGCATTAAGTCGCTGTTTAGTGTCGCGCTGGCAGGCGTTTAGTTCGAGATTTGAGACATCTTTGAGGCTTTAAAACATGAGAACGCCAATAACGAGTTAGTAAGAATCAGTACTTCTATATTCAGGAAGCAGTTTTAAAGACATTATAATCCAATATTTTCACCCATCTTGTTTAATTACCAATTTAACAGCATCTGATTCCAAATAGGTTTATCAAAATATAACTGCGTTAAATTTAGTCGCAGACTAAACTGCCTATCTCAACTTGCTTATGGTAGTCACGTCTACAACCTCTGAAATTATTTTGGTGTAGTTAATTAACATCCTGTAGAAGTATGGAAACAACAAAGGTAAGGAAATCATAAGAAACATATCAGTAATTCCTACCGTGAAAGACAATATGAACTCTTTGACACGTTGCGAGAACGTAACAATAAATGTATACAAGTAAATATTTACTTTGAACGACTCAGTATTCATTTTATATTATCCTTGTTGTTGTATTACTACAGATTACAATAATATTATATGACGTGAGCTTTCATAAACCTTGTGAAAGCAAGTAAAGTGCAGTTAAAGCTCACGAAATATTTTGCATCCAAAAGTACTAACGCTATTAAATTATACGATCATTTAAGTAAAGTAAAAGGAATTAATGTATAACAGCTACGGGCAATGAAACTGTGATCTTTCGTAATCACATTTATAGTCCCATTTTTAGTTACGCTGCTATCTCACAATGTTTTGTGCAAACAGTGAATTAAAACCAGCTCACGGAGGAAATTCATTCATTCAGGTAGCTGGCGGCTGACTGAGGGTCAGCACGATGTGTGTCATTCGTGTACCTGTCCTACACGGACTTAACCACTTAATGACAGCAAATGTGGGGTTTTGCAGGTTGGTGGTTTAAGATAATGTAGATGAAAAGAAGGGAGGTAGCTGTAGCTCCTCATGGTAGCCAACTCGGGTGCAACGCTATGTTAGCATCGCTGGTGTGATAATTTTCAGGAAGAGTTTAATTTAGAATGTCTATTAAATTCAAACAGTAGTAATTTTAGGTTGAAATAAGTAATCTATTGTTACCGGGTGTGCCCGCATGCCATGCGGGGAAGCCGGTATAGCTTGTAGCGTCTTTCGGTTGTTCTATAGTTCCCTAGAGACCTAACCAGGGCGCTCTGATGTTGAGGCAAACTCGCGTAGAATTTTGTGGCCCGGCGCCTAATGACATCTTCCACATAGTGGAGAGATGAGGCTTCATGAAGGTATCTCACGGGAAACCTCCAGCAAACAGAATAGATGGCCCTAAGACATCTATTTTGTACACGCTGAATTTGTCGCAGATTGGATCCTGCGGCCATGCCCCAGATCTCACAAGCATAAAGCATGATTGGAAGAATTAAAGCCTGAAAAAGGCGCAACTTCAGGGGTGTCGGCATTCCTGAGCGCATCATGGGGTATAACGAAGCCGAAGCTCCGCATGCCCGATGAGCTACCTCCTGGATGTGACCCCGAAAAGTTAGGCCCTTCTCCAGCTTTACACCTAATTATTTTAGAGAATTTGTCCATTCTATCCTTCTGCCAGAATAATTAAAGGCGGGGAGGTTGGCGGGAAAGTGACGCTTAGTGAAGAGTATAGCTTGGCTTTTCTCTGGGTTGATAGACAATCGCCAAAGCCTACACCAATCATGAATGAGGCTTAGGTGTCGCTGTTTAGGGTTGAAGGCTCTGCGTGCGTTTCTATTTCTGTTGTATAATAACACGTCGTCCGCATATTGGGCTATGTTGACGTGTTGCTCCGTGGGGAGATCCGCCACATACACGCTAAAGAGTGTAGGGGATAAGACAGAGCCTTCGGGGACGCCTCCTCTGATGGGTCGTCTGGTAGAAACCTTTCCCGCCACAACAACTGTGAAATGTCTGTGTTTAAGGAATGAGTGTAAGATGTGTATCATGTGTGCAGGAAGCCCCAGGGTGATTAGTTTGTGTAGGAGACCTGCATGCCAGGTGGTAGAGAAGGCCTTCTCGACATCCAGAGATACCGCCGCAGTGAATGCCCTTTCCTGGAAACCCAGGGCAGCGGCCTCCACCAGACGGAGCAACTGCTGTGATGTCGAGTGCCCAGGACGAAAACCAAACTGATGGGGAGGAATAGCTTGAATGTCCCCCAGTAGGGGCGACAAGCGGGCTAAAACAAGCCTCTCGAAAACTTTCGAGAGGACTGACAGGAGGCTAATGGAGCGGTAACTGGCGGGGAGAGCCGGATTTTTACCGGGCTTCAAAATGCAAATCACCCGAGGCTCCCTCCACTGCCGTGGAAAGTGGCCCAGGGCGAGACACATGTTAAAAACCCGAGTAAGAAAAAGAACGGCTTTGAATGGAAGATGGCGGAGCATGATAGGTGTCAACCCATCAGGTCCCGACGCTTTTTTGGGATTTAGACGCACTGGAGCTCACTGGGTCTAAAGACAGGTAGTCGGTCCGCCTCAGCAAGAGGACGTCGAAGGTATTGACGAACCTCCCGCTTGACGCGGCCAGTGAAGTCTAGGTCCTGGGGGTCATCTCGTGGCCTCATGGTCCTCTCTAGGTAGTCGGCAAACACATTTGCTTTTGCTTGGGGTTCATACACCAGGTCTTGGGTGCCTTGGATAGGGGTGTTTGGTGCTCCTCCACGATTCCGGAGTCCTTTTGCAAGCCTCCACGCCTCGCCATTCTCAAAATTCACTCGGGACATCAACTCCTCTCACGTGCGCACACGGTGCTCGCGTAGTCGAAGTCGAACCTCTCGGCGCAAGCGCGCGAGCAGAAACTGATTATGGCAAGTGCGGTGTCGCTGA
Source organism: Mantis religiosa (assembly GCA_030765055.1). Taxonomy (NCBI): domain Eukaryota; kingdom Metazoa; phylum Arthropoda; class Insecta; order Mantodea; family Mantidae; genus Mantis; species Mantis religiosa. Next base: position 17,471,444 of record CM060953.1, on the reverse strand, counting down.
TAGAGTCTGCGAGCCGCCCAAGAGCGACGAATGAGAAGATGGATGTCTAGCGAGATGACGTGAGGGTGTAGAGGTGCTGGAGTGTGAACGGTGAGGTTGCGAACTGTTCGTCCTACGATGGAGGTGAAGGAGGAGATCGCCGTCTCCAGGGTCGGTATATCTGTAATAGGGAGGTTAGGAGGTATGGAGTCATTTAAGCAGACCCGTACGCAATCCCAATTGACTTCACGGTTTTGAACCGTGAATTCATGACTGACAACCCGTAAGTTGACCTCAGCCACAACTAGGTTGTGGTCGGAATGTAAGGCGCTTTGTGAATTGAGTGATAAGTGAAATGGAAAATGTTTGATGATTGCGAAGTCAATGACCGAAGGACGGCCTTGAATTCACGGGAAATGAGTGGGTTGCCAGGGACCCTCTACTCTCAGTTGAGGATCTCCATCTATGATGCGGATGATTTCTCTGCCTCTTGCGTCTGTCCGGGGACCCGAATGCCAACGCGGGTGTTTAGCATTCAAATCCCCAGCCATAATGACGTTGGGATGTAGGGCGAGGATGGAGAGATGATCATTAGCAATGAACAGTTGGCTAGGAGGGTGATATGCAGACACTATCAGGACTTCGGAACCGCCCAGATTCACGCAGACGCCAGTGGCTTCTAGGGTTTGAAGAGCGGGAAGCTGGACAGGTTTAAAGACAACCCCCCCTCCTCACAAAGATCGCCGTGCAGCCGCCGCGACGGCCCACACGGTCGACCCTGAGGCAGTGGTAGCCGGAAATCCAGAAGGACATTTCAGGTCGGAGATGTGTTTCCGATACCAAGATGAGATCCAAAGCAAATGACCTCGCGAAATGCAGGAGTTCATCTTGTTGACCATTGAATGCACTCGCATTCCAGAATGCGAATCTGAACGAGGACAGAGACCTAGTTCGACCCGCCATCCTGGCTTGCGCGGCTTACTGCGGACAACAAGGCAAGCGCCTCCATGGCAATGACCATTCGGGCTGCAGAATCCGTGGTGTCAAAGAACCTCACCACCAGTTCACAGAGACGCCGGTCGTGGTTCTGCAGCAGCTGCTGCAACCATCCCAGCATCTCCGAGGCCTGTGTGGTGGGAGGAGAAACTTCTTCCGAAGTGGAAGCTTTGGTGGGAGAGGGGGATGCTGAAGAGTGCCTGGGCGCCGGCCTACCATTTGCCCGTCCGTCCCTCAGCTGGCGATCGGGTTTGGGAGTACCTCGCCCGCTCGACGCCTCGGAAGCAGACTCTCGCTCTCTGGCAGGGCGTCTTCCCTGCGCTCTATCAGAGGGGGGGAGGAAATATCTAAAAAATTGAAGATAATATACTTAACTTTGAAGACTTTCATTCTCACACAGATATATTTCTTAGGTCATATTTCTATCGAAATAGAACCTAATTATTGTTTATTTTAATAAGAAAGAAAGCAAACAAACCTAAGTTACATGCAACAGTTCAGATATTGTTGGCTTTAAAATTTTGTAAATAATTGCCAGTTTTCTTCAGCGCGGCTACATATTACAGGTGGAGCCATCTATGTACAGGAAGACGAGGTCGTAGCAGAATACTATCTGTCAATTTGTTTGTTAACCAAGGTTCCTCTTTGACGATTAATTAAGAATTAAAGGATCGTATCCTGGTTGTAGTAGTTTCATTTTAAGCCGCGCAAAAGTTCCGGAACGCTCAGCTTCACCTTCAGCGAGCCCAGGCTAAACGCTCCTATGTCCTCTACTGGGGAGAATCTCCTCCCGTCAAATACAATTGACTGTAATGTTGTATGGCAGTCATACTCCTATTAAGTGTTCATAAACAAATGAATACTGAAACTATGTTACATGGTCAATCGTAATGTTAATTTCTAATTTATCTCTTAACTCGGTGCTAACAATAGATGACGTCACTAACCATAATACACAAGTAGATAAACCACCTTCGTCAACTGTTTTAACAAGATATATGCTTTATTGCTTACAAAATCACAATAACCTGTGGATGAAAATACTACCAAAACATAATTGTAATCTGACAAACCGACTTAGAAAAACACTTTGATTGACCAAATATTATCTGAATATAATCATGAAACCTTAAGGCTTCCTCCCTATCATGCGGACCTAAATCCTATAAATTTTATGTAGACAGATAACAAAACATGGGATGCTTCAGAAATGTCACCTGTAAAGTGAAAGACGAAATTTTCTGCCGCCAACGATTTGAGCAAACTGCACAATTGAAATGGGTGAAGGTATGTCATAATGTGGATAAAATAAAACAACACTATTAGAATAAAGTACACTAACGGAAGAAAAAATTTGAAAGAATTTTATTTGAAGACAATGGAATGGAAATAGTGATGATGGCAATGATTCAACAGAAGAAGATATGTCAAACCTGGTAGAAATAAAATATGATTAAAGGCAAAATTGTTTAACTCTGTTAAGTTGTGTGTATGTGAAAAACCTTTCTGGAACCATATGATTTAATTTGTTGGAGGTGGACTGTAAGTAACGACACATGAAATAAAAAATCCAGTGATTCTTGACGGAGTGATGCTAGCACAGTGAGATATCACTGCTTTTGATGACCAGCGAAAACAGGTAAGAGATTCGCATCAAAGCTCTCATTTAAATATTTCAGGGTTAGAAGTGTTGCGTTGCCAATAACAGCTACGGGCAACGGAAGCGTGTTATTATTCTAAACTCATGTGGTAGAAGCTTGTTGGAAACCTCAAAGTTCTATAACTGTACATCAAAAATATTTGAAATTTTACTCTATATAATTCAAATCATTCATTGAAACACAGTTATCAAAATTGTGGCTCTTATATTTATCTCAGAAGACATCCATTCTTGTACAGAATTACGTTTGCGGTCAAAATTGTGTCAATATAGAATATAATTACCGTTTACTTTCATACAGTTAAGTGCAAACAAAGTTAAAGTATAAGCAAAGAGCATAAATGTAGTTCGTATCAAACATTTGTAAATAATGACGAATTTTCTTCAACGCGGCAGGATATTACAGGTGCAGCCATCTGTGGACAGCAAGACGCGGTTGGAACATTAGCGTTTGTCAATTTAAATCAAAGTTCTCCCCTGGCGGTTAATTAAGAACTAAAATGGCCCCTCTTTATCACTTACGTGGTACGTATTCATAAATCCTTTCACCCCTGTGTGTCGGTTAAGTACTAAACTTGGCATTTAAATTCACTGCCTTGCCAGAGTTTTTTAATGTATTTTGCCATCTCCTACAACAGGTCCTGATGTTGAAGCTGAATAATGTGGTAGAAAATGCGCTGAAGATGGAAGACGAGCACCTTATGTTTCAATCTTGAGGAAGTATGCCTTGGCGCAATGTTAAGATTATATCCTTTTATAAAATATTCAATATTAAATCATTTCAGATTAAGATTCTGCGAACTTGCAGTTCGGTACTACACATCTTTACACTTCAATGATCTGACGAAGAGTAAAGCCAAAGCTATTTCTTTCTTACACACGCGATTTGTTCATCTTAGATACACACTAACAATAATTCTGCATAATCCCGGACAGACATAAATGTACGTCTTTCTTCTACGACGTTCTTAAGCAGAAGCAACATCTGTAAAACTTTTAGCTAGCAATTTCCTCTCATTTGAAGTTTCCATGGTTACACATAACCTGCCTTACATTTTATCTATTTTATTAAACATTACAATTCCTCCAACTATTATTCTCAAAAACATTAAATATGTAAAATAACTGATTCAATATGTAACGTATTTCGAAGATTAATATAACTGTAAGTCGAACTTGCTGGTACCCGATGCTCCATATATCGCGATTGTTTAACATTCCAGGACGACCCACCTTTTCCAATTGAAAATACTTCTATGCTCCTACAGAACAAATTCATTGTAAAGAAATTCAATTCGTTCTTTTAAATCGCTTAAGATAATACAGAAACCCATAGACAAACACTCAGGTGTGTAATATATCCTTTATTTTATCCGTTATCCTGTAAGCCTGACTTCCATTCTGAAACAGAAATATTTATTCGTTCAAACTGCTATCAAAACACGTTCTAATTATTGTATGTTTTCGTGAATTAATAATCAAACAAACCTAATGCATTTGGAAGAGTACAAACATACTTAATTTAAAACTTCGTAAATAATTGGCAGTTTTCCTCAACGCGGCAGAATATTACAGGTGGAGCCATCTGTGAACAGCAAGACGGAGTAGGAACGGAATTTTATCTCAATTTACTTGTCAACCAAAATTCCTCTCTTGGCGGTTAATTAAGAGTTAAAGAATCGTATCCTGTTAATTTGTAGTTTCATGTAAAGTCGCGCAATGTTTCCAGAACACGGATTTTCATCTTCTGCGAGCTCACATCAAACTTTCTTTTTCTTCTATCTTTTTCCAACTCCTATACTCAGTAACCCCACTACCAAGTACAATGGACTGTAATGTACAGTGACAGTCGTATGCCTATCAATTATGTATTAACAAATGAATACTGTAATTATGTTAAATAGTTAATGACAATGATAAATCCTAATTTACCCCTTAACTCGGTGATAGCAAAATATAATGTCTCTTACCATAATACACAAGCAGATAAACCTCCAACGTCAAGTTCTTTAAGAACATATATTCTGTCCCAGCTACAAAATCACAATATTCCGTTTGATGAAAGTAGAAATTAGCACAAGAACAAAGCAGTCTGGATTAATTCCAGCTAACAAACCGACTGAGAAAAGCACTTTTTTTGACCACATATCGTCACAAATATAACCACACAACCACAAGGCTTCCTCCATAACATTCACATCTGAATCCTATAGAATTAATGGAGAAATACCAAACAAAATTTGACTGGAGATATGTAACTTTTAAAATAAGGGATGGAATAAATGATTTGGTAAAATTGGACAAATGCAATTGGAAGATATATGTCGTCATATGGATGAAAGAAAACAGTATTATTGGGAAAAGAATGCACTAAATTAAGAAAAATTATAATTGACAATTTGATAGAAACGTTGTCGAGGATGACTGTGATAAGGACTCAGCAGATGAAGATATGTCAGCGTAGAAGAATTATAATATTATTAAAGGCAAAATTGGTAAACCCAGTGTATGTTGTGTGTAAACTAAAAGTTTTTTTTTGTTGGAAATATGTGATTTAGTTTTTTGGAGACTAGGACTTCCCTGAATAGCGACACATGAAATAAACCATCCAGTAATACCTGGAGTGGGTGAACTCATGGTAGTGTGATTTCTCTGTCATTGGAGACCAACAACAAAATTTACGTCTTGACAATCAGGAGCTGCTCTTGAAAAAGCTAAATCAATAATAGCACGGCTAAAATAATCCTGTGGTAATTTGAATAATTAACCATAGCCCAAACTTCACCTCTTTGAAATATATGAAGGAGTAGGGAGGTCGGCTAAAGCAATATCTGGAATCTTAATTAGTGCATGTGCTTCCCGCAAAGGTTGATACATCACTTAATTTACTGCAAACGTTCTTTATAAATATTAATGATCTTAACAACTGTTAAATACTGAAGTGTTAAGGAACCATTGCCCGACCCATAGCAGCTACGGGTAACGGGAGCTCGATTTCATTCCAAACCCTATTACTAGTCAAATTGCAAAATTACCCTTGGGGCTGCAGCTCATATGGTTCAATAATTGCACAACTTAAGTGTTTATCAAGCTTTTTATCACAATTCAAATAATTCCAGTAAATAAAGTTTAAAAGTTTGTGGTTTAAATATTTAATTCAGATGACTTCCAATCTCATACAGAATAACTTTCTAGGTCAAACTTATGTCAAAATACGTTCTAATTACTGTTTAATATCATTCAGTGAAACCTAAATAAACGCAGCGTTTATGCAAACATGATACATACAGTTCATTTTAAAACTTTGTAAATAATTACAAATTTTATTCACCGCGGTAGAATATTACAGCTAGAGCCATCTGTGGACGGCAAGACGAGGTACGGTGTTTACCATCTTTCAATTGGTGTGTCAAACTGGCGGCTAATTAAAAAGGATAAAGCGTGTCTTTATAACGTACATGCTTTATATTCATCAACCTGTGTGCGTCTGTGTGTCGGTTAAATACTAAACTGGACATTTATATTCACTGACTTGCAAGGACATTTCAATGGAATAAGCCGTCTGCATAACAGGACCTTATGTGTAACTTTTCTGAAAATTAGTATAATTTTGAGTCGAACTGGTACTCGATGCTCCATATATTGCTAGTATTTACCATCACTGAGCTACACAACTTTTGCAAAGGAACGCCTTTGCCTTCACCGAAGCTCCGCTTTAGAAGAGAACCTAAAATCAAATGTGTAGTCTTTAACGTCCGCTTTTGCTACATACGGCACCACAGGCAGCGTGACACTAATGACACATGAGTTGGAGTACTAGTGTAATGAGATGGTGCAAGAAAAACGGAGAACCCAGAGAAAACTCGCCCCAGCACCGTGTTGTCCATCACAAATATCACTTTAAGGTCGCAGCTGACGAACCCACACAGCCATGGTGAGAGACGAGTGGTTTAACAACTCAACCACGGCGCGGCCAAAGAATCTGATTATCACGTTCATCAAGATAAAACAGAAAAGCCACCATCGCCTCCAAGGGGTTCATCAAGACAAAATTCACTAGTCAATATTAGCTGAGGATGTATTTGGAAGGTCCTGAGGAAACATAATCCAGGTAAATAGCAGCAATATATGGAGCATCGAGAAGTAGTTTGACTAAAAAGTATATTATTATTGTGCTTTATTTTATTTTTTATTTATTTATAATATTTTCTTCTTTGTAATTTTACGTCCTCGAACGTTAAGTCATATCGGACGGTGAATGAGATTGGGGAAATGATACTCAAATGAGTCCGGGGTCCATTGAGCTTAGAGCTACCCAACATCCGTCTTTAAGGATAAGGAAAAACCCCAGAAAAACCTTATCCAAGTAGCTCACTCTCACCGGTATTCGAACTCGGATACTGTTGAATGTGTGGCAGACACGCTACCATCTACGCTATCGAGGCGGGCTTCTGTGCTTCATTGTATCATAGTCCTTAGCTCATAGGAGTGCTTCAAAATGTTTGATTTTCTAAAAAACGACTCCAAGGATTTTAATTTAAACGCTATACATGTATAGCATTTATTTCGTGACAAATGAAATGCATATCTAGAAGTTTGTGACAGTAGCACTGATCTTGTCTTTATTGTGTATTACTCATCAATAACTGGAAAATCTAGAAGATGGAAGGCAAATGTTTCCACACAGCGTTGTATTATATTCGGCTCTGTGACATACTCTACCAAGTGCGGCATCAATTGTCTTTCTTAGATTTAACGATCGTAAGACAAAATGACAGTGTACAATTTGGAATCTACAGAAAACCTACAAACACAGATAACTAGTTTCAATCCTCTGTCACGTAAATTAGCTGCTCTTAGAAGTTTGATCCATAGACTGAACAGCATACCTTTAGATCGAAAACAATATGAGGAATTAACATATACTTTAAATACAGGAAAAAATGGTTTCAACCCGAACACAACCAAAAAATGTTCAATCAGGACTACAAGTAAAAGAAATTCAAACAGATCACTACTCTTCAAACCATAAATAAAAACTGGAAATACAACAAATTCACTTACCATCCTTCGGAATTTCTGAATTTTAAACGGATATTTAAAGATTATGGCATCAATCTGGCTCCACAAAGGAGATTCTCGCTCAAGATATTGTTCAATAATCCCTTAACAACATGATCCCACCAGAACAAAAATCAGGCATATATAGGATAAATTGTGAAGACTATGACAAATTTTATATTGGTTTGGCGAATAGAAATTTAAAAACTAGGTTAACAGAACACCCTAGCAACATAAAATATAAACAACTGAAAAATCGGCAGTTGCTCTTCATTTCTGGAATAATAATCACCACATCGGGGACGAGATCACACCACTAAAGCCGTGGTGAACAACACTTGAACTTACAACATAGGAATAAATTTTATGATTAAAAAATTCCACATAATTTAAATGATGATTTGCCCTAAGTGAGTAGTCTACTGAACTTAAGTAAAGAATCTTCCAAGAGAGGGAGCCAATTACAAGAGATCCAGACAACAGCCGTGAGAGTCGCTAATCAGCTGATGATGAAACTGCAACTGTTTCGAAAAAGTTCCTGATTTTGTAAAAGGACGTGACTGAAGTTACAAGTTTTAAAAAGTATGACTCAATTTTAGTCTTTATGCACAAATCAGTGATACTTCAGAGGGTGAAGGCATCGCAGTGAGATACCACTGCCATTGGGGGACAGGGAAATCAGCTAAGGGAGTCGCATCAAATGTTTTATTTAAATATTTCAGTGTTCAAGAACCATGGCGCGGCGAATAGCAGCTACGGGCAATGGAACCTTCTTTGTATTTTATTGTAATTTACGTCGTCCAACGTTAAGTCATATCGCACAAAGAATGGAATGGATGATATGATGCTGAAATGAGCCCAGGGTCCATAGAGCTTAGGGTTACTCGACATTCGTCTTTAAGGACAACGAAAACCACCGGAAAAAACCATAGCCAGTTAGCTAACTCGACCAAAATTCGAACTCGGATCCTCGTGAAAGTGAGGCAGACAGGCTGCCATCTACTCTATTGAGGCGGGCTTTTGTGCTTTATTGTATCATAGTAAACTTTCACCTGTAAAGAGAGAGACGAAATTTTCTGCCGCCATCGATTTGAGTAAAGTGCACAATTGAAATGGGGAAAGGTATGTCATAATGTGGATGAAATAAAACAACACTATCAGAATAAAGTACACTAACGGAAGAAAAAATTTAAAGAATTATAATTGAAGACAATGGGATAGAAATATTGATGATGGCAATTATTCAACAGAAGAAGATATGTCAAACCTGGAATAAATAAAATATGATTAAAGGCAAAATTGTTTAACTCTGTTAAGTTGTGGGTAAGTGAAAACCTTGCTGGAACCATAGTATTTAATTTGTTGGAGATGGACTGTAAGGCTTCCCTAAACAGCGACACTTGAAATAAACAATACAGTGACTCCTGAGGGAGTGAAGTTATTACAGTGAGATATCACTGCTATTGAAGATCAGGAATACCAGGTAAGAGACGCTCATCAAATCTGTCATTTAAATATTTCATCGTTCAAGGAGCATTGCGTTTCCAATAGCAGCTAAGGGCAAGGTAAGCGTGATAATTTTCCAAACCCTGTTGCAAATCTCAAGGTACTATAATGATACAGCAAAAATTTTATAAATTAGGTTGCGAGATATTCAAATCTTAGAATGAAAAACAATTAAAAAAATTGTGGCTTATATATTTAATTCAGAAGTCTTCCATTCTCGTACACAATTACGTTTGTGGTCAAATTTGCGTCAAAATATAATCTAATTACTGTTTACTTTCATACTGTTAAACGGAAATGAAGTTAAAGTATATGTAAGGAGGCTAAATACAGTTCCCAAATAAAATATGTTAATAGTTACGAATTTTCTTCACCGCGGCAGCATATTACTGGTGGCGCCATCTGTGGACAGGAAGACGAGGTTGGAACATTAGCATCTGTTGTTTCTCAACTAAAGTTGCCTCCTGGCGGTTAATTGAGAACTAAAGCAGCGTGTCATTGAACATTAGGCTTAAGGAGTATTTTAGAAATATCAAGAACAGACAAATCGGCGGTAGCGTACCATTTATGCAATAAGCTTCACGATATAGAACAAAGAATACATTTATTAAAAAGTATTCAAGGCTCCGGATTCCTCAGTCTATTGTAGTTGCCCGGCATTCTAGAAACAATTGCTGGTGGCTATAAATACCGCGCAGGTGTTAGAAGAGCAGTTGTATGATGATTATTGTGACAGTCGAAGTTTGAAGTGTGCCGAAGCGACTTTTTTCATTTGTTTTAGTGCCGCGTAGCACCGACTCCACCTTGAAGACGGTTGATTGTTAATTTCACGTCGTTTTACTGCAGCAAAATTAGTATTATATTTCTGCAAGCCGGATTTCTGAATCTACGCTACTCACACAAGAGTTATTATCCTAATTGTGTCAGGTGCAGTCAAATTTAAGAAAGACGTAGCATGGAAATGTAATTGTACAGCTCACGCGCTATAAAAACGATCATGTTGAATCGGATTCACACCATGAAATTTAGTTACAAAAGTTGTGACTGATATATTTGTTTCAGATGACTTCCATTCTCAATCAGAATTACTTGTTGGGTTAAATTTATGTTAAAATATACTCTAATTACTGATTAATTTCATAGAACTAAATGCAAATAAACCTAAGGTATAGGAAAACAGTACAAATACAGTTTAATTTATAACTTTGTAAATAATTACACATTTTCTTCAACGTGGTAGGATATTACTGGTGGAGCCATCTGTGGACAGGAAGACGAGGTTGGAGCATTAGCATCTACCCATTTGTTTCTCAATTAAAGTTGTCTCCTGACGGTGAATTGATAAATAAAGGAGCGTGACATGACAACCTACATGGCAAATATTTATAAAAATGATAATGTCTGTGTGTCGGTTAAACACTAAACTGGGGATTTAGATTCAGTGCCTTGCAAGAAATTTTCGATGGAATTTGCCGTCTCACACAACAGGTCCTTAGGTGTAACATTGTTCTAAAATTAACATAAATCTAAGAGGAATTAGTGCTCGATGCTCCATATATTGCTAGAGTTTGTCATCCCAGGGCTACACAACTTTTCCATAAGAACGTATAAATTTGACCCCACACAACAAATTAAATGTACTTCTTTTAAAATCTCGTCATTAATAGAAAGTAAAACCCCACAGACAATAACTCAAGTATGTATAGGATAAACTGCAAAGACTGTCAACTCTTACATCGTCAAAACAAAAAGTAGTTTGAAAATTAGACTGAAAGTGCGTTTTAGAATCATCAAGAACAGTAACATTGGCAGTAGCGTACCATTTATGGAATGAGAATCACGATATAGAACAATAAATATCTTTATTAAAAAGTGTTCAGTGTCCAACTGCATTAGCCACGCAGTATGGAGAAAACTGACCAATTTCGATGCCACCTTTGAAGAGACCTTAAAATGAAATGTGCAGTGTTTAAAGCCCGCTTTTACTAAACGCGGCACCGCAGGCGGTGACACTGATGTTACAAGAGATGAAGATGCAATGGTGGAATGAGATGTTGGAGGAAACCGGACATACCGGGGAATACTCGCCCCAGCAGCGTGTTGTCTACCACAAATTTTAATTTTTGAAGGCATAGGATAGAACCCGGGTAGCTTTGGTGAGAGTAGAGAGGTTTACCCACTCAGCTACGCCACGCAACTAAGATTCAGAACCTTAACTTTATCAAGACAACATCGGAGACGCCACTATTGCTTCAGAAGTCCTGGTGCGGGCGCTGCGTTCCCTTAGGCCTCGAGACACTTCTGTCGTTCCGAAGAGGAACCTCGGGACGAACATTCGAGCTCCTCCCGAGGGGGAGCTGTTCGGATTGGGTTAGACTCGAGGTGCAGTGAGTTCCCGACACCCGCGGGAGATTGGATACAGCCAGCCCTTGGCCTCCCGGATGGGGCAGAGGTTGCCTAAAACGCCCCGAGGACTAGCCTGCAGAGCCAGTAGAAGGTGACCACCAGGTGATCACACCGAGGTTTTCGCTAGTCTATCCTGCGGGGCTGACGCGCGTATGTGACGTATCCACTTCCACCTGTCTTGAGATGGGGGGGTCCTTAGAAATGAAATGTGTAGTGTTTAACTCCCGCTTTTACTACATACGGCACCGCAGGCGGTGACACTGGTGATACATGAGATGAAGATGGAGCACCGGAGGAATGAGATGGCGGGGGAAAGCGGATGTACCGGAGAAAACCCGCCCCAGCGCCGTGTTGTCCACCACAAATATCAATTTGATATCACCTGGGATCGAACCCGGGCCGAAATGGTGAGAGCCAAGTGGTCTAACCACTGAGACTCGGCGCGGCCAGGGTCCTTAGACTGAAGGTATTGCACCGAAGTTTTCCATGGCTTCCGGGTTGGTATGGGTCGGGATCTTTGGACTTTCGCGTTGACCTCGTTGTACAAGTCGACATTAGCTGAGGATGTTAGGAAGGTCCTAACGAAACGTGACCTAGGTAAACACTACCAATATGTCTTCGACTAGAGATTATATTAATTTTGTACTTCATTGTATCATAGTCCTTATATATAGGAATTGTTTAACAAGTTAGTTTTCTCAAAAACTACTCCAAGGATTGTAATTAAAACACGACATGTGTATAGCCCCCGTAGGGGAGGGGATATGTCCCTTTCAGCTGCCGAGATTGCTGACGCTACGGACACCTAACACTCGTGGTATCTCTGAAGTTACTAGAGGAACCTCGGGCCAAACATTCAAGCCCCATCCTTAATGGGAGTTGTTCGGATTGGGATGGTCTCGAGGGACAGTGTTTCCCGATACCCTTGGGAGATCGGGTACGTCTCCGGACGGGGTTGAAGGAAGTCATATATTCCCGCGTACTAGCCTGCATAGCTAGTAGGTGTGCTAGATCACCAGGCGACCTACCGAGGTTAATCGGTAGCATTGCTCTTAGTTTGTCGCGCGTAAGTGGTATATCCACTTTCATCCCGTCTTTAGTCCACAGGACCAGAGGAGTGGCTTGTTATTCTCTAGGTCTTGCCCTATGGAAAGCCTCACAGTGGCACGGGCGCCCTTTGTATGTTTCATATTTAGTATTTGTGCACATAATGCTTCCTGTTATTGTTTATTCCTATTTCATTTAAATAACTTTTCACTGTACCAGTTAGACCTCGGTACATGTATAGACCAGTTCGGTGTAGTTCATAAATATCATATAGATCTGTAGTAACCATGGAAACAAGATAGGTAAGGAAATCATAAGAGATATTTTGCATCTACGCTACTGAGGCGGGATGCAAAACTAAACGTGGCACTACCGCTCTTAGGGCACAATAATTGCACTATTCAAGTGTTCAAAAGGGTTAACATCACAATTCGATTTATACCTGAAGGAAAGTTAGAAAGTTTGTTGTTTATATATTTAATTCAGATGACTTCCATTCTCACACAGAATTACTTCTTAGGTCAAATTTATGTCAACATTTATTCTAATTACTGTCTAGTTTTTTCAGTGAAACGCGAATGAGGTATGACCATTCCCCTCGTTCAATTGTTTGTCAATCGCCTGAGACACACGACAAATCTATTATACTGCTCAGATAAAGCCGCACTAAGTGGTTAGGTGCTTGTAAGCAAACATTCCGTGCAGGTAAACCTGGACGACTCGTCTCTTTTGCTGGAAGCATTGCGTGGCCAATAGCAGCTACGGGCAACGGAAGCGTGATATTATTCCAAACTCTTGTGATAGAAACTTGTTGCAAACCTCAAGTTGCCATAACTGTACAGCAAAAACATTTATAAGTCAACTTCAAATTAATTCAAATCATACAATAAATCCAGCAGCAGAAGAGACGCACTTAGGGCACAATAATTGCACAACATAAATGTTTGAAAGGTTTTCTTAATTGTGGAATACCATGAAAAAAGCAGCAGCAGCAGCAGAAGAGTCGAGTCGTCCAGGTTTTCCTGGACGGAGTGTATGCTGCCCAGGACCTAGCCGCTTCTAGCGTCTTTATCTGGGCAGTGTAGAAGAATTTTTAATGTCACAGGCGATTGTTTTGGGCAGTGGATATGTCTAGCCTTGGTGAGCGCCGTCGCCCCGTGGAGGGGTGATGCGCCAATGCTGGCTGCGCACTTCCGCCTGCTGGGAGGCTTCTGAGCACAGTCCGCTAAACAGGCTAGAGGGAAAGGATCTGTGTTATTGTATAGGGTATTTCCTAGCCCATTACTGGGCTTAGGAAGTTGGAGTCAGGGGAGTGTGGCCCTGTTTAGTGCTAGGTACCCAAGGCATCTTTGGGTAGCCGATAGCTTGGTCTCCGGCGAGGAACCCTATGGTCGTAACGGCCTAGGGTATTTACCAGTATGTTGGGGTGGGAGTCCAGCTTATCGTAGATGGTGCTGGATCTCTCCCGCACCACGTCGACGATATACGGGACTCCAGAGTGAGTATGTAGGATGTGAGACGGAAATCTCCGCCCGGTATCGTAGATCATGCGCAATGCCCTGTTCTGGACGTACTGGAGTCTGCGAATATTGGTTGGAGCCGCTGATCCCCAGACTTCGCAGCCGTACAGAATCAGGGGCGGTATGATCGCCCGATACAGGCGTAGTTTGAGGTGAGTAGGCATGGTGGACTTGAAAATGGAGTATAGCTGAGTTAATGCTGCATGCCCTTGTCCGGCTTTGACCCGGATATGAGGTGCGTAGGTGAGTCCGCGATCCAGGTGGACGCCAAGGTATTTGGCAGTGGGAACCCAAGGGATTTGCCTCTGCCTCAACCTCAGCGACCAGTCTGGTCGCCTAGCTCGGACCTTAGCCAGGAGAAGTGCAGAGCTCTTCTCGGGGCTAATGGCCATTCTCCACATCTCACTCCAACGGCCAATGGCTCGGAGTTGGCGCTGCAGCGGAGGATGACAATATCGTAAGTTTTTGTTACGTGCCATTATGAGGACGTCGTCAGCATATTGGCACGTAACAGTCTGTGGTTCCAGGGGTAAGTCAGACATGTAGGCCGCAAAGAGTATCGGGGACAGTACACTGCCCTCCGGGACTCCCGCGGCTATTGGTCTGATAGATGACATTCTTCCTTCCACTCTTACCCTGAAAGTGCGGTTTCTGAGGAAACTGCTAATCAGGGCAAGATAGGGAGGAGGTAGGTTGGCCTCCCTGAGTTTGTACAGTAGGCCTTGGTGCCAGGTTGTGGCAAAGGCTTTCTCTACGTCTAACAGCACCGCGATTGTCTTGAGGTTTTCCTGGAAACCCAGGGCTGTCCTCTCGGCCAGGCGCAGTAGCTGTAGGGTCGTGGAGTGTCCATGACGAAAACCAAACTGGTGATCGGGTAGGAGCTGCCTTTCCTCGAAGAGAGGGGTCAGGCGGGATAGGAGCAACCGCTCAAATAGTTTTGAGACGGTTGGGAGAAGACTTATGGATCGGTAGCTAGACGGAAAGACCGGATCCTTGCCGGGCTTCAGAATGCACACCACTCTCGCCTCTTTCCAGCAGGCTGGGAAGTGGCGGAGGTGGAGGCACGCATTGAAGATCCGCGTCAAATGGATAACGGCCCTCTTGGGAAGGTGCTGGAGCATGAGTGCGCTGACACCGTCATGTCCAGGGGATTTGTTAGGTTTCATTTTTCGGATTTCAGTAGTCACCGCCTTTGGGGTGACTATTGGGATATGGATCGCCTCATGGCGCCGCTGTGGCTCCTCATAGAGGTCTTCCACAGCAGCCTCCACGAGGTCAGTGAAGTCTTCGTCCTGGGGGTCCTCCCTCGGCTCAAATTGACTTTCCAAATGATCCGCGAAAGCTGTGGCCTTGTCTTGGGGCTCGTAAGCGAGTCTCCCTCGAGTGCCATGCAGCGGATGCTGGTACAGAGTTTTGTCCCTCCTGAGGGACTTGATGATCTTCCAGGGGTGCTTTTCCTGGAGGTCGACGTTTCGGAATGTGTTCTCCCAGGCTACCTTACGGTGGGCACGGAGCAGCCGCCTTGCCAGGGATTTGAACCGCTGGTAAACTGCTCCTATCCTGGGATGACGGAAACGCTGCCATAGCTTCCGAACAGCTGCCTTGGCTTTTAGCAGCTGCCGGATCTCGTTTGTGATGGACAGAGGATTATGTGTGTTGGTGGGTATACGGTGAGTGTGTGTACTCACCGCTAGGCGTACCTGCTGGGAAAAACTCATCGCCGCAGCCTCCAGCGCCTCGACGTCGTCGATGCGTGGACGAGGGTCGATGGTTTGGTTAAGTTTGAGGATGGCTGCATCCCAGTCTACCTCTAGCTCCCAGTCTGAGTTTAACAGAGCTGGCATGGTGACATCGGAATCGACCGTGACAGGGTCATGGTCTGAGTCCAATTCATTCACCGCCGAGAGGTCCAGATGAAATGGAAAGTTCTTGGTGATCATGATGTCGATGACATCCGGCCTGCCACGAGCCGGATGAAAAGTTGGACCTCTCGGCCCGTGCGCGGCGAGATTTGGGTCTCCGCTTATGAGGCGGTAGAGCCCTCGTCCCCTCTGGTTGCTTGTGCGGCTGTTCCAGAGCCCATGTTTCGCGTTGAGGTCTCCTGCAATGCAAACCACTGGGTGTAGGTTGAGAAGGGTGGTGTAGTCAGGTTCAAAGAACTGGTTGCCAGGTGGATCATATGCCGCTACCAGCAGGGTGTCCTGTCCGCCGACTGAGAGCCGGATGGCGCAGGCCTCCACGTGCTGCAGGGCAGGGAGAGGAACAGGTGTGTGCGTGATGATGTTTTTCACGAGTATAGCTGTACCGCCACCCCGCCGACCGTTTCGATCAGTGCGGTGGGTGACGTAACTTGGCAGCGAGAAGTCTGTACCAGCCTTCAGGTGCGTCTCGCAGATCATGAGGATGTCAATCCCGTAGGACTGTACAAACTCCAACATTCCAGGACGCTTGTCCCGTACACCGTTTGCGTTCCAAAACGCAGCTCGTAATGGCCTCCTGACTAGTCGGGGGGCCATTACACATCGGCGCACGGGAAAAGCTCCTCGAGTGTTTGGAGGAGGATAGTGTGTTTTTCGAGGAAGTCAAGCCTCGGGTCTTCCATTTTCTCCTTGCAGTCCCTAAGGATGGGGAGAACTCTCAGAATGAGGTCGCCGAACCACAGGGAAAGCTCCCTGAATTCGTCGACATCCCTCGCAGAGATGGTCCCCCCGAAAGATGCAAGCGCCGCTGCAGGTGCCCTCACTGGTGCATGCGCCCTGTTTGGAGCAGGTTCTGCTGCTGATTCCGGCGCTGTGGCCGGGCCGGTTGACTCAGCTGGAGCCACCTCCCTGGTGGGAGGGGCTGCGGCCTGTGTGGCAGGCTTGGTTGTCTGGCGCGCCTTGCGGCCCTTTCTCGGACGCTGTGGACGTGGTGCCTCCTGTGGAGGTTTAGGTGTAGTGGGCTGAGGAGCCGCTTGCTCTGCCACCTGCAGAGTGCGCTCTGCCCTTCCGAGAGCCGCCGCGAATGAGACCCCGGGACGGACAGTAGCCAATCCCGCATTGCCTCCGCGGCGGTTCTCTATGATCCTTAGCCGCGTCGCACAGCCCTTGTAGGTGCTAACATGGTCCTGGCGGCAATTTGCACATCTTTTCTCCTCAGGCGCTTTTTTGCAGTCCTTCAGGAGGTGGGGACCCGCACACCGCAGACATGCAAGCTTACGCTCGCAGGCCATGCTGGAGTGATGGAACCCCATGCACCTGTAGCACTGCACAGGCCCACCCTGTCCGTGAAAGCGTTCAACCTTCACTACAGTGTGGAACAGCACCCGAACAGCGTCGATGGGCTGAACCGCCTCCCCAGGAACCCTGTCCACTACTACCAGGAAGAGAGGCATTGGTACACGCACAGAGCCTTCCTCTGTGTGTACGATCTTCCTCAGCTGGGCGACAGCTGAGGCCTTTATGCCGTGCTCCTGCTCCAGAGCGAGTTTTACCTCCTCTGGCGGGCACTCGGAGTCTAGTCCCCGCAGAACCCGTCTTTCGACGTTGGGCTTCTGGGGGGAGTAATAATAGAACTGTATCTCACAGTCTCTTTGTACTTGCTTTGCAGCCTCAAAATCCTCGGGACTGCTGGTGGATATGAAGACCTTGCGAGGCTTCCTCTTGGCCTCGAAGGGATGCTTCAGCGTGGCTGCCAGCTTTCGCATAACAGCCACGTGATTTTTAAAGCTATCCGCTACGATAGGCGGAAGCTTGGACCCCCTCTTGTTTAGGGGTTGGGGCGCCTGTACAGGTTGGCCCTGTGGCTTAGGGCCAGAGGTACCCCGCCGTCGCCCTTGGACGACGGTGAAACCCCCCTGGTCGGCGGTGTCATCCTCTGACTCTGAGTCGGGCAGAGGGGGAAAATCGGTTGTGGGGACTGATGCCTCTTGGACCGTAGTAAGGCCCTGAGGAGGTGCTGAAGCTTTCCTCTTTGAAGACCTTGTCTTCGTGGCTGTAGCTGCCACGGGATCGGGTGCAGAAGAGGTTGAGGGTTGTTGCCCATCGTCCGGCGTTAGTCGGGTCGCCGCAGTTGCCCTCCGGCAGTCCGCAGAGGACCGGACCCCCCTGAGGGAGGCGCCTGAACGAGTCATTGACTCAGGGTTTTGGACCATTGGCCCGAAACCCCTTGGCTACGGTCTTGCGGACCCTGCTGTCACGTAGTCTGTCAAGTCTTTTAGTCGGAAAGATAGAAAACAGTAGGAGAGGAGTAAGAAAAAGTCTGCTCTATTGCTGGTTGCTGGAAATCGTATCTTGGCTGTCTTGGCTGAGAAGAGGGCCATGCGGCGCTGCCGCGCCAGCAGAAGAAGGCTGTTGCTGCTTCACACTCTACGCTGCGCAGAGAGGAGAAGGCGAGCCGGGCTGCTGCTTCCTTTATGGGCACAGTTCTGAGCACGCGTTTTACATCCACGTGCTCGTGCCCTGAAGAACTGTCGCAAACCCTAGAATGCTGCTCCTGTCGACGAAAGAAGTGTCTCGAAGAAACTCGGTGCACGCGTAGCGGGGTAGCAAAGCTGTCCAAATACACCCGTCGATAAATCTGGCTCACAGATAGAACGTCCACCAAAAGAATCGCGAATGCGAATGAATCCATGAAAAAAGTTAAAAGTTTGTGGCTTATATAATTAATTCAGAAGACTTCCATTCTCATGCACAATAACCTCTCAGGTCAAATTTATGTCAAGATACATTCTAAATACTGTTTGCTTTTATTCAGTGAAACGCGAATAAATTACAATGCACATACAGACAGTACACATACAGTTCATTTTAAAACTTTCTAAATTATTACAAAGTTGCTTTACCGCGGTAGGATATTACAGCTGGAGCCATCTGTGGACGGGAAGACGAAATATGATCATTATTATCTTTCAATTGGTTTGTCAAACTGACGGTTAGTTAAGAAGTAAAAAGCGTGTTTTTATGACGTACATGCTTTATATTCATCAACCTGTGTTTGTCTGAGTGTCAGTTAAATGATACACTGAACATTTACATTCAGTTCCTTGCAAGAACTGTTCCATGAATTTAGCCGTCTGCACAACACGTCCTTATGTGTAACTTCTTTGAAAATTAGTATAATTTTGAGTCAAACTGGTACTCCATGCTCCATATATTGCTAGTGTTTAGCATCACAGGGCTACACACCTTTTGCAAAGGAACGCCTTTTCCTTCACCAAAGCTCCACCACATCTGACGAGAACCTAAAATGAAATGTGTAGTCTTTAACGTCAGCTTTTGCTACATACGGCACCACAGACGGTGAGACACAAATGGCACATGAGATGGAGTACTAGTGTAATGAGTTGGTGGAAGAAAAACGGAGAAGCCGGAGGAAACTCGCCCCAGCACCGTGTTGTCTACCACAAATATCAGTTTGCGGTCGCTACGATGAGAACCCGGACCGTCATTGTGAGAGACGAGTGGTATAACAACTCAACCACGGCGCGGCCAAAGTATCTGATTATCAGGTTGATCAAGGTAAAAACAGAGACGTACCTATCGCCGCCAAGGAGTTCATCAAGTCAAAATTCACTAGTCAATATTAGCTGACGATGTTAGGAAGGTCCTGAGGAAACGTGTTCTAGGAAAACACAAGCAATATATGCAGCATCGAGAAGTAGTTCGACGAAAAATTATATTAATTTTGTGCTTTATTTTATTTTTTTATTTATAATATTTTTGTTTGTTTGTAATTTTACTCTCCTCCAACGTTAAGTCATATCGGACGGTGAATGAGATTGGGGAAATGATACTCAAATGAGTGCGGGGTCCATTGAGCTTAGAGCTACCCAATATTCGTCTTTAAGGATAAGGAAAAAACCCCGGGAAAAACCTTATACAAGTAGCTCACTCTGACCGAGATTCGAACTCGGATACTCTTGAACGTGAGGCAGACACGCTACCATCTGCGCTACCGAGGCGGGCTTCTGTGCTTCATTGTATCATAGTCCTTAACTCATAGGAATGTTTCAAAATGTTTGATATTCTCAAGAACGACTCCACAGATTTTAATTTAAACTCTATACATGTATAGCATTCATTTCGTGACAAATGAAATGCATATCTAGAATTTTGTGACAGTAGCACTGATCTTGTCTTTATTGTGCATTACTCATCAATAACTGGAAAATCTAGAAAACGGAAAACAAATGTTTCCACACAGCGTTGTATTATATTCGGCTCTGTGACATACTCTACCAAGTGAGGCATCAATTGTCTTTCTTAGATTTAACGATCGTAAGACAAAATGACAGTGTACAATTTGGAATCTACAGAAAACCTACAAACACAGATAATTAGTCTCAATCCTCTGTCACATAAATTAGCTGCTCTTAGAAGTTTGATCCATAGACTGAACAGCATATCTTTAGATCAAAAACAATATGAGGAATTTACATATACTTTAAATACAGGAAAAATGGTTTCAATCCGAACTCAACCAAAAAATGTTCAATCAGGACTACAAGTAAAAGATATTCAAACAGATCACTACTCTACTGAACATAAATAAAAACTTGAGATACTACAAATTCACTTGCCAGCCTTGGACATTTCTGAAGTTGAACGAATATTTAAAGATTATGGCATCAAACTAGCTCCACAAAGGAGATTCTCGCTCTTGAAATTGTTAAATAATCCCAACACGACCCCACCAGAACAAAACTCAGGCATATATAGGATAAATTGTGAAGACTGTGGCCAATTTTGTACTGGTTTGACGAAGAGAAATTTAAAAACTAGGTTAACAGAACACTGTAGGGACATAAAATATAAACAACTGAAAAATCGGCAGTTGCTCTTCATTTCTGGAATGATAATCACCACAACGGGGACGAGATCAAACTACTAAATCCATTGTCAACAAAACTTGAACTTACAACATAGCAATAAATTTTATGATTAAAAAATTCCACATAATTTAAATGATGATTTGCCCTAAGTGAGTGGTCTACTGAACTTATGTAAAGAATCTTCCGAGAGAGGGAGCCAAGTATAAGAGATACAGACAACAACCGTGCGAGTCGCTAATCAGCTCATGATGAAACTGAAACTGTTTCGAAAACGTTCCTGATTTTGTAAAAGGACGTGAGTGAAGTTACAAGTTTTAAAAAGTATGAATCACTGTTAGTCTTTATACACAAATCAGTGATACTGCAGAGGGTGAAGGCATCGCAGTGAGATACGACTGCTATTGGGGGACAGGGAAATCAGCTAAGGGAGTCGCATCAAATGTTTTATTTAAATATTTCAGGGTTCAACAACCATGGCGCGGCGAATAGAAGCTACGGGTAATGGAACCTTTTTTGTATTTTTTTTTTTTTTTTTTTTTTGTAATTTACGTCTTCCAACGTTAAGTCATGTCGCACGATGAACGGAATGGATTATATGATGCTAAAATGAGCCCAGGGTCCATAGAGTTTAGAGATATCCGGCATTTGTCTGTGAGGATAACGGAAAACTCCGGAAATACCTTAGCCAGGTAGCTCACCTCGACCGAGATTAGAACTCGGATCCTTGTGAAAGTTAGGCAGACAGGCTACCATCTACACTATTGAGGCGGGCTTTGTGCTTTATTGTATCAGAGTGAACTTTCACCTCTAAAGTGAAAGACAAAAATTCCTGCCGCCATCGATTGGAGCACACTGCACAATTGAAATGTGTAAAGGTATGTCATAATGTGGATGAAATAAAACAACACTTTTAGAATAAAGTACACTAACGGAAGAAAAAAATTGAAAGAATTATAATTAAAGACAATGGGATGGAAATAGAGATGATGGCAATGATTCAACAGAAGAAGATATGTCAAACCTGGAAGAAATAAAATATGATTAAAGGCAAAATTGTTTAACTCTGTTAAGTTGTGTGTAAGTGAAAAACCTTTCTGGAACCTTAGTATTTAAATTGTTGGAGATGGACTGTACGGCTTCCCTAAACAGCGACACTTGAAATAAACAATCGAGTGACTCTTGAGGGAGTGAAGTTATTGCAGAGAGATATCGCTGCTATTGAAGACCAGGAAAAGCAGGTAAGAGACTCTCATCAAAGCTGTCATGTAAATATTTCATCGTTCAAGGGGCACTGCGTGGCCAATAGCAACTAAGGGCAAGGAAAGCGATATAATCTTCCAAACCCTGTTACTAGTCATGTTGTGATGGAAGCTTGTTGCATACCTCAAGGTACTATAACTATACAGCAAAAAATTTTATAAATTAGCTTTGGAGAAATTGAAATCTTACAATGAAAAACAATTATAAAAATTGTTGCTTATATATTTAGTTCAGAAGACTTCCATTCTCGTATAGAATTACGTTTGCGGTCAAATTTGCGTCAAAATATAATCTAATTACTGTTTACTTTCATTGTGTTAAATGCAAACAAAGTTAAAGTATATGTAAAGAATATAAATGCAGCTCCCATTAAAAATATGTAAATAGTTACGAATTTTCTTCACTGCGGCAGCATATTACTGGTGGCGCCATCTGTGGACAGGAAGACGAGGTTTTAACATTAGCATCTGTTGTTTCTCAACTAAAGTTGCCTCCTGACGGATAATTAAGAACTAAAGGAGCGTGTCGTTGAACATTAGGCTTAAAGAGTATTTTAAAAACATCAAGAACAGACAGATTTGCAGTTCCGTACCATTTATGCAATAGGCATCACGATATAGAACAACAAATACATTTATTAAAAAGAATTCAGGGCTCGTGGGCAGAAGAGAAAGAGACAGAGAGAGGCTCCCGATTCTTCAGTCTATTGTTGCTGCCCGGCTTTCTAGAAACAATGACTGGTGGTTATAAAACGGACCAGGTGTTAGAAGAGCAGTTGTGTGTGATGATTATCGTGACCGTCGAAGTTTGAATTGTACCGAAAAACTTCTTTCATTTGTTTTAGAGCGGCGAAGCACCGACTGCGCCTTGAAGACAGTAAGTAATCTGTGTTGCTACAGATAACAGTAATAGTTATTTATATAATAAACTTTTATTGCAGTCAAATGACCATACAAAAAGAGTTCAATTGTAAACAAATGCAAATTATTCAGTTTTGCGCACTGACGCCTTGGTTTACATATTATTTGAATTGGCTCTTTTCCTCCACAGTTCTATGTAGTATCATTCACATGTTTGGCCACTAAAGTTGTACTCACATATCTCTGGTCGCTCATGACGATGCATTCTTACAGAAGAGATGATGAAAACCGAGTACCGCTGCTCTAGTACACATGTGCCTCATCTCATAGTCCGCTCGTATCACGGCCCCCGATTCAATAAACCTTGTGGAAGCAAGTTGGTATTCTTCAGGTGCATTCAAAATGTGTTGCATGGACAGGCACTTGTACAGCACAGCCGTTATGTAACAACACTAATTTGGAATTAGATTCACACCATAAAATTAAGTTAGCAGCAGCAGCAGCAGACGAGTCGAGTCGTCCAGGTTTTCCTGGACGGAGTGTATGCTGCCCAGCACCTAGCCGCTTCTAGCGTCTTTATCTGGGCAGTGTAGAAGAATTTTTAATGTCACAGGCGATTGTTTTGGGCAGTGGATATGTCTAGCCTTGGTGAGCGCCGTCGCCCCGTGGAGGGGTGATAAAAATTGTGACTTATATATATTTATTTCAGATGACTTCCATTCTCAAACAGAATTACTTCTTCGGTTAAAATTATGTTAAAATATATCCTAATTACTGTTTAATTTCACAGAACTAAGTGCAAATAAACTCTAGGTATAGGTAAGCGGTATACATAGGGATCAATTTAAAACTCTGTAAATAATTACAAATTTTCTTCACCGTGGTAGTATATTACTGGTGGGGCCATCTGTGGACAGGAAGACGAGGTCGGAACATTAGCATCTGACAATTTGTTTCTGAACTAAAGCTGCCTCCTGGCGGTTAATTAAGAACTAAGCTAGCGTGTTCTTACAACATACATGGTAAGCATTTAACAAACTTTTAACATCTGTGTGTCGGTTAAGTACTAAACTGGGCATTTGGATTCAGTGCCTTGCAAGAAATTTTCGATGTAATTTGCCGTCTCACACAAAAGCTCTTTAGGTGTAACATTGTTCTAAAATTAATATAAATATAAGACGAATTAGTGCTCGATGATCCATATATTACTAGTGTTTACCATCGCAGGGCTACACAACATTTCCATAAGAACGTATAAATTTGGCCCCACACATCAAGTTCAATGCACTTCTTTTAAAATCTTATAATTATTACAAAGTAAAACCCCACAGACAAAAACTTACGTATGTCCCGGATAAACTACAAAGACTGTCAACTCTTACATTGTCAAAACAAAAAGTAAGTTGAACATTAGGTTGAACCTGTGTTTTAGAAACTTCAAGAACAGTGACATTGGCAGTAGCGTACCATTTATGGAATGAGAATCACAATATAGAATAATAAATACCTTTATTAAAAAGTGTTCTGGATCCAGCTGCATTAACCACGCAGTATGGAGAAAAACTGTCCAATTTTGACGCCACCTTTGAAGAGAATCTGATATGAAATGTGTAGTGTTTAAAGACCGGTTTTACTAAACGCGGCACCGCAGGCGGTGACACCGATGTTACAAGAGATGAAGAAACAATGGTGGAATGAGATGTCAGAGGAAACCGGAGATTCCGGAGAAAACTCGTCCCAGCAGCGTGTTGTCAACCACAAATTATACTTTTTGATGCAATAGAATAGAACCCGGGTAGCTTTGGTGAGAGTGGAGCGGTTTAATCACTCAGCCACGCCACGCAGCTAGGATTTAGAACCTTAAGTTTATCGAGACACCATCGGAGACGCCACTATTGATTCAGAGGCCTCGGTGCGGGCGCTGCGGACCCTTAGCCCTCGAGACACTTCTGTCGTTACGAAGAGGAATCTCGGGCCGAACATTCGAGCCCCTCCCGAAGGGGAGCTCTTCGGATTGGGTTGGACTCGAGTGCGCAGTGTGTTCCCGACACCCGCTGGAGATTGGTTACGGCCAGCCCTCGGCCTTCCGGATAGGGCAGAGGTTGCCTAAAGCGTCCAGAGGACTAGCCTGCAGAGCCAGTAGTAGATGTGTTAGATTACCAGGAGGTCACACCGAGGTTTTCGGTAGTCTACCCGAAGGGGTTGACGCTCGTATGTGACGTATCCACTTGCACCTGTCTTCAGATGGGGGGGGTCTTAGACTGAAGGTATTGCACCAAATAGCACCCCGAAGTTTTCTATCGCTTCCGGGTTGATAGAGGCCGGGTCTTAGGACTTTCGGGTTGACCTCATTGTACAAGTCGACATTAGCTCAGGACGTTAGGAGGGACCTTACGAAACGTGATCTAGGTAAACAGTAGCAATATATTTTGGACTAGAGATTATATTAATTTTATGCCTCATTGTATCACAGTCCTTATATATAGGAATTGTTTAACATGTTTGTTTTCTCAAAAACTACTCCAAATATTTTAATTAAAACACGACATGTGTATAGCCCCCTGTAAGTGAGGGGATTCCTTCCCTACAGCTCCCCTTCACCCACCAGTCCGTGGTGCTGATGCTACGGACACCTAGCACTCGTGGTACCTCTGACGTTACTAGAGGAACCTTGGGCCGAACATTTGAGCCCCTCCTGGAATGGGAGTTGCTCGGATTGGGTTGGACTTGAGGGACAGTGTTTCGCGATATCCGTGAGAGATCCGCTACGTCTCCGGACGAGGCTGAGGGAAGCCACGGGTACAAGCCTGCATAGGCAGTAGTTGTGCAAGATTACCAGGCGGCCTACCGATGTTAAACGGTAGCCTTCCTCTTTGGGGTATGTGAAATGGGTTAAGGTATGTCATAATGTGGATGAAATAAAACAATACTATTGGAATAGTGTACACTAACGGAAAAAAAATTGAAAGAATTATAATTGAAGACAATGGGATGGAAATAGTGATGATGGCAGTGATTCAACAAAAGAAGATATGTCAAACCTGGAAGAAATAAAATATGATTAATGGCAAAATTGTTTAACTCTGTTAAGCTGTGTATAAGTGAAAAAACCTTCTGTAACTAGAGTATTTAATTTGTTGGAGACTAACTTCATGGCTTCCCTAAATAGCGACGCATGAAACAAGCATTCGGGTGACCCTTGAGGGAGTGAAGTAATCGCAGTGAGATATCACTGCTATTGAAGACCAGGGAAAACAAGTAAGAGACTCTCATCAGAGCTGTCAGTTAAATATTTCATCGTTCAAGTAGAACTGCGTGGCCAAAAGCAGCTAAAGGCAAGGAAAGCGTGATATTTTTCCAAACCCTGCTACTAGTCATGCTTTGATAGAAACTTGTTGCATACCTCAAGGTACTATAATTATTCAGCAAAATTTATGAACCAGGTTTTGTGTTATTGAAATCTTACAATGAAAAACAATTAGAAAAATTGTAGCATATATATTTAGTTCCGAAGGCTTCTATTCTCGTATAGAATTACGTTTGTGGTCAAATTTCTGTCAAAATATAATCTAATTTCTGTTTACTTTCATATTGTTAAATGCAAACTAAGTTAAAGGATATGCAAAGAGTATAAATGTAGTTCCCATTAAAAATATGTAAATAGTTTCGAATTTTCTTCACTGCGGCAGCATATTACTGGTGGCGCGATCTGTGGACAGGAAGACGAGGTTGAAACATTAGCATCTGTTGTTTCTCAACTAAAGTTGCCTCCTGACGGTTAATTGAGAACTAAAGCAGCGTGACATTGAACATTAGGCTTAAAGAGTATTTTAGAAATATCAAGAACAGACAAATCGGCAGTAGGGTACCATTTATGCAATAAGCATCACGATATAGAACAAGAAATACATTTATTAAAAAGTATTCAGGGCTCGTGGTCATAAGAGAAAGAGGCAGAGAGAGGCTCCGGATTGCTCAGTCTATTGTTGTTGCCCAGCATTATTGAAACAATTGCTGGTGGTTATAATTACCGCGCAGGTGTTAGAAGAGCAGTTGTATGATGGTTATTGTGACAGTCGAAGTTTGAAGTGCACTGAAGTAACTTCTTTAACCGATACCACCTTGTAGATGGTTGATAGTTAATTTCACGCCTTTTTACTGCAACAGAAGTGGTTTTATATTTCTGAAAGACGGATTCCCGAACTACGTAATCCACAGATTCTCAATATTATCCTAATTTTCGGGTGTTAGTTATCTGTGTTGCTACAGATAACAGTAATAATTATTTATGTAATAAATTTTATTGCAGTCAAATGGCCATACAATAAGGGCTCAACTGCAAATTATTCAGTTTTGCGTACTGACGCCTTGGTTCACATAGTCTTTGATTTGGCTCTTTTCCTGCAAAGTTCTATGTGGTAACGTTCACATCTTTGTCCACAAAAGTTCCACTCACTCGTATCTGCTGGCTCATGGTATAATGCAGTCTTACAGATGAGATGATGGAAACCAAGTACCACCATTCTAGTAAACAAGTGCTCAATCCAAAGCTGGATGTGGTCAACGCGCTTGATCCAATAAACCTTGTGAAAGCAAGTTGAATGTCAGGTGCAGTCAAAATTTAAGAAAGATGTAGCATGGAAAAGTAATTGTACAGCTCAGACGTTATAAAAAAGCACTGTCTACAACTGGATTCATACCTTGAAATTAAGTTACAAAAATTGTGACTTATATATTTATTTCAGATGACTTCCATTTTCAAACAGAATTACTTGTTCGGTAAAATTTATGTTAAAATATATTCTAATTACTGCTTCAGTTCACAGAACTAAACGGAATAAACTTAAGGTATAGGTAAACAGTATAACTACAGTTGAATTTAAAACTTTGTAAATAATCTCAAATTTTCATCACCGTGGTAGGATATTACTGGTGGAGCCATCTGTGGACTGGAAGACGAGGTCGGAACATTAGCATCTGTTGTTTCTCAACTAAAGTTGTCACCTAGCGGTTAATTAAGAGCTAAAGGAGCGTGTCATTACAACATACATGGTAAGCATCCATAAAACTTGTAACGTCTGTGTGTCGATTAAACATTAAACTGGGCATTTAGATTCAGTGACTTGCAAGAAATTTTCTATGTAATTTGCAGTCTCACACAACAGGTCCTTAGGTGTAACATTGTCCTAAAATTAACACAAATTTAAGAAGAATTAGTGCTCGATGCTCTATATATTGCTAGTGTTTATCACCGCAGGGCTACAAAACGTTTCCATAAGAACGTATAAATTTGACCCCGCACGGCAAATTCAATGTACTTCTTTTAAAATCTTGTAATTAATACAAAGTAAAACCCCACAGACAAAAACTCAAGGATGCACCGGATAAACTGCAAAGACTGTCAACTCTTACATTGTCAAAACAAAAAGTAAGTTGAACATTAGGCTTAAAGTGCGTTTTAGAAACATCAAGAACAGTAACATTGGCAGTAGCGTACCATTTATGATATGAGAATCACGATATAGAGCAAAGTGTTCAGGGTGCAACTGCATTAACCACGCAGTATGGAGAAAAACTGTCCAATTTTGACGCCACCTTTGAAGAGAACCTTAAATGAAATGTGTAGTGTTTAAAGCCCGCTTTTAGTAAACGCGGCACCGCAGGCTGTGACACTGATGTTACAAGAGATGAAGATGCAATGGTGGAATGAGATGTCGGAGGAAACCGGGGATCCCGGAGAAAACTCGCCCCAGCAGCGTGTTGTCAACCTCAAATTTTACTTTTTGGTGGCATAGGACAGAACCCGGGTACTTTTGGTGAGAGCAGAGAGGTTTAACCACTCAGCCACGCCGCGAAACTGAGATTCAGAACCTTAAGTTTATCAAGACACCAAATGAGACGCCCGTATTGCTTCAGAGGCCTTTGTGCGGGCGCTGCGGGCCCTTAGCCCTCGAGGCACTTCTGTCGTTACGAAGAGGAACCTCGTGCCAAACATTAGAGCCCCTCCCGAAAGGGAGATGTTCGGATTGGGTTGGACACGAGGGGGCAGTGTGTTCCCGACACCCGCAGTAGATTGGATACGGCTAGCCCTCAGCCACCCGGATAGGGCAGAGGTTGCCTAAAACGTCCCGAGGACTAGCCTGCAGAGCCAGCGGAAGATGTGTTAGATTACCAGGAGGCCACACCGAGGTTTTCGGTAGTCTACCCGACGGGGTTCACACACGGATGTGGCGTATCCACTTGCACCTGTCTTGAGATTGGTGGTCCTTAAAAATGAAATATGTAGTGCTTAACGCCCGCTTTTACTACATACGACACCGTAGGCGGTGACACTTGTGATACATGAGATGAAGGTGGAGCACCGGAGGAATGACATGGCGGGGGAAACCGGAGGTCCCGGAGAAAACCCCATCGCCGTGTTGTCCCCCACAAATCTCAGTTTGCGGTCACCTGGGATCAAACCCGGGCCGCCTTGGTCTGAGCCAAGTGGTCTAACCACTGAGCCACGGCGCGGCCAGGGTCCTTAGACTGAAGGTATTGCACCGAAATTTTCCATGGCTTCCGGGTTGATAGGGGTCGGGATCTTTGGGCTTTCGGGTTGACCTCATTTTTAAGTCGACATTAGCTGAAGGACATTAGGAAGGTTCTAACGAAACGTGATCTAGGTAAACACTAGCAATATATGTTCGACTAGAGATTATATTAATTTTGTGCTTCATTGTATTATAGTCCTTATATATGGCAATTGTTTAACAAGTTTGTTTTCTGAAAAACTACTCCAAGGATTTTAATTAAAACACGACATATGTATAGC
The DNA here is from genome assembly GCA_030765055.1 of Mantis religiosa. NCBI lineage: Eukaryota > Metazoa > Arthropoda > Insecta > Mantodea > Mantidae > Mantis > Mantis religiosa. The sequence goes on along the minus strand of CM060953.1, from coordinate 17,441,524 downwards.
CCCCGTAGGGGAGGGGATCTGTCCCCTTCAGCTGCCCTGGTGCGTACGCTACGGACACCTAACACTCGTGGTATCTCTGACGTTACTAGAGGAACCTCGGGCTGAACATTCGACCCCCATCCTGAATTGGAGTTGTTCGGATTGGGATGGTCTCGAGGGACAGTGCTTCCCGATACCCGTGGGAGATCGCGTACGTCTCCGGACGGGGTTGAAGGAAGTCATATATTCCCGCGTACTAGCCTGCATAGCTAGTAGGTGTGCTAGATCACCAGGCGTCCCTATCGAGGTTAATCGGTAGTCTTCCTCTGTGGGTTTTGCGCGCGTAAGTGTTATATCCACTTCCATTCCGTCTTGAGTCCACATGACTAGAGGAGCGGCTTGTTATTCTCTAGGACCTGCCCTCTGGAAAGCCCCACAGAGGCGCCGGGCGCACATAATGCTTCCTGTTATTGTTCATTCCAATGTCATTTAAATATCTTTTCGCTGTAAAAATTAGACATCGGTACATGTATAGACCAGTTCGATGTAGTTCATAAATATCATATAGATCTACAGAAACAATGGAAACAAGATAGGTAAGGAAATCATAAGAGATATTTTGCATCTACGCTACCGATCCGGGATGCAAAACTAAACAGTGGCACTACCGCTCTTAGGGCACAACAATTGCACTATTCAGGTGTTCAAAAGGGTTCAGATCACAATTCAATTTATACCATGAAAGAAAGTTAGAAAGTTGGTTGTTTATATATTTAATACAGATGACTTCCATTCTCATACAGAATTACTCCTTTGGTCAAATTTATGTCAACATTTATTCTAATTACTGTCAACTTTTTTCAGTGAAACGTGAAAGAGGTATGAGCATTCCCCTCGTTCAATTGTTTGTCACCCTGGTGGTTATTTAAGGACTAAAAGAGCGTGTAATTTAAAGTACATAGTACATAGCTCTATAACTTTTTACGTATATGTCGGTTAAATAGTAAACAGGTCAATTAAGTACAGAGGTTTGCATGAAGTTTTAATGACATTTGCCCTCTCGGATAACAGTTCCTTATGTGTGACATTTTTCTAACTTAGGGAACTAAACTGGGCATTTAAATTTCCTGCCTTGCAAGAGCTTTTCAATGAAACTTGCGCTCTTGGACAACAGGTCCGTATGTGTGTGTGTGTGTATGCGTGTGTGTGTGTGTGTGTGTGTAGTGTTTAACGCCCGCTTTTTCTACATACGGCACCGCAGACGGTGACACTGATGATACATGATATGAAGATGGAGCACTGGTGGAATGAGATGGCGGGGGAGACCGGAGGTCCCGGAGAAAACCCGCCCCAACGCCGTGTTGTCCACCACAAATCTCACTTTGCGGTCGCCTGGGATCGGACCCGGGCCGCCTTGGTGAGAATCCAGCGGTCTAACCACTGAGCCACGGCGTGGCCTTAACAGGTCCTTATGTGCAACATTCTTCCAATATTAGTATAAATTTGATTCGTATGGAAACGACGACACGGAGAGAAAGAGTGAGAGAAACGCCGAAATAAAGAGGCAGAAGTGCGCCAAGCCGCGACTAGGCTGGCGCGTGCTAGCGCTTGCCGAGAGGGAAAGAGATGGAAATAGTCTGGATAATTCTTCCCTTTCTCTCGCCATCGTGAAAGATCGTGATACTTCGACAGGTTTCGAGAAACGATTGTTGTGTTATAAATAAGAGAAAAGCGGACTCAACTGCCAGTCAGTATATGGAGTTTTGCTGCAGTGTATGGACATTTGAATTGTTTCGAGTTGAGAACTGGTAATTGTGTAGTAATTTGAAGGTGAAATGTTTTGTTTGTTTTCGTGTGGTGGGGCCCTGAGAGACTGTGTGTGTCTGTTGCTTCAAAGGACTGTACAAATGGTTTCTACGGAAATAAAGAGCATTTTGAACTTCTACAAATCTGACTTTAAAATTTTACCAACCCACAAAGTGACAACACAAAGGAGAAGCCTACAGACCAAAGCTCAGGTGTGTACCTGATAAACTGCAAAGACAGACAACATTTACAATGTCAAAAACCTAAAGGAAGTTGAACATTAGGGTATTTTAGAAACATCAAGAACAGACAAATCGGCAGTAGGTACCATATATGGAATGAGAATCACGATATAGAACAAGAAATCCGCATATTAAAATGGTTCAGGGTTCAGCTGAATTAACCACGTTGGAAAAAAGTATGATGGAAAACTAAAATTTCCACATCACTTTCTAAGAGAACATGAAATGTAATGTGTTTTATTTAACGCCTGGTTTCAATGCATTAATGGAGGAAAAAATGAAAGAATTATCATTGATGACAATGGGGTGGAAACAGTGAGGAGGATGACAGTAATAATGACTCAACAAATGAAGATAAGTCAGGCGTAGAAGTTTTAAAATAAGTAAAAGGCAAATTATTTGACTCAGTGTTACGTTGATGCAAGTGAAAAAGCTTTCTGCAATAAGAGTATTTAATTTTTTGGAGATTGAACGACTTCCCTGAGTAGCGACATATGAAATAAAGCATCCAGTGACTCTTGAGAGGGTGAAGTCATCGCAGTGATCACTGTCACTGAAGTCCAGCGAAACAGGTAAGTCATTCGCATCAAAGATTTCATTTAAATATTACTGTGTTCAAGAACACTGGCATGGCTAGAAGCATAGTAAGCGCGAGTTTTTGTAATTTCATTCCAAACTCAATTAGCAGTCAAGCTCTGATCGCTCCTTTTGCTAATTTTATCTTGGAGCTAGTATTTCTCAGGGTACTATGATTGCACAACAGTAACGTTTACAAAGCCAACTACGCTATTATGCATCTAAATTACGAATTATAGTCCAAGTCCAAGTCGTGTACTGACAGGCTGTTAACAGCCAGAAGGTTTTTGCTGCGTACCCACCCAGGTTTTGGGTCTGACCGCAGGTTGTTAATTTTGATGTTTGTAGGATGATGTGATATTTTTGTTGAAGAAAATTTTTGTTGAGGTAGCTTTTTGCTCCTCTTTAATTTTGTGCAGGATGCCAAACCGCTTTTTTGTTTACACCCTGGTGTTTTATTTTTCTAAAATGGGGTAAATTTAGTAGCCGAACAGCTCTTTTGGAGGTTTGTAATTTAGGTTATGCTGCTGTAAGGATTAACTCCTTTGTTACCTCGGATGCCCGCAAGTCATACGGGGTACCCGGTAAAGGCTGAATCGGCGGCTCGCAGCGTCGTAGTCTCCTAGAGACCGAACCAGGGCGCTTCTATGAGCTGGAATTTTATCATAAAATTTTGTTGCCCGGCGTCTAATTTCGTCGTCCACGTATGGGAGAAGGGAAGCTTCGTGAAGCAACCTCACGGGAAAAGAACGGCCTACAGAATAGATGGCTCGGAGTCCTCTATTCTGTGCACGCTGAAGGTATGCTATCCAGCTATCGGCAGCCATGCCCCAGATTTCACAGGCGTACAACATAAGTGGGATTATCAGCGCTCGACGGAGGTGTAGCTTTAAGCGGACTGGCATCGAGCGCGAACCCAGCATTGGGTACAGAGAGGCAATAGCCCCCTGCACCCGTGCCGATAGTTCCCTGATGTGTCCGCGGAAAGTTAGGCCTCTATCAAGTTGAACGCCCAGGTACTTGATGGAATTAGTCCACTCTGTCCTTCGGCCCCTGAAGTGGAAGTTTGGTCGGTCAGCGGGGGTGTGGCGCTTCGTAAAAAGAATGGCGTGGCTTTTGTCCGGATTTACGGACATCCGCCAACGCCTGCACCATTCTTGTGTGAGACGGAGGTGTCTCTGAATTGGGTTGAAGGCTCTGAGTATATGTCTGTTTTTGCAGAACAACAACACGTCGTCAGCGTATTGTGCCATTTCGAACTGTGGTTGAGTTGGAAAATCTGCCATGAAAACACTAAATAGTGTGGGGGATAGTACAGCGCCTTCGGGGACTCCGCCTCTCACGGGTCTCAGTGTAGATGTTTTCCCCGCTACTGTGACTTTAAATGATCTGTGCCTGAGAAATCTGTGTAGGATGTTGATTAGCTGTGTAGGTAGCCCCAGTTGGATAAGTTTGAAGATGAGACCGGCATGCCATGTCGTGGAGAAGGCCTTTTCGACATCCAAAGATACCACTGCCGTGAAGGCGCGTTCCTGGAAACCCAGGGCCGCTGTCTCCACCACACGTAGCAGCTGTTGGGTAGTCGAGTGCCCAGGACGAAATCCGAACTGGTGGTCAGGAATAGCTTGAACATCTCCCAAGATGGGAGTCATTCGGGTTAGGATTAACCTCTCGAATACCTTCGAGAGGGTAGAAAGGGGGCTTATGGATCGGTAGCTGGAAGGATGTACAGGATCCTTCCCAGGCTTCAATATACATATCACCCGAGCCTCTCTCCACTCGCGAGGAAAGTGCCCCAAGGTGATGCACATATTGAAGATCCTGGTTAGGAAAGAACGGCATTGAAGGGAAGGTGACGAAGCATGAGGGGTGTCAGCCCGTCCGGTCCCGCCGCCTTGTTTGGTTTGAGGCGTTTGAGTACGCCTTGGACTTCACTGGGGCGAATGATGGGAAGTCGTTCCGCTTCTTCGGGAGGATGTTGAAAAAGTCGGTGTACCTCCCAACGAACGGGTTCGGAAAAGTTGTCGTCCTGGGGGTCCTCTCTCGGACATAGAGTGCGGTCAAGATAGTCAGCGAACGCATTTGCTTTGGCTTGGGGTTCATAGTCGAGGCCTTGGGTGCCATGGATGGGTGAGGTGTATTGACCTTTGCGAGTCCTAAGGGTTCTGGCGATACGCCACACGTCGCCATTTACAACGCGCAGTCTGGCCATTGTGTCCTCCCGCGCTTGCACCTTGTGCTCACGCAGTCGGACCCTGACCAGTCGACGTAAACGTCGCAAGAGCGCGCGATTATGTGGCGTGCGGTGTCGCTGGTACAGTCTCCTTACCGCCCAGGAGCGGCGGATAAGAAGGGTGATGTCTAAAGGAAGAACGTCTGGATGAAGAGGTGCAGGTCCGTGAACTGTTAGATTTTTGGCAGTTCGCGTCAGGATAGAAGTGAATGATGAGATTGCCCTCTCAATGTCCGGGATGTTTGTATCTTTTGGGTTCGGTGGAATGGAAGTGCGGAGGCAGCTCCTTACGCCTTCCCAATCGACTTCTCGCGTTTGAAGCGAGATGTCATGACTGGCAACCCTAGTGTTGATTTCTGTCAGCACCGGATTATGGTCAGAATGAAGTGCGTTTAGTGACGTAAGAGTGAGATGAAATGGAAAAAGCTTTGTGATTGCGAAGTCAATGACAGATGGCAGTCCTCCACCTCGCGGGTAGTGCGTTGGTTGCCAGGGACCCTGCACCTGAAGCTGTGGGTCTCCATCTATTAGGCGAATTGTTTGATTGCCTCTTGCAGCTGCCCGACGACCACAATGCCAACGCTGATGTTTTGCATTGAAGTCCCCGGCCATGATAGCACTTGGGTGTAAGTTTAGGATAGATAGATAGTCGTTTGGAACGAACTGCCGGTTGGGGGGGTGATACACAGAGACCACCAGGACCTCAGTTCCGCCAAGGTCAAGACAGATTGCCGTGGCCTCTAGGGTTTGAAGAGGAGGGAGCTGGATGGGTTTGTGGACTACATTTTGCCGAACAAGTACCGCTGTACCACCGCCAGGGCGACCTTGGCGATCCGTGCGATGGCAAATGTAGCCCGGAATGCGGAAACGGGTGTCTGGACGGAGATGCGTTTCGCTGACTAGGATGACGTCTAGGGCATTTGCTCGAGCGAACTGCAATAGCTCGCCCCCCGGATCAACCAGGCCACACGCATTCCAGAATGCGAAGCGAAAAGAGGTACGAGACCTTGTTCGATTCGCCATTCTGTGATTGCTGGATACCAGTTGACAGTAGGTCAAGTCCCTCCATTGCAGCCAGCATCTTGCTTGCCGGGTCTGAGGCGCAGAAGAACTTCACTAAGATCTCACAGATCTTTTGTCCATGTGATTGCAGCAAATTCTGCAACCACCTAAACATCTCCGTGAGATCCAGGGAAGCCGTTAGTTGGGTGGAGCTCATGGTAGAAGACACTATGTTGGTGTTGGCTGGGGAGGATGACCTAAGGGGAGCAGGCCTACCTCGAGGCCTTTCGTCCCTCAACTGTCTAGGGGGCATAGGTTCGCTATGCGCAACCACCTCAGTCGGGTTCTCGGGTTGGGTAGACAGTCTCCTCTCATTGAGGTCTGGTTTAGAAGCTGCGCTTCTTGGGACTGGGGCCCGTGTTTGTTTGTGTTTCTGTGTGGGTGCTGGTGTTTTCCCACGAGACTCTTTTGGGGTGTCAGAGGATCTTTGCACAACTTCAACAAAAGATGGGCGCCGTTCAACCTGCTGACGGTCTTCATTTGGTGGCTGCCTGCTGGATGTCGTAGCCTTGGAGACTGAGGAAGGGAGAGCCCTGGTCTCTTCTCTGGCTGGCGCTGTTTGAAGTGTCCTTTCCTGTGCCGGTCTTCTGGCAGCTATAACCGCCTTCCTTGTTAGGCAGCCGCCATAGCAGGCAATATGCGCACGTTTGCAGTTTGCGCAAGTGGGCGCATCGGTAAGCGACCTCGGACACGCCTTCTTTTCATGAGGTCCTCCACACCGCCGGCAACGCTGCATTCTGCGGCAAAACCTGCTGGAGTGGTTAAACCCCAGACAATGGTGGCACTGAGGAGGGCCGCCAGAGCTCCTGACGGCCTCGACCTTTACCCGGAGGTAACAAATTGCTTTGATACTATCTATCTTTGCCTCCGGGTCGTTGTACCGCTCTACTATCACCAGATAGAGAGGGATGGGGATGGGGCCAGGCTGACCTTGTGGTCCTGGCTTGGTCAGCTGCCTGACCAAGCGCGGTGTTATACCCTGTCGGGTGAGGTCATCGCTGATTTCGCTTACCGGTGTATCCACTGGTAGTCCTCTGATCACCCTTTTTAAGTCTCGTGCCTTGTCCAGGCCGAAGGTAAAGTAGGGGATCTTCTTCCCCTCGAGTGCCCTGAGGAGCAGCTGGTAGTCCTCTATGTTTGTCGCCTTGAAAACAAAGCGGCTCTTCCTCCTCGTCACCTCGCATTTATTCGAGAGGGATGGCATTACTTCCTTTAGGAAGCCTACCGACCCCCGGAAATCATCCACGATGATGGGAGGAATATGCCGCTTAGGTGGGGTTCGCTGGCTGGTAGCATCAGTCTTCAGGACGTTTGACTGTCCCTTCTTCCTCCTTGAGGTTACCTCCTGGAATTCCGCCTCATCGACGTCTGTGGAGACGTCCGAGGAGCTAGTCTGGAAGTCCTCTTCCTCCATCCTGGAGGACGAATTCTCTGGAACCGCAGCTCCATGGAAATATTCTCCTTCTGAATCTGAGGAGTCGTTTGATGAATTTTGGCCTGAACGAGAATTTTTATCCCGGGAAGGTCCCTGGTCGGTGGCCTGTTCTGCTATAGCCAAACGTTTTACAGCGCCATATCCGCCTTCTTTGCGTTGTCGGCGCTGCCTTTTGGTTCCTGTAACAGTGGTTTTTACCCTGTCTACAGGGTGAGTCACACCAGTGCTCCTGCTTGGTTTGGCATCCTGTGATGGATGTTCCGATGAGGGATGGGTGGTGGGTTGGTCAGAACCCTCACCTGGTGTGGGCATTTTGCCCTGCACCAAGGTGCAGTTTACAGCTAACCTTAGGCTATTAACTTACCTGGCAGTACAGGCTGCAAAACTGCGTGAAACACAGAGGACCGGACAATTAAGCGCCTTTAAAACCACCTTTCGGTGTTGGCTGTGGCCTTGTGTTTCCCTGTCTGCTCTGATTGTGTGTTTTCTATTAGGTTGTCGCTCGCTCGCACGCTGTTGCTGCTGCTCTCTTCTGGAGATTTGCCGGGAGCTTCCCGAGGGTCCCTCCCGATGGCGGCAAATGCTGACTCCAAATCTCTGGATGCGCTGGCAACTCTCGCAGGCGATGTTTCCTCTTCGGCGTCTCGAAGCGGAATCCCGTGCCCACCCATTTTAAAATTGTAATTTATACGTTTAAGTCAAAAGACTTCCATTCTCATACGGATTTTTTTTTCGGACAAATTTTTAGCAAAATGTATTCTAATTACCATTTAATTGTATAGATTAAAAGCAAATAGGTCTAATGTATAAGCAAAAGGTATATATACAGTTCCTGTTAATTATTTGGAAATAATTAGAGATTTTCTTCACCGGAGTAAGTTATTACAGGTGGAGCCATCTTTGGACGGCAAGACTAGGTTGGAAGTGAATTATCTGACAATATGTTTAAGAATTAATGTTGCTCTCCGGGCGGTTAACTAAGAACTAATAGAGCGACTCTTTATGACGTACGTAGTACGTATTTATAGAACATACGTTCGTCTGTATGTCGGTTAAATACTAAACTGGACATAGGCAAGCATGTACTTAATGAGGGAGCATTATGACGTCTGAGAAATAATATTTTGGAAAATAATTGTTGGAATACATATTGGACCGAATCCCTTTTTGCGACTGGCGGCGTACTCGCTAAAAGTGTTCGCGCAGCTTGTTTACACAAAGGAACTGATAGACAGAGAGTGTGGAAATAAAGAGCCTACAAAAACAGATAAATATAGCGCGAGATAAAAGACTTACTGATACAGATAAGTGAGGTCATTGGAACATTCTGGTGACGTCTTGATTGTTTTATAGAACATTCGATTTGTTGTTTGTTCCAGAAATATCTAGTGATTGTTACAGAAGAGTCTCGAATTATCAGTGAGGTATTTAAGTAAGTGACGACTCACGAAGAGGCAGTCGTAAACAGAGCAGTAGGGGTAAACAATTGTAGAGTATTGTAACGAGAGCAGATGTAGTAAACAGATGTAATCAGAACGCTGTTGTTGTGGTCATTGACCTTGGTAGATTGTGATTGTGTATGTGACGTAACGAGACTGCTGTAAAAATAGAACAGAGCGTATTTCTACAGAAATAAAGAACATTTGGAACATCTGCAACTTGGAATTTTGATTCTACGAACCCACAGAGTCACAATATATGGATCCAATCATAACTGCTACGATCTAAGAGATGAATATGTATCTGCTTTCAGATGTTTAAATATACCAAATCAGTCAAATCCTTACACTGAAGCGGACATAGTTTCACATTGTAAATCAGCGACTTTCTACTGTAATTCTGGTTTAAGCTTATGTAAATCTATTGCAAGAGAGATTAGCAAACAGAACAAAATCATTTTCCATGGATTTAGAATCACTGAATCGCCTTACTTGAGGTTCGCTCTTTACTTTATCTAAGAGGCCTGTATATTTCTTCAGTTTTGTTTCAGAAATATTGGGAAGATATCTTAGACAAGTAAACTGATGAAACTCTTTCTTCATCAGATTGGATTTCCATACATCTGTCATGTTTACCAATGATGTAACCATGTAATACATATTGTCACCCAATTAGCGGAAGGTATGGCGGCACAGCTGTGAGGAAACCAGGGGGTGGCCGAGCCACGCCTCCCATTAGTCTCTGTCACTAACTGAAGGGTGATTAAAGGAATGTCACTCGTCCCTGGACGTTTCTCTCCCCTTCTCCTATCATCTGGAATCTTCGCCTGGGAACTAGAAAAGCCGAGAAGACGGCGGGATGCCTATAAAAACGGCTGCAGCTAGTCAGAGGTTTAGTGTGAGTGAGGAGACAGTCGCAGGTCTTGGTGTAAGAGTTAGTCAGTGACGTGTTAATGAACGAGAAGATTGTGCAACGGAAGACTGTACGTAACTGTATATGTGTATCGGAGTTTACGTAATCGCGAGGACAAGTGAAATTGTAACGGACGAACTGGTGAATTGTAATTTTGTGCAGCACGTAATTCTGTGTAATTGGCAAGAGTTTAACTGTAAGTCGGTGGAAATAAAGAACATTTTTGAGTGGTGAAATTGGACTTTTCATTTCACGAACCACAAAGTCACAATATGAACTATCTTGTGGAACTTTCTATGAAGATGACGACTAAGATTATGAAATGTTGAGAAATATCAGTGAGGAAGGTTAAACGACTTAACCAATCACGAGGTCATTAATGTAAGTACACTGGGAGATAATTACAGGAAATATTTTCAGAGCAAACAGAGATATCTTATAGAAGTAATGCGTGTGTTGGTTCATATGTGGAAGTGACGGCTGAAAGGTTCTAAAGTACCAGTGCGACACTGCAAGTGATAGTAGCAGTTGAGTACATAACACACGAAAGTAAAGAGACTTGCAGGAGCACTCCCTCTGGTGAAATAGCTATAACATTAGCATTCAACTGAAACATCAAGGCTTCGAGTCTGCGCTTTTCCTGATAGTTTAATTTTTTCATTCTTTGTTTGGTACTTTGCTTATGTTTCGTCCAAGCTGTTAATTTTTGATTGAATTTGCATATTTTACGGAGTAATTTGACTTTGTTGTTCAATTAACTACAATTGTTTCTAACAAATGTTAAATCCTGCTTAATACCTTAAAATGTTCTACATCTAAATTGGAGATGGCTTAAAGGATGAACGAACTTACATAAAGTAAAAGTAAATGCAACTCTTTACATCAGGTTTATACAAACTGCTCGAAATGGCGACTGCGTTTTCAGTGAAAAGTTGACAGTGGCGGACATATGACTGTCATACTCTGTACAAAATTCCTTATACCTTTCGAATAGTTTCACGTGTTGCTATTATTAGGGAGTTAGACTTTCTTCTGAGAATATATTGAAAAAAGAAAGAACTTAACTACATTGTAGGACCCGAACCAATGATATTTGGAGTAACAATCTTCGCTATTATGTATTGGACCATCAGGACTGTTAAAGAAACATAAATACAGAGGGCTACATTATACAAGAAGGTAGTTAATCGCTGTACAGTGTCGCACTGGCAGGTGATTAGTCCCAGTTTTGAGATATTAGAGACATTAACTCTTGAAAACGCCAGTAGCGAGTTAATTCGCGAAGCAGTTTTAAAGACATTCCCATCTAATATTTTAATCCACCTTGGTTAAATACCAATTTATCAGCATCTGTTACCAATTAGGTTTAAAGAAATTAACTGCTTTATGCTTAGTTGCAGACTATGCATTGTCTATCCTAACTTGTTTATATTAGTCACGTATACAATACCATCGTCTAGAACTGCGGTAACTATGGAAACAAAGTAGCTAAGAAAATCATAAGAGATATTTCAGTAATTCCTACCTTAAAGGACAAAATGAATTGTTTAGCGTCAACATCGCCAGGAAGACATCTGACACGCTGCGGGAATGTCACAATAAATGTATACAAGTAAATATTGACTTTGAACGCCTAAGTAATATTTTATGTTTCCTAGTTGTTTTATTGCTACAGATAATAACAATATTTAATGTAAGCTTTAATAAACTTTATGAAAGCTATTCAAAGTCGAAAGCTGCAGTCAAAGCCCACGAAACATTTTATATCCACAAGTACTAACGGTATTAAATTATACGATCATTTGAGTAAAGTAAAAGGAACGCATCTATAGCAATTACGAGCAACTTGATTGCGAGTTTTCTTAATTTCATTTAGAGTCCTATTACTAAGCATACTGCTATCCAACAGTGGCAAAAATTGCGAACTTAGAATTGAACCAACTCACAGAGGAAATAACTAATAATTGTAGATAATATACTTAAATTACAAGACTTTCATTCCCACACAGAAATATTTTTTTCGGTCACATTTCTAACGAAATGCATTCTAAGTATTGTTTATCTTCATAAGGCCGAAACTAAATAAACCTAAGGGATATGCAACAGTAGAAATATAGTTCGTTTTAAAACCTTGTAAATAATTATCAATTTTCTTCATCACGGCAAGATATTACAGGTGGAGCCATCTATGGACAGCAATATGAGCTTGTAACAGAATACTGTCTTGTCAATTTGCTTGTCAGGCAAAGTTCCTCTCCTGACGGTTAATGAACACAGCGTTTTCTGTAAATGTGCAAAATAGCAGTTTCATGTATAAGTCCCGCAATGTTCCCCCAGTTTAGTTGACTGTAATGTGCTATGACAGTCATACGCGTATTAAATGTTCATAAACAAATCAATATTGAAATTATGTTAAGTTTTTAATCGTAATGTTAATTCCTAATTTACCCCTTAACTCGGTGCTAGGAATAGATAATGTTTCTTACCATAATACAAAAGTAGATAAACCTCCAACGTCAAGTTCCTTAAGAAGAGGCAAGCTTTCTCAGTTACAAATTCACAATATTCCAAGTGATGACGCTAGCACGAAAAGAAAATTGTATGATTTATTTCCAGCTAACAAACCGACTCAGAAAGACACTTTGATTGACCAATTATTGTCATGCAACCATAAGGCTTCCTCCGTAATATCCGCATCTGAAAACCATAGAATTAATATGGACAGATCCCGAACAATGGCATGCTTCCAGAAATGTGAGTTTTAAAATTATAATTAAAGACAATGAGATGGAAATAATGATGATGGCAATGATTCAACAGACGAAGATGTGTCAAACGTAGAAGAAATAAAAGTATGATGAAAGGCAAAATTGTTTAACTCTGTTAAGTTGTGTGTAAGTGAAACACCTTTCTAGAACTAGAGTATTTAATTTGTTGGAGACTAACTGTACGGCTTCCCTAAATAGCGACACACGAAATAAACAATCCAGTGACTCTTGAGGGAGTGAAGTGAGATATCACTGCTATTGAAGACCAGGTAAAACAAGTAAGAGACTCGCATCAAAGCTTTCACTTAAATACTTCAGTGTTCAAGAAGCACCTATTCCGGATTCCTGTACATTGTGGACGTTGTGCGGGAGATATCCCACAACTTCTACAGTAAGCTAGACTCCCATCCTAATAACCTGGTGAACACCCTTGTCCGTTACGACACAAGGGTTTCTCGCCGCCGAACGTGCTACCGGTTACCCAAAGATGCTTTGGATAACCAGAACTAAACAGGGCCACTTTCCCCTGACTCCACACCTGGGCTTGTTAAGTCCCATACCTGAACATTAGTTCGTTCCCTCTATCCTGTCAAGCGGATTGTGCTCAGATGCTTCACAGGCAGCCGGAAGCGCTCAGGCAGCTCTGGGCGCACACCTCTCACGGGGCAATAGCGCCCATTTAAGGCTAGACATAACACTGCCCAAGACAATCGCCTGAGACACACGACAAATCTGTTATGCTTCCCAGTTAAAGCCGCACTAATCGGTCAGGTGCTGGGAAGCAAACACTCCGACCAGGTAAACCTGGACGACTCGTCGGCTCTGCTGGTCTCCTGGAAGCATTGCGTGGCCAATAGCAGCTACGGGCCGCAGAAGTGTGATATTATTCCAAACTCTTGTGTTAGAAACTTGTTGCAAACATCAAGGTACCATAACTGCACAGCAAAAATATTTATAAGTCAACTTCTCATCACTTCAAATCATACAATGAATACAACTGCAGAAAAGACACTCTTAAGAGACAAAAATTGCACAACATAAGTGTTTGAAAAGCTTCTATAATTCGTGGAATACCATGAAAAAAATTAAAAAGTTTGTGGTATATATATTTAATTCAGATGACTTCCATTCTCATACAGAATAACTTCTAAGGTCAAATTTATGTCAAAATACATTCTAATTACTGTTTACTTTCATTCTGTGAAACGCGAATAAACCCTATGCGCATACAGACATTTCACATACAGTTCGTTGTAAAACTTTCTGAATAATTACAAATTTTATTTACCGCGGTAGAATATTACAGCTGGTGCCATCTTTGGACGGCAAAACGAGGTATTTTCATTACCATCTTTCAATTGTTGTGTCAAACTGGCGGCTAATTAAGAAGTAAAGAGCGTGTCTTTATGACGTATATGCTTTATATTCATCAAAATGTGTGCGTCTGTGTGTCTGTTAAATACTAAACTGTACATTTACATTCACTGCCTTGCAAGAACTGTTCAATGGAATAAGCCGTCTGCACAACAGGTCCTTATTTGTAGCTTTTTTGAAAATTAGTATACTTTTGAGTCGAACTGATACTCGATGCTTCATATATTGCTAGCTTTTACCATCACAGGGCTACACACCTTTTGCAAAGGAACGCCTTTTCCTTCACCGAAGCTCCGCTTTAGAAGAGAACCTAAAATGAAATGTGTAGTGTTTAACGTCCGGTTTTGCTACATACGGCACCACAGGCGGTGAGACACTAATGACACATGAGTTGGAGTACTAGTGTAATGAGATGGCGGAAGAAAAACTGAGAAGCCGGTGAAAACTCGCCCCAGAACCGTGTTGTCCGTCACAAATATCACTTTTGCGTTCACTGCGATTGGAACCCTGGCCGCCATGGTGAGAGACGAGTGGTCTAACAACTCAAACACGGCGCGGCCAAAGTATCTGATTATCAAGTCAATCAAGGTAAAAGCACAGGCGCCGCTATCGCCCCCAATTAGTTTATCAGCTGAGGATATTAGGAAAGTCCTAAAGAAACGTGATAAAGGTAAACACAAGCAATATAGGGAGCATCGGGAGCAAGTTCGACTAAAAATTATATTAATTTTGTGCTTTATTTATTTTATTTATTTATATGACTATTTATTTTTGTAATTTTAGGTCCTACAACGTTAACTCATATCGCACGGTGAATGAGATTGGGGAAATGATACAGAAATGAGTCCGGGGTCCATTGACCTTAGAGCTACCCCACAATCGTCTTTAAGGATAAGGGAAAACCCCCAAAAAAACTTCATCCAGGTAGCTCACCGTGACCGAGATTGTAACTTGAACGTGAACTTTTAAACTCTTGACTGTGAGACAGACACGCCACCATCTACGTTACCGATGCGGGCTTTTGTGCTTCATTGTATCATAGTCCTTAACTCTTAGATATGTTTCAAAATGTTTGATCTTATCAACAAAGACTCCAAAGATTTTAATTTAAACGCTATACATGTATAACATTCATTTCGTGACAAATGAAAGATAATGTAGAATTTTCTTACAGTAGCACTAATCGTCTCTTTTTTGTATATCACTCAACTGTAATTGGAAAACCTAGAAGATGGAAAACAAATGTTTCCACACAGCGTTGTATTATATTCGGCTCTGTGACATACTCTACCAAGTGTTATTGAAGACCAGGAAGAGCAGGTAAGAGACTCTCATCAAAGCTGTCATGTAAATATTTCATCGTTTAAGGAGCACTGCGTGGCCAATAGCAGCCAAGGGCAACGGAAGGCTGAAAATTTTCCAAACCCTGTTACTAGTCATGCTGTGATGGAAACCTGTTGCAAACCTTAAGGTACTATAATTATACAGCAAAAGTTTATAAATTAAGTTTAGTAGAATTGAAATCTTACAATGACAAACAATTACAAAAATTGTGGCTCATATATTTAATTCAGAAGACTTCTATTCAAGAATAGAATTACGTTTGCGATCAAATTTGTGTCAAAGTACAATCTAATTACTGTTTACTCTCATACCGTTAAATGCAAACAAACTTAAAGTATACTCAAAGAGCATAAATGCAGTTCATATTAAAAGTTTGTAAAGAATTATGAATTTTCTTCACCGTGGCAGGATATTATTTGTTGTGCCATCTGTGGAGAGGAAGACGAGGTTGGAACATTAGCATCTGTCAGTTTGTTTCTCAACTAAAGTTGCCTCCTGACGGTTAATTGAGAACTAAAGGAGCGTGTCATTGAACATTAGACTTAAAGAGTATTTTAGAAACTTCAAGAACAGACAAATCGGCAGTACCGTACCATTTATGGAATAGGCATCACGATGTTGAACAACAAATACATTTATTAAAAAGTATTCAGGGCTCGTGGGCAGAAGAGAAAGACACAGAGAGAGACTCCAGATACTTCAGTCTATTGTTGTTGCCCGGCATTCTAGAAACAATGGCTGGTGGCTACGAATACCGCGCAGGTGTTATAACAGCAGTTTTATGATGGTTATTGTGACAGTCGAAGTTTGAAGTGTACCGAAGTGACTTCTTTAACCGACTCCACCTTGAAGAATGCTGATTGTTAATTTCACGTCCTTTTACTGCAACAGAAGTGGTTTTATATTTCTGAAAGCCGGATTCCCGAATGTACGTAATCCACAGAGACTCAATATTATCCTAATTTTCGGGTGTTAGTAATCTGTGTTGCTACAGATAACAGTAATAATTACTTATATAATAAACTTTTATTGCAGTCAAATGGCCATACAATAAGAGCGTGTCATGACAACATACATACATGGTAAGCATTTATAAAACTTTTAACGTCTGTGTGTCGGTTAAACTCTAAACTGCGCATTTAGATTCAGTGCCTTGCAAGAATTCTTCGATGTAATTTGCCGTCTTACACAACAGGTCCTTAGGTGTAATATTGTTCTAAAATTAACATAAATTTAAGACGAATTAGTGCTCGATGCTCCATAAATTGCTAGTGTTTACCATCGCAGGGCTACACAAATTTTCCATAACAACGTATAAATTTGGCCCCACACAACAATTTAAATGTACTTTCATTAAAATCTTATAGTTAATACAAAGCAAAACCCCACAGACAAAAACCCAAGTATGTACCGTATAACCTGCAAAGACTGTCAACAGAAACAAAAGTAAGTTGAACATTAGGCTTAAAGTGTGTCTTACAAACATCAGGAACAGCGACATTAGCAGTAGCGTACCATTTATGAAATGAGAATCACGATATAGAACAATAAATACCTTTATTAAAAAGTGTTCAGTGTCCAACTGAATTAACCACGCAGTATGGAGAAAATGCTCAATTTTGACGCTACTTTTGAAGAGAACCTAAAATGAAATGTGTAGTGTTTAAAGCCCGCTTTTGCTAAACACGGCACCGTTGGCGGTGACACAGATGTTACAAGAGATGAAGATGCAATGGTGGAATGAGATGTCGGAGGAAACCGGAGTTTCCAGAGGAAACTTACACCAGTAGCGTGTTGTCATTAACAAATTTTACTTTTTGGTGGCATAGGATAGAACCCGGGTAGCTTTGGTGAGAGTAGAGCGGTTTAATCACTCAGCCACGCCGCGCACTAAGATTCAGAACCTTAAGTTTATCAAGACAACAACGGAGACGCCACTATCGTTTCCGAGGCCTTGGTACGGGCGCTACGGGCACTTAGCCCTCGAGACACTTCTGTCGTTACGAAGAGGAGCCTCGGGCCGAACATTCGACCCCCTCCCGAACGGGAGCACTCGGACTGGTTTGGACTCGAGGGGAAGTGTGTTCCCGACACCCGCGCGAGATTGGACACCTCCGGCCAGAACTCTGCCGCTCGGATAGGGCAGAGGGTTGCCTAAAAGGCCCCGAGGACTAGCCTGCAGAATTAGTAGAAGGTGTGTTAGTTTAACAGGTGGCCAAACCGAGGTTTTCGGTAGTCTACCCGAAGGGGTTGACGCTCGTATGTGACGTATCCACTTGCACCTGTCTTCAGATGGGGGGGGGGGGTTCTTAGACTGAAGGTACTGCACCAAATAGCACCCCGAAGTTTTCTATCGCTTCCGGGTTGATAGAGGCCGGGTCTTAGGGCTTTCGGGTTGACCTCATTGTACAAGTCGACATTAGTTGAGGACGTTAGGAGGGACCTTACGAAACGTGATCTAGGTAAACAGTAGCAATATATGTTAGACTAGAGATTATATTAATTTTATGCTTCATTGTATCATAGTCCTTATATATAGGAATTGTTTAACATGTTTGTTTTCTCAAAAACTACTCCAAGGATTTTAATTAAAACACGACATGTGTATAGCCCCCGTAGGGGAGGGAATACCTCCCCTTCAGCTCCCCTTCACCCACCAGTCCGTGGTGCTGATGCTACGGACACCTAGCACTCGTGGTACCTCTGACGTTACTAGAGGAACCTCGGGCCAAACGTGCGAGCCCCACCCATAATGGGAGTTGCTCGGATTGTGTTGGACTCGAGGGACAGTGTTTCGCGATACCCGTGGGAGATCCGATAGGTCTCCGGACGAGGCTGAGGGAAGCCATTAAAATTCACGGGTACAAGCCTGCATAGGTAGTAGCTGTGCAAGATTACCTGGCGGCCTACCGAGGTTAAACGGTAGCCTTCCTCTTTGGGGCTTTCACGCGTATGTGGTATATGTTGTATGGCTAAGTGATAACGATATGAGGTCACACGACATTATGTGACATTTATGCGACCTTAATAAATTCAAATCATACAACAAATAAAATTGTGGTTTATATATTTAATTCAGAAGACTTATATTCTCATACAGGAAATTTTTTCCGTCAAATTTGTGTCAAAATACATTCTAATTACTATTTACTTTAATACGCTTAAAAGAAAATCAACGTAAAGGATATGGAAAGAGAGTAAACACAATTCGTTTTAAAAGTTTGTAAATAATTACAAATTTTCTTCACCGCTGCAGGATATTACAGGTGGGGCCATCTGTTCACAGCAAGGCGAGGTTGGAACATTACCGTCTGTCAATTTGATTGTCAACTAAAGCTCTCTCTGGGCGGTTAAGTAACAAATAAAAAAGCCTGCTTTATCACTTACGTAGCACATATTTGTATAACTTCTCACCTGAGTGTGTGTCGGTTAAATACTAAACTGGGCATTTAAATTTAGTGCCTTGTAAGAGCGAGCAAGCTTCAGGCGGGGACAATGTCACCTTGTGGCATTATTGAGCTGCCGCAAAAGCCGGAGCCGGGCGAGTGTGCATGAGAGAGACAGAGAGAGGTTCCAGATTGTTCAGTGCATTGTTGTTGGCACGAAATTTCAGGGAATGTATGCAGCATTCTAGAAACAATGGCTGGTGGCTATAAATACCGCGCAGGTGTTAGAAGAGCATTTGTGTGATGGTTATTGTGACAGTCGACGTTTGAAGTGTACCGAAGTGATTTCTTTTATTTGTTTTAGTGCGCCGGAGCGCTGAGTCGACCATAAAGAAAGCTAATTATTAATTTCTCTTAATTGTTTTAGATCTCTGCAATTAGGATTTCCGAATCTACGTAACCCATGCAGTTACAATATTATCCTGGTTGTCGGGTGTTAGTACTCTGTGTTGCCACACACAATAGTAATAATTACATAATAAACAATTGTTGCACCCAAATGCTCATACAAAAATAGGTCAGTATCAAACAAATACAAATTATTCAATTTTTTGCACTGGCGCCTTTGTTCGCATAGTCTTTAGTTGACTTAAAACAGTAGTATTGGGAAAAGGTAGAACTAACAGAAGTCAATAATTGAAAATTATAATAACAATTACTTAACAGACGAAGATACGTCAGGCGTAGAAGTTTTAAAATACGATGACAGGAAAAATTGTTTGAGATAGTGTTAAGTTGTAAGTGAAAAACCTTTCTGGAACTATAGTATTTAATTTTTTGGAGACTAACCGACTTCCCTGAGCAGCGACATATGAAATAAAGAATCTTGAGAGGGTGAAGTCATCGCAGTGAGATATCACTGTCACTGAAGTCCAGAGAAAATAGGTAAGAGATTCGCATCACATATTTCATAGCAACTACATAGCGGCCCATGGCAGCTACAAGCATAGTGAGCGCGAATTTTTGTAATTCCAAACTCTATTACTAGTCATTCTCTGATCGCACCTTGTTGCAAACTTTATCTTGGAGCTAGTATTGTCATGGTACTATAATTGCACAACACAAGCGTTTATAAAACGAAATTGTAGCATATTGCATTTAAATTACGAAATAAAGTTATAAAAATTGTGGTTTATATCCATAACTCAGAAGACATCTATTCTCCTATGGAATTACTTTTTCTGTTAAATTTGTATCAAAATATATTCTTATTACTATTTACTTTCATGAAATAAAAACAAAGAAATTGCAAGTATACGCAAACAGAATAAATGCAGCTCCTGTTAATACTTTGGAAGTAATTACAAATCTTCTTCACCGCGGGTAGTTATTACTGGTGGAGCCCTCTGTCGACAGCAAGACGCGGCTGGAACATTACTACCTGACAAAATGCTTGACAATTAATGCTGCTTTCCTGGCGGTTAATTAAGAACCAAAAAAGTCTTTATAACATACGTATTATATATTTACAGAACTTTTCACGTGACTGTGTGTGAGTCTGTATGTCGGTTAAATAGTAAACTGGACATCGGCAAGCATGTACTCACAGAGGTAGAAGTATGACGTCTCAGCATGCAACCCGCAATGCACATGACGTAATGTGGAACAGGGAGAGGCATGTACCTTACTTCAGAGTTAGTGCTGGTCCCAACACAGGTAAAATAAGTAATAGTACAGATACTTTAATGCAATTACTTTGGTCTACGATGCCTTATTACACCTAAATATTTGAGCAATATATTTCAGTTCACTTCTATTTTTAATGTGCCATGGAAATCTAGTTATGTATCATAAGTGGCCACTATAGGTATACACGTAAATTATCATCTGTTAAATACTAAACAGCGCTTTTAAATACAGGGCTTTGCCTGAAATTGTCAACACAACACACGTGCATTCTCTCTGACGAGATGGTTATGACATTTGCCTTCAAGTAACAGGTAAAGCAGTTAGAGACTCCACTTTTCTTGACATTTTATATTTTTACATTCTTAGTTTGGTTGTTTTTTATGTTTCGTCCAAGCTGTTAATTCTCGTATGAATGTATGTATTTTACGGAGAAATGTCAGCTTGTAGTGCAATTAATTACGTTTTTTGTAACAAACTTTGAATCCTGTTTAATGCATTCACATGCGGTACGTCTAAATGCGAGGTGGTTAAGTATGAACGAACTTACATAAAGTAAAAGTAAATGCAACTCTTTACATCAGATTTATACAAACTACTCGAAATGGCGACTGCGTTTTCAGTGTAAAGAGGACAGCGGCGAACAAACGACTGTCGTACTCTGTACAAATTCCTTGTTTTCTTCTCGGACAGACAGCCATCATCAAAACATTTATAAAATGTTATAACCACAAAATGAAATAACGGATATAACTCAACCATAAACAAAGACAAAACACTATCATAATTCGCATTACTGAACAAAAGACTGTTTTTATTAAATTAAATGCCAGGCCTGGAGATGGTGTGAGTACAGAAAATTGTGTCAAAGAAACGTAACTATTAAACTAGATTATCAAGATGTATTGATCTTTGCTTCTAAAACCGACGGATTTCCATGTTTAACGCAGATTTCCAAGAGGTGCTCAACTGATATCCAGCTTCAAGATTAAGCGTGCTCCTTTCAGAGGAAATCGCCAAAGCCTCCTTAATCCTCCGCTCCCAGTAACTGTTGCATTTTGCCAAGATAGTCGTCTCCCCAAAATTGGCTCTATGGTCGTTATCAAAACAATGTTCTGCCATTTTGTGGTTATAACATTTCATAAATATCCTGAAGATGGAAGAGATGTACACTCCAGAAACGTTGATATCTAATCATCTTTTCACCTGGCTGACTGCCCGAGAACAAAGTGAGCGTATTCGTCGCTTCAGGTCTTATTTTAAATTCCTTGTGTTTGTCGAATAACTACAGGTGCTGCTATTACTCCGGCAGTTAGACTTTCCCCAGAGATATGTATTCACAAGACGTAGAAATAATTACCTACATTACAGGTCTCAAACCAACGACATTTGGGGTACCAATCTTTGGCATTACGTATTGGTCCATCAGAACTGTTACAGAAACACTACTAGAGTAGGTTACATGATACAAGAAAGCATTAAGTCGCTGTTCAGTGTCGCAAAGGCAGGCGTTTAGTTCGAGATTTGAGACGTCTTTGAGGCGTTAAAACATGAGAACGCCAATATCGAGTTAGTAAGGATCAGTACTTCTATATTCGGGAAGCAGTTTTAAAGACATTATAATCCAATATTTTCACCCATCTTGTTTAATTACCAATTTAACAGCATCTGATACCATTCAGGTTTATCAAAATATAACTGCGTTAAGTTTAGTCCCTGACTAAACTGGCTATCTCAACTTGCTTATGGTAGTCACGTCTACAACCTCTGAAATTATTTTGGTGTAGTTAATTAACATCCTGTAGAAGTATGGAAACAACATAGGTAAGGAAATCATAAGAGATATTTCAGTAATTCCTACCGTGAAAGACAATATGAACTCTTTAGCCTCAACATCAAGATGAACTCTTTGACACGTAGCGAGAACGTAACAGTAAATGTATACAAGTAAATATTTACTTTGAACGGCTCAGTAGTCATTTTTTATTATCCTAGTCGTTGTATTACTACAGATTATGATACTATTATTTTATGTGAGCTTTAATAAACCTTGTGACAGCAAGTAAGGTGCAGACAAAGCTCACGAATTATTTTACACCCATAAGTACTAACGATATTAAATTATACGATCATTTACGTAGAGTAAAAGGAATTAATGTATAACAGCTACGGGCAATGAAAGTGTGATCTTTCGTAATCTCATTTATAGTCCCATTATTAGTTACGCTGCTATCCCACAATGTTTTAAAGTGTAAACAATGAATTAAAACGATCTCACGGAGGAAATATCTAAAAATTGTAGATAATATACTTAACTTTGAAGAATTTCATTCTCACACAGAAATATTTCTTCGGTTATATTTCTATCGGAATAGATTCTTATTATTGTTTATTTTGGTAAAGAATAACGCAAACAAACCTGAGTTACATGCAACAGTACAAATAAGGTTCGTTTTAAAATTTTGTAAATAATTGCCAGTTTTGGTCACCGCGGCTACATATTACAGGTGGAGCCATCTATGTACAGGAAAACGAGGCCGTAGCAGAATACTATCTGTCAATTTATTTCTTAACCGAAGTTCTTCTGTTGACAATTAAGGACTAAAGGATCGTGTCCTGTTAATTAGTCATTTCATGTTAAGCCGTACAAAAGCTCCAGAACGCTGACTTTCACCTTCAGCGAGCCCATTCTAAACGCTCTTGCTCTTCTGTCTCCTAAGTCCTAAACTGGGAAGAATTGACAGTAATGTCGTATGAGCGTTATACTCCTATTAAGTGTTCATAAGCAAATGAATACTGAAACTATGTTACATGGTCAAACGTAATGTTAATATCTAATTTATCTCTTAACTCGGTGCTAACAATAGATGACGTCACTTACCATAATACACAAGTAGATAAACCACCTTCGTCAACTGTTTTAACAAGATATGTGTTTTATTGCTTACAAAATCACAATAACCTGTGGATGAAAATACTACCAAAACATAATTGTAAGCTGACAAACCGACTTAGAAAAACACTTTGATTGATCAAATATTATCTGAATATAATCATGAAACCTTAAGGCTTCCTCCCTATCATCCGGACCTAAATCCTATAAATTTTATGTAGACAGATAACAAAACATGAAATGCTTCAGAAATGTCACCTGCCGCCAACGATTTGAGCAAACTGCACAATTGAAATGGGTAAAGGTATGTCATAATGTGGATGAAATAAAACAACACTATTAGAATAAAGTACACTAACGGAAGAAAAAATTTGAAAGAATTTTATTTGAAGACAATGGAATGGAAATAGTGATGATGGCAATGATTCAACAGAAGAAGATATGTCAAACCTGGTAGATATAAAATATGATTAAAGGCAAAATTGTTTAACTCTGTTAAGTTGTGTGTAAGTGAAAAACCTTTCTGGAACCATATGATTTAATTTGTTGGAGGTGGACTGTAAGTAACGACACATGAAATAAAAAATCCAGTGACTCTTGACGGAGTGATGCTATCACAGTGACATATCACTGCTTTTGATGACCAGCGAAAACAGGTAAGAGATTCGCATCAAAGCTTTCATTTAAATATTTCAGGGTTAGAAGTGTTGCGTTGCCAATAACAGCTACGGGCAACGGAAGCGTGTTATTATTCTAAACTCATGTGGTAGAAGCTTGTTGGAAACCTCAAAGTACTATAACTGTACAGCAAAATTATTTACAAGTTAACTCTAGATAATTCAAATCATTCAATGAAACACAGCAGCCCAGCAGAAGAATCGAGTCGTCCAAGTTTACCTGGACGGAATGGTTTCGCCCAGCACCTAGCCGCTTTCTGCGACTTTATCTGGGTGGTGTAGTAGTCTTTTGTCTCAAGCGTTTATGTCGGGGCATAGGTTTCTCTGATCTGTTGGGTTAAGCCGCTCAGGCTGCCGCCTGGGGTATATATTCCCAAGGCCGTCCTCACCCGACTCTCCGCTTGAAGAAGGTCGGAATGAAGACAGCACGATCAGAGGGGATAGGAAGCTATGTGGGGAAATTATCTAAACCCATTTCTGGTTCTGGACAGTTATCAAAATTGTGGCTCTTATATTTAACCCAGAAGACATCCATTCTTGTACAGAATTACGCTTGCGGTCAAAATTGTGTCAATATACAATATAATTACCGTTTACTTTCATACAGTTAATTGCAAACAAAGATAAAGTAAAAGCAAAGAGTATAAATGCAGTTCATATCAAACATTTGTAAATAATTACGAATTTTCTTCAACGCGGCAGGATATTACAGGTGGGGCCATCTGTGGACAGCAGGACGCGGTTGGAACATTAGCGTTTGTCAATTTGAATCAAAGTTCTCCCCTGGAGTTTAATTAAGAACTAAAATGGCCTGTCTTTATCACTTACGTGGTACGTATTCATAAATCTTTTCACCTCTGTGTGTCGGTTAAGTACTAAACTGGGCATTTAAATTCACTGCCTTGCCAGAATTTTTCAATATATTTTGCCATCTCCTACAACAGGTCCTTATGTTGAAGCTGAATAATTTGGTACAAAATGCGCTGAAGATGAAAGACAAGCACCTTATGTGTCAATCTTGAGGAAGTATGCCTTGGCGCAATGTTAAGATTATATCCATTTATAAAATACTCAATACTAAATCATTGCAGATTAAGATTCTGCGAACTTGCAGATCGGTACTACACATCTTTACACTTCAATGATCGGACGAAGAGCGAAGCCAAAACTATTTCTTTTTCCTACACACGCGATTTGTTCATCTTAGATGCACACTTAGAATAATTCTGCATAATCCCGGACAGACACAAATGTACGTCTTTCTCCTACGACGTTCTTAGTCAGAAGCAAGATCTGTAAAACTTTTAGCTAGCAATTTCCTCTCATTTGAGGTTGTCATGGTTACACATAACATACCTTACATTTTATCCATTTCATTAAAGATTACAATTACTCTCAATAACATAAAATATCTGGAATTACTGCTTCGATATGTAACATATTTCGAAGATTAATATAATTGTAAGTCGAACTTGTGGTACCCGATGCTCCATATATCGCGATTTTTTAACATTCCAGGACGACACAACTTTTCCAAAAGAACATATTCCTATGGCCCTACAGAACGAATTCATTGTCAAGAAATTGAAGTCGTTCTTTTAAATCGCTTAAGATAATACAGAAACCCATACACAAAAACTCAGGTGTGTAATATATCCTTTATTTTATCCGTGGTCCTGTACGCCTGACTTCCATTCCGACACAGAATTATTTATTCGTTCAAACTTCTTTCAGAACACGTTCTAATTATTGTTTGTTTTCGTGAAGTAATAATCAAATAAACCTAATGCATTTGGAAGAGTACAAACATACTTAATTTAAAACTTCGTAAATAATTGGCAGTTTTCTTCACCGCGGCAATATATTACAAATGGAGGCATCTGTGAACAGCAAGACGCAGTAGGAACGGAATTATATCTCATTTACTTGTCAACCAAAATTCCTCTCTTGACGGTTAATTAAGAGTTAAAGGATCGTATCCTGTAAATTAGTAGTTTCATGTTAAGTCCCGCAATGGTTCCAGAACACTGATTTTCACCTGCGAGCTCACATCCAACTTTCTTTTTCTTCTATCTCTTTCCAACTCCTATTCTCAGTAACCCCCATTACCATTACAGTTGACTGTAATGGACAGTGACAGTCATATGCCTATCAAGTGTTTAAAACAAATGGATATTGTAATTATGTTAAATGGTTAATCACAATGTTAAATCCTAATTTACCCCTTAACTTGGTGCTAGCAATAGATAATGTCTCTCACCACAATACACAAGTAGATAAACCTCCAACGTCAAGTTCTTTAAGAAGATATATACTTTCTCAGCTACATAATCACAATATTCCGTTTGATGAAAGTGGAAATTAGCACCAAAACAAAGCATTCTGAATAAATTCCAGCGAACAAACCGACTGAGAAAAACACAGTGGTTGACCATATATTGCCACAAATATAACCATACAACCATAAGGCTTCCTCTATAACATTCACATCCAAATCCTATAGAATTTATGGAGAGATACCAAACAAAATTTGACTGGAGATATCTAACCTTTAAAATGAAGGACAGAATGAATGATTTGGTAAAATTGGAAAATGTATGTAGTCATATGGATGAAAGAAAACAGGAGTATTTGGAAAATGAGGTACTAAGTAAAGAAAAATTATAATTGACAATGTGATGGAAACAGTGTGGAGGATGACCGTGATAATGACTCAACAGATTGTTTAATTTGTTGGAGACTGTACGACTTCCCTGAGTAGCGACACACGAGATAAACAATCCAGTGATACTGGAGAGCGTGAACTCATGGCAGTGTTATCTGCCATTGCAGGCCTGGGTAAGCAGGTAAGAACCTCGCATAAAAGCTGTCACTGAAGTGATTAAAAACCATTGCCCAACACATAGCAGCTACGGGTAACGGGAACGCGATTTCATTCAAAACACTATTAAAGTCAGACTGCAAACATAACGGCAGTGCTACAGCTCTTAGGACACAATAATTGGACAGCATAAGTGTTTAAAATGGCTCAGTTTAAAATTCCAATAAGAGAATGAAATTAAGTTAAAAAGTTTGTGGTTTATATATTTAATTCAGATGAATTCCATTCTCATACAGAATAACTTCTTAGGTCAAATTTATGTCAAAATACATTCTGATTACTGTTTAATTTTATTCAGTGAAACGTAAGTAAACCAAATGTTTACGCAAACATAATACATACAGTTCATTTTAAAACTTTTTAAATAATTACAAATTGTCCTTACTGCGGTAGCATATTACAGCTGGAGCCATCTGTGGACGGAAAGACGAGCTATGATCAATACCATCTTTCAATTGGTTTGTCAAACTGGCGGTTAATTAAGAAGTAAAAAGCGTGTCTTTATGACGTATGTGCTTTATATTCATCAAACTGTGCGCGCGCGCGCGTGTGTGTGTGTGTGTGTGTGTGTGTGTGTGTGTGTGTGTGTGTGTGTGTGTGTGTGTCGGTTAAATACTAAACTGGACATTTGCATTCACTGCCTTGCAAGAACTGTTCAATGAAATAAGCCGTCTGCACAACACGTCCTTATGTGTAACTTTATTGAAAATTAGTATAATTTTCAGTCGAAATGGTACTCGATGCTCCATATATTGCTAGTGTTTACCACAACAGGGCTACACACCTTTTGCAAAGGAACACCTCTTCCTTCACCGAAGCTCCGCTTAAGAAGAGAGCCTAAAATGAAATGTGTAGTCTTTAACGTCCGCTTTTGCTACATACGGCTCCACAGGCGGTGAGACACTAATGACACATGAGTTGGAGACTAGTGTAATGAGATGCTGGAAGCAAAACGGAGAAGCCGGAGAAAACTCGCCCCAGCACCGTGTTGTCCACTACAAATATCACTTTGCGGTCGCTGCGATTGGAACCCGGACCGCCATGGTGAGAGACGAGTGGTCTAACAACTCAACCACGGCGCGGCCAAAGAATCTGATTATCAACTTGACGAAGGTAAAAACAGCGACGCCCGCATCGCCTCCAAGGTGTTCATCAAGTCAAAATTCACAATTTAATATTAGCTGAGGGTGTTAGAAAGGTCCAAACGAAATGTGATCAAGGTAAACACAAACAATATATGGAGCTTTGAGAACTAGTTCGACTAAAAATTATATTAATTTTGTGCTGTATATATTTATTTGTATATTTATCTATTTATCAGTCTTGTTCTATTGTACTACCTGCGCACACAAATGAGGGACCAATTGTCCTTCTTAGATTTAAGGATCGTAAGACAAAATGACAGTGTACAATTTGGAATCTACAGAAAACCTACAAACACAGATAATTAGTTTCTATGCTCTGTCACATAAATTAGCTGCTCTTAGAAGTTTGATCCATAGACTGAACAGCATATCTTTAGATCAAAAACAATATGAGGAATTTACATATACTTTAAATACAGCAAAAAATGGTATCAATTGAAACTCAACCAAAAAATAATCAATTGGGACTACAAGTAAAAGAAATTGAAACAGATCACTACTGTGAAAATATAAATAAAAACTGGAAATACACAAATTCACCTACCACCCTTGGACACTTCTGAAGTTTGAACGAATATTTAAAAATTATGGCATCAACCTAGCTCTACAAAACAGATTCTCACTCTAGAAATTGTTAAATAATCCCTTAACAAACACGACCCCACCAGAACAAAAATCAGGCATACATAGGATTAATTGTGAAGACTATGACAAATTTTATATTGGTTTGACGAAGAGAAATTTAAATATTAGGTTAACAGAGCACCCTAGCAACATAAAATATAAAAACAGAAAAATCGGCAGTTGCTCTTCATTTCTGGAAATGATAATCCCCACAAAGTGCAGCAGATTAGACTACTAAAGCCATTGTCAACAAAACTTGAATTTACAATATAGGAAAAAATTATTTTTAAAAACATTCTACATATTCTAAATTTTGAATTGCCATCAGTGAGTGGTTTACTGAACTTATGTAAACAATCTTCCGAGACAAGGCGCCAATTACAAGAGATCCAGACAACAACCGTGAGAGTCGCTAATCAGCTGATGATGAAACTGCAACTGTTTCGAAAAAGTTCCTGATTTTGTAAAAGGACGTGAGTGAAGTTACAAGTTTTAAAAAGTATGACACAATTTTAGTCTTTATGCACAAATAAGTGATACTTCAGAGGGCGAAGGCATCGCAGTGAGATACGACTGCTATTGGGGGACAGGGAAATCAGCTAAGGGAGTCGCATCAAATGCTTTATTTAAATATTTCAGGGTTCAGCAACCATGGCGCGGCGAATAGAAGCTACGGGTAATGGAACCTTTTTTGTATTTTTTTTGTAATTTCCGTCGTCAAACGTTAAGTCATATCGCACGATGAATGGAATGGATGGTATGATGCTCAAATGAGCTCAGGGTGCATAGAGCTTAGAGTTACTCGACATTCGTATTTAAGGATAACGGAAAGACCCGGAAAAAGTCATAGCCAGGAAGCTTAATTCGTTCGAGATTCCAACTCGGATCCTCGTGAGAGGCAGACAGGCTACCATCTAATCTATTGAGACGGGGTTTTTGGTTTATTGTATCATAGTAAACTTTCACCTGTAAAGAGAAAGACGAAATTTTCTGCCGCCATCGATTTGAGCAAACTGCACAATTGAAATGGGTGAAGGTATGTCATAATGTGGATGAAATAAAACAATCCTATTGGAATAAAGTACACTAACGGAAAAAAAATTTAAAGAATTATAATTGAAGACAATGGGATGGAAATAGTGATGATGGCAGTGATTCAACAAAAGAAAATATGTCAAACCTGGAAGAAATAAAATATGATTAATGGCAAAATTTTTAACTCTGTTAAGCTGTGTATAAGTGAAAAAACCTTCTGTAACTAGAGTATTTAATTTGTTGGAGACTAACTTCACGGCTTCCCTAAATAGCGACGCATGAAACAAGCAATCGGGTGACTCTTGAGGGAGTGAAGTAATCGCAGTGAGATATCACTGCTATTGAAGACCAGGGAAAAGAAGTAAGAGACTCTCATCAGAGCTGTCAGTTAAATATTTCATCGTTCAAGTAGAACTGCGTGGCCAAAAGCAGCTAAAGGCAAGGAAAGCGTGATAATTTTCCAAACCCTGCTACTAGTCCTGCTTTGATAGAAACTTGTTGCATACCTCAAGGTACTATAATTATACAGCAAAAAATTTATAAACCAGATTTGGAGTTATTGAAATCTTACAATGAAAAACAATTAAAAAATTGTAGCATATATATTTAGTTCCGAAGGCTTCTTTTCTCGTATAGAATTACGTTTGTGGTCAAATTTCTGTCAAAATATAATCTAATTTCTGTTTACTTTCATATTGTTAAATACAAACTAAGTTAAAGTATATGTAAAGAGTATAAATGTAGTTCCCATTAAAAATATGTAAATAGTTACGAATTTTCTTCACTGCGGCAGCATATTACTGGTGGCGCGATCTGTGGACAGGAAGACGAGGTTGAAACATTAGCATCTGTTGTTTCTCAACTAAAGTTGCCTCCTGACGGTTAATTGAGAACTAAAGCAGCGTGTCATTGAACATTAGGCTTAAAGAGTATTTTAGAAATATCAAGAACAGACAAATCGGCAGTAGGAACAAGAAATACATTTATTAAAAAGTATTCAGGGCTCGTGGTCATAAGAGAAAGAGGCAGAGAGAGGCTCCGGATTCCTCAGTCTATTGTTGTTGCCCAGCATTATTGAAACAATTGCTGGTGGTTATAATTACCGCGCAGGTGTTAGAAGAGCAGTTGTATGATGGTTATTGTGACAGTCGAAGTTTGAAGTGCACTGAAGTAACTTCTTTAACCGATACCACCTTGTAGACGGCTGATAGTTAATTTCACGCCTTTTTACTGCAACAGAAGTGGTTTTATATTTCTAAAAGACGGATTCCCGAATCTACGTAATCCACAGATTCTCAATATTATCCTAATTTTCGGGTGTTAGTAATCTGTGTTGCTACAGATTGCAGTAATAATTATTTATGTAATAAATTTTATTGCAGTCAAATGGCCATACAATAAGGGCTCCACTGCAAACATTTTCAAAGTATTCAGTTTTGCGTACTGACGCTTTGGTTCACATAGTCTTTGATTTGGCTCTTTTCCTGCAAAGTTCTATGTGGTAACGTTCACATCTTTGTCCACAAAAGTTCCACTCACTCGTATCTGCTGGCTCATGGTATAATGCAGCCTTACAGATCAGATGATGGAAACCAAGTACCACCATTCTAGTAAACAAGTGCTCAATCCAAAGCTGGATGTGGTCAACGCGCTTGATCCAATAAACCTTGTGAAAGTAAGTTGAATGTCAGGTGCAGTCAAAATTTAAGAAAGATGTAGCATGGAAAAGTAATTGTACAGCTCAGACGTTATAAAAAGCACTGTCTAGAACTGGATTCATACCTTGAAATTAAGAGACACGCTGTGGGTTCATTGAAGGGTTATCCTCCTCCGCGAAGGAGGGCCCTTCGACTCTTGCCATACCGGGACTAGGTCCCTTACTGGCATGGTGATGGGTATTTAAAAGGGATGGTGGTTAGATGGTGGCGATTACGGTTGAGATAAGTGTAAGGGTAAGGATGTTTGTTTAATGGGAAAATGACTTGAAGTTATTTAGTTCCAAGGATAAGTCTGGGACGCTTGTATCTTTCTCCTGGATCAAGATCATATTCCCCGAGACCTCGGATAAGGTTATTGAAACTGGAAGGTAATTTTGCATAGAAGGCGTGGGATAGTTGCAATATGTAGTCAAAAAGTTTTGGGAAGGAAAGATCAGAATGGATATTTTCATTTGGGATGTACCAATCGGCAGCAACTGCTTACCGAAGGTAGCGGTTTTGGAGAATCTGCAGTTTGTACAGATGGGATTTGGCCGCTGCACCCCAGACTTGGCAAGCGTAAGTGATTGCAGGTCTTAGTACCTGCTTAAATAGCAAAAGTTTGTTGCTAAGCGTCATAACTGATTTTTTGTTGTACAGAGGATAGAGCATGGCCATCCTTCTGTTTACTCTGTTTGCCACGGTTGTTATGTGCTCCTTCCATGTCAGATGCATGTCCAAAACTACACCTAGGTAGCTGGCATGTGTGGACCAAGGAATGCCTGCTCCTGCTAACTGCAGATTTTGAACGTCCTGGAGGGGTCTTCTAGTGAAGGTGACGGCTTGGGATTTGGTGGCGTTTAGTTTCAACCGCCAGGTGGCGAACCAGACGTGTAGCATGTTTGCGAAGATTTGAGCTCGCTGCACTGCAATTTCATGGCGCTTAGATGCTACTGTGATGGCTGTATCATCAGCAAATAAGTATAGGTTGCAGCCCCTTAGGGTTGGAAGGGTGTTTATGTAAGTGAGGAAGAGCAGAGGACCAAGGACACTACCTTGAGGTACCCCTGCATTTATGAAGTAGGTGTGAGACAGGATGTTGTCTTTTGATACAACAAAGGTGCGGTTTTTGAGATAATGATGAAGTGTGTGAATAAGGTATGACGGGATATTGTAATGTATAAGGCGATGGAGAAGACCTTCATGCCACACAGTGTCGAAGGCTTTGGAGATGTCTAGGAAAAGGGCTACAACATAGTGACGGTTGTTAAAACCTCTAACCACCTCATCCACTATGCGCAAAAGTTGATGCGTGGTGGAGTGTTACCGTCGAAAACCAAATTGTTCAGGACGCAGGACATTATGTTGGTCTAGCAAGTTTTCAAGGCGTAGTTGGAGTACCTTTTCATAGAGCTTGCTTATCGTAGGAAGGAGACTGATGGGTCTATGACTGCTTACTTGTTGTTGGTCTTTGCCAGGCTTCGGGAGGGTGATGATCTTAGCATGCCGCCAAGCTACCGGGAAGTAGGCTAATACTAGTAGGCTGTTAAATAGGTGCACTAGTAGTAAGATCCACGAGTGAGGTAGGGCTTTGAAGGCAGCGTAGGGTACGTTGTCGACACCTGCTGCTTTCTATGGACGCACAGAGTTGATTATATTCCTCACTTCAGCTAAACTTGTTGGCTTCACATCATCTAATATGTGTGGTGTGCTGAGATACTGCCTTACAGACGCTGTAATTTCATCTGAAATCTCTTGATCGACAGATTCTGCAGGGTGGAATGAGGAGGCAAGATGTTCGGCCATGATTTCCACTTTGTCTCTTACTGATGTAGCAACTCTCCTGCCATCAGTAAGAGACGGATCAGTTTTAGGGATCCCGAGAAGTGCCTTTGACATTCTCCATAAAGATCTGTCTTCTACATCAAGAGAACACAAACGCCTCTCCCATTCAGCGTTACTGTGTTCCAGTAATTCTAGTTTTACTAGATGTTGCAACCGGTTCCATTCACGTATGTGAATTGGGTTGCGCGTAAGCTGAAAGCGTCGTCTTGCCTTGTTTTTATCTGCAATAAAACGCCTTAGTTCATATGGGAGAGGTTTTCTGTAACTAAATGTAGTGCGCCGTGGTGGAGTGGCTTGGTCCATGATAGCTGTCATTGTGGTTGTGATGTTAGTGGCCAGTTGTTCAGCTTCTTCATAGGTGTTACAGGGTAGAACCTCAGCAGGCTGCAAGGCCATTAGTTCCGTGTACTTACTCCAGTTTGTGTGTCTTGGATTAAGTGAGATAGGGGGGCCTTAAGAGTAGCCCGACCCTGATAGAGGAACAGGAGAGGGTAATGATCTGAAGAGAGTTCAGGGATTGACATGACTTTGGGGTGGCCGCGGATGTTTTGCAGTAATGCGAAGTCCAGCCAGTCTGGCGGACGGCGATCCCCATAGGATATGGTGGGTGATGAGGGAGCAAGTACAGCAAGATTGTGCTTTTCGATGTAGCACTGGATTGCAGAACCCCTGTGATTACGGATGGTAGAGTTCCACAGGGGGCTTTTGGCATTGTAGTCACCCAAGGCTATGGTAGGTGAGCCTGCAGAGAAGATGGTGTCCAGTTCCTTTACATTAAAAGGTCTGCCAGGTGGAATGTAGATGGAAAACAGATTGAGGGGGCCTTTGTTTGTGGCCACTTGTATTCCAGTAGCTTCCAGAAGATTGGAAGGTGGCAAGTGTAGCCTGTGGTGTTGGATATTGTGGCTAATGAATATTGCAGTTCCACCATATCCATCTGCTCGATCAGACCTAGGACAGGTCATACCAGGGATAGAGGCCTTCTGGTGACTGGAAAGATGTGATTCCTGGACCATAAGATCTTGCACCTTGTTCACTGCAATGAAGTTAGCTGTTTCCTTTAATTTGTTCCTCAACCCATTGGCATTCCAGGAACAAATCCTTAAACTGAGGATGTTAGCAGTTATTTTATTGCTGTCCGCCATAATTAGTCAAGAAGGTATAGACAGTGTGTACAAGGATGGTTGCAGAAGGGATGTTCGCAGTTCGCTGGGCTAATGCTGCAGCCAACGCTACTGCGAAGTCAGGTTGCAAGTGTACTGGGATTTTATCCATAAGTTTTAAGAATTGTGCATCTGGGATGGACGGATTTAGAGATGATGAGGGCATGGAATTTGAAATAGAGTGGTGCGCTGGTAGACGTTGTTGAGCAAGTTGGCGGGTTCCAGTAGAGGGTTTTGGTTTGGAGCTAGCAGTTGTAATGTTCCTGGAAGCTGTGTTGGGTGCAGTGTTACTTGCTGCCATCTGTGGCTGGGATGGTGGGTTTGCTTTAGGCAATGTGTTTGCAGACTCCTGTTTTTTGGCGACTACCGGAGGTGAGTTTTCAGAGATTGTGGTTGCTGCGGTAGTAGCAGACTTGCTGGGAGCGACGGTGGCCCGAAGAGCTGCTGCATAGCTCGTGTATTGAATCCTGGTAGGTGGTGGCAGACCAGGATATCGGGTACCCTTAAAAGCCTCCTTAGGGAGACCCATAGGATTAGGTACCTTTGGAGCTGCGTCAAATCTGGTGCGCTGTCCATTTTTGTTGAGCTGCATTTCATCTCGAGCTTCCTGCCAAACAGGGCATTTGGCATATCGGCAAGAATGATCGCCGCCGCAATTGTAACAGGTTGGTTTGGCTCCAGTTACTCCCAACTTTGGACAATCTGCTCTTTTATGCCCTGGCTCTCCGCAGAAAGAACACACGGGCTCCAAACGGCAACCTGCAGCACTCTGTGTGAATTGCTGACAGTTGGTGCATTGCACAGGCTTAGCTGGTGGGCGATACGATTCAACTCGGATGGAGGCGTTGAACATCCTCGTGTCCTTGTATATTTGCTGGTAGCTCCCTTCCTTTTTCAAGGCTACTCTAAAGTGTGGAAGAAGTTGCGGGGTTTGGCTACGGTTAGAGCGTAGCTGCCCAACTCTTTCCACTGGGTACTGCAGCTCCTTGAGCTTTTCAGTGACGTCTGCCTCGGTTATGTACATGGGCAGGTCTTTAAGAGTTACGTACAGAAGTTTCTCTTCTGGCAGTAGAGTGGTCAGGAATTGGGTGTTGCTTTCGGTGAGCACTTTCCGGAGGAGACGATGGTCATCAGATGACTCCGGTAGGAAAGCAACAGTGCCGCTCATGTTGCGGACTGAGTATTTTAGATTTGTGTATTTTGCATTTAGATGTGCTGTGAGATCCCTAGCCTTACTCGGGTCTCTTAGAAAGGTTGGTGTGGCCTTTCCTGAACGGGCTGTAACATTACCCTGTGCTGGTGGAACTCCTGAGGTTGTAGCAGAAGTGGTTGGAGCTGCTGCTACTGCAGGGGTGTTATGTAATGAGGCAGAAGGTTCTGTGCATCTCCGTTTATTTATGGGCACCGTAGATGCCTCCTCATCGGTTACCATGGGTAGACCATTGAAACGGTTTGTAGTAGGTATAGGCTCGGGTTGATGCGGATGCTTCAGAGCTTTACCACGTGGCTTGTTAGGTGTGACTCCCTGTTGTGGAGTAGTCGTAAACTTCTCATTGAGAAGCAAGATATTAGCTATATCTTCTACACGCACTCTGTGTGCAGAGTAGAGTTGAAATGCATTTAGAGTTTCTTCCGGTTTAGCATTTACTATAGTGTTGTGTAGTTCCCGGTCAGTCAGTTCCAGGAATTTTTGTCTGGCCTTCTTCTCCAGAGTCAGTATTCTTACATCTCCTTTAGACAAGGGCATGAGAGGACCAACTATGATTTCGCTGTCCATGAAATAGCGAAAGTCTCCTCCCTTGACGTAATAGAGGAGGCATTCCGGTTCATCGGAAGCCTCATTATCATTTTCCGGAGCTGGCAAAAATTGGTCGAGAGCTTCGGAAACAGAAGCGACTTCGTCTTCCTCCATGTCGTCGTGCAGCACGACCAATAGCAGCCCACAATACACTTACCAATGAGAGGGCAGTATTGGCCAATGAGAGAGTAGCAGGGCTACGCCCTGTTACTAGGGGAATGTCTCGGGGGATCTTATATCTAATAGATAGAGGACAAATTAGAAATAAAGAAAGAACAAGTGTAGGGTGCTATAAGCCCGAGTATCAGAGGGCCTACCGGTAAGGGCGCCTAGAAACCGGTCACTAGGACCTTTGGCTGCAGCCTTGATACTCTGCCCAATCACTTTGTTTGTAGCTCAGGCTGGCACAATGATGCTGCTTCCGCAGGCTCGCAGACACGAAGTTGTCCCGAAGCTGCAGCTAGCTGGTGGCTGCTCGCTGTTGTCCTGGCATGTCTACTGCAGAGCGTCTCTATTTGTCGATGTTGCCTCTTCGAAGTCTCGAAGAGAAGTTCCCACGAAAAAAAAAAAAGTTAGAAAGTTTGTGGGTTATATAGTTAATTCACATTATTCCATTCTCATACAGAATAACTTCTAAGTTCAAATTTATGTCAAAATACATTCTAATTACTGTTTACTTTCATTCTGTGAAACGCGATTAAACCCAATGCGCATACAGACACTACAAATACAGTTCTTTTTAAAACTTTCTAAATAATTACAGATTTTATTTACCACGGTTGCATATTACAGCTGGAGCCATCTGTGGACGGCAAGACGAGGTATGACCATTGCCATCTTTCAATTGGTGTGTCAAACTGGCGGTTAATTAAGAAGTAAAAAGCGTGTCTTTATGACGTACATGCTTTATTTTCATCAAACTGTGTGCGTCTGTGTGTTAGTTGAATACCAAACTGGACATTTACATTCGCTGCCTTGCAAGAACTGTTCAATGGAATAAGCCGTCTGCACAACACGTCCTTATGTGTAACTTTTTTGAAAATTAGTATAATTTTGAGTCCAACTGGTACTCGATGTCTCCATATATTGCTAGTGTTTACCATCACACGGCTACGCAGCTCTTCCAAAGGAGCACTTTTTCTTTCGCCGATGCTCCGCTTTAGAAGAGAACCTAAAATGAAATGTGTAGTCGTTAACGTCCGCGTTTGCTACATATGGCACCACAGGCGGTGAGACACTGATGACACATGAATTGGAGTACTAGTGTAATGTGATGGTGGAAGAAAAACGGAGAAGCCGGAGAAAACTCGCCCCAACAACGTGGTGTCTAAAATAATATCACTTTGCGGTTGCAGCGATTCGAACTCGGACCGCCATGGTGAGAGACGAGTGTTGTAACAACTCAACCACGGCGCGGCCAAAGAGTCTGATTATCAAGTTCATCAAGCTTAAAACAGAGACACTGTTATTGTAGACCAGGAAAATCAGGTGGGAGGCTCTCATCAAATCTGTCATTTAAATATTTCATTGTTCACGGAGCATTGCGTGGCCAATAGCAGCTAGGGGCAAGGTAGGCGTTATAATTTTCCAAACCCTGTTACTAGTCATGCTGAGATGGAAATTTGTTGCAAACCTCAAGGTACTATAATTATAGAGCAAAAAATTTATAAATGACATTCCGGGATATTGGAATCTTACAATGAAAAACAATTATAAAAATTGTGGCTTATATATTTAATTCAGAAGACT
This sequence comes from Mantis religiosa, assembly GCA_030765055.1. Classification (NCBI taxonomy): domain Eukaryota; kingdom Metazoa; phylum Arthropoda; class Insecta; order Mantodea; family Mantidae; genus Mantis; species Mantis religiosa. The sequence goes on along the minus strand of CM060953.1, from coordinate 17,403,774 downwards.
TCCAATCTCCTATAGAATAACGTTTGCGGTCACGTTTGTGTCAAAATACAATCTAATTACTGCTTACTTTCATACAGTTAAATGCAAACAAAGATAAAGTATATGCAAAGAGCATAAATGCATTTCACATTAAAAAATTTGTAAATAATTACGAATTTTCTTCACCGCGGCAGGATATTACTGGTGGTGCCATCTGTGGAGAGGAAGACGAGGTTGGAACATTAGCATCTGTCAATTTGTTTCTTAACTGAAGTGCCTCCTGACGGTTAATTGAGAACTAAAGGAGTGTCATGACAACATACATGGTAGGCATTTATAAAACTTTTAACGTCTGTGTGTCGGTTAAGCACTAAACTGGACATTTAGATTCAGTGCCTTGCAAGAAATTTTCGATGTTATTTGCCATCTCACACAACAGGTCTTTAGGTCTAACATTGTTGTATAATTCACATAACTTTAAGACGAATTAGTGCTCGATGCTCCATATATTGCTAGTGTTTACAATCGCAGGGCTACACAAATTGTTTCACAGGAACTATAAATTTGGCCCCACACAGGAAAAATCAATGTACTACTTTTAAAATCTTGTAATTAATACAAAGTAAAACCCCACAGACAAAAACTCAAATATGCACCGGATAAGCTGCAAAGACTGTCAACTCTTACAATGTCAAAACAAAAAGTAAGTTGAACATTAGGCTGAAAGTGCGTTTTAGAGGCATCAAGAACAGTAACATTGGCAGTAGCGTACCATTTATGGATTGAGAATCACGATATAGAACAATATATACTTTTATTAAAAAGTGTTCAGGGTCTAACTGCATTAAATACGCAGTATGGAGAAAAACAGTTCAATTTTGACGCCACCTTTGAAGAGAATCTAAAATGAAATGTGTAGTGTTTAACGCCCGCTTTTACTAAACGCGGCACCGTAGGCGGTGACACTGATGTTACAAGAGATGAAGATGCAATAGTGGAATGAGATGTCAGAGGAAACCGGAGATTCCGGAGAATACTCATCCCTGCAGCGTGTTGTCAACCTCAAATTTTACTTTTTGATGGCATAGGATAGAACCCGGGTAGCTTTGGTGAGAGCAGAGAGGTTTAACCACTCAGCCACGCCGCGCAGCTAAGATTCCGAACCTTAAGTTTATCAAGATACCAACGGAGGAGCCACTATTGCTTCAGAGGCCTTGGTGCGGGCGCTGCGGACCCTTAGCCTTCGAGGCACTTCTGTCGTTACGAAGAGGAACCTCGCGCCGAACATTCGAGCCCCTCCTTAAGGGGAGCTATTCAGATTGGGTTGGACTCGAGGGGGCAGTGTGTTCCCGACACCCACGGGAGATTGGATACGGCCAGCCCTCGGCCACCCGGATAGGGCATAGGGTTGCCTAAAGCGTCCCGAGGACTAGCCTGCAGAGCCAGTAGAAGGTGACCACCAGGTGATCACACCGAGGTTTTCGCTAGTCTATCCTGCGGGGCTGACGCACGTATGCGACGTATCCAATTCCACCTGTCTTATGATGAGGGGGGGGTCCTTAGAAATGAAATATGTAGTGTTTAACGCCCGCTTTTACTATATACGCCACCGCAGGCGGTGACACTGGTGATACATGAGATGAAGATGGAGCACCGGAGGAATGAGATGGCAGGAGAAACCGGATGTACCGGAGAAAACCCACCCAACGCCGTGTTGTCCACCACAAATCTCAGTTTGCGGTCACCTGGGATCAAACCCGGGCCGCCGTGGTGAGAACCAAGTGGTCTAACCACTGAGCCACGGCGCGGCCAGGGTCCTTAGACTGAAGGTATTGCACCTAAGTTTTCCATGACTTCCGGGTTGATAGGGGCCGGGATCTTCGGACTTTCGTGTTGACCTCGTTGTACAAGTCGACATTAACTGAGGATGTTAGGAACTTCCTAACGAAACGTGATCTAGGTAAACACTAGCAATATATGTTCGACTAGAGATTATATTAATTTTGTACTTCATTGTATCATAGTCCTTATATATAGGAGTTGTTAGACAAGACTGTTTTCTCAAACACTACTCCAAGGATTTTAATTAAAACACGACATGTGTATAGCCCTCGTGGGGGAGGGGATCTGTCCCCTTCAGCTGCCGTGGTGCTGACACTACGGACACCTAACACCCGTGGTACGTCTGACGTTACTAGAGGAACCTCGGGCCGAACATTCGAGCCCCACACTGAATGGGAGTTGTTCGGATTTGGTTGGACTCGAGGGACAGTGTTTCCCGATACCCGTGGGAGATCGGGTACGTCTCCGGACGGGGTTGAGGGAAGACATATATTCCCGCGTACTAGCCTGCATAGCTAGTAGTTGTGCTAGATCACCAGGCGTCCTACCGAGGTTAATCGGTAGCCTTCCTCTTTGGGTTTGGCGCGCGTAAGTGGTATATCCACTACCATCCCGTCTTGAGTCCACAGAACCAGAGGAGCGGCTTGTTATTCTCTAGGTCTTGCCCTATGGAAAGCCCCACAGAGACGCCAGGCGCCCTTTGTATGTTTCATATTTAGTATTTGTGCACATAATGATTCCCGTTATTGTTTATTCCTATTTCATTTAAATAACTTTTCACTGTACCAATTAGACCTCGGTACATGTATACACCAGTTCGGTGTAGTTCATAAATATCTTGTGGATCTGCAGTAACCATGGAAACAAGATATTTGCATCTACGCTACCGAGGCGGGATGCAAAACTATACGGTGGCACTACCGCTCTTAGGGCACAATAATTGCACTATTCAAGTGTTCAAAAGGGTTAAGATCACAATTCGATTTATACCATGAAAGAACGTTAGAAAGTTTGTTGTTTATATTTTTAATTCAGATGACTTCCATTCTAATACAGAATTACTTCTTAGGTCAAATTTATGTCAACATTTATTCTAATTACTGTCTACTTTTTCAGTGAAACGCGAATGAGGTATGACCATTCCCTCGTTCAATTGTTTGTCACCCTGGCGGTTAGTAAAGAACTAACTGAGCGTGTAGTTATAAAGTACATGGTACATAGCTATAAAACTTTTTACGTGAACATGTGTGTCGGTTAAATAGTAAACAGGTCAATTAAGTACAGAGGTTTGCATGAACTTTGAATGACAGTTGCCCTCTCGGATAACAGGTCCTTATGTGTAACATTTTTCTAAATTGGGACAGCTAAACTGAGCATTTAAATTTCCTGCCTTGCTAGAGCTTTTCAATGAAACTTGCCCTCTTGGACTACAGCTCCTTATGTGCAGCATTCTTCGAAAATTAGTTTAATTTTGATTCGAACTGGTAGTTGATGATCCATATATTTCTGGTTTTCACCATCCCAGGACTACACACCTTTTCCAAAAGAACATATTACTGTGCCCACAGAATAAGCTGAGTGTGCCACAGTTTTCGAAATCATATATACTGTCACGAGGCATTGTTTTGCGGCGGACTACAGCCCGCAAGTTTGGGAACGACGACACAGAGAGAAAGAGTGAGAGAAGCGGATAAATAAAGAGACAGAAGTGCCCCAAGCCACGACTAGGCCGGCGCGAGCTACCGCTGGCCGAGAGGGAAAGAGACGGAGATATTCTGGATAATTCTTTCCTTTCTCTCGCCACCGTGAAAGATCGTGATACTTCGACTTGACATGTCTGTCACATTTGAATGTAAATCACATGAAGATTTGGTAGGAGAACAGCGTAGAAGTCTAGGAGGGAAATACATATGGGATATAGTAAGACAGGAAGACAACTTTAATATCTTAGAAGAAATGGTAGCCTTAATATCGACTAGAGTGATGGAACAGTATCAGACAGAAAAAAGAGAGACACGAGAAGGCAGAAGAAGGATTGCCGGCGTAGAGAGAATTAGGCGTTCAGTAAGGTTGAGAAATGGAAGTTTTTGAATGAGGATATAAACTACAAATTACAATTAGAATTGTATCTGCAAAAATAATAAAGGAAGAACAAATATGATAATAAAATAACAATTAGAATTATAGAGAAATAGTTTAGGTTTTGACTCTAGATGCCTGGATAAAAGTTAGGCAGAATTTATTTTTTTATTTTTTTTTATTTTTTTTTTATTTTTTTTTTATTTTTTTTTTTATTTTTACTTCGACAAGTTTCGAGAAACGATTGTTGCGTTATAAATAAGAGAGAAGCGCACTCAGCTGCCAGTCAGTGAATGGAGTTTTGGTGCAGTGTATGGACATTTGAATTGTTTCGAGTTGAGAACTGATAATCGTGTAGTAATTTGAAAGTGAATTCTTTTGTTTGTTTTCGTGTGGTGAAGCCACGAGAGACTGTGTGTGTGTATGTTGCTGCAAATGGCTGCACAAATGTCTTTCTATGAAAATAAAGGGCATTTGGAACTTCTACAAAACTGACTTTTAATTTTACCAACCCACAAAGTGGCAACACAAAGGAGAAGCCTACAGATCAAAGCTCAGGTTGTGTACCTGATAGTCTGCAAAGACTAATAACTTTTACAATGTCAAAAACAAAAAGTAAGTTGAACATTAGGCTTAATGAGCATTTTGGAAACATCAAGAACAGACAAATCCGCAGGGGGTACCATTTATGTAATGAAAATCACGATATAGAACGATAAATCCGTACATTAAAATGCTTTCAGGGTTCAGCTGCATTAACCACGTTGGACAGCAATATGATGGAGAACTAAAATTTCGACACCACCTTGTAAGAAAACCTGAAATGAAATGTGTTTTATGTAACGCCTGGTTTCAATGCACTAACGGAGAAAAAATTGAAGAAATTATAATTAAACAGAATGGGATGGAGACAGTGAGGATGATGACAGTAATAAATACTTAACAGATGAAGATATCAGGCGTAGAAGCTTTAAAATAAGATAAAAGTCAAATTATATGACTCAGTTTTACGTAGTATCAAGTGAAAAACGTTTCTGGAAAAAGAGTATGTAATTTTTTGGAGACTGAACGACTTCCCTGAATAGCGACATATGAAATAAAGCATCCAGTGAGTCTTGAGAGCGTGACGTAATCGCAGTGAGATATCACTGTCACTGAAGTCCAGGGAGAACAGGTAAGAGATTCGCATCAACTAATTCATTTAAAGATTACTGTCTTCAAGAACAATGGTATGGCTACAAGCATAGTGAGCGCGAATTTTGGTAATTTCATTCCAAACTCTATTACTAGTCATTCTCTGATCGCGCCTTGTTGCAAATTTTATCTTGGAGCTAGTATTCTCAGGAAACTATAATTGCACAACACAAGCATTTAAAAAACCAATTACCCTAAAATCCATATAAAATACGAATTGAAGCTGTAAAAATTGTTGTTTATATGTAGAAGTCAGAAGACTTCCATTCTTATACGGGATTATTTTTTCGGTCAAATTTGTATCAAAATATATTCTAATTACCATTTACTTTTACAGAATAAAAGCAAATAAATCTAAAGTATAAACAAAAGGTACATATACAGTTCGTCTTAATACTTTGGAAATAATTAGAAATTTTCTTCACCGCAATAAGATATTACAGGTGGAGCCATCTTTGGACAGCAAGACTAGTTTGGATGAGTATTATCTGACAATATGTATAAGAATAAATGTTGCCCTCCGGGCGGTGAACTAAGAACTAATAGAGCGTGTCTTTATGACGTACGTAGTATGTCTTTATAGAACGTTTCACGTGATTGTACGTGCGTCTGTATGTCGGTTAAATACTAAACTGGACATCGGCAAGCATGTACTCAATGAGGGAGCATTATGACGTCTGAGTGTGCAACCCGCGGTGTACATGACGTAATGTTGAACAGGTGAAGGCATGTACCTTCTGTCAGAGTTAGAGGTGGAATGGCTACTAGTAAAGTAAGTAATAGTACACGTACTTGAATCCATCTATTTTGGCCTACGATACCTTTGGTGCGCCTAAATATTTGTGCAACATATTTCTCTTCACTTCTATTTGTAATTTGCCTTGAAAGTCTAGTGATGTATCACAAATAGACACTCTCCGTATAGCACGTAAATTATCATTTGTTAATCGCATTTATTGCTTCTATTTTATAAGTTTCTTTCAGAAAACAGTTGTTGGGATATATTGGAACGAATCCCTTTTTACTACTGGCGGCGTACGCGCAAAAAGTGTTCGCGTGGCTTGTTTACACAAAGGAGCTGATAGGCAGACAGTATGGAAATAAAGAGCCTACAAAAACAGATAAAGATAGCGCGAGATAAAAGACTTACTGACACAGATAAGTGAGGTAATTGGAACATTCTGCTGACGTCTTCAATGTTTTATAGAACATTTGATTTATTGTTTGTTCCAGAAATATCTAGTGATGGTTACAGAACAGTCTCGAATTATCAATGAGGTATTTAAGGAAGGTACGACTCGCGAAGAGACAGTCGTAAACAGAGCAGTAGGAGTAAACAGTTGTAGAGTGTTGTAACGAGAGCAGATGTAGTAAATAGATGTAATCCGAACGTTGTTGTTGTGGTCATCGACCTTGGTAGATTGTGATTGTGTATGTGACGTAATGAGACTACTGTAAGAATAGAACAGAGCGTATTTCTACAGAAATAAAGAACATTTGGAATTTCTGTAACTTGAAATTTTGATTCTACGAACCCACAGAGTGACAATATGTTGATCCAAACATAGCTGCTACGATCTAAGAGATAGATATGTATCTGCTTTCAGATGTTTAAATATATCCAAATCATTCAAATCCTTAAACTGCAATTGAATATACGTATCACATTGTAAATCAGCGACTTTCTACTGTAATTCTAGTCTAAGCTTATGTAAATCTATTGCAAGAGGATCAGCAAACAGAACAAAATCATTTTCCATGGATTTAAAATCAGTGAATCACCTTACTTTAAGTTCCCTCTTTACGTTATCTAGCAGACCAATATATCTATACAGATTTGTTACAGTAATATTGGGAAGAGACCTTAGACATTTAAATTGATGAAACTCTTTCTTCGTCAGATTGGATTTCCACACTTCTTTCATGTTTACCATTGACGTAACCATGTGTAGTGGAACTTTCTATGAAGATGATTATTAAGATTATTGAAATGTTGAGAAATGTCAGTGAGAAATACTAAATCACTTAACCAATCACAAGGTCCTTAATTTAGGTATACCGGGAGCTAATTACAGGAAATATTTTCAGAACAAGTAGAGATATCTTATAGAAGTAATTCGTGTGTTGGTTCATATGTGGAAGTTACGGCTGAAAGGTTCTAAAGTATCTGTGCGACACTGCAAGTGATGATAACAGTTGAGTACATAGTACACGAAAATAAAGAGGCTTGCAGGAGCACTCCCTCTAGTGAAATAGCTATAACATTAGCCTTCAAGTGCACCATCAAGGCTTAGAGTCTCCAATTTTCTTGATAGTTTAATTTTTTCATTCTTTGTTTGGTAATTTGCTTATGTTTCGTCCAAGCTGTTAATTTTTATATGAATGTGTATATTTGACGGAGCAATTTGACCGTGTTGTACAAGTAATTACAATTGTTTCTAACAAAGGCTAAATCCTGCTTAATACCTTAGGATGTTCTACATCTAAATTGGAGATGGCTTAAAGGATGAACGAACTTACATAAAGTAAAAGTAAATGCAACTCTTTACATCAGGTTTATACAAACTGCTCGAAATGGCGACTGCGTTTTCAGTGAAAAGTTGACAGCGGCAAACATATGACTGTCGTACTGTGTACACAATTCCTTATACCTTTCGAATAGTTTCACTTGTTGCTATTATTAGTGAGTTAGACTTTCTTCTGAGAAATATATCGAAAAACGCAAGAAGTTAACTACATTGCAGTATCAGAACCAATGATATTTAGAGTAACAATATTCGGTATTACGTATTGGGCCATCAGAACCGTTAGATAAACACTACTACAGTATGCTACATGATACAAGAAGGTAGTTAATCGCTGGACAGTGTCGCACTGGCAGGTGATTAGTTCCAGTTTTGAGATATTAGAGACATTAACTCTTGAAAACGCCAGCAACGAGTTAATTCGGGAAGCAGTTTTAAAGACATTCTAATCTAATGTTTTCATCCACCTTGTTTAAATACCAATTAATCAGCTTCTTATTCCATATAAGTCTAAGAAAATTAACTGCTTAGTTTTTAGCCGCTGACCATCCATTGCCTATGCTAACTTGTTTATATTAGTCAAGTCTACATTCGCTGAAGTTATTTCAATGTAGTTCAATACCATCCTGTAGAACTGCGGTAACTATGGAAACAAAGAAGCGAAGAAAATCATAAGAGATATTTCACTAATTCCTACCTTGAAGGTCAAAATGAACTGTTTAATTTCAACATCACGAGGAAGTCATCTGACACGCTGCGGGAATGTTACAATACATGTATACAAGTAAATATTGACTTTGAACGCCTAAGTATTATTTTATGTTATCCTAGTTGTTGTATTACTACAGATAATAATAATATTTAATTTAAGCTTTAGTAAACTTTATGAGAGCTATTCAAAGTCGAAAGCTGCAGTCAAAGCCCACGAAACATTTTATATCCCTAAGTAGTAACGGTATTAAATTATACGATCATTTGAGTAAAGTAAAAAGAATGCATCTATAGCAATTACGAGCAACTTGATTCCGATTTTTCTTAATATCATTTAGAGTCCTATTACTAAGCATACTGCTATCCCACAGTGGCAAAAAGTACGAACTTAGAATTGAACCAACTCACAGAGAAAATAACTAAAAATTGTGTATAATATACTTGGCTTACAAGACTTTCATTCCCACACAGAAATATTTCTTACGGCCAATTTTCTATCGAAATACATTCTAAAATTTGTTTATCCTAATCAGGCAGAAATCAAATAAACCTAAAGGATGTGCAACAGTAGAAATATAGTTCGTTTTGAAACCTTGTAGATAATTATTAATTTTCTTCACCGCGGCAAGATATTACTTGTGGTGCTATCTATGGACAGCAATATGAGCTCGTAGCAGAATACTGTCTTATCAATTTGCTTGTCAAGCAAGTTCCTCTCTTGACCGTTAATGAACAATTAAAAGAGCGTTTTCTGCAAATGTGTAAAATAGTACTTTCATGTATAATTCCCGCAATGGTCCCCGAGTTTAGTTGACTGTAATGAGCTATGAGAGTCATACACCTCTTAAATGTTCATAAACAAATGAATACTGAAATTATGTTAAGTTTTTAATCATAATGTTAATTCCTAATTTACCCTTAACTCGGTGTTAGGAATATATAATGTCTCTTACCATAATACACAAGTAGATAAACCTCCAACGTCAAGTTCTTTAAGAGAAGGCATGCTTTTTTGTTTACCAATTCACAATATTCCAAGTTATGACAGTAGCACAAAAAGAAAATTTTATGATTTATTTCCAGCTAACAAACCGACTCCGAAAGACACTTTGATTGACCAAATATTCTCATGCAACCATAAAGCTTCCTCCATAATAGCCGCACCTGAATGCTAAGGAATTAATATGGACAGATGCCGAACAATGGCATGCTTCCAGAAATGTGAGTTTTAAAATGAAAGCTGAAACGTTGACCCGGCAGACATGTGAGAAAATTGGAGAAATGAAATGGGAAAAAGTATATCATAATGTGGATGAAATAATAGATCACTATTAGAAAAGAATGCACTAAAGGAAGAAAAAATTTAAAGAGCTATAATTGAAGACAATGAGATGGAAATAATGATGATTGCAATGATTCAACAGACGAAGATGTGTCAAACGTAGAAGAAATAAAATATGATAAAAGGCAAAAGTGTTTAACTCTGTTAAGTTGTGTGAAAGTGACAAAATTTTTAGAACTAGATTATTTAATTCGTTGGAGACTAACTGTACGGCTTCGCTAAATAGCGACACATGAAATAAACAATCCAGTGACTCCTGAGGGGGTGAAGTTATTACAGTGAGATATCACTGCTATTGAAGACCAGCGAAACAAGTAAGAGACTCGCATCAAAGCTTTCACCTAAATACTTCAGTGTTCAAGAAGCACCTATTCCGGAGTCCCGTACATTCTGGACGTTGTGCAGGAGAGATCCCGCACCATCTACAGTTAGCTAGACTCCCATCCTAATAACCTGGTGAACACCCTTGTCCGTTACGACACAAGGGTTCCTCGCCGTCGAACGTGCTACTGGTCGCCCAAAGATGCTGTGGGTAACCAGAACTAAACCGGGCCAATTTCCCCTGACTCTAAATCTGGGCTTGGTAAGACCCAAAACTGAACACTAGTTACTTCCCTCTAGCCTGTCAAGTGGACTGTGCTCAGATGCCTCACAGGCAGGCGGAATCGTGCAGCCAGCTCTGGGCGCACACCTCTCACGGGGCAATAGCGCCAATTTAAGGCTAGACATAACACTGCCCAAGACAATCGCCTGAGACAAACGACAAATCCATTATACTGCCGAAATAAAGCCGCACCAAGCGGCTAGGTCATGGGAAGCAAACACTCCGACCATGTAATCCTGGACGACTCGTCGGTTCTGCTGGTCTGGTGGAAGCATTGCGTGGCCAATAGCAGCTACGGGCAACGGAAGCGTGATATTATTCCAAACTCTTGTGATAGAAACTTGTTGCAAACCTCAAAGTCAACTTCAAATCAATTCAAATCATACAATGAATACAGCTGCAGAAAAGACGCTCTTAGGACACAATAATTGCACAGCATAAGTGTTTGAAAATTTCTATCCTTATTTCGCGGAGTACCACGAAAAAAGTTTAAAAGTTTGTGGTTTATATAGTTAATTCACATTATTCCATTCTCATGCAGAATAACCTCATAGGCCAAATTTTTATCAAAATACATTCTAATTAGTGTTTACTTTTATTCCGTGAAACGCGAATAAACCCAACGCACACACATACATTACACATACAGTTCGTTTTAAAACTTTCTAAATAATTACACATTTTCTCTGCTGCGGTAGGCTATTACAGCTGGAGCCATCTGTGGACGGCAAGACGAGGTAGGATCATTACCATCTTTCTCTTGGTGTTACAAAATGGCGGTAAATTAAGAAGTAAAAAGCGTGTCTTTATGACGTATATGCTTTATATTCATCAACCTGTGTACCTCTGTGTGTCAGTTAAATACTAAACTGGACATTTACATTCACTGCCTTGCAAGAACTGTTCAATTAAATAAGCCGTCTGCACAACACATCCCTATGTGTAACTTTTGTGAAAATTAGTATAATTATGAGTCGAACTGGTACCCGATGCTCCATATATTGCTAGTGTTTACCATCACAGCGCTACACATCTTTTCCAAAGGAACGCCTTTTCCTTCACGAAACTCCGCTTTAGAAGAGAACCGAAAATGAAATGTGTAGTCTTTAACGTCAGCTTTTGCTACATACGGCACCACAGGCGGTGACACACTAATGACACATGAGTTGGAGTACTAGTGTAATGATTTGGTGAAAGAAATACGGAGCAGCCGGAGAAAACTCGCCCCAGCACCGTGTTGTCCACCACAAATATCACTTTGCGGTCGCTGCGCTTAGAACCCGGCCGCCATGGTGAGAGACGAGTGGTCTAACAACTCAAACACGGCGCGGCCAAAGTATCTGATTATCAAGTCCAACAAGGTAAAAGCACATGCGCTGCTATCGCCCCCAATTAGTTCATCAGCGAAAATTTAATAGTCAATATTAGCTGAGGATGCTAGGAAAGTCCTAAAGAAACATGATAAAAGTAAACACAAGCAATATAGGGAACATCGGGTGTAAGTTCGACTAAAAATTATATTAATTTTGTGCTTTATTTATTTTATTTGTTTATATGACTATTTATTTTTGTAATTTTAAGTCCTACACCGTTAACTCATATCGCACAGTGAATGAGATTGGGGAAATGATACTGAAATGAGTCCGGGGTCCACTAACCTTAGAGCTACTCCACAATCGTCTTTAAGGATAAGGGAAAACCCAAGTAAAAACCTCATCCAGGTAGCTCACCGTGACCGAGATTGTAACTTGTACGTCAACTTTTAAACTCTTGAACGTGAAACAGACACGCCACCATCTACGTTACCGAGGCGGGCTTTTCTGCTTCATTGTAACATAGTCCTTAACACATAGGACTGTTTCAAAAGGTTTGATTTTATCAACAAAGATTCCAAAGATTTTCATCTAAACGCTATACATGTATAACATTCATTTCGTGACAAATGGAAGGTATATCTAGAATTTTCTGACAGTGGCACTAATCTCCTCTTTTTTTGTATATCACTCAACTATAACTGTAAAATCTAGAAGATGGAAAACAAATGTTTCCACCCAGCGTTGAATTATATTCGGCTCTATGACATACTCTACCAAGTGTTATTGAAGACCAGGAAAAGCAGGTAAAAGACTCTCATCAATATTATCTGTTGTTTTTCAACTAAAGTCGCCTCCTGACGGCTAATTAAGAACTAAAGGAGCGTGTCATTGAACATTATGCTTAAAGAGTATTTTAGAAACATCAAGACCAGACAAATTGGGAGTAGCGTACCTTTTATGCAATAAGCACCTCGATCTAGAACAAGAAATACATTTATTAAAAAGTATTCAGGGCTCGAGGGCAGAAGAGACTGAAGGAGGCTCCCGACTCTTCAGTCTATTGTTGTTGCCCGGCATTCTAGAAACAATGACTGGTGGCTATAAATACCGCGCAGGTATTAGAAGAGCAGTAGCATGATGGTTATTCTGACAGTCGAAGTTTGAAGTGTACGGAAGTGATTTCTTTCATTTGTTTTTTTCTGGAAGCTAGATTTCCGAATCTACGTAATCTACAGAGTCACAATATTATACTAATTTTCGGGTGTTAGTAATCTGTATTGCTAGAGATAACATTAATGATTATTTACATAATAAAGTCTTATTTCAGCCAAATGGCCATACAATAAGACCTCAATTACAAACTATTGCAAATTATTCGAATTTGTGCACTGACGCCTTGGTTCACATAGTCTTTGATTTGGCTCTTTTCCTGCACAGTTCTATGTGGTAAAGTTCATGTCTTTGTCCACATAATTTGCACGCACATATTTCTGTTCGCTCATGACATGATGCATTCTTACAGAAGAGATGATGGAAACCGAGTACCGCCATTCTAGTATACAAGTGCCTCATCTCAAATTCCGCTCTATCATGGTCCCTGACTCAATAAACCTTGTGGAAGCAAGTTGAATACGCAAAAGTTGTTGCACGGTTGAATAATTGTACAACACAGCCGTTATAACATGCACCAGTTAGAATTGGATTCACACAATGAAATTCAGTTACAAAAATTGTGACTTATATATTTATTTCAGATGACTTCCGTTTTCAAACAGAATTACTTGTTCGGTAAAATTTATGTTAAAATATATTCTAATTACTGTTTCAGTTCATTGAACTAAACGAAATAAACTTAAGCTATAGGTAAACAGTATAGCTACAGTTGTATTTAAAACTTTGTAAATCATTTCACATTTTCTTCACCCTGGTAGGATATTACTTGTGGAGCCATCTGTGGACAGCAAGACGAGGTCGGAACATTAGCATCTGTCAGTTTGTTTCTCAATCAAAGTTGCCTCCTGACGGTTAATTAAGAACTAAATGAGCGTGTCATTACAACATACATGGAAAGCATTTATAAAACTTATAACGTCTGTGTGTCAGTTAAACACAAAACTGGGCATTTAGATTCAGTGCCTTGCCAGAAATATTCCATGTAATTTGCCGTTTCACACAACAGGTCCTTAGGTGTAAAATTGTTATAAAATTAACTAAATTTAAGACGAATTAGTGCTCGATACTGCATATATGGCTAATGTTTACCATCGCAGGGCTACACACCTTTTCCAGAAGAACATATTACTTTGCCCACGGAATAAGCTCTGGGTACCACAGCTTTTGAAAGAATATATACTGTCGTTTCAGAGAACAATATATATTGTTGTTTCAGAGAACAACCGTGGGAGTTGCTAATCAGCTGACGATGAAACTGCAACTGTTTCGGAAACGTTCCTGATTTTGTCAAAGGACGTGTGTGAAGTTTCAAGTTTTAAAAAGTATGACTCAATTTTAGTCTTTATACACAAATCCACAGATTCTTCAGAGGGTGAAGTCATCGCAGTGAGATACCACTGACATTGGAAGACAGGGAAATCTGCTAAGTAACTCGCATAAAAGCTTTCATTGAAATATTTCAGTGTTCAAGAACCATGGCTTGGCCCATAGCATGTACGGCAACGGAAGCTCGATTTTATTCCAAACACCATTACTAGTCATGTTGTGATCGCACTGAGTTGCAAATCTCCGGGTACTTTAATTGTACAGCAAAAAACCTTTGTAACAATCTATTTTCTGTATTCAAATCATGCAATGAAGTAGTTTTTTTTTTTTTTTTATGGTTAGGAGGTGAAAGATTGGAAGGTAGTTTGAGTGGCTTTGTGGGATCCCGCTAAAAGCACTCCCGTTAGTAGAGGTGAAGTGTAGGAGCTGGCCGTCAATAACGGCGAGCGGGTAAAGAATGATGGCCAGGCGTCGGACATGACCAAAAGGCCCTGAACGAGGCGCGTGGAGAGTAAGGGTGGAAAAGTGGAAGGTATTCAGGGTAAGTCTTTATTGTAACATATATCTAGTATTGGAGGGCATCATATCCGGCAGTCGTTGCCGAGTGGGGGAAGTTTAAATAGTATACTTTGTGGGAGGGCATAATCTCCGGAAGTTAAATCCGGGAGGGTAGTTGATGTGGCCATCAGGTGTGCTGTGGTGGTCTCCCGATGTTGGGGCGGTAAGCTTTCATTCTCTGGACGCTCTGTTCGTCGTGCTCTGCTACTATTTGTTCTGCGGTCTTGAGGTCCTGTAGTCTGGAGTACAGAACTACTTCTTCAGTCAAATTTGCATCAATATACATTGTAATTACTGTATACTCTCACATAGTTAAAAGCAAACAAAGGTAAAGTATATGCAGAGAGTATAAATACCAATTTACATAAAAAATTATAAATAATTATAAATTTTCTTCAGCGCAGTAGGCTAATACTAGTGGAGCCATCTGTGAACCGCAAGCCGCGGTTGGAAGATTACTATGTGACAATATGTTTTACAATTAATGTTGCTCTCCTGGCGGTTAATTAAGAACTAACAGAGTATGCACTAAAGTAAGAAAAAATTGTAAGTGATATGTGAAGGGAACAGTGTCGAGGATGACTGTGATAATGACTCAACAGATGAAGATATGTCAGAGTAGAAGAACTATAATACCATTAAAGGCAAAATTGTAAAGTCCAGTGTTAGTTTGTGTGTAAAATAAAAAAATTTCTGGAACTATATTACTTAATTTGTTGGGGACTGACTGCACGGCATCGCTCAGTACCGACAAATGAAATAAACAATGCGTGAACTCATTGCAGTGTGATATCTGTACTTTTGAAGGCCTGGGAAAGCAGATAAGAGACTCCCATATAAGTTGTCATGTAAATATTGAAGTGTTTATGAACCACAGCCCGCCCCAAAGCAGCTACGGGTAACGGCACCGCGATTTCATTCCAGACTCTATTACTTGTCAAGCTGTCAACTTAACCGCACAATAATTGCACAACAAAAATGCTTTTAACAGTTTAGTACCATAAGTTCATTGATACCATGAAATAAAGTTAGAAAGTTTGTGGTTTATATATTTAATGCAGATGACCTCCGTTCTCATACAAAATAATTTCTTATGTCAAAATTATATCAAAATACATTCTAATTACCGTCTACTTTTAATCAGTGATACGCGAATAAACTCAATGCACGTACAAACATTATACACACATTTCATTTTAAATCTTTGTAAATAATTACAAATTCTCTTTACCGCGGTAGGATATTACAAGTAGAGCCATCTGTGGACGGCAAGTCGAGGTAAGGCCATCACCATCTTTCAATTGTTTTGTCAACCTGGCGGTTAATTAAGAACTAAAAGAGCGTGTCCTTCTAACGTACATGGTACATAGTTATAAAACATTTCACGATATGCTGTGTGCATGTATGTCAGTTAAATACTAAACAGGGCATTTAAATACAGCGCTATGCATGAAGTTTTTAATGACATTTACCCTCTCAGACAACAGGTCCTTATGTGTAACATTTTTTTTTAAATTAATATAATTAGTGCTCTATGCTCCATATATTGCTAGTGTTTACCATCCCAGGGCTACGCATTTTCCTTTCGCCCTACAGAGCAAATTCAATGTACAATATCTTTTGAAATCATATAATATAAAGTAAAACGACACAGCAAAAACTCAGTTATGTATCAGGTAAACTGCAAAGGCTGTGACAACTTTTACACGGGAAAAACTAAAAGGAAGTTGAACATTAGGCTTAAGGACTATTTTAGAAATATAAAGAACAGAAATATCGGCAGTAGCGTACCATTTATGGAACAAGAATCACGATATAGAACAAGATATCAATTTATTAAAAAGCGTCTAGGGTCCAACTGCATTAACCACGCAGTATGAAGGAAAACTGTCCAATTTCGTCAACACCTTTGAAGGGGACGTAAAATGTAATGTGTAGTGTTCAGCACCCGCTTTTACTACATACGGCAACGCAGGCGATGACATTGATGTTACATGAAGTGAAGATGGAGTACTAGTGTAATCAGATGGTGGAAGAAAACTGGAGTCACCGGAGAAAAGTCGTTCCAGTACCGTGTTGTCAACCACAAATCTCACCTTGCGGTCGCATAGGATCGAACTCGGGAAGCTTCGGTGAGAGTAGAGCGGTTTGAAAACTCAGCCACTCCGCGGATAAAGATTCAGAACTTCAAGTTTATCAAGAAACCACGGAGACGCCACTATCACCTCCAAGGAGCTCATCGAATCAAAACCCCGTGTACAGAGCGGATCCATCCCCTTCAGAGGCGGTGATTCGAGCCCCTCCCGAAGGGGAGTTTTTCGGATTGAGTTGTACCCGAGGGGCAGTGTGCTCACGACACCCGCTGGAGATTGGATACCTCCGGCCAGGCCTCAGCCGCCAGGATATGGCAGAGGGTTGCCCAAAAGATCCTGATGACTATCCTGCAGAGCCAGTAGAAGGTGTGCTAGATCACCAAGTGGCCACACCGGGGTTTTCGGTAGTCTATCCTGCGGTGTTGACGCGCGTATGTGGCGTATCCACTTCCACCTGTCTGCAGATGCGTTGGCGGGGGGGTGGTTCCATAGACTAAAGGTATTGCCCCAAGGAAAGAGTCTCGAAATTTTCCATGTCTTCCGGGTTGATAGAGACCGGAGTCTTCAGGCTTTCGGGTTCACCTCGTTGTACAAGTCGACATTAGCTGAGGATGTTAGGAGTGTTCTAACGAAATATGATCTAGGCAAACACTAGCAATATATGTTCAACTAGAGATTATATTAATTTTGTACTTCATTGTATCATAGTCCTTATATATAGGAATTGTTTAACAAGTTTCTTTTCTCAAAAACGACTCCAAGGATTTTAATTAAAACACGACATGTGTATAGCCCCCGTAGGGAAGGGGATCCGTCCCCTTCTGCTCCCGAGGTGCGGATGCTACGGACACACAGCACTTTTGGTACCTCTGACGTCACTAGAGGAACCTCAGGCCGAATATTCGAGCCCCTCCCTGAATGGGTGTTGTTCGGATTGGGTTGGACTCGAGGGACAGTGGTTCCCGATACCCGTGGGAGATCGGGTGCGTCTCCGGGCGGGGCTGAGGGAAGCCATATATTGCCACGTACTAGCAAGCATAGCTAGTAGGTGTGCTAGATGACCAGGCGGACCTACCGAGTTTAATCCGTAGCCCTCCTCTTTGGTGTTGGCGCGCATATGTGGTATATCCACTTCCGTTCCTTCTTGAATCCACAGGACCAGATGGAGGGGCTAGTTATTCACTAGGTCTTGCCTTATGGAAAGTCCCACAGAGGCGCCGGGCGCCCTTTTGGGACATCTAGGTAACTCCTTGGTGGTGAGAGACATGTGTATAGCATTCATTTCGTGTCAAATGAACGGCATATCTAGAATTTACTAAAGTAGGGCTGACGTTCTGTTTATTGTACAGCACTCATCTATAACTGGAAGATCTAGTAGACATAAAACAAATCTGACCACACAGCGTTGGATTTTATTCGGTCCTGGACCCACTCGTGATCTATTGTACCTACGCTCCCAAGTGGGGCATCCCGGGAGGAAGGATGAGGAGAGAGGACGCATAGAGTGGCCGATCCAAAGAGCCTCGACAGTACACATGGCAGGGTTCCTCCACTTTACTAGTTAGAAACTACCCGGCAGGCCATTAGAACAGGAAACTCACCTTGCTACAGTCCGGAAAATGCCCTACCTGATCGGAGACCGTCCTTTCGGAGGGGGATGTGTTCACCAGAAGATATCATCGTGCCATACAGCACCAAGACACCCGCCAATACTTCTACGCTTAAACAGACCACCAGATGAGAAATGGAGGGACAGGGTGGTAATTAAATTTCTCAGGATTCACCTGGAGACCTGGTAAAACTCCCGTAATCTCGAATGGGTCAGGTAGACCGGCCACAGGATTCAAACCTGGACCTTCCGAATGTGCACCGCATACGAAACAGCATCAGCCATTCCGCTCGACTGGAAAAAATCTTACAGTTTATATCTAAATATATTTTTGACTTTGTATACATTTTTTGTAACAATCTCGCAACGTGTCAAATTTATTCGTCCTAATGTTGAGGCTAAACAATTCATATTGACTTTCACTGTAGGAATTACTGAAACAGCTCATTAGTTTCTTATCTACCTTGTTTCCATGGTTACCGCAGCTCTACAGATTGTTGAATGGCTAAGTATTCCTTTTATATTATCGTAGTTGTTGTATTGCAACAGATAAGAATAATTATTTTTATGTGAGCTTTAACAAAACTTGTTAAAGTAATTTGAAATCGTCAGGAAAGGTGTTGCATGGTTAAGTGATAACGATATATGATTTTTTGCAGCTACGGGCAACTTGAGTGTGATTTTTCGTAATTTCATTTAAAGTCTGATCATTTGTCATGCTGCTATCCTACAATTTTGTAAAGTACTAACATAGCAACTACTGTTATAATCATATAGCAAACAAACCTTCCCAAATTTCCAGTTCATTAAAACCATCACACCGGAAATCTGCCAAAAATTGTACATTATATACTTAAATTAGAATACCTTCATTCCCACACAGAATTATTTCTTCAGTGACATGTCTATCACAATATATTATAATCAATTTTTATTTCCATAAGCTAAAAATATAATAAACCTAAGGTGTATGCATCAGTACAAATATAGTTCATTTTAAAACTTTGTAAATAATTGCCAGTGTTCTTCACCGCGGTAAGATGTTACAGGTGGTGCCATCTGTGGACGGCCAGTCGCTGTCGGAACATTATCATCTGTAAATTTGTTAACCTTGCGGTTAATTAGGAACTAAAAGAGCGAGTCTTTATAATGTACAAGTTACATAACTATAAAACATTTGACGTGATAGTGTGTGTCGTTTAAATACTAAACAGCGCTTTTAAATACAGGGCTTTGCATGAAACTGTCAACACAACACACGAGCATTCTCTCTGGCGAAATGGTTATGACATTAGCTTTCAAGTAACAGGTAAAGCAGTTAGAAACTCCACTTTTCTTGACGTTTTATATTTTTGCATTCTTTGTTTGGTTGTTTTTTATGTTTCGTCCAAGCTATTAATTCTCGTATGAATGTATGTATTTTACGGAGAAATTTCACCTTGTAGTGCAATTAATTACAGTTTCTTATAACAAAGTTTGAATCCTGCTTAATACATTCACATGCGGTACGTCTAAATGCGAGGTGGTTAAGTATGATCGAACTTACATAAAGTAAAAGTAAATGAAACTCTTTAAATCAGATTTATACAAACTACTCGAAATGACGACTGCGTTTTCAGTGTAAAGATGATAGCGGCGAACAAACGACTGTCGTACTCTGTACAAATTTCTTGTTTTCTTCTCGGGCAGCCAGTCATCATCAGGATATTTATAAAATGTTATAACCACAAAACGAAATACTAGATATAACAGAACAATAGGCAGAGACAAAGCACTATCAAAATTTGCATTACTGAATAAAAGACTGTTTTCAGTAAATTAAATGCCAGGTCAGGAGATGGCGTGAGTATAGAAAATTGTGTCAAAGAAACGTAACTACTTAACATATCAAGCTGTGTTGATCTTTGCTTCTTAATTCGATTGATTTCTATGTTTAAGGCCGACTTCCAAGAGGAGCTGAACTGAAATCCAGCATCACGATTCAGCGTGCTCCTTTCAGAGGAAATTGCCAAAGCCTCTTTAATTCTCCGCTCCCAGTAACTGTTTCATTTTGCTAAGATGGTCGTCTCCCGAAAATTGGCTCTATGGTCGTTATCAAAATAATTTTCTGCCATTTTGTATTTATAACATTTTATAAATATCCTGATGCTGGGAGAGATGCACACTCGCGAAACGTTGATATCTAATCATCTTTTCACCTGGCTGGCTGTCCGAGAACAAAGTGAGCGTATTCGTCGCTTCAGGTTTTATTTTAAATTCCTTGTGTTTGTCGAATAACTTCAGGTGCAGTTATTATTCCGGCAGTTAGACTTTCTTCTGAGATATGTATTCACAAGACGTAGAAACAATTACCTACATTACAGGAATCGAACAAATGACATTTGAAGTACCATTCTTCGGCATTACGTATTGGTCCATCAGAACTGTTACAGAAACACTACTAGAGTAGGCTACATGATACAAGAAGGCATTAACTCGCTGTTCAGTGTCGCACTGGCAGGCGTTCAGTTCGAGATTTGAGACAACTTTGAGGCATTAAAACATGAGAACGCCAATAACGAGTTAGTAAGAATCAGTACTTCTATATTCGGGAAGCAGTTTTAAAGACATTATAATCCAATGTTTTCACCCATCTTGTTTAATTACCAATTTAACAGCATCTGATAACAATCAGCTTTATCAAAAGATAACTGCGTTAAGTTTAGTCGCAGACTAAACTGCCTATCTCAACTTGCTTAAGGTAGTCATGTCTGCAACCTCTGAAATTATTTTGGTGAAGTTTATTAACATCCTGTAGAAGTATGGAAACAACATAGGTAAGGAAATCATAAGAGATATTTCAGTAATTCTAGCGTGAAAGACAATATGAACTGTTTTAGCCTCAACATCAGGATGAACTTTTTGACACGTTGCGAGAACGTAACAATAAATGTATACAAGTAAATATTTACTTTGAGCGGCTTAGTATTCATTTAATATTATCCTAGTTGTTGTATTGCTACAGATAATTGTAATAGTATTTTTTAACGCGAGCTTTGATAAACCTTGTGAAAGCAAGTAAGGTGCAGACAAAGCTCACGAAATATTTTGCATCCATAAGTACTAACGATATTAAATTATACGATCATTTAAGTAAAGTAAAAGGAATTAATGTATAACAGCTACGGGCAATGAAAGTGTGATCTTTCGTAATCTCATTTAGAGTCCCATATCCCACAATGTTTTAAAGTGCAAACAGTGAATTAAAGCCATCTCACGGAGGAAATATCTAAAAGTTGTATAGAATATACTTAAATTTGAGGACTTTCATTCTCACACAGATATATTTCTTAGGTCATATTTGTATCGAAATAGATTCTAATTATTGTTTATTTTCATAAGGAATAAAGCAAACAAACCTAAGTCACATTCAACAGTACAGATATTGTTCGATTTAAAATTTTGAAAATAATTACCAGTTTTGTTCACCGCGGCTACATATTACAGGTGGAGCCATCTATGTACAGGAAGGCGAGGTCGTAGCAGAATACTATATGTCAATTTGTTTGTTAACCAAAGTTCCTCTCTTGACGATTAATTAAGAATTAAAGGATCGTATCCTGTTAATTAGTAGTTTCACGTTAACTCGCGCTAAAGTTCCGGAACGCTGACCTTCACCTTCAGCGAGCCCAGGCTAAACGCTCTTACTCTTCTCTAATATGTCCTCTACCGGGGAGAACCTCCTCCCTCAAATACAATTGACTGTAATGTTGTATGACAGTCATACTCCTATTAAGTGTCCATAAACAAATGAATACTGAAATTATGTTACATGGTCAATCATAATGTTAATTTCTAATTTATCTCTTAGCTCGGTGCTAACAATAGATGACGTCACTTACCATAATACACAAGTAGATAAACCACCTTCGTCAGCTGTTTTAACAAGATATGTGCTTTATTGCTTACAAAATCACAATAACCTGTGGATGAAAATACTACCAAAATATAATTGTAAGCTGACAAACCGACTTAGAAAAACACTTTGATTGACCAAATATTATCTGAATATAATCATGAAACCTTAAGGCTTCCTCCCTATCATCCGGACCTAAATCCTATAAATTTTATGTAGACAGATAACAAAACATGGGATGCTTCAGAAATGTCACCTGTAAAGTGAAAGACGAAATCTTCTGCCGCCAACGATTTGAGCAAACTGCACAATTGAAATGGGTAAAGGTATGTCATAATGTGAATGAAATAAAACAACACCATTAGAATAAAGTACACTAACGGAAGAAAAAATTTCAAAGAATTTTATTTGAAGACAATGGAATGGAAATAGTGATGATGGCAATGATTCAACAGATGAAGATATGTCAAACCTGGTAGAAATAAAATATGATTAAAGGCAAAATTGTTTAACTCTGTTAAGTTGTGTGTAAGTGAAAAACCTTTCTGGAACCATATGATTTAATTTGTTGGAGGTGGACTGTAAGTAACGACACATGAAATAAAAAATCCAGTGACTCTTGACGGAGTGATGCTAGCACAGTGAGATATCACTGCTTTTGATGACCTGCGAAAACAGGTAAGAGATTCGCATCAAAGCTTTCATTTCAATATTAGAGAGTTAGAAGTGTTGCGTTGCCAATAACAGCTACGGGCAACGGAAGCGTGTTATTATTCTAAACTCATGTGGTAGAAGCTTGTTGGAAACCTCAAAGTACTATAACTGTGCAGCAAAATTATTTACAATATAACTCTAGATAATTCAAATCATTCAATGAAACAGTTATCAAAATTGTGGCTCTTATATTTAACTCAGAAGACATCCATTCTTGTACAGAATTACGTTTGCGGTCAAAATTGTGTCAATATACAATATAATTACCGTTTACTTTCATACAGTTAATTGCAAACAAAGTTAAAGTATAAGCAAAGAGTATAAATGCAGTTCATATCAAACATTTGCAAATAATTACGAATTTTCTTCAACGTGGCAGGATATTACAGGTGGAGCCATCTGTGGACAGCAAGACGTGGGAACATTAGCGTTTGCCAATTTGAATCAAAGTTCTCCCCTGGAGTTTAATTAAGAACTAAAATGGCTTGTCTTTATCACTTACGTGGTACGTATTCATAAATCTTTTCACCTCTGTGTGTCGGTTAAGTACTAAACTTGGCATTTGAATTCACTGCCTTGCCAGAGTTTTTCAATGTATTTTGCCATCTCCTACAACAGGTCCTTATGTTGAAGCTGAATAATTTGGTACAAAATGCGCTGAAGATGGAAGACAAGCACCTTATGTGTCAATCTTGAGGAAGTATGCCTTGGCGCAATGTTAAGATTATATACATTTATAAAATACTCAATACTAAATCATTTCAGATTAAGATTCTGCGAACTTGCAGATCGGTATTACACATGTTCACACTTCAATGATCTGACGAAGAGTAAAGCCAAAACTATTTCTTTCTTACACATGCGATTTGTTCATCTTAGATACACACTTACAATAATTCTGCATAATCTGGGACAGACAAATGTACGTCTTTCTCCTACGACGTTCTTAAGCAGAAGCAAGATCTGTAAAACTTTTAGCTAGCAATTTCCTCTCATTTGAGGTTGTCATGGTTACACACAACTCACCTTACATTTTATCTATTTTATTAAACATTACAATTCCTCCAACTGTTACTCTGAAAACATAAAATATCTAAAATAACTGCTTCAATATGTAACATATTTCGAAGATTAATATAATTGTAAGTCGAAATAGCTGGTAACCCATGCTCCATATATCGCGATTGTTTTACATTCCAGGACGACACACCTTTTTCAAATGAAAATGCTTCTATGCTCCTAAAGAACAAATTCATTGTAAAGAAATTCAATTCGTTCTTGGAAATCGCTTATGATAATACAGAAACCCATAGACAAAAACTCAGAATCCTTTATTTTATCCGTGGTTCTGTACGCCTGTCTTCCATTCCGACACAGAATAATTTATTCGTTCAAATTTCTATCAAAATAAGTTTTAATTATTGTTTGTTTTCGTGAAGTAATAATCAAGTAAACCTAATGCACTTGGAAGAGTACAAACACACTTAATTTAAAACTTCGTAAATAATTGGCAGTTTTCTTCACCGCGGTATTATATTACAGGTGGAGCCATCTGTGAACAGCAAGACGGAGTAGGAACGGAATTTTATCTCAATTTACTTGTCAACCAAAATTCCTCTCTTGACGGTTAATTAAGATTTAAAGAATCGTATCCTGTAAATTAGTAGTTTCATGTACAGTCGCGCAATGTTTCCAGAACACTGATTTTCATCTTCCGCGAGTTGACATGTACCTTTCTCTTCTGTCTCTTTGTAGCTCCTATACTCAGTAACCCTCCCCCCTACCAAGTACAGTGGACTGTAATGTACAGTGACAGTCATATGCCTATCAATTATGTATTAACAAATGAATACTGTAATTATGTTAAATGGTTAATCACAATGTTAAATCCTAATTTACCCCTTAACTCAGTGCTAGCAAAATATAATGTCTCTTACCATAATTCACAAGCAGATAAACCTACAACGTCAAGTTCTTTAAGAACTAAACTGGCTATAGGCAAGCATGTACTCAATGAGGGAGAAGTATGATGTCTCAGTATTCAACCCGCAGAGCACATGACGTAATGTCGAACAGGTGAAGGAATTTACCTTCGTTCAGAGTCAGTGGAGTACCGGCTACTACTAAATTAAGCAATAGTACATATACGTTCCATTTATTTTGGTCTACGATACCTTAGGTAAGTTTGTTATTTGTGAAACATATTCCACTTCACTTCTATTTGTAACGTGTCATAAAGATCTAGTGATGTATTTCAAATAGACACTCTCGGTACATCACGTAAATTATCATTTGTTATTCGGGTTTACTGCATCGATTTTATAAGTTTTATTTTGGAAAATATTTGTTGACATATATATTGGACCAAAACGCTTCTTACTACTGGCGGCGTACGCGCTAAAAGGGTTCGCGAGGGTTGTTTAGACAAAGGAATGATAGGCAGACGGTGTGGAAATAAAGAGTCTACAAAAATATATAAAGATAGCGGAGATAAAAGATTTACTGACACAGATAAGTAAGGTAATTGAAACATTCTGGTGACGTCTTGATTGTTTTATAGAACATTCGATTTATTGTTTGTTCCAGAAAAATCTAGTGATTGTTACAGAACAGTCTCGAATTATCAATGAGGTATTTAAGGAAGCGGCGACTCGTGAAGAGGCAGTCGTAAACAGAGCAGTAGGAGTAAACAGTTGTAGAGTATTGTAACGAGAGCAGATGTAGTAAACAGATGTAATCAGAACGTTGTTGTTGTGGTCATCGACCTTGGTAGAATGTGATTGTGTATGTGACGTAATGCTACTACTATAAGAATAGAACAGAGCGTATTTCTACAGAAATAAAGAACATTTGGAATTTCTGTAACTTGGAACTTTGATTCTACGAACACACAGAGTCACAATATGTGGATCGAAACATAGCTGCTACGATCTAAGAGATGGATATGTATCTGCTTTCAGATGTTTAAATATATCCAAATCAGTTAAATCCTTACATTGAAATTGAATATATGTATCACATTGTAAATCAGCGACTTTCTACTATAATTCTGGTTTAGCTTATGTAAACCTATTGCAAGAATATCAGCAAACAGAGCAAAATCATTTTACATGGATTTAAAATCACTGAATCGCCTACTTTAAGCTCCCTCTTTACGTTATCTAACAGAACAGTATATTTGTTCAGGTTTGTTACAGAAATATTGGGAAGAGATCTTAGAAATGCAAATTGATGAAACTCTTTTTTCATCAGATGGGATTTCCATACTTCTGTCATGTTTACCAATAACCTAACCATGTCATGCATAGGAACTATGTTGTGGAACTTCCTGAGAAAATGACGATTAAGATTATTGAAATGTTGAGAAATGTGAGTGAGAAGGGCTAAATCACTTAACCAAACAAGAGGTCCTTAATATAAGTATACAGGGAGCTAAATACAGGAAATATTTTCAGAGCAAGTAGAGATATCTTAAAAAAGTAATTTGTGTGTTGGTCCATATGTGGAACTTACGGCGGAAAGGTTCTAAAGTACCAGTGCGACACTGCAAGTGATAATAACGTTTGAGTACATAACACATGAAAGTGAAGAGACTTGCCGGAGCACTCCCTCTGGTGAAATTGCTATAACATTAGATTTGAACTGAAACTTCAAGGCTTAGAGTCTCCACTTTTCTTGATAGTTTAATTTTTTTCATTTTTTGTTTGGTAGTTTGCTTATGTTTCGTTCAAGCTGTTAATTTTTGATTGAATTTACATATTTTACGGAGTAATTTGACTTTGTTGTGGAATTAATTACAATTCTTTTTAACAAAGGTTAAATCCTGCTTAATACCTTAAGATGTTCTACATCTATTTGGAGATGGCTTAAAGGATGAACGAACTTACATAAAGTAAAAGTAAATGCAACTCTTTACATCAGGTTTATACAAACTGCTCGAAATGGCGACTGCGTTTTCAATAAAAAGTTGACAGCGGCGAACATATGACTGTCGTACTCTGTACACAATTCCTTATACCTTTCGAAGAGTTTCACGTGTTGCTGTTATTAGGGAGTTAGACTTTCTTCTGAGAAATGTATTGAAAAAAGCAAGAACTTAACTACATTGCAGGAACCGAACCAATGATATTTGGAGTAACAATCTTCGCTATTACGTATTGGGCTATCAGAACTGTTAAAGAAACATAAATGCAGAGGGCTACATGATACAAGAAGGAAGTTAATCGCTGTACAGTGTCGCACTGGCAGGTGATTAGTCCTAGTTTTGAGATATTGGAGACATTAACTCTTGAAAACGCCAGTAACGAGTTAATTCGAGAAGCAGTTTTAAAGACATTCTATTCTAATATTTTCATCCACCTTGTTTAAATACCAATTTATCAGCTTCTTACACCACATAGGTCTAAGAAAAGTAACTGCATTATGTATAGCCATTACTATGCTTTGCCTATCCTAACTTGTTTATATTAGTCACGTCTACAATCGCTGAAATTATTTCAGTGTTATTCAATACCATCCTCTAGAACTGCGGTAACTATGGAAACAAAGTAGCTAAGAAAATCATAAGCGATATTTCAGTAATTCCTACCTAGAATGACAAAATGAATTGTTTAGCGTCAACATCAGTAGGAGGTCATCTGACACGCTGCGGGAATGTTACAATAAATGTATACAAGTAAATATTGACTTTGAACGCCTAAGTAACATTTTATGTTATCCTAGTTGTTGTATTGCTACAGATAATAATACGTAAGGTAAGCTTTAATAAACTTTATGAAAGCTATACAAAGTCGTAAGCCGCAGTCAAAGCCCACGAAACATTTTATATCCATAAGTACTAACGGTATTAAATTATACGATCATTTGAGTAAAGTAAAAGGAATGCATCTATAGCAGTTACGGGCAACTTCATTGCGATTTTTCCTAATTTCATTTAGAGTCCGATGACTAAGCATACTGCTATCCCACAGTGGCAAAAATTGCGAACTTAGAATTGAACCAACTCACAGAGGAAATAACTAAAAATTGTAGATAATATACTTAACTTACAAGACTTTCATTCCCACACAGAAATATTTTTTTCGGTAACATTTCTACCGAAATACATTTTAACTATTGTTTATCTTCATAAGGCAGAAAACAAATAAACCTAAGGGATGTGCAACAGTAGAAATATAGTTCGTTTTAAAACCTTGTAAATAATTATCATTTTTCTTCATCGTGGCAAGATATTACAGGTGGAGCCATCTATGGACAGCAATATGAGCTCGTAGCACAATACTGTCTTGTCAATTTGCTGGTCAAGCAAAGTTCCTCTCTTGACGGTTAATGAACAATTAAAACAGCGTTTTCTGGAAATGTGTAACATAGTAGTTTCATGTATAAGTCCCGCATGGTCCCCCAGTTTAGTTGACTGTAATGTGCTATGACAGTCATACGCCTATTAAATGTTCATAGACAAATGAATACTGAAATTATGTTAAATGGTTAATCATAATGTTAATTCCTAATTTACCCCTTAACTCGGTGCTAGGAATAGATAGTGTCTCTTACCATAATACACAAGTAGATAAACCTCCAACACAAGTTCTTTAAGGGAAGGCATGCTTTCTTGTTTAGAAATTCACAATATTCCAAGTGATGACGCTAGCACGAAAAGAAAATTGTATGATTTATTTCCAGCTAACAAACCGACTCAGAAAGACACTTTGATTGACCAAATATTGTCATGCAACCATAAGGCTTCCTACGTAATATCCGCATCTGAATCCTATAGAATGTATATGGACAGATGCCGAACAAAAGAATGCTTCCAGAAATGTGAGTTTTAAAATGATAGCTGAAATGTTGTACCGGCAGACATGTGAGCATATCGGACAAATGAAATGGGCAAAGGTATGTCATAATGTGGATTAAATAAAAGATCACTATTAGGAAAGAATGCACTAAAGGAAGAAAATATTGAAAGAATTATAATTGAAGACCATGAGATGGAAATAATGATGATGGCAATGACTCAACAGACGACGATGTGTCAAACGTAGAAGAAATAAAAGTATGATGAAAGGCAAAATTGTTAACTCTGTTAAGTTGTGTGTAAGTGAAACACATTTCTAGAACTAGAGTATTTAACTTGTTGGAGACTAACTGTACGGCTTCCCTAATTGGCGACACATGAAATAAACAATCCAGTGACTCCTGAGGGAGTGAAGTGAGATATCACTGCTATTAAAGACCAGGGAAAACAAGTAAGAGACTCGCATCAAAGTTTTCACTTAAATACTTCAGTGTCCAAGAAGCACCTATTCCGGAGTCCCGTACATTGTGGACGTTGTGCGGGTGAGATCTACAGTAAGCTCGACTCCTATCCTAATAACCTGGTGAAAACCATTGTCCGTTACGTCACAAGTGTTCCTCGCCGTCGACCGAGCTAGCGGTCGCCCAAAGATGCTTTGGGTAAGCAGAACTAAACTGGGCTACTTTCCCCTGACTCCATATCTAGGCTTGCTAAGTCCCATACCTGAACACTTGTTCCTTCCCTCTATTCTGTCAAGCGGACTGTGCTCAGATTCCTCACAGGCAGGCGGAAGCGCTCAGCCAGCTCTGGGCGCACATCTCTCACGGGGCAATAGCGCCAATTTAAGGCTAGACATGACACTGCCCAAGACACACGACAAATCTATTATACTGCCCAGATAAAGTCGCACTAAGCAGCTAGATGCTGGGAAGCAAACACTCCGTACAGGTAAACCTAGACGATTCGTCCCTTCTGCTGATCTGCTGGAAGCATTGCGTGGCCAATAGCAGCTACGGGCGACGGAAGCGTGATATTATTCCAAACTCTTGAGATATAAACTTGTTGCAAACCTCAAGGTACCATAACTCTACGGCAAAAACATTTGTAAGTTTACTTCTAATTAATTGAAATC
The DNA here is from genome assembly GCA_030765055.1 of Mantis religiosa. Taxonomy (NCBI): domain Eukaryota; kingdom Metazoa; phylum Arthropoda; class Insecta; order Mantodea; family Mantidae; genus Mantis; species Mantis religiosa. The sequence continues at coordinate 17,373,885 of CM060953.1, read as the reverse complement.
ATACAATGAATCCAGCAGCAGAAGAGACGCTCTTAGGACACTATAATTGCACAACCACAGTGTTTGATAATATCTGTCCTTATTACGCGGAATACCACGAAAAAAGTTAAAAAGTTTGTGGTTTATATAGTTAATTCACATTATTCCATTCTCATGCAGAATAACCTCATAGGACAAATTTTTGTCAAAATACATTCTAATTAGTGTTTACTTTTATTCTGTGAAAGGCGAATAAACCCAATGCACAAACGAACATTATACATACAGTTCGTTTTAAAACTTTGTAAATAATTACAAATTTTCTCTGCCGCGTTAGGATATTACAGCTGGAGCCATCTGTGGACGGCAAGACGAGGTAGGACCATTACCATCTTTCACTTGGTGTGTCAAAATGGCGGAAAATTAAGAAGTAAAAAGCATGTCTTTATGACGTATATGCTTTATATTCATCAAAATGTGTGCGTCTGTGTGTCTGTTAAATACTAAACTGTACATTTACATTCACTGCCTTGCAAGAACTGTTCAATGGAATAAGCCGTCTGCACAACAGGTCCTTATTTGTAACTTTTTTTGAAAATTAGTATACTTTTGAGTCGAACTGATACTCGATGCTTCATATATTGCTAGCTTTTACCATCACAGGGCTACACACCTTTTGCAAAGGAACGCCTTTTCCTTCACCGAAGCTCCGCTTTAGAAGAGAACCTAAAATGAAATGTGTAGTGTTTAACGTCCGGTTTTGCTACATACGGCACCACAGGCGGTGAGACACTAATGACACATGAGTTGGAGTACTAGTGTAATGAGATGGTGGAAGAAAAACTGAGAAGCCGGTGAAAACTCGCCCCAGAACCGTGTTGTCCGTCACAAACATCACTTTTGCGTTCGCTGCGATTGGAACCCGGGCCGCCATGGTGAGAGACGAGTGGTCTAACAACTCAAACACGGCGCGGCCAAAGTATCTGATTATCAAGTCAATCAAGGTAAAAGCACAGGCGCCGCTATCGCCCCCAATTAGTTTATCAGCTGAGGATATTAGGAAAGTCCTAAAGAAACGTGATAAAGGTAAACACAAGCAATATAGGGAGCATCGGGAGCAAGTTCGACTAAAAATTATATTAATTTTGTGCTTTATTTATTTATATGACTATTTATTTTTGTAATTTTAGGTCCTACAACGTTAACTCATATCGCACGGTGAATGAGATTGGGGAAATGATACAGAAATGAGTCCGGGGTCCATTGACCCTAGAGCTACCCCACAATCGTCTTTAAGGATAAGGGAAAACCCCAAAAAAACTTCATCCAGGTAGCTCACCGTGACCGAGATTGTAACTTGAACGTGAACTTTTAAACTCTTGACTGTGAGACAGACACGCCACCATCTACGTTACCGAGGCGGGCTTTTGTGCTTCATTGTATCATAGTCCTTAACTCTTAGATATGTTTCAAAATGTTTGATCTTATCAACAAACACTCCAAAGATTTTAATTTAAACGCTATACATGTATAACATTCATTTCGTGACAAATGAAAGATATCTAGAATTTTCTGACAGTAGCACTAATCGTCTCTTTTTTGTATATCACTCAACTGTAATTGGAAAACCTAGAAGATGGAAAACAAATGTTTCCACACAGCGTTGTATTATATTCGGCTCTGTGACATACTCTACCAAGTGTTATTGAAGACCAGGAAAAGCAGGTAAGAGACTCTCCAGAGGTCCAGAGGTAGTCCTAGTCGGGCGGGGCTTTCCCCGTCCGGGTGTCATATGCCGCAGTACCTAGCCGCTTTGCGGCTTAACCTGCGAAATGAACTTGTAGATCCATGTTCTGCTGGGGTGTTTGAATTTGTTTACTGTTTGAAATTTTGGAGAGGTTTGGAATGGGTTGCCCCTCTTTGTCGTGGGCAGCTGTACTTAATCGTTCTCCCTTTTTGGGAGACACGAATTAGTTTTTTGCCCCGTTTTGGATACGGGTTGTGTAGCGCTTGTCCTTTGGCGTAGAAGTTGTTCCCAGAGACATATGGGGTTTTCCTTGGGTTACCCAAGGGGTCCCAGGACGTCTCTCGGCAGTCTGAAGGACGGCAAGCGCCTTTGATCTCTCGGGTCATACCTTCCCAGGGAGTTCACTAAGGGGTTGGGGTGAATTTGGATTTTCTCGTACATTGATCGTGCCCTCTCGCGAATGACATCGACAATGTACGGGATCTGGGAGTGCTCATGTAGGATATGAGCCGGGAATCTCCAGCCTGTATCGTAGATGATGCGTAGTGCCTTGTTCTGCAGCGTCTGGAGTCCGACGAAAGTGGTATTAGCCACTGTTCCCCAGATCTCACAGCCGTACAGAATCATAGGCGGAACGATCGCCCGATACAGTTGGAGTTTGAGACGGATCGGCATGGTTGATCTGAAGATAGGGTATAGGCTCCGGAGTGCGACGTGCCCCAGCTGGACCTTGCCCTTGACGTGCGGAACGTAAGTTAACTTGCGGTCCAGCGTCACCCCGAGATACTTCGCCGTTTGCACCCAAGGGATTCGACGGCGCCGTAAAACGAAGTTCTGCTGCAACCGGTTGGCTATGGTTTTCGCCAGGAGAATAGCAGAGCTCTTCTCCGGGTTAATTGCCATTCGCCATTTTGCGTTCCATTCGCCAATGGCCCGGAGCTGGGTTTGGATTTGCCGGAAGCTGTACCGTGTATTCCTATTGACTGCGAAGATCATGAGATCGTCCGCATACTGACAGGTTTGGGTGTTGTGATGAGTTGGGATGTCGGCCATGTAAGCTGCGAAGAGCGCCGGCGACAGCACGCTGCCTTCCGGTACTCCAGCGCCAATGGGCCGCTCGGTGGACAGCTTCCCCTCCATCTTTACTCGGAAGCTTCGGTTTCCGAGGAAACCGGCCACCAAGGAAATGTATGGACGGGGAATTTCATGCTCCAGGAGTTTGTAAATGAGTCCTTCATGCCAGGTAGTGGCGAATGCCTTCTCCACGTCGAGCAGCACTGCTACCGTTTTAGACCTTTCCTGGAAACCCAGGGAGGCCTTCTCGGCAACCCGCAGTAGCTGCTCGGTCGTGGAGTGGCCAGAACGGAAGCCAAACTGGTGTTCCGGGATTAGGCCCCTTTCCAAGAGACTCTCATCAAAGCTGTCATGTAAATATTTCATCCTTTAAGGAGCACTGCCGCGCCAATAGCAGCCAAGGGCAACGGAAGGCTGAACATTTTCCAAACCCTGTTACTAGTCATGCTGTGATGGAAACCTGTTGCAAACCTTAAGGTACTATAATTATACAGCAAAAATTTATAAATTAAGTTTATTAGAATTGAAACTTACAATGACAAACAATTACAAAAATTGTGGCTCATATATTTAATTCAGAAGACTTCTATTCAAGAATAGAATTACGTTTGCGATCAAATTTGTGTCAAAGTACAATCTAATTACTGTTTACTCTCATACCGTTAAATGCAAACAAACTTAAAGTATACTCAAAGAGCATAAATGCAGTTTATATTAAAAGTTTGTAAAGAATTATGAATTTTCTTCACCGCGGCAGGATATTATTGGTTGTGCCATCTGTGGAGAGGAAGACGAGGTTGGAACATTAGCATCTGTCAGTTTGTTTCTCAACTAAAGTTGCCTCCTGACGGTGAATAAAGAACTAAAGGAGCGTGTCATTGAACATTAGACTTAAAGAGTATTTTAGAAACTTCAAGAACAGACAAATCGGCAGTACCGTACCATTTATGGAATAGGCATCACGATATTGAACAACAAATACATTTATTAAAAAGTATTCAGGGCTCGTGGGCAGAAGAGAAAGACACAGAGAGAGACTCCAGATACTTCAGTCTATTGTTGTTGCCCGGCATTCTAGAAACAATGGCTGGTGGCTACGAATACCGCGCAGGTGTTAGAACAGCAGTTTTATGATGGTTATTGTTACAGTCGAAGTTTGAAGTGTACCGAAGTGACTTCTTTAACCGACTCCATCTTGAAGAATGCTGATTGTTAATTTCACGTCCTTTTACTGCAACAGAAGTGGTTTTATATTTCTGAAAGCCGGATTCCCGAATGTACGTAATCCACAGAGACTCAATATTATCCTAATTTTCGGGTGTTAGTAATCTGTGTTGCTACAGATAACAGTAATAATTACTTATATAATAAACTTTTATTGCAGTCAAATGACCATACAATAAGAGCGTGTCATGACAACATACATACATGGTAAGCATTTATAAAACTTTTAACGTCTGTGTGTCGGTTAAACTCTAAACTGCGCATTTAGATTCAGTGCCTTGCAAGAATTCTTCGATGTAATTTGCCGTCTTACACAACAGGTCCTTAGGTGTAATATTGTTCTAAAATTAACATAAATTTAAGACGAATTAGTGCTCGATGCTCCATAAATTGCTAGTGTTTACCATCGCAGGGCTACACAAATTTTCCATAACAACGTATAAATTTGGCCCCACACAACAATTTAAATGTACTTCTTTTAAAATCTTATAGTTAATACAAAGCAAAACCCCACAGACAAAAACCCAAGTATGTACCGTATAACCTGCAAAGACTGTCAGCAGAAACAAAAGTAAGTTGAACATTAGGCTTAAAGTGTGTCTTACAAACATCAAGAACAATGACATTAGCAGTAGCGTACCATTTATGAAATGAGAATCACGATATAGAACAATAAATACCTTTATTAAAAAGTGTTCAGTGTCCAACTGAATTAACCACGCAGTATGGAGAAAATGCTCAATTTTGACGCTACTTTTGAAGAGAACCTAAAATGAAATGTGTAGTGTTTAAAGCCCGCTTTTGCTAAACACGACACCGTTGGCGGTGACACTGATGTTACAAGAGATGAAGATGCAATGGTGGAATGAGATGTCGGAGGAAACCGGAGTTTCCAGAGGAAACTTACAAGTAGCGTGTTGTCATTAACAAATTTTACTTTTTGGTGGCACAGGATAGAACCCGGGTAGCTTTGGTGAGAGTAGAGCGGTTTAATCACTCAGCCACGCCGCGCACTAAGATTCAGAACCTTAAGTTTATCAAGGCACTAACGGAGACGCCACTATCGCTTCACCCGCTTCAGAGGCCTTGGTGCGGGCGCTGCTGACCCTTAGCCCTCGAGAAACATCTGTCGTTACGAAGAGGAACCTCGGGCCGAACATTCGAGCCCCTCCCGAAGGGGAGCTATTCGGATTGGTTTGGACTCGAGGGGAGGTGTGTTCCCGACACCCGCGGGACATTGGATGCCTTCGGTATCCAATGCACCAAGTAAAGAACCACGAAGTTTTCCATCGCTTTCGGGTTGATAGAGGCCGAGTCTTAGGACTTTCGGTTTGACCTCGTTGTACAAGTCGACATTAGCTCAGGATGTTAGGAAGGTCCTAATAAAACGTGATCTAGGTAAACAATAGTAATATATGTTCGACTAGAAATTATATTAATTTTATGCTTCATTGTATCACAGTCCTTATATATAGGAATTGTTTAACAAGTTTGTTTTCTCAAAAACGACTCCAAGGATTTTAATTAAAACACGACATGTGTATAGCCCCCGTAGGGGAGGGGATCCCTCCCCTTGAGCTCCCCTTCACCCACCAGTCCGTGGTACTGATGCTACGGACACCTAGCACTCGTGGTACCTCTGATGTTACTAGAGGAACCTCGGGCCAAACGTGCGAGCCCCACCTTGAATGGGAGTTGCTCGGATTGGGTTGGACTCGAGGGACAGTGTTTCGCGATACCAGTGGGAGATCCGATACGTCTCCGGACGAGGCTGAGGGAAGCCATTAATATTCCCGGGTACAAGCCTGCATAGGTAGTAGCTGTGCAAGATTACCAGGCGGTCTACCGAGGTTAAACGCTAGCCTTCCTCTTTGGGGTTTTCACGCGTATGTGATATACGTTGTATGGCTAAGTGATAAAAATATGAGGTCACACGACATTATGCGACATTTATGTGACCTTAGTAAATTCAAATCATACAACAAATAAAATTGTAGAAATTATGGCTTATATATTTAATTCAGAAGACTTATATTCTCATACAGTCAAATGTGTGTCAAAATACATTCTAATTACTGTTTACTTTCATACACTTAAAAGCAAATCAACCTAAAGGACATGGAAAGAGAGTAAACACAATTCGTTTTAAAAGTTTGTAAATAATTATAAATTTATTTCACCGCGGCAGGATATTGCAGGTGGCGCCATCTCTTCACAGCTAGGTGAGGTTGAAACATTACCATCTGTCAATTTGATTGTCAACTAAAGCTCTCTCTGGGCGGTTAAGTAACAGCTAAAAAAGCCTGCTTTATCACTTACGTAGCACATATTTATATAACTTCTCACCTGAGTGTGTGTCGGTTAAATACTAAACTGGGCATTTGAATTTAGTGCCTTGTAAGAGCGAGCAAGCTTCAGGCGGGGACAATGTCACCTTGTGGCATTGTTGAGCTGCCGCAAAAGCCGGAGCCGGGCGAGTGTGCATGAGAGAGACAGAGAGAGGTTCCAGATTGTTCAGTGCATTGTTGTTGCCACGAAATTTCACGGAAAGTATGCAGCATTCTAGAAAAAAAAGGAGTAAAAAAACAGGTGTATTGGGAAAAGGATGAACTAACAGAAGACAATAATTGAAAATTATAATAATAATTACTTAACAGACGAAGATACGTCAGGCGTAGAAGTTTTAAAATACGATGACAGGAAAAATTGTTTGAGGTAGTGTTAAGTTGTAAGTGAAAAACCTTTCTGGAACCATAATATTTAATTTTTTGGAGACTAAACGAGTTCTCTGAGCAGCGACATATGAAATAAAGAATCTTGAGAGGATGAAGTCATCGCAGTGAGATATCACTGTCACTGAAGTTCATAGAAAATAGGTAAGAGATTCGCATCACATATTTCATAGCAGCTACATAGCGGCCCATAGCAGCTACAAGCATAGTGAGCGCGAATTTGTGTAATTCCAAACTCTATTACTAGTCATTCTCTGATCTCACCTTGTTGCAAACTTTATCTTGGAGTTAGCATTGTCATGGTACTATAATTGCACAACACAAGCGTTTATAAAACGAAATTGAAGCATATTGCATTTAAATTAATAGACATATAAAAATTGTGGTTTATATGTATAACTCTGAAGACATCTATTCTCCTATGGAATAATTTTTTCTGTCAAATCACTATCAAAATATATTCTAATTACCATTAACTTTCATGACATAAAAACAAACAAATCGGAATTATACGCAAACAGTATAAATACAGTTCCTGTTAATACTTTGGAATTAATTACAAATCTTCTTCACCGCGGCAAGTTAATACAGGTGGAGCCATCTGTGGACAGCAAGACGCGGCTGAAACATTACTACCTGACAAAATGCTTGTCAATTAATGTTGTTCTCCTGGCGGTTAATTAAGAACCAAAAGAGTCTTTATAACATACGTATTATATGTTTACAGACGTTTTCATGTGAGTGTGTGTGAGTCTGTATTTCGGTTAAATACTAAACTGGACATCGGCAACCTTGTACTCAATGAGGGAGAAGTATGACGTCTAAGAATGCAACCCGCGGTGCACATGACGTAATGTGGAACAGGGAGAGGCATGTACCTAAGTTCAGAGTCAGTGCTGGACCTAACATAGGTAAAATAAAGAATAGTACAGATACTTTAATACAATTATTTTGGTCTACGATACCTTATTACACCTAAATATTTGAGCAATATATTTCAGTTCACTTCTATTTTTAATGTGCCATGGAAATCTAGTTATGTATCATAAGTGGCCACTATAGGTATACACGTAAATTATCATCTGTTAAATACTAAACAGCGCTTTTAAATACAGGGCTTTGCCTGAAATTGTCTACACAACACACGTGCATTCTCTCTGACGAGATGGTTATGACATTTGCCTTCAAGTAACAGGTAAAGCAGTTAGAGACTCCACTTTTCTTGACATTTTATATTTTTACATTCTTAGTTTGGTTGTTTTTTTATGTTTCGTCCAAGCTGTTAATTCTCGTATGAATGTATGTATTTGACGGAGAAATGTCAGCTTGTAGTGCAATTAATTACAGTTTCTTATAACAAATTTTGAATCATGCTTAATGCATTCACATGCGGTACGTCTAAATGCGAGGTGGTTAAGTATGATCGAACTTACATAAAGAAAAAGTAAATGCAACTCTTTACATCGGATTTATACAAACTACTCGAAATGGCGACTGCGTTTTCAGTGTAAAGATGACAGCGGCGAACAAAAGACTGTCGTACTCTGTCATCAGCCAGCCATCATCAGGATATATATAAAATGTTAAAACCACAAAATGAAATAATGGATATAACACAAATATAAGCAAAACAAAACACTATCAAAATTCGCATTACTGAACAAAAGACTGTTTCCAGTAGATTAAATGCCAGCCAAGAAATGGCGTGAATATAGAAAATTGTGTCATGGAAACGTAACTACTTAACTTGATTATCAAGATGTATTGATCTTTGCTTCTTAAACCAACGGATTTCCATTTTAAGGCCGGTTTCCAGGAGGAGCTGAACTGATATCCAGCATCACGAATAAGCCTGCTCCTTACAGAGGATATTGTCAAAGCCTCCTTAATCCTCCGCTCCCAGTAACTGTTGCATTTTGCCAAGATGGTCGTCTCCCGAAAATTGACTGTATGGTCGTTACCAAAACAATCCTCTGCCATTTTGCGGTTATAACATTTTATAAATATCCTGAAGATGGAAGAGATGTACACTCCCGAAACGTTGATATCTAATCATCTTTTCACCTGACTGACTGCCCAAGAACAGAGTAAGCGTATTCGTCGCTTCAGGTCTTATTTTAAATTCCTTGTGTTTGTCGAATAACTTCAGGTACTGCTATTACTCCGGCAGTTAGACTTTCTTCTGAGATATGCACTCGCAAGTCGTAGAAACAATTAACTACATTACAGGAACCGAACTAATGACATCTGGGGTACCAATCTTCGGCATTACGTATTGGTCCATTAGAACTGTTATAGAAACACTACTAGAGTAGGCTACATGATACAAGAAGGCATTAAGTCGCTGTTTAGTGTCGCGCTGGCAGGCGTTTAGTTCGAGATTTGAGACATCTTTGAGGCTTTAAAACATGAGAACGCCAATAACGAGTTAGTAAGAATCAGTACTTCTATATTCGGGAAGCAGATTTAAAGGCATTATAATCCAATGTTTTCACCCATCTTGTTTAATTACCTATTTAACAGCATCTGACACCAGTCAGGTTTAACAAAATATAACTGCGTTAAGTTTAGTCGCAGACTAAACTGCATATCTCAACTTGCTTATGGTAGTGACGTCCACAACCTCTGAAATTATTTTGCTGTAGTTAATTAACATCCTTTAGAAGTATGGAGACAACATAGGTAAGGAATACATAAGAGATATTTCAGTAATTCCTAACGTGAAAGACAATATTGCCCCAACTTCAGCTACCGAGGTCGAAGGATAGAGTGGTTTAACTCTGTCCAGTACCTTGGTGTCAACTTGGATAGAGGTTTAACTTTTCGCCGGCACATCAGGGACCTTTCGGCAAAGGTACAGGGAGCAATTGCTTCCCTGTACCCAATGCTGGGGTCTACCTCGATGCCAGTCCGCATGAAGTTGTACCTCTTCCGAGCGCTGGTAATCCCGGTGATGCTATATGCCTGCGAGATCTGGGGCATGGCAGCAGACAGCTGTTTAGCATGGCTTCAACGTGCACAGAATAAAGGACTGCGGTCTATTTATTCTGTGGGACGTTATTTCCCTACCAGGTTGCTCCATGAAGCATACGTGGAGGATGAAATTAGGCGCCGGGCTTCAAAATTATACGCAAGTTTACCATCTCACAGAAGCGCCCTTGTCAGATCATTGGGAAATTATGACCCCACTAGACGCCCATCTAGACTGCATCGGGTCCCCCGTATGGCATGCGGGCACCCTAGATAACACAGGAGCTGAACCTATCAGCAGCTAAAGCTGAGCTCCTCATAATTCTTCCAAGCTGTTTGGCATCTAAATTTCTCCCCAACTAAATTACAAAATATTTAAAACAAAACAAAATGGGTGCTAAGTACTGCATCCTCTCTTTCGACCCGAAGGTACCTTGGTAACCTCAAAATTAACTCCCTATCAAAAACCTACATCACCTTCATCCTACATCTTTCATTTATAATCCTACCTGCGGGAAAACCCTTAATGGGTGGGCACGCAGCAAAAACCTTCTGGCGGTATACAGCCAGCCAGCACGAGCGAGCGAGCGAAAGACAATATGAACTCCTTAGCCTCATCATCAAGATGAACTCTTTGACACGTAGCAAGAACGTAACAATAAATATATACAAGTAAATATTTACTTTGAACGGCTCAGTATTCATTTTATATTATCCTAGTTGTTGTATTACTACAAATTACAATAATATTATTTTACGTGAGCTTTGATAAACCTTGGGAAAGCAAATAAGGTGCAGTCAAAGCTCACGAAATATTTTGCAACCGTAGTACTAACGATATTAAATTATACGATCATTTAAGTAAAGTAAAAGTAAAAAGTAAAAGCTGCGGGCAAATAAAGTGTGACCTTCCGTAATTTCATTTAGAGTCCCATTATCAGTTACGCTGCTATCGCACAATGTTTTAAAGTGCAAAAAGTGAATTAAAACCATCTCACGGAGGAAATATTCATTCATTCATTCATTCATTCATTCATTCATTCATTCATTCATTCATTCATTCATTCATTCATTCATTCATTCATTCATTCATTCATTCATTCATTCATTCATTCATTCATTCATTCATTCATTCAAGCAGCTGGCGGCTGACTGAGGGTCAGCACGATGTGTGTCATTCGTGTACCTGTCCTACACGGACTTAAACACTTAATGACAGGAAATGTGGGGTTTTGCAGGTTGGTGGTTTAAGATAATGTAGATGAAAAGAAGGGAGGTAGCTGTAGCTCCTCATGGTAGCCAGCTCGGGTGCAACGCTATGTTAGCACCGCTGGTGTGATAATTTTCAGGAAGAGTTTAATTTAGAATGTCTATTAAATTCAAACAGTAGTAATTTTAGGTTGAAATAAGTAATCTATTGTTACCGGGTGTGCCCGCATGCCATGCGGGGAAGCCGGTATAGCTTGTAGCGTCTTTCGGTTGTTCTATAGTTCCCTAGAGACCTAACCAGGGCGCTCTGATGTTGAGGCAAACTCGCGTAGAATTTTGTGGCCCGGCGCCTAATGACATCTTCCACATAGTGGAGAGATGAGGCTTCATGAAGGTATCTCACGGGAAACCTCCAGCAAACAGAATAGATGGCCCTAAGACATCTATTTTGTACACGCTGAATTTGACGCAGATTGGATCCTGCGGCCATGCCCCAGATCTCACAAGCATAAAGCATGATTGGAAGAATTAAAGCCTGAAAAAGGCGCAACTTCAGGGGTGTCGGCATTCCTGAGCGCATCATGGGGTATAACGAAGCCGAAGCTCCGCATGCCCGATGAGCTACCTCCTGGATGTGACCCCGAAAAGTTAGGCCCTTCTCCAGCTTTACACCTAAGTATTTTAGAGAATTTGTCCATTCTATCCTTCTGCCAGAATAATTAAAGGCGGGGAGGTTGGCGGGAAAGTGACGCTTAGTGAAGAGTATAGCTTGGCTTTTCTCTGGGTTGATAGACAATCGCCAAAGCCTACACTAATCATGAATGAGGCTTAGGTGTCGCTGTATAGGGTTGAAGGCTCTGCGTGCGTTTCTATTTCTGTTGTATAATAACACGTCGTCCGCATATTGGGCTATGTTGACGTGTTGCTCCGTGGGGAGATCCGCCACATACACGCTAAAGAGTGTAGGGGATAAGACAGAGCCTTCGGGGACGCCTCCTCTGATGGGTCGTCTGGTAGAAACCTTTCCCGCCACAACAACTGTGAAATGTCTGTGTTTAAGGAATGAGTGTAAGATGTGTATCATGTGTGCAGGAAGCCCCAGGGTGATTAGTTTGTGTAGGAGACCTGCATGCCAGGTGGTAGAGAAGGCCTTCTCGACATCCAGAGATACCGCCGCAGTGAATGCCCTTTCCTGGAAACCCAGGGCAGCGGCGTCCACCAGACGGAGCAACTACTGTGATGTCGAGTGCCCAGGACGAAAACCAAACTGATGGGGAGGAATAGCTTGAATGTCCCCCAGTAGGGGCGACAAGCGGGCTAAAACAAGCCTCTCGAAAACTTTCGAGAGGACTGACAGGAGGCTAATGGAGCGGTAACTGGCGGGGAGAGCCGGATTTTTACCGGGCTTCAAAATGCAAATCACCCGAGCCTCCCTCCACTGCCGTGGAAAGTGGCCCAGGGCGAGACACATGTTAAAAACCCGAGTAAGAAAAAGAACGGCTTTGAATGGAAGATGGCGGAGCATGATAGGTGTCAACCCATCAGGTCCCGACGCTTTTTTGGGATTTAGACGCACTGGAGCTCACTGGGTCTAAAGACAGGTAGTCGGTCCGCCTCAGCAAGAGGACGTCGAAGGTATTGACGAAACTCCCGCTTGACGCGGCCAGTGAAGTCTAGGTCCTGGGGGTCATCTCGTGGCCTCATGGTCCTCTCTAGGTAGTCGGCAAACACATTTGCTTTTGCTTGGGGTTCATACACCAGGTCTTGGGTGCCTTGGATAGGGGTGTTTGGTGCTCCTCCACGATTCCGGAGTCCTTTTGCAAGCCTCCACGCCTCGCCATTCTCAAAATTCACTCGGGACATCAACTCCTCTCACGTGCGCACACGGTGCTCGCGTAGTCGAAGTCGAACCTCTCGGCGCAAGCGCGCGAGCAGAAACTGATTATGGCAAGTGCGGTGTCGCTGATAGAGTCTGCGAGCCGCCCAAGAGCGACGAATGAGAAGATGGATGTCTAGCGAGATGACGTGAGGGTGTAGAGGTGCTGGAGTGTGAACGGTGAGGTTGCGAACTGTTCGTCCTACGATGGAGATGAAGGAGGAGATCGCCGTCTCCAGGGTCGGTATATCTGTAATAGGGAGGTTAGGAGGTATGGAGTCATTTAAGCAGACCCGTACGCAATCCCAATTGACTTCACGGTTTTGAACCGTGAATTCATGACTGACAACCCGTAAGTTGACCTCAGCCACAACTAGGTTGTGGTCGGAATGTAAGGCGCTTTGTGAATTGAGTGATAAGTGAAATGGAAAATGTTTGATGATTGCGAAGTCAATGACCGAAGGACGGCCTTGAATTCACTGGAAATGAGTGGGTTGCCAGGGACCCTCTACTCTCAGTTGAGGATCTCCATCTATGATGCGGATGATTTCTCTGCCTCTTGCGTCTGTCCGGGGACCCGAATGCCAACGCGGGTGTTTAGCATTCAAATCCCCAGCCATAATGACGTTGGGATGTAGGGCGAGGATGGAGAGATGATCATTAGCAATGAACAGTTGGCTAGGAGGGTGATATGCAGACACTTTCAGGACTTCGGAACCGCCCAGATTCACGCAGACGCCATTGGCTTCTAGGGTTTGAAGAGCGGGAAGCTGGACAGGTTTAAAGACAACCCCCCCTCCTCACAAAGATCGCCGTGCAGCCGCCGCGACGGCCCACACGGTCGACCCTGAGGCAGTGGTAGCCGGAAATCCGGAAGGACATTTCAGGTCGGAGATGTGTTTCCGATACCAAGATGAGATCCAAAGCAAATGACCTCGCGAAATGCAGGAGTTCATCTTGTTGACCATTGAATGCACTCGCATTCCAGAATGCGAATCTGAACGAGGACAGAGACCTAGTTCGACCCGCCATCCTGGCTTGCGCGGCTTACTGCGGACAACAAGGCAAGCGCCTCCATGGCAATGACCATTCGGGCTGCAGAATCCGTGGTGTCAAAGAACCTCACCACCAGTTCACAGAGACGCCGGTCGTGGTTCTGCAGCAGCTGCTGCAACCATCCCAGCATCTCCGAGGCCTGTGTGGTGGGAGGAGAAACTTCTTCCGAAGTGGAAGCTTTGGTGGGAGAGGGGGATGCTGAAGAGTGCCTGGGCGCCGGCCTACCATTTGCCCGTCCGTCCCTCAGCTGGCGATCGGGTTTGGGAGTACCTCGCCCGCTCGACGCCTCGGAAGCAGACTCTCGCTCTCTGGCAGGGCGTCTTCCCTGCGCTCTATCAGAGGGGGGGAGGAAATATCTAAAAAATTGAAGATAATATACTTAACTTTGAAGACTTTCATTCTCACACAGATATATTTCTTAGGTCATATTTCTATCGAAATAGAACCTAATTATCGTTTATTTTAATAAGAAAGAAAACAAACAAACCTAAGTTACATGCAACAGTTCAGATATTGTTGGCTTTAAAATTTTGTAAATAATTGCCAGTTTTCTTCAGCGCGGCTACATATTACAGGTGGAGCCATCTATGTACAGGAAGACGAGGTCGTAGCAGAATACTATCTGTCAATTTGTTTGTTAACCAAGGTTCCTCTTTGACGATTAATTAAGAATAAAAGGATCGTATCCTGGTTTTAGTAGTTTCATTTTAAGCCGCGCAAAAGTTCCGGAACGCTCAGCTTCACCTTCAGCGAGCCCAGGCTAAACGCTCCTATGTCCTCTACTAGGGAGAATCTCCTCCCGTCAAATACAATTGACTGTAATGTTGTATGGCAGTCATACTCCTATTAAGTGTTCATAAACAAATGAATACTGAAACTATGTTACATGGTCAATCGTAATGTTAATTTCTAATTTATCTCTTAACTCGGTGCTAACAATAGATGACGTCACTTACCATAATACACAAGTAGATAAACCACCTTCGTCAACTGTTTTAACAAGATATATGCTTTATTGCTTACAAAATCACAATAACCTGTGGATGAAAATACTACCAAAATATAATTGTAATCTGACAAACCGACTTAGAAAAACACTTTGATTGACCAAATATTATCTGAATATAATCATGAAACCTTAAGGCTTCCTCCCTATCATGCGGACCTAAATCCTATAAATTTTATGTAGACAGATAACAAAACATGGGATGCTTCAGAAATGTCACCTGTAAAGTGAAAGACGAAATTTTCTGCCGCCAACGATTTGAGCAAACTGCACAATTGAAATGGGTGAAGGTATGTCATAATGTGGATAAAATAAAACAACACTATTAGAATAAAGTACACTAACGGAAGAAAAAATTTGAAAGAATTTTATTTGAAGACAATGGAATGGAAATAGTGATGATGGCAATGATTCAACAGAAGAAGATATGTCAAACCTGGTAGAAATAAAATATGATTAAAGGCAAAATTGTTTAACTCTGTTAAGTTGTGTGTATGTGAAAAACCTTTCTGGAACCATATGATTTAATTTGTTGGAGGTGGACTGTAAGTAACGACACATGAAATAAAAAATCCAGTGATTCTTGACGGAGTGATGCTAGCACAGTGAGATATCACTGCTTTTGATGACCAGCGAAAACAGGTAAGAGATTCGCATCAAAGCTCTCATTTAAATATTTCAGGGTTAGAAGTGTTGCGTTGCCAATAACAGCTACGGGCAACGGAAGCGTGTTATTATTCTAAACTCATGTGGTAGAAGCTTGTTGGAAACCTCAAAGTTCTATAACTGTACAGCAAAAATATTTGAAATTTTACTCTATATAATTCAAATCATTCATTGAAACACAGTTATCAAAATTGTGGCTCTTATATTTATCTCAGAAGACATCCATTCTTGTACAGAATTACGTTTGCGGTCAAAATTGTGTCAATATAGAATATAATTACCGTTTACTTTCATACAGTTAAGTGCAAACAAAGTTAAAGTATAAGCAAAGAGTATAAATGTAGTTCGTATCAAACAGTTGTAAATAATGACGAATTTTCTTCAACGCGGCAGGATATTACAGGTGCAGCCATCTGTGGACAGCAAGACGCGGTTGGAACATTAGCGTTTGTCAATTTAAATCAAAGTTCTCCCCTGGCGGTTAATTAAGAACTAAAATGGCCTCTCTTTATCACTTACGTGGTACGTATTCATATATCCTTTCACCCCTGTGTGTCGGTTAAGTACTAAACTTGGCATTTAAATTCACTGCCTTGCCAGAGTTTTTTAATGTATTTTGCCATCTCCTACAACAGGTCCTTATGTTGAAGCTGAATAATGTGGTAGAAAATGCGCTGAAGATGGAAGACGAGCACCTTATGTTTCAATCTTGAGGAAGTATGCCTTGGCGCAATGTTAAGATTATATCCTTTTATAAAATATTCAATACTAAATCATTTCAGATTAAGATTCTGCGAACTTGCAGTTCGGTACTACACATCTTTACACTTCAATGATCTGACGAAGAGTAAAGCCAAAGCTATTTCTTTCTTACACACGCGATTTGTTCATCTTAGATACACACTAACAATAATTCTGCATAATCCCGGACAGACATAAATGTACGTCTTTCTTCTACGACGTTCTTAAGCAGAAGCAACATCTGTAAAACTTTTAGCTAGCAATTTCCTCTCATTTGAGGTTGTCATGGTTACACATAACATATCATACATTTTATCCAATTCATTAAACATTACAATTCCTGCAACTATTACTCTCAAAAACATAAAGTATCTAAAATAGCTGCTTCAATATGCAACGTATTTCTAAGGTTAATATAATTGTGAGTCGAACTTGCTGGTAGCCGATGCTCTATATATCGCGATTGTTTAACATTCCAGGACGACACAACTTTTCCAAAAGAAAATACTTCTATTCTCCTACAGAACAAATTCATTGTAAAGAAATTTATTTCGTTCTTTTAAATCACTTAAGATAATACAGAAACCCATAGGCAAAAACTCAGAATCCTTTATTTTATCCGTGGTTCTGTACGCCTGTCTTCCATTCCGACACAGAATTATTTATGCGTTCAAATTTCTATCAAAATAAGTTCTAATTATTGTTTGTTTTCGTGAAGTAATAATCAAATAAACCTAATGCATTTGGAAGAGTACAAACATACTTAATTTAAAACTTCGTAAACAATTGGCAGTTTTCCTCAACGCGGCAGAATATTACAGGTGGAGCCATCTGTGAACAACAAGACGGAGTAGGAACGGAATTTTATCTCAATTTACTTGTCAACCAAAATCCCTCTCTTGACGTTTAATTAAGAGTTAAAGAATCGTATCCTGTAAATTAGTAGTTCATGTAAAGTCGCGCAATGTTTCCAGAACACTGATTTTCATCTTCCGCGAGCTGCCATGCAACTTTCTCTTCTGTCTCTTGCCAACTCCTATACTCAGTAAACCCTCCTACCAAGTACATTTGACTGTAATGTACAGTGACAGTCATATGCCTATCAAGTGCTTACTAACAAATAAATATTGTAATTATGTTAAATGGTTAATCACAATGTTAAATCCTAATATATCCCTTAACTTAGTGCTAGCAATAGATAATGTCTCTTAACATAATACACAAGTAGATAAACCTCCAACGTCAAGTTCTTTAAGAAGAGGCAAGCTTTCTCAGCTACACAATCACAATATCCCATTTGATGAATGCAGCATTAAAACAAAGCTACCTGGATTAATTTCAGCTGACAAACCAACTCGGAAAAACACATTGATGGAGCAAATGTTGTCACAAATATAACCATACAACCATAATGCTTCCACCATAACATCCACATCTAAATCCTGTAGAATATATGAAGAGACATCAGACAAAATATGACTGGAAATATCTAACTTTTAAAATGAAGGACGGAATGAATAATTTGGTAAAATTGGACAAATGGAATTGGAAAATTAATGTCGTCAAATCGATGAAACAAAACAGGAGTATTGGAAAAAGGATGCACTAAGGTTAGACAAAATTATAATAGACAATGTGATGGGAACAGTGTGGAGGATGACTGTGATAGTGACTCAAGAGTTGAAGATATGTCAGCGTAGAAGAATTATAACACCATTAAGGGAAAAATTGTTAAACCCAGTGTTAGGTTGTTGTGTGTAATGTTGCTAGGTTAATGTTGTTGTTAGGTTGTTGCACAATAATTGCACAACAAAAGTGATTTTAAAATTATGAGAAGATAAATGGAATCATACTATTAAATAAAGTTAAAAAGTTTGTTCTTTATATAATTAATTCAGATGACCTCCATTCTCATACAGAATAACTTATTAGGTCTAATTTATCTTAAAATACATTCTGATTACTGTTTACTTTAATTCAGTGAAAAGCGAATAAACTCAATGCACTTACAGACATTAATCGTACAGTTAATTTTAAAACTTTCTAAATAATTACAGATTTTCCTAACTGCGGTAGGATACCACAGCTGGAGCCATCTATTGACGGTAAGACAGTATATGATCATTACCATCTTTCAATTGGTGTGTCAAACTGGCGGTTAATTAAGAAGTAAAAAGCGTGTCTTTATGAGGTATATGTTTTATATTTATCAAACTGTGTACGTCTGTGTGTCTGTTGAATACTAAACTGGACATTTACATTCACTGCCTTGCAAGAACTGTTCAATGGAATAAGCCGTCTGCACAACACGTCCTTATGTGTAACTTTTTTGAAACTGAGTATAATTTTGAGTCGAACTGGTACTCGATGCTCCATATATTGCTAGTGTTTACCATCACAGGGCTACACACATTTTCCAAAGGAACACCTTTATCTTTACCGAAGCTCCACCACCTTAGAACAGAAACTAAAATGAAATGGCAGTCTTTAACGTCAGCTTATGCTACATACGGCAGCACAGGCGGTGACACTGATAATATATGAGTTGGAATACTAGTGTAATGAGATGGTAGAAGAAAAACGGAGAAACCGGAGAAAACTTGCCCCAGCACAAATATCACTTTGCGGTCGCAGTGGATCGAACCCAAGCCGCCATGGTGAGAGACTAGTGGTCTAAATGCTCAACCCCGGTGCGGCCAAAGAAGCTGATTGTCAAGGTCATCAAGGTAAATATTATTTATAATATTTCTTTCTCTGTAATTTTACGTCCTCCAACGTTAAGTCATATCGGATGGTGAATGAGATTGGGGAAATGATACTCAAATGAGTCCCTAGTCCATTGAGCTCAGAGCTACCCGACATTCGTATTTAAGGATAAGGAAAAACCCCGGGAAAACCTTATCCAAGTAGCTCACTCTGACCGAGATTTGAACTCTTGAACTCTTGAACGTGAGGCGGACTCGCTACCATCTACGCTACCGAGACGGGCTTTTGTGCTTCATTGTATCATAGTCCTTAACTCACAGGAATGTTTCAAAATGTTTGATTTTCTCAAGAACGGCTCCACAGATTTTAATTTAAATTCTGTACATGTATAGTATTTAACTCGTGACAAATGAAATGCATATCTAGAATTTTGTGACAGTAGCACTGATCTTGTCTTTATTGTGCATTACTCATCAATAACTGGAAAATCTAGAAGATGGAAAACAAATGTTTCCACACAGCGTTGTATTATATTCCTCTCTGTGACATACTCTACCAAGTGCGGCATCAATTGTCTTTCTTAGATTTAACGATCGTAAGACAAAATGACAGTGTACAATTTGGAATCTACAGAAAACCTACAAACACAGATAATTAGTTTCAATCCTCTGTCACATAAATTAGCTGCTCTTAGAAGTTTGATCCATAGTTTGAACAGCATACCTTTAGATCAAAAACAATATGAGGAATTTACATTTACTCTAAATACAGTAGAAAAGAATGGTTTCAATCCAAACTCAACCAAAAGATAATCAGCCGGGACTACAGGCAAAGTAAATTAAAACAGATGACTACTCTTCAAAACAAATAAAAACTGAAAATACAACTAATTCACTTACCACCGCCGGACATATCTGAATTTTGAACGAATATATAAAGAAAATAGCATCAAACTAGCTCCACAAAACAGATTCTCACTCTAGAAATTGTTAAATAACCCCTTAACAACACGACCCCATCAGAACAAAAATCAGGAATATATAGGATAAATTGAGAAAACTATGACAAATTTTATATTGGTTAGACGAAGAGAAATTTAAAAACTAGGTTAACAGAACACCGTAGCAACATAAAATATAAACAACAGAAAAATCAGCAGTTGCTCTTCACTTCTGGAATGATAATCACCACATCGGGGAGGAGATCAAACCACTAAAACCACTGTCAACAAAACTTGAACTTACAACATAGCAATAAATTTTATGATTAAAAACATTCTACATATTCAAAATTTTGAGGTCCCTCAGTGAGTGGTCTACTGAACTTATGTAAAGGATCTTCCGAGAGAGGGAGCCAATTACAAGAGATCCAGACAACAACCGTGAGAGTCGCTAATCAGCTGATGATCAAACTGCAACTGTGTCGAAAACGTTGCTGATTTTGTAAAAGCACGTGAGTGAAGTTACAAGTTTTAAAAAGTATGACTCAATGTTAGTCTTTATACACAAATCAGTGATACTTCAGAGGGTGAAGGCATCGCAGTGAGATACCACTGACATTGGGGGACAGGGAAATCAGCTAAGAGACTCGCGTCAAATGTTTTATTTAAATATTTCAGCGTTCAAGAACCATGGCGCGGCGAATAGGAGCTACGGGTAATGGAACCTTTTTTGCATTTATTTGTAATTTACGTCGTCCAACGTTAAGTCATATCGCACGATGAATGGAATGGATGGTATGATACTCAAATGAGCTCAGGGTGCATAGAGCTTAGAGTTACTCGACATTCGTCTTTAAGGATAACGGAAAGCCCCGGAAAAAACCATAGCCAGGTAGCTCAATTCGTTCGAGATTCCAACTCGGATCCTCGTGAAAGTTAGGCAGACAGGCTGCCATCTACTCTATTGAGGCGGGCTTTTGTGCTTTATTGTATCATAATAAACTTTCACATGTAAAGGGAAAGACGAAATTTTCTGCAGCCATCGATTTGAGCAAACTGCACAATTGAAATGGGTGAAAGTATGTCATAATGTGGATGAAATTAAACAATACTATTAGAATAAAGTACACTAACGGAAGAAAAAAATTGAAAGAAGTATAATTGAAGACAATGGGATGGAAATATTGATGATGGCAATGATTCAACAAAAGAAGATATGTCAAACCTGGAAGAAATAAAATATGATTCAAGGCAAAATTGTTTAATTCTGTTAAGTTATGTGTAAGTGAAAAAACCTTCTGTAACTAGAGTATTTAATTTGTTGGAGACTAACTTCACGGCTTCCCTAAATAGCGACGCATGAAACAAGCATTCGGGTGACTCTTGAGGGAGTGAAGTAATCGCAGTGAGATATCACTGCTATTGAAGACCAGGGAAAACAAGTAAGAGACTCTCATCAGAGCTGTCAGTTAAATATTTCATCGTTCAGGTAGAACTGCGTGGCCAAAAGCAGCTAAAGGCAAGGAAAGCGTGATAATTTTCCAAACCCTGCTACTAGTCATGCTTTGATAGAAACTTGTTGCATACCTCAAGGTACTATAATTATACAGCAAAAAATTTATAAACCAGATTTGGAGTTATTGAAACCTTACAATGAAAAACAATTAGAAAAATTGTAGCATATATATTTAGTTCCGAAGGCTTCTATTCTCGTATAGAATTACGTTTGTGGTCAAATTTCTGTCAAAATATAATCTAATTTCTGTTTACTTTCATATTGTTAAATGCAAACTAAGTTAAAGTATATGTAAAGAGTATAAATGTAGTTCCCATTAAAAATATGTAAATAGTTACGAATTTTCTTCACTGCGGCAGCATATTACTGGTGGCGCGATCTGTGGACAGGAAGACGAGGTTGAAACATTAGCATCTGTTGTTTCTCAACTAAAGTTGCCTGCTGACGGTTAATTGAGAACTAAAGCAGCGTGACATTGAACATTAGGCTTAAAGAGTATTTTAGAAATATCAAGAACAGACAAATCGGCAGTAGGGTACCATTTATGCAATAAGCATCACGATATAGAACAAGAAATACATTTATTAAAAAGTATTCAGGGCTCGTGGGCATAAGAGAAAGAGGCAGAGAGAGGCTCCGGATTCCTCAGTCTATTGTTGTTGCCCAGCATTATTGAAACAATTGCTGGTGGTTATAATTACCGCGCAGGTGTTAGAAGAGCAGTTGTATGATGGTTATTGTGTCAGTCGAAGTTTGAAGTGCACTGAAGTAACTTCTTTAACCGATACCACCTTGTAGACGGCTGATAGTTAATTCCACGCCTTTTTACTGCAACAAAAGTGGTTTTATATTTCTGAAAGACGGATTCCCGAATCTACGTAATCCACAGATTCTCAATATTATCCTAATTTTCGGGGGTTAGTTATCTGTGTTGCTACAGATAACAGTAATAATTATTTATGTAATAAAGTTTATTGCAGTCAAATGGCCATACAATAAGGGCTCAACTGCAAACAATTGCAAATTATTCAGTTTTGCGTACTGACGCCTTGGTTCACATAGTCTTTGATTTGGCTCTTTTCCTGCAAAGTTCTATGTGGTAACGTTCACATCTTTGTCCACAAAAGTTCCACTCACTCGTATCTGCTGGCTCATGGTATAATGCAGTCTTACAGATGAGATGATGGAAACCAAGTACCACCATTCTAGTAAACAAGTGCTCAATCCAAAGCTGGATGTGGTCAACGCGCTTGATCCAATAAACCTTGTGAAAGCAAGTTGAATGTCAGGTGCAGTCAAAATTTAAGAAAGATGTAGCATGGAAAAGTAATTGTACAGCTCAGACGTTATAAAAAGCATTGACTAGAACTGGATTCATACCTTGAAATTAAGTTACAAAAATTGTGACTTATATATTTATTTCAGATGACTTCCATTTTCAAACAGAATTACTTGTTCGGTAAAATTTCTGTTAAAGTATATTCTAATTACTGCTTCAGTTCACAGAACTAAACGGAATAAACTTAAGGTATAGGTAAACAGTATAACTACAGTTGAATTTAAAACTTTGTAAATAATCTCACATTTTCATCACCGTGGTAGGATATTACTGGTGGAGCCATCTGTGGACTGGAAGACGAGGTCGGAACATTAGCATCTGTTGTTTCTCAACTAAAGTTGTCTCCTAGCGGTTAAATAAGAACTAAGGGAGCGTGTCATTACAACATACATGGTAAGCATCCATAAAACTTGTAACGTCTGTGTGTCGATTAAACATTAAACTGGGCATTTAGATTCAGTGACTTGCAAGAAATTTTCTATGTAATTTGCAGTCTCACACAACAGGTCCTTAGGTGTAACATTGTCCTAAAATTAACGTAAATTTAAGAAGAATTATGCTCAATGCTCCATATATTGCTAGTGTTTACCTTCGCAGGGCTACAAAACTTTTCTATAAGAACGTATAAATTTGGCACCACACAACAAATTCAATGTACTTCTTTTAAAATCTTGTAATTAATACAAAGTGAAACCCTACATACAAAAACTCAAGTATGTACCGGATAAACTATAAAGACTGTCAAACCTTACATTGTCAAAACAAAAAGTAAGTTGAACATTAGGCTTAAGTGTGTTTTAGAAACATGAAGAACAGTGACATTGGCAGTAGCGTACCATTTATGATATGAGAATCACGATATAGAACAAAGTGTTCAGGGTGCAACTGCATTAACCACGCAGTATGGAGAAAAACTGTCCAATTTCGACGCCACCTTTGAAGAGAACCTTAAATGAAATGTGTGGTGTTTAACGCCCACTTTTAGTAAACGCGGCACCGGTGGCGGTGACACTGATGTTACAAGAGATGAAGATGCAATGGTGGACTGGGATGTCGGGGGAAACCGGAAATTCCGGAGAAAACTCGTCGTGAGTTGGCATTAACAAATTTTAAATTTTGGTGGTATAGGATAGAACCCCGGTGGCTTTTGTGAGAGTAGAGCGGTTGAACCACTCAGCCACGCCGCGCACAAAGATTCAGAACCTCAAGTTTATCAAAACACCAACGGACACGCCGCTATTGCTTCAGAGGCCGTGGTGCGGCCGCTGCGGACCCTTAGCCCTCGAGACACTTCTGTCGTTACGAAGAGGAACCTCGGGCCGAACATTCAAGCCCGTCCCGAAGGGGAGATATTCGGATTGGGTTGGACTCGAGAGGGCAGTGTGTACCCGACACCCGCGCGAGATTGGACTCCTCCGGCCAGACCTCTGCCGCTCGGATAGGGCAGAGGGTTGCCTAAAAGGCCCCGAGGACTAGCCTGCAGAGCTAGTAGAAGGTGTGTTAGTATACCAGGTGGCCACACCGAGGTTTTCGGTAGTCTACCCGAAGGGGTTGAAGCTCGTATGTGACGTATCCACTTGCACCTGTCTTCAGATGGGGGGGGGGGGTTCTTAGACTGAAGGTATTGCACCAAATAGCACCCCGAAGTTTTCTATCGCTTCCGGGTTGATAGAGGCCGGGTCTTAGGATTTCGGGTTGACCTCATTGTACAAGTCGACATTAGCTGAGGATGTTAGGAGGGACCTTACGAAATGTGATCTAGGTAAACACTAGCAATATATGTTAGACTAGAGTTTATATTAATTTTATGCTTCATTGTATCATAGTCCTTATATATAGGAATTGTTTAACATGTTTGTTTTCTCAAAAACTACTCCAAATATTTTAATTAAAACACCACATGTGTATAGCCCCCGTAAGGGAGGGGATTCCTCCCCTTCACCCACCAGTCCGTGGTGCTGATGCTACGGACACCTAGCACTCGTGGTACCTCTGAAGTTACTAGAGGAACCTTGGGCCAATTATTAGAGCCCCACCTTGAATGGGAGTTGCTCGGATTGGGTTGGACTCGAGGGACAGTGATTCCCGATACCCGTGGGAGATCCGATACATCTCCGGACGAGGCTGAGGTAAGCCATTAGTATTCCCGGGTACAAGCCTGCATAGGTAGTAGCTGTGCAAGATTACCAGGCGGCCTACCGATGTTAAACTGTAGCCTCCCTCTTTGGGGTTTTCACACGTATGTGGTATATGTTGTATGTGATAACGATATGAGGTCACACGACATTATGCGACATTTATGCGACCTTAATAAATTCAAGTCATACAACAAATAAAATTGTAGAAATTGTGGCTTATATATTTAATTCAGAAGACTTATATTCTCATACAGAGAAACTTTTTCCGTCAAATTTGTGTCACAATACATTCTAATTACTATTTAATTTCATACGCTTAAAAGCAAATCAACGTAAAGAACATGGAAAGAGAGTAAACACAATTCGTTTTAAAAGTTTGTAAATAATTACAAATTTTCTTCACCGCGGCAGGATATCACAGGTGGCGCTATCTCTTCACAGCTAGGCGAGTTTGGAACATTACCATCTGTCAATTTGATTGTCAACTAAACCTCTCTCTGGGCGGTTAAGTAACAACTAAAAAGCCTACTTTATCACTTACTTGGCACATATTTATATAACTTATCACCTGAGTGTGTGTCGGTTAAATACTAAACTGGGCATTTAAATTTAGTGCCTTGTAAGAGTGAGCAAGCTTCAGGCGGGGACAGTGTCACCGTGTGGCATTGTTGAGCTGCCGCGACAAGCCGGAGCCGGTTCGTGTGCAAAAGAGAGACAGAGAGAGGTTCCAGTGCGTTGTTGTTGCCGCGAAATTTCACGGAAACGATGCAGCATTCTAGAAAAAATGGCTCTGGCCTATGAATACCGCGCAGGTGATAGAAGAGCAGTCGTGTGATGGTTATTGTGACAGTCGACGTTTGAAGTGTACCGAAGTGATTTCTTTTATTTGTTTTAGTGCGCCGGAGCACTGGTTCTACCATAAAGACGGCTAATTATTAATTTCTCGTCTTTTTACTGCAGCAAAAGTTGTTTTAGATCTCTGCAGTTAGGATTTCCGAATCTACGTAACCCATGCAGTTACAATATTATCCTGGTTGTCGGGTGTTAGTAATCTGTGTTGCTACAGACAATAGTAATAATTAC
Source organism: Mantis religiosa (assembly GCA_030765055.1). Taxonomy (NCBI): domain Eukaryota; kingdom Metazoa; phylum Arthropoda; class Insecta; order Mantodea; family Mantidae; genus Mantis; species Mantis religiosa. The sequence goes on along the minus strand of CM060953.1, from coordinate 17,347,883 downwards.
ATAATAAACAATTGTTGCACCCAAATGCTCATACAAAAATAGGTCAGTATCAAACAAATACAAATTATTCAATTTTCCGCACTGGCGCCTTGGTTCGCATAGTCTTTAGTTGACTTAAAACAGCAGTATTGGGAAAAGGATGAACTAACAGAAGACAATAATTGAAAATTATAATAATAATTACTTAACAGACGAAGATACGTCAGGCGTAGAAGTTTTAAAATACGATGACAGGAAAAATTGTTTGAGATAGTGTTAAGTTGTAAGTGAAAAACCTTTCTGGAACTATAGTATTTAATTTTTTGGAGACTAACCGACTTCCCTGAGCAGCGACATATGAAATAAAGAATCTTGAGAGGGTGAAGTCATCGCAGTGAGATATGTCACTGAAGTCCAGAGATATTAGGTGAGAGATTCGCATCAAACATTTCATATAAATGTTCCATGGCGCGGCCCATATCAGCTACAAGCATAGTGAGCGCGAATTTGTGTAATTCCAAACTCTATTACTAGTCATGCTCTGATAGCTCCTTGTTGCAAACTTTATCTTGGAGCTAGTTTTGTCATGGTACTATAATTGCACAACACAAGCGTTTATAAAACGAAATTGAAGCATATTGCATTTAAATTACGAAGTACAGTTATAAAAATTGTGGTTTATATGTATAACTCAGAAGACATCTATTCTCCTATGGAATTACTTTCTCTGTCAAATTTGTATCAAAATATATTCTAATTACCATTAACTTTCATGACATAAAAACAAACAAATCGGAAGTATACGCAAACAGTATAAATACAGTTCCTGTTAATACTTTGGAAGTAATTACAAATCTTCTTCACCGCGGCAAGTTGATACAGGTGGAGCCATCTGTGGACAGCAAGACGCGGCTGGAACATTACTACCTGACAAAATGTTTGTCAATTAATGTTGCTCTCCTGGCGGTTAATTAAGAACCAAAAGAGTCTTTATAACATACGTATTATATATTTACAGAACTTTTCACGTGAGTGTGTGTGAGTCTGTATGTCGGTTAAATACTAAACTGGACATCGGCAACCTTGTACTCAGGTAGAAGTATGACGTCTAAGAATGCAACCCGCGGTGCACATGACGTAATGTGGAACAGGGAGAGGCATGTACCTAAGTTCAGAGTCAGTGCTGGACCTAACATAGGTAAAATAAAGAATAGTACAGATACTTTAATACAATTATTTTGGTCTACGATACCTTATTACACCTAAATATTTGAGCAATATATTTCAGTTCACTTCTATTTTTAATGTGCCATGGAAATCTAGTTATGTATCATAAGTGGCCACTCTCAGTATACACGTAAATTATCATCTGTTAAATAATAAACAGCGCTTTTAAATACAGGGCTTTGTATGAAATTGTCTACACAACACACGAGCATTCTCTCTGACGAAATGGTTATGACATTTGCTTTCAAGTAACAGGTAAAGCAGTTAGAGACTCCACTTTTCTTGACATTTTATATTTTTACATTCTTAGTTTGGTTGTTTTTTTATGTTTCGTCCAAGCTGTTAATTCTCGTATGAATGTATGTATTTTCCGGAGAAATTTCACCTTGTAGTGCAATTAATTACAGTTTCTTATAACAAATTTTGAATCATGCTTTATGCATTCACATGCGGTACGTCTAAATGCGAGGTGGTTAAGTATGATCGAACTTACATAAAGAAAAAGTAAATGCAACTCTTTACATCGGATTTATACAAACTACTCGAAATGGCGACTGCGTTTTCAGTGTAAAGATGACAGCGGCGAACAAAAGACTGTCGTACTCTGTACAAATTTCTTGTTTTCTTCTCGGACAGCCAGCCATCATCAGGATATATATAAAATGTTAAAACCACAAAATGAAATAATGGATATAACACAAATATAAGCAAAGACAAAACACTATCATAATTCGCATTACTGAACAAAAGACTGTTTTTATTAAATTAAATGCCAGGCCTGGAGATGGTGTGAGTACAGAAAATTGTGTCAAAGAAACGTAACTATTAAACTAGATTATCAAGATGTATTGATCTTTGCTTCTAAAACCGACGGATTTCCATGTTTAACGCAGATTTCCAAGAGGTGCTCAACTGATATCCAGCTTCAAGATTAAGCGTGCTCCTTTCAGAGGAAATCGCCAAAGCTTCCTTAATTCTCCGCTACCAGTAACTGTTGCATTTTGCCAAGATGGTCGTCTCCCGAAAATTGGCTCTATGGTCGTTATCAAAACAATGCTCTGCCACAATGTGGTTATAACATTTTATAAATATCCTGATGATGGGAGAGATGCACACCACGAAACGTTGATATCTAATCATCTTTTCACCTGGCTGACTGCCCGAGAACAAAGTGAGCGTATTCGTCACTTCAGGTCTTATTTTAAATTCCTTGTGTTTGTCGAATAACTTCAGGTTCTGCTATTATTCCGGAAGTTAGACTTTCTTCTGAGATATGTATTCACAAGTCGTAGAAACAATTACCTACATTACAGGAACCGAACCAATGACATTTGGAGTACCAATCTTCGGCATTACGTATTGGTCCATCAAAACTGTTACAGAAACACTACTAGAGTAGGCTACATGATACAAGAAGGCATTAAGCCGCTGTTCAGTGTCGCACTGGCAGGCGTTTAGTTCGAGATTTGAGACATATTTGAGGCATTAAAACATAAGAACGCTAATAACGAGTTAGTAAGAATCAGTACTTCCATATTCGGGAAGCAGTTTTAAAGACATTATAATCCAATATTTTCGCCCATTTTATTTAATTACCAATTTAACAGCATCTGATGCCTATCAGGTTTATCAAAATATAACTGCGTTAAGTTTAGTAACAGACTAAACTGCCTATCTCAACTTGCTTATGGTAGTCACGTCTACAACCTCTGAAATTATTTTGGTGTAGTTAATTAACATCCTGTAGAAGTATGGAAATAACATAGGTAAGGAAATCGTAAGAGATATTTCAGTAATTCCTACCGTGAAAGACAATATGAACCCTTTAGCCTCAACATCAGGATGAGCTCTTTGACACGTTGCGAGAACGTAACAATAAATATATACAAGTAAATATTTACTTTGAACGGCTCAGTATTCATTTTATGTTATCCTAGTTGTTGTATTACTACAGATAATTATAATAATATTATTTTACGGGAGGTTTGATAAACCTTGTGACAGCAAGTAAAGTGCAGTCAAAGCTCACGAAATGTTTTGCATGCACAAGTATTAACGATATTAAATTATACGATCATTTAAGTAAAGTAAAAGGAATTAATGTATAACAGCTGCGGGCAAATAAAGTGTGACCTTCCGTAATTTCATTTAGAGTCCCATTATCAGTTACGCTGCTATCGCACAATGTTTTAAAGTGCAAACAGTGAATTAAAACCATCTCACGGAGGAAATATTCATTCATTCATTCAAGCAGCTGGCGGCTGACTGAGGGTCAGCACGATGTGTGTCATTCGTGTACCTGTCCTACACGGACTTAACCACTTAATGACAGGAAATGTGGGGTTTTGCAGGTTGGTGGTTTAAGATAATGTAGATGAAAAGAAGGGAGGTAGCCGTAGCACCTCATGGTAGCCAACTCGGGTGCAACGCTATGTTAGCACCGCTGGTGTGATAATTTTAGGTTGAAATAAGTAATCTATTGTTACTGGGTGTGCCCGCATGCCATGCGGGGAAGCCGGTATAGCTTGTAGCGTCTTTCGGTTGTTCTATAGTTCCCTAGAGACCTAACCAGGGCGCTCTGATGTTGAGGCAAACTCGCGTAGAATTTTGTGGCCCGGCGCCTAATGACATCTTCCACATAGAGGAGAGATGAGGCTTTATGAAGGTATCTCACGGGAAACCTCCAGCAAACAGAATAGATGGCCCTAAGACATCTATTTTGTACACGCTGAATTTGACGCAGATTGGATCCTGCTGCCATGCCCCAGATCTCACAAGCATAAAGCATGATTGGAAGAATTTAAGCCTGAAAAAGGCGCAACTTAAGGGGTGTCGGCATTCCCGGGCGCATCATGGGGTATAACGAAGCCGAAGCTCCGCATGCCCGATGAGTCACCTCCTGGATGTGACCCCGAAAAGTTAGGCCCTTGTCCAGCTTTACACCTAAGTATTTTAGAGAATTTGTCCACTCTATCCTTCTACCAGAAAAATTAAAGGCGGGGAGGTTGGCGGGAAAGTGACGCTTAGTGAAGAGTATGGCTTGGCTTTTCTCTGGGTTGATAGACAATCGCCAAAGCCTACACCAATCATGAATGAGGCTTAGGTGTCGCTGTATTGGGTTGAAGGCTCTGCGTGCGTTTCTATTTGTGTTGTATAATAACACGTCGTCCGCATATTGGGCTATGTTGACGTGTTGCTCCGTGGGGAGATCCGCCACATACACGCTAAAGAGTGTAGGGGATAAGACAGAGCCTTCTGGGACGCCTCCTCTGATGGGTCGTCTGGTAGAAAGCTTTCCCGCCACAACAACTGTGAAGTGTCTGTGTTTAAGGAATGAGTGTAAGATGTGTATCATGTGTGCAGGAAGCCCCAGGGTGATTAGTTTGTGTAGGAGGCCTGCATGCCAGGTGGTAGAGAAGGCCTTCTCGACATCCAGAGATACCGCCGCAGTGAATGCCCTTTCCTGGAAACCCAGGGCAGCAGCCTCCACCAGACGGAGCAACTGCTGTGATGTCGAGTGCCCAGGACGAAAACCAAACTGATGGGGAGGAATAGCTTGAATGTCACCCAGTAGGGGCGACAAGCGGGCTAAAACAAGCCTCTCGAAAACTTTCGAGAGGACTGACAGGAGGCCAATGGAGCGGTAACTGGCGGGGAGAGCCGGATTTTTACCGGGCTTCAAAATGCAAATCACCCGAGCCTCCCTCCACTGCCGTGGAAAGTGGCCCAGGGCGAGACACATGTTAAAAACCCGAGTAAGAAAAAGAACGGCTTTGAATGGAAGATGGCGGAGCATGATAGGTGTCAACCCATCAGGTCCCGACGCTTTTTTGGGATTTAGACGCCGGAGTGCGCCCTGGAGCTCACTGGGTCTAAAGACAGGTAGTCGGTCCGCCTCAGCAAGAGGACGTTGAAGGTATTGACGAACCTCCCGCTTGACGCCGCCAGTGAAGTCTAGGTCCTGGGGGTCATCTCGTGGCCTCATGGTCCTCTCTAGGTAGTCGGCAAACACATTTGCTTTTGCTTGGGGTTCATACACCAGGTCTTGGGTGCCTTGGATAGGGGTGTTTGGTGCTCCTCCACGATTCCGGAGTCCTTTTGCAAGCCTCCACGCCTCGCCATTCTCAAAATTCACTCGGGACATCAACTCCTCCCACGTGCGCACACGGTGCTCGCGTAGTCGAAGTTGAACCTCTCGGCGCAAGCGCGCGAGCAGAACCCTATTATGGCGAGTGCGGTGTCGCTGATAGAGTCTGCGAGCCACCCAAGAGCGACGAATGAGAAGATGGATGTCTAGCGGGATGACGTGAGGGTGTAGAGGTGCTGGAGTGTGAACGGTGAGGTTGCGAACTGTTCGTCCTACGATGGAGGTGAAGGAGGAGATCGCCGTCTCCAGGGTCGGTATATCTGTAATAGGTGGGTTAGGAGGTATGGAGGCATTTAAGCAGACCCGTACGCAATCCCAATCAACTTCACGGTGTTGAACCGTGAATTCATGACTGACAACCCGTAAGTTGACCTCAGCCACAACTAGGTTGTGGTCGGAATGTAAGGCGCTTTGTGAAATGAGTGATAAGTAAAATGGAAAATGTTTGATGATTGCGAAGTCAATGACCGAAGGACGGCCTTGAACTCACGGGAAATGAGTGGGTTGCCAGGGACCCTCTACTCTCAGTTGAGGATCTCCATCTATGATGCGGATGATTTCTCTGCCTCTTGCGTCTGTCCGGGGACCCGAATACCAACGCGGGTGTTTAGCATTCAAATCCCCAGCCATAATGACGTTGGGATGTAGGGCGAGGATGGAGAGATGATCATTAGCAATGAACTGTTGGCTAGGAGGATGATATGCAGACACTTTCAGGACTTCGGAACCGCCCAGATTCACGCAGACGGCAGTGGCTTCTAGGGTTTGAAGAGCGGGAAGCTGGACATGTTTAAAGACAACCCCCCTCCTCACAAAGATCGCCGTGCCGCCGCCGCGACGGCCCACACGGTCGACCCTGAGGCAGTGGTAGCCGGAAATCCGGAAGGACATTTCAGGTCGGAGATGTGTTTCCGATACCAAGATGAGATCCAAAGCAAATGACCTCGCGAAATGCAGGAGTTCATCTTGTTGACCATTGATGCCACTCGCATTCCAGAATGCGAATCTGAACGAGGACAGAGACCTAGTTCGACCCGCCATCCTGGCTTGCGCGGCTTACTGCGGACAACAAGGCAAGCGCCTTCATGGTAATGACCATTCGGGCTGCAGAATCCGTGGTGTAAAAGAATCTCACCAGCAGTTCACAGAGACGCCGGTCGTGGTTCTGCAGCAGCTGCTGCAACCATCCCAGCATCTCCGAGGCCTGTGTGGTGGGAGGAGAAACTTCTTCTGAAGTGGAAGCTTTGGTGGGAGAGGGGGATGCTGAAGAGTGCCTGGGCGCCGGCCTACCATTTGCCCGTCCGTCCCTCAGCTGGCGATCGGGTTTGGGAGTACCTCGCCCGCTCGACGCCTCGGAAGCAGACTCTCGCCCTCTGGCAGGGCGTCTTCCCTGCGCTCTATCAGATGGGGGGGGGGGAGGAAATATCTAAAAAATTGAAGATAATATACTTAACTTTGAAGACTTTCATTCTCACACAGATATATTTCTTAGGTCATATTTCTATCGAAATACGAGGGCTATCCAGAAAGTAGATTACGTTTTCGTCTGTTTCCGCTAGGGGCGGGGCTAGCGCGGCCATGTTGGGGTCAGAGCGTTGCGCAGCTCAGTCGGCATCTAGCCGTGCTAGTGAGAGGTTCGTGCTGTGCTCCGTTCAGATACTGTGACGGTTTGAAATGTCTGCGTTAATTGAAAATCCCGCGAGCTGCGAGGTGCGTGCAGTAATAAGGTTTCTGACTGCAAAAAACTGTAAACCGATAGAAATCTATCGGCAGCTTTGTGAAGTGTATGGGGACAACATTATCACTGAAGGTGGAGTGCGTCAGTGGGTCATCAGATTTAAAAATGGCCGAACCAATGTTCACGACGAAGATCGAAGTGGGAGACCCAGCATAGTGACTACCGAACTTGTCGAAAAAGTCGATGCTAAAGTCCGTGAAAATCGAAGGTTCACAATAACGGAACTTTCTTTGAGTTTTCCACAAATTTCGCGAAGTTTGTTGCACGAAATCATCAGCGAAAAGCTTGGTTACCACAAGTTTTGTGCAAGATGGATTCCAAAAATCTTGACAGAGGACCACAAAAATCAGCGAATGACTGCAGCGTTGAACTTTTTGGACGTTTACCATAAGGATGGTGACTCTTTACTCGATCGCATCGTTACTGGTGACGAAACATGGGTGAAACACGTGAACTGTGAAACGAAATTGCAATCAATGCAGTGGGGGCACACAAGTTCTCCCCAAAAACCCAAGAAATGCATGCAAACAATGTCGGCAAGGAAGATGATGGCGACTGTTTTTTTTTGGGACAGAAAAGGTGTGATTTTGGTGGACTTCCTGGAAAGAGGCACTACAATAAACTCTCAAAGGTATTGCCAAACTCTCCAAAAACTCAGAAGAGTCATTCAAAACAAGCGCAGAGGAATGTTGAGCTCTAAGATCTTGTTGATTCACGACAACGCCCGGCCCCACACGGCAAATGTCACTCGTGAAGTTCTTGAATCTTTTAAGTGGGAGTTGTTTCCTCATCCGCCGTACAGTCCCGACCTGGCACCGAGCGACTTCCACCTATTCCCAGCAATGAAGAAGTGGCTGGCTATGCAGCGTTTTGATGACGACGCACAGCTGCAAGAAGAGGTAACGAAGTGGTTGAAGGCGCAGGCGGCCGAATTTTTCGACGAAGGAATTTCCAAGCTCGTACATCGCTACGATAAATGCCTTAATTTGAATGGTGACTATGTCGAAAAGTAGTATTTGGGTGTGGCTTTCATCTGTATATAATAAAATTTGTTTCCTATACTTTGTTTACTTTTTATTCCAAAACGTAATCTATTTTCTGGATAGCCCTCGTAGATCCTAATTATTGTTTATTTTAATAAGAAAGAAAGCAAACAAACCTAAGTTACATGCAACAGTTCAGATATTGTTGGCTTTAAAATTTTGTAAATAATTGCCAGTTTTCTTCAGCGCGGCTACATATTACAGGTGGAGCCATCTATGTACAGGAAGACGAGGTCGTAGCAGAATACTATCTGTCAATTTGTTTGTTAACCAAAGTTCCTCCTTTGACGATTAATTAAGAATTAAAGGATCGTATCCTGTTTTTAGTAGTTTCATGTTAAGCCGCGCAAAAGTTCCGGAAAGCTCAGCTTCACCTTCACCGAGCCCAGGCTAAACGCTCCTATGTCCTGTACTGGGGAGAATCTCCTCCCGTCAAATACAATTGACTGTAATGTTGTATGGCAGTCATACTCCTATTAAGTGTTCATAAACAAATGAATACTGAAACTATGTTACATGGTCAATCGTAATGTTAATTTCTAATTTATCTCTTAACTCGGTGCTAACAATAGATGACGTCACTTACCATAATACACAAGTAGATAAACCACCTTCGTCAACTGTTTTAACAAGATATATGCTTTATTGCTTACAAAATCACAATAACCTGTGGATGAAAATACCACCAAAACATAATTGTAATCTGACAAACCGACTTAGAAAAACACTTTGATTGACCAAATATTATCTGAATATAATCATGAAACCTTAAGGCTTCCTCCCTATCATGCGGACCTAAATCCTATAAATTTTATGTAGACAGATAACAAAACATGGGATGCTTCAGAAATGTCACCTGTAAAGTGAAAGACGAAATTTTCTGCCGCCAACGATTTGAGCAAACTGCACAATTGAAATGGGTGAAGGTATGTCATAATGTGGATAAAATAAAACAACACTATTAGAATAAAGTACACTAACGGAAGAAAAAATTTGAAAGAATTTTATTTGAAGACAATGGAATGGAACTAGAGATGATGGCAATGATTCAACAGAAGAAGATATGTCAAACCTGCTAGAAATAAAATATGATTAAAGGCAAAATTATTTAACTCTGTTAAGTTGTGTGTATGTGAAAAACCTTTCTGGAACCATATGATTTAATTTGTTGGAGGTGGACTGTAAGTAACGACACATGAAACAAAAAATCCAGTGACTCTTGACGGAGTGATGCTAGCACAGTGAGATATCACTGCTTTTGATGACCGGCGAAAACAGGTAAGAGATTCGCATCAAATCTCTCATTTAAATATTTCAGGGTTAGAAGTGTTGCGTTGCCAATAACAGCTACGGGCAACGGAAGCGTGTTATTATTCTAAACTCATGTGGTAGAAGCTTGTTGGAAACCTCAAAGTACTATAACTGTACAGCAAAAATATTTAAAATTTAACTCTATATAATTCAAATCATTCATTGAAACACAGTTATCAAAATTGTGGCTCTTATATTTAACGCAGAAGACATCTATTCTTGTACAGAATTACGTTTGCGGTCAAAATTGTGTCAATATACAATATAATTACCGTTTACTTTCATACAGTTGAGTGCAAACAAAGTTAAAGTATAAGCAAAGAGTATAAATGTAGTTCATATCAAACATTTGTAAATAATTACGAATTTTCTTCAACGCGGCAGGATATTACAGGTGCAGCCATCTGTGGATAGCAAGACGCGGTTGGAACATTAGCGTTTGTCAGTTTAAATCAAAGTTCTCCCCTGGCGGTTAGTTAAGAACTAAAATGGCCTGTCTTTATCACTTACGTGGTACATATTCATAAATCCTTTCACCCCTGTGTGTCGGTTAAATACTAAACTTGGCATTTAAATTCACTGCCTTGCCAGAGTTTTTTAATGTATTTTGCCATCTCCTACAACAGGTCCTTATGTTGAAGCTGAATAATTTGGTACAAAATGCGCTGAAGATGGAAGACGAGCACCTTATGTGTCAATCTTGAGGAAGTATGCCTTGGCGCAATGTTAAGATTATATCCTTTTATAAAATATTCAATACTAAATCATTTCAGATTAAGATTCTGCGAACTTGCAGTTCGGTACTACACATCTTTACACTTCAATGATCTGACGAAGAGTAAAGCCAAAGCTATTTCTTTCTTACACACGCGATTTGTTCATCTTAGATACACACAATAATTCTGCATAATCCCGGACAGACATAAATGTACGTCTTTCTTCTACGACGTTCTTAAGCAGAAGCAACATCTGTAAAACTTTTAGCTAGCAATTTCCTCTCATTTGAGGTTGTCATGGTTACACATAACATATCATACATTTTATCCAATTCATTAAACATTACAATTCCTCCAACTATTACTCTCAAAAACATAAAATATCTAAAATAGCTTCTTCAATATGCAACGTATTTCTAAGGTTAATATAATTGTGAGTCGAACTCTCTGGTAGCCGATGCTCTATATATCGCGATTGTTTAACATTCCAGGACGACACAACTTTTCCAAAAGAAAATACTTCTATGCTCCTACAGAACAAATTCATTGTAAAGAAATTTAATTCGTTCTTTTAAATCACTTAAGATAATACAGAAACCCATAGACAAAAACTCAGAATCCTTTATTTTATCCGTGGTTCTGTACGCCTGACTTCCATTCCGACACAGAATTATTTATTCGTTCAAATTTCTATCAAAATAAGTTCTAATTATTGTTTGTTTTCGTGAAGTAATAATCAAATAAACCTAATGCAAGAGTACAAACATACTTAATTTAAAACTTCGTAAACAATTGGCAGTTTTCCTCAACGCAGCAGAATATTACAGGTGGAGCCATCTGTGAACAGCAAGACGGAGTAGGAACGGAATTTTATCTCAATTTACTTGTCAACCAAAATCCCTCTCTTGATGTTTAATTAAGAGTTAAAGAATCGTATCCTGTAAATTAGTAGTTTCATGTAAAGTCGCGCAATGTTTCCAGAACACTGATTTTCATCTTCCGCGAGCTGCCATGCAACTTTCTCTTCTGTCTCTTGCCAACTCCTATACTCATTAAACCCTCCTACCAAGTACATTTGACTGTAATGTACAGTGACAGTCATATGCCTATCAAGTGTTTATAAACAAATGGATATTGTAATTATGTTAAATGGTTAATCACAATTTTAAATCCTAATATATCCCTTAACTTAGTGCTAGCAATAGATAATGTCTCTTAACATAATACACAAGTAGATAAACCTCCAACGTCAATCTACAATCTACCCTTTAGAACAAACACAAAAACACTCTACCATGTAACTAACATTTTACCATTACAACTAAACATAGAGTTGTCATTGCTAATATATCTCCACAAAATAAAAAATAATCTTCTAAAGTCCAATCTAACATTTGAAAGCTCCTCACATATATGTAATACAAGAAATAAAGGAAACTTAACAAAACCAACAGTGAATACTTCTACTTATGGCCTGAACAGCTTAACCTCACACGTTATCAACTTATATAATGCACTGCCACTGGAACTGAAAGGCTGCAGGAACATAAAAGGTTTTAAAAGGAAAGTTGCTGAAAATTTACTGAAGGCATATATTGATAGCTGATAAAGTGTTACACATTTATAGCTGGTTTGAAAGCTGAACTATTTAAAAATTAATATGGATTAATGTCCCATAGAATATGTAGCTTCTATTTTTCTGTTAAGTTCTTTGTTACTATTATTTCTTGAGCTATAGTGAATGTCTGTATCTTTGTATGTTTCATATATGTTATTCTTGTATGGTAATTCATTCCTGCTATGAAAATGTAATATAAGTATTGTTAAGGGCTGTTTGCCATCATTTTATATATTTTTGTACTGTTCCCTAGCATGAGCTATGGCTCTGGGAACCTTTTCAGATAACAATAAATAAATAAAAATAAATAAATAAGTTCTTTAAGAAGAGGCAAGCTTTCTCAGCTACACAATCACAATATCCCATTTGATGAATGCAGCATTAAAACAAAGCTGCCTGGATTAATTTCAGCTAACAAACCGACTCGGAAAAACACATTGATTGACCAAATGTTGTCACAAATATAACCATACAACCATAAGGCATCCACCATAACATCCACATCTAAATCCTGTAGAATATATGAAGAGAAATCAGACAAAATATGACTGGAAATATCTAACTTTTAAAATGAAGGACGGAATGAATAATTTGGTAAAATTGGACAAATGGAATTGGAAAATTAATGTCGTCAAATCGATGAAACAAAACAGGAGTATTGGAAAAAGGATGCACTAAGGTTAGACAAAATTATAATAGACAATGTGATGGGAACAGTGGGGAGGATGACTGTGATAATGACTCAAGAGTTGAAGATATGTCAGCGTAGAAGAATTATAATACCATTAAGGGCAAAATTGTTAAACCCAGTGTTAGGTTGTTGTGTGTAATGTTGCTAGGTTAACGTTGTTGTTAGGTTGTTGCACAATAATTGCACAACAAAAGTGATTTTAAAATTATGAGAAGATAAATGGAATCATACTATGAAATAAAGTTAAAAAGTTTGTTCTTTATATAATTAATTCAGATGACCACCATTCTCATACAGAATAACTTATTAGGTCTAATTTATCTCAAAATACATTCTCATTACTGTTTACCTTAATTCAGTGAAAAGCGAATAAACCCAATGCACTTACAGACATTACTCGTACAGTTAATTTTAAAACTTTCTAAATAATTACAGATTTTCCTTACTGCAGTAGGATACTACAGCTGGAGCCATCTATTGACGGCAAGACAGTATATGATCATTTTCATCTTTCAATTGGTGTGTCAAACTGGCGGTTAATTAGGAAGTAAGAAGCGTGTCTTTATGACGTATATGCTTTATATTATCAAGGTGTGTGCGTCTGTGTGTCGGTTAAATACTAAACTAGACATTTACATTCACTTCCTTGCAAGAACTGTTCAATGAAATAAGCCGTCTGCACAACACGTCCTTATGTGTAACTTTTTTGAAAATTAGTATAATTTTGAGTCGAACTGTTACTCGATGCTCCATGTATTGCTAGTGTTTACCATCACAGGACTACACAGCTTTTCCAAGGGAACGCCTTTTCCTTCACCGAAGCTCCGCTTTAGAACAGAGCCTAAAATGATATGTGTAGTCTTTAACGTCCGCTTTTGCTACATACGGCACCACAGGCGGTGAGACACTAATGACACATGAGTTGCAGACTAGTGTAATGAGATGCTGGAAGAAAAACGGAGAAGCCGGAGAAAACTCGCCCCAGCACCGTGTTGTCCACCACAAATATCACTTTGCGGTCGCTGAGATAGTAAGCCGGAACGCAATGGTGAGAGACGAGAGGTCTAACAACTCAACCACGGCGCCGCCAAAGTATCTGATTATCAAGTTGACGAAGGTAAAAACAGCGACGCCCGCTTCACCTCCAAGGAGTTCATCAAGTCAAAATTCACTAGTCAATATTACCTGTGGATGTTAGGAAGGTCCAAACGAAACGGGGTCAAGGTAAACATAAGTAATATATGGAGCTTTGAGAACTAGTTCGACTAAAAATTATATTATATTAATTTGTTTATTTGTTTATTTATCTATTTATCAGTCTTGTTCTATTGTACTACCTGCGCACACAAATGAGGAATCAATTGTCTTTCTTAGATTTAACGATCGTAAGACAAAGTGACAGTGTACCATTTGGAATCTACAGAAAACCTACAAACACAGATAATTAGTTTCAATCCTCTGACACATAAATTAGCTGCTCTTAGAAGTTTGATCCATAGACTGAACAGCATACCTTTAGATCAAAAACAATATGAGGAATTTACATTTACATTAAATACAGGAAAAAAAATAGTTTCAACGCAAACTCAACCAAAAGATGTTCAAGTAAGAGAAATTAAAACAGATCACTGCTCTTCAAAACATAAATAAAAACTGGAAATACAACAAATTCACTTACCACCATTCGGCATTTCTGAATTTTAAACGAATATTTAAAGATTATGACATCAAACTAGCTCCACAAAACAGATTTTCGCTCTTGAAATTGTTAAATAATCCCAACACGACCCAACCAGAACAAAAATCAGGCATATATAGGATAAATTGTGAAGACTGTGACAAATTTTATATTGGTTTTGCGAAGTGAAATTTAAAAACTAGGTTATCAGAACACCGTAGGAACATAAAATATAAACAACTGAAAAATCCGCAGTTGCTCTTCATTTCTGGAATAATAATCACCACATCGGGGACGAGATCAAATAACTAAAGCCATTGTCAATAAAACCTGAACTTGCAACATAGGAAGAAGTTTTTATTATTAAAATCATTCCACATATTTTAAATTGTGATGTGCCCTCAGTGAGTGGTCTACTGAACTTATGTAAAGAATCTTCCGATAGAGGGAGCTAATTTCAAGAGATACAGACAACAACCGTAAGAGTCACTAATCAGCTCATGATGAAACTGCAACTGTTTCGAAAACGTTTCGGATTTTCTAAAAGGACGTGAGTGAAGTTACAAGTTTTAAAAAGTATGACTCAATGTTAGTCTTTATACACAAATCAGTGATACTGCAGAGGGTGAAGGCATCGCAGTGAGATACCACTGATATTTGGGGACAGAAAAATCAGCTAAGAGACTTGCATCAAAGATTTCATTTAAATATTTCAGCTTTCAAGATCCAATGCGCTACGAATAGAAGCTACGGATAATGGAACCTTTTTTGTATTTCTTGTAATTTACGTCCTCCAACGTTAAGCCATATCGCACGATGAATGGAATAGATGATATGATGCTCAAGTGAGCCCAGGTTCCATAGCATTTAGAGTTACCCGACATTCGTCTTTAAGGATAACGGAAAACCCTGGAAAAAGCCTTAGCCAGTAAGCTCACCTTGACCGAGGTTCGAAGTCGGATCCTCGTGAAAGTGAGGCAGACAGGCTACCATCTACTCTATTGAGGCGGGCTTTGTGCTTTATTGTATCATAGTAAACTTTCACATGTAAAGGGAAAGACGAAATTTTCTGCAGCCATCGATTTGAGCAAACTGCACAATTGAAATGGGTGAAAGTATGTCATAATGTGGATGAAATTAAACAATACTATTAGAATAAAGTACACTAACGGAAGAAAAAAATTGAAAGAATTATAATTGAAGACAATGGGATGGAAATATTGATGATGGCAATGATTCAACAAAAGAAGATATGTCAAACCTGGAAGAAATAAAATATGATTAAAGGCAAAATTGTTTAACTCTGTTAAGTTGTGTGTAACTGAAAAACCTTTCTGGAACTAGGTTATTTAATTTGTTGGAGACTAACTTCACGGCTTCCCTAAATAGCGACGCATGAAACAAGCAATCGGGTGACTCTTGAGGGAGTGAAGTCTATTGAAGACCAGGGAAAAGAAGTAAGAGACTCTCATCAAAGCTGTCACTTAAATATTTCATCGTTCAAGTAGAACTGCGTGGCCAAAAGCAGCTAAAGGCAAGGAAAGCGTGATAATTTTCCAAACCCTGCTACTAGTCATGCTTTGATAGAA
Source organism: Mantis religiosa (assembly GCA_030765055.1). Classification (NCBI taxonomy): domain Eukaryota; kingdom Metazoa; phylum Arthropoda; class Insecta; order Mantodea; family Mantidae; genus Mantis; species Mantis religiosa. Next base: position 17,332,146 of record CM060953.1, on the reverse strand, counting down.
ACTTGTTGCATACCTCAAGGTACTATAATTATACAGCAAAAAATTTATAAATCAGATGTCGAGGTATTGAAATCTTACAATGAAAAACAATTAGAAAAATTGTAGCTGATATATTTAGGTCCGAAGGCTTCCATTCTCGTATAGAATTACGTTTGTGGTCAAATTTCTGTCAAACTATAATTTAATTTCTGTTTACTTTCATATTGTTAAATGCAAACTAAGTTAAAGTATATGTAAAGAGTATAAATACAGTTCCCATTAAAAATATGTAAATAGTTACGAATTTTCTTTACTGCGGCAGCATATTACTGGTGGCGCGATCTGTGGACAGGAAGACGAGGTTGAAACATTAGCATCTGTTGTTTCTCAACTAAAGTTACCTCCTGACGGTTAATTGAGAACTAAAGCAGCGTGTCATTGAACATTAGGCTAAAGAGTATTTTAGAAATATCAAGAACAGACAAATCGGCAGTAGGGTACCATTTATGCAATAAGCATCACGATATAGAACAAGAAATACATTTATTAAAAAGTATTCAGGGCTCGTGGTCATAAGAGAAAGAGGCAGAGAGAGGCTCCCGATTCCTCAGTCTATTGTTGTTGCCCAGCGTTATAGAAACAATTGCTGGTGGTTATAAATACCGCGCAGGTGTTAGAAGAGCAGTTGTATGATGGTTATTGTGACAGTCGAAGTTTGAAGTGCACTGAAGTAACTTCTTTAACCGATACCACCTTGTAGACGGCTGATAGTTAATTTCACGCCTTTATACTGCAACAAAAGTAGTTTTATATTTCTAAAAGACGGATTCCCGAATCTACGTAATCCACAGATTCTCAATATTATCCTAATTTTCGGTTGTTAGTAATCTGTGTTGCTACAGATAACAGTAATAATTATTTATGTAATAAACTTTTATTGCAGTCAAATGGCCATACGATAAGAGCTCAAATACAAACAATTGCAAATTATTCAGTTTTGTGCACTGACGCATTGGTTCACACAGTCTTTGATTTGACTCTTTTCCTGCACAGTTCTATGTGATAACGTTCACATCTTTGTCCAACAAAGTTCCACTCACTCGTCTCTGTTGGCTCATGGTATAATGCAGTCTTACAGATAAGATGGTGGAAACCGAGTAACGCCATTCTAGTAATCAACTGCCCAATCTCAAAGTTGGATGTGGTCAATGTCCGCTCAATCCATGGCCCCCGATCTGATAAACCTTGTGAAGGCAAGTTGAATGTATCTGGTGCAGTCAAAATTTAAGAAAGTCGTAGCATGGAAATGTATTTGTACACCTCATTATTGGATTCAAATCATGAAATTAACTTACAAAATTGTTACTTATATATTTATTTCAGATGACTTCCATTCTCTAACAGAATTACTTGTACGGTAAACTTTATATTAATATATATCCTAATTACTATTTAATTACATAGAACTAAGTGCAAATAAACTTTAGGTATAGGTAAAGAGCATTATTACCGTTAAATTTAAAACTTTGTAAATAATTACAAATCTTCTCTACCGTTGCAGGATATTACTTGTGGAGCCATCTGTGGACAGCAAGACAAGGTCGGAAAATTTAGTGCCTCCTGGCGGTTAATTAAGAACTAAGGGAGCGTGTCATTACAACATACATGGTAAGCATTTATAAAACTTGTAACGTCTGTGTGTCGGTTAAACACTAAACTGGGCATTTAGATTCAGTGCCTTGCAAGAAATTTTCGATGTAATTTGCCGTCTCACACAACAGGTCCTTAGGTGTAATATTGTTCTAAAATTAACATGAATTCAAGAGGAATTAGTGCTCGATGCTCCAAATATTGCTGGTGTTTACCATCGCAGGGCTACACAACTTTTCCATAAGAACGTATAAATTTGGCCCCACACAACAAATTCAATGTACTTCTTTAAAATCTTGTAATTAGTACAAAGTAAAACCCCACAGACAAAACTCAAGTATGTACCGGATAAACTGCAAAGACTGTCAACTCTTATATTGTCAAAACAAAAAGTAAGTTGAACATTAGGCTTAAAGTGTGTTTTAGAAACATCAAGAACAGTGACATTGGCAGTAGCGTACCATTCATGAAATGAGAATCACGATATAGAACAATAAATACTTTTATTAAAAAGTGTTCAGGATCCAACTGCATTAACCACGCAGTATCGAGAAGAAATGCTTAATTTTGACTCCATGTTTGAAGAGAACCTAAAATGAAATGTGTAGTGTTTAAAGCCCGCTTTTACTAAACGCGTCACCGCAGGCGGTGACACTGATGTTACAAGAGATGGAGATGCAATGCTGGAATGAGATGTCAGAGGAAACCGGGGATCCAGGAGAAAACTCGCCCCAGCAGCGTGTTGTCATTAACAAGTTTTACTTTTTGTTGGCATAGAATAGAACCCGGGTAGCTTTGGTGAGAGTAGAGCTGTTTAGCCACTCAGCCACGCCGCGCAGCTAAGATTCAGAACCTTAAGTTTATCAAGATACCAACGGAGACACCACTATTGCTTCAGAGGCCTTGGTGCGGATGCTGCGGGCCCTTAGCCCTCGAGACACTTATGTCGTTACGAAGAGGAACCTGGGGCCGAACATTCGAGCCCCTCCCTGAATGGGAGTTGTTCGGATTGGGTTGGACTCAAGGGACAGTGTGTTCCCGACACCCGCGGGAGATTGGATACAGCCAGCCCTCGGCCACCCGGATAGGGCATAGGGTTGCCTAAAGCGTCCCGAGGACCTCCAGGTGATCACACCGAGGTTTTCGCTAGTCTATCCTGCGGGGCTGACGCGCGTATGTGACGTAGCCACTTCCACCTGTCTTGAGATAGGGAGGGGGTCCTTAGAAATGAAATATGTAGTGTTTAACGCCCGCCTTTGCTAAATACGGCACCGCAGGCGGTGACACTTGTGATAGATGAGATGAAGGTGGAGCACCGGAGGAATGACATGGCGGGGGAAACCGGAGGTCCCGGAGAAAACCCCAGTGCCGTGTTGTCCACCAAAAATCTCAGTTTGCGGTCACCTGGGATCAAACCCGGGGAGCCTTGGTCTGAGCCAAGTGGTCTAACCACTGAGCCACGGCGCGGCCAGGGTCCTTAGACTGAAGGTATTGCACCGAAATTTTCCATGGCTTCCGGGTTGATAGGGGCCGGGGTCATCGGACTTTCGTGTTGATGTCGTTGTACAAGTCGACATTAGCTGAAGGACATTAGGAAGTTCGTAACGAAACGTGATCTAGGTAAGCACTAGCAATATATGTTCGACTAGAGATTATATTAATTTTGTACTTCATTGTATCATAGTCCTTATATATAGGAATTGTTAGACAAGACTGTTTTCTCAAAAACTACTCCAAGGATTTTAATTAAAACACGACATGTGTATAGCCCTCGTGGGGGAGGGGATCTGTCCCCTTCAGCTGCCGTGGTACGTACGCTACGGACACCTAACACTCGTGGTATCTCTGACGTTACTAGAGGAACGTCGGGCTGAACATTCGAGCCCCAGCCTGAAGGGGAGTTGTTCCGATTGGGTTGGACTCGAGGGACAGTGTTTCCCGATACCCGTGGGAGATCGGGTACGTCTTCGGACGGGGTTGAGGGAAGCCATATATTCCAGCGTACTAGCCTGCATATCTAGTAGGTGTGCCAGATCACCAGGCGGCCCTATCGAGGTTAATCGGTAGCCTTCCTCTTTGGGTTTGGCGTGCGTAAGTGGTATATCCACTACCATCCCGTCTTGAGTCCACAGGACCAGAGAAGCGGCTTGTTATTCTCTAGGTCTTGCCCTATGGAAAGCCACACAGAGGCGCCGTGCGACCTTTGTATGTTTCATATTTAGTATTTGTGCACATAATGCTTCCTGTTATTGTTTATTCCTATGTAATTTAAATAACTTTTCACTGTACCAATTAGACCTCGGTACATGTGTAGACCAGTTTGGTGTAGTCCATAAATATCTTGTGGATCTGCAGTAACCATGGAAACAAGATAGGTAAGGAAATCATAAGAGATATATTGCATTTACGCTACCGAGGCGGGATGTAAAACTAAACGTGGCACTACCGCACTTAGGGCACAATAATTGCACTATTCAAGTGTTCAAAAGGGTTAAGATCACAATTCGATTTAAACCATGACAGAAAATTAGAAACTTTTTTGTTTATATATTTAATTCAGATAACTTCCATTCTCATACAGAATAATCTCTTAGGTCAAATTTATGTCAAAATTTATTCTAATTACTGTCTAATTGTTTCAGTGAAACGCGAATAAGGTATGACCATTCACCTCGTTCAATTGTTTGTCACCCTGGCGGTTAGTTAAGAACTAAAAGAGCAAGTGATTATAAAGTACATAGTACATAGCTATAAATCTTTTTAAGTGAACATGTGTGTCGGTTAAATAGTAAACAGGTCAATTAAGTACAGAGGTTTGCATGAAGTTTAAATGACAGTTGCCCTCTCGGATAACAGGTCCTTATCTGTAACATTTTTCTAAATTGGGACAACTAAACTGTGCATTTAAATTTCCTGCCTTGCTAGAGCTTTTCAATGAAACTTGCCCTCTTGGACTACAGCTCCTTATGTGCAGCATTCCTGAAAATTAGTTTAATTTTTATTCGAACTGGTAGTTGATGATCCATATATTTCTGGTTTTCACCATCCCAGGACTACACACAATTTCCAAAAGAACATATTACTGTGCCCACAGAATAAGCTCAGTGTGCCACAGTTTTCGAAATCATATATACTGTCACGAGGCATTGTTTTGCGGCGGACTACAGCCCGCAAGTTTGGGAACGACGACACAGAGAGAAAGAGTGAGAGAAGTGGAGAAATAAAGAGACAGAAGTACGCAAAGCCACGACTAGGCCGGCGCGAGCTAACGCTGGCCGAGAGGGAAAGAGACGTAGATAGTCTGGATAATTCTTCCCTTTCTCCCGCCATTGTGAAAGATCGTGATACTTCGACAAGTTTCGAGAAACGATTGTTGCGTTATAAATAAGAGAGAAGCGCACTCAGGTGCCAGCCAGTGAATGGAGTTTTGCTGCAGTGTATGGACATTTGAACTATTTCGAGTTGAGAACTGATAATCGTGTAGTAATTTGAAAGTGAATTCTTTTGTTTGTTTTCGTGTGGTGAAGCCACGAGAGACTGTGTGTGTATGTTGCTGCAAATGGCTGTACAAATGTCTTTCTATGCAAATAAAGAGCATTTTGAACTTCTACAAATCTGACTTTAAATTTTACGAGCCAACAAACTGACAACACAATGGAGAAGCCTATAGTCAAAGCTCAGGTGTGTACCTGATAAACTGCAAATACTGACAACATTTACAATGTCAAAAACCAAAAGTAAGTTGAACATTAGAGTGCTTTGTTGACATCAAGAACAGACAAATCGGCAGTAGGTACCATTTATGGAAAGAGAATCACGATATAGAACAAGAAATCCGTATATTAAAATGTATTCAGGGTTCAGATGCATTAACCACATTGGAAAAAAATATGATGGAGGACTAAAATATCGACACCACCTTTAAGAGAACCTGAAATGAAATGTGTTTTATTTAACCCCTGGTTTCAATGTATTAACGGAGGAAAAAATTGAAAGAATTAAAACTGAAGACAATGGGATGGAAACAGTGAGGAGGATGACAGTAATGATGACTTAACAGATAAAGATACCTCAGGCGTAAAAGTTTTAAAATAAGATAAAAGTCAAAATTATTTGACTCAGTTTGACGTTGTATCAAGTGGAAAAGGTTTCTGGAATAAGAGTATTTAATTTTTTGGAGACTGAACGACTTCCCTGAATAGCGACATATGAAATAAAGCATCCAGTGACTCTAGAGAGGGTGAAGTCATCGCAATGAGATATCACTGTCACTGAAGTCCAGGGAAAGCAGGTAAGTGATTCGCTTTCGATTAAATATTTTAGTGTTCAAGGAGCACCTATTCCGGAGTCCCGTACATTGTGTACGTTGTCCGGGAGAGCTCCCGCACCATCTACAGTAAGCTAGAACCCCATCCTAATAACCTGGTGAACACCCTTGTCCTTTAACCAGAACTAAACAGGGCCACTTTCCCCTGACTCCATACCCCCTAGCCCAGAAATTGGTCTTGGTAAGTCCCATACCTGAACATTAGTTCCTTCCCTCTATCCTGTCAAGCGGACTGTGCTCAGATGCCTCACAGTCCGGCGGAAGAGCGCAGCCAGCTCAGGACGCACACCTCTCACGGAGCAATAGGGCCTATTTAGGGCTAGACATAACACTGCCCAAGACATTCGCCTGAGACACACGACAAATCTATTATACTGCCCAGATAAAGCGGCACTAAGCAGCTAGGTGCTGGGAAGGAAACACTCCGACCAGGTAAAACTGGACGACTCGTCTGTTCTGCTGGAAGCATTGCTTGGCCAATAGCAGCTACGGGCGACGGAAGCGTAATATTATTCCAAAATCTTGTGATAGAAACTTGTTGCAAACCTCAAGGTACCATAACTGTACAGCAAAAACATTTATAAGTCAACTTCAAATTAATTGAAATCATACAGTGAATACAGCTGCAGAAAAGACGCTCTCAGGGGACAAAAATGACACAACATAAGTGCTTGAAAAGTGTCTTTAATTCGCGGAATACCATGGAAAAAGTTAAAAAAGTTTGTGGTATATATGTTTAGTTCAGATGACTTCCATTCTCATACAGAATAACTTCTTAGGTCAAATCTATGTTAAAATTCATTCTAATTACTGTTTACTTTTATTCAGTGAAACGCGAATAAAACCAATGCACAAACAGACATTACACGTACAGTTCGTTTTAAAACTTTCTAAATAATTACAAATTTTCTTTACCGCGGTAGGATATTACTGCTGGAGCCATCTGTGGACGGCAAGGCGAGGTATAACCATTATTATCTTGGTGTGTCAAACTGGCGGTTAGTTAAGAAGTAAAAAGCGTGTCTTTATGACGTACATGCTTTATATTCATCAACTTGTGTGCGTCCGTGTGTCAGTTAAATAATAAACTGTACATTTACATTCACTTCCTTGCAAGAACTTTTCAATGGAATAACCCGTCTGCACAACACGTCCTTATGTGTAACTTTTTTTGAAAATTAGTATAATTATGAGTCGAACTAGTACTCGATGCTCCATATATTGCTAGTGTTAACCATCACAGGGCTGCACACCTTTTCTAAAGGAACACAATTTCGTTTACCGAAGCTCCAATACATTTGAAGAGAATCTAAAATGAAATGTGTAGCCTTTAAGTTCCGCTTTTGTTACATACGGCACCAAAGGCGGTGAGACACTGATGATACATGAGTTGGAGTACTAGTGTAATGAGATGGTGGAAGAAAAACGCAGAAGCCGGAGAAAACTCGCCCCAGCACCGTGTTGTCCACGACAAATATCACTTTGCGGTCGCTGCGATTGGAACCCGGACCGCCATGGTGAGAGACGAGTGGTCTGACAACTCAACCACGGCGCGGCCAAAGTATCTGATTATCAAGTTGATCACGGTAAAAACAAAGATGTACCTATCGCCTCCAAGGAGTTCATCAAGTCAAAATTCACTAGTCAATATTAGCTGAGGATGTTAGGAAGGTCCTGAGGAAACATAATCCAGGTAAATAGAAGCAATATATGGAGCATCGAAAAGTATTTCGACTAAAAATTATATTAAGTTTGTGCTTTATTTTATTCTTTATTTATTTATAATATTTTTTTCTTTGTAATTTTACGTCCTCCAACCTTAAGTCATATCGGACGGTGAATGAGATTGGAGAAATGATACTCATATGAGTCCGGGGTCCATTGAGCTTAGCGCTACCCGACATTCGTCTTTAAGGTTAAGGAAAACCCCGGAAAAAAACATATCAAAGTAGCTCACTCTGACCGAGATTTGAACTCGGATACTCTTGAACGTGAGGCAGACACGCTACCATCTACGCTACCGAGGCGGGCTTCTGTGCTTCATTGTATCATAGTCCTTAACTCACAGGAATGTTTCAAAATGTTTGATTTTCTCAAGAACGACTCCAAAGATTTTAATTAAACTCTATACATGTATAGCATTCATTTCGTGACAAATGAAATGCATATCTAGAATTTTGTGACAGTATCACTGATCTTGTCTTTATTGTGCATTACTCATCAATAACTGGAAAATCTAGATGACGGAATACAAATGTTTCCACACAGCGTTGTATTATATTCGGCTCTGTGACATACTCTACCAAGTGAGGCATCAATTGTCTTTCTTAGACTTAACGATCGTAAGACAAAATGACAGTGTACAATTTGGAATCTACGGAAAACCTACAAACACAGATAATTAGTTTCAATCCTCTGTCACATAAATTAGCTGCTCTTAGAAGTTTCATCCATAGACTGAACAGCATACCTTCAGATGAAAAACAATATGAGGAATTTACATTTACTTCAAATACAGGAAAAACTGGTTTCAATACGAACTCAACCAAAAAATGTTCAATCAGGACTACAAGTAAAAGAAATTAAAACAGATCACTGCTCTCGAAATAAAAACTATATATACAACAAATTCACTTGCCAGCCTTGGACACTTCTGAAGTTTGAACGGATATTTAAAGATTATGGCATCAAACTAGCTCCACAAACTGACTCTCACTCTAGAAATGGTTAAATAATCCCTTAACAAACACGACCCCACCAGAACAAAAATCAGGCATATATAGGATAAATTGTGAAGACTGTGACAAATTTTATATTGGTTTGGCGAAGAGAAATTTAAAAACTAGGTTAACAGAACACCGTAGGAACATAAAATATAAACAACAGAAAAATCGGCAGTTGCTCTTCATTTCTGGAATGACAATCACCAAATCGGGGACGAGATCAAACTACTATAGCCATTGTCAACAAAACTTGAACTTACAACATAGCAATAAATTTTATGATTAAAAAACTCCACATAATTTAAATGATGATTTTCCCTAAGTGAGTAGTTTACTGAACTTATGTAAAGAATCTTCCGAGAGAGGGAGCCAATTACAAGAGATCCAGACAACAACCGTGAGAGTCGCTAATCAGCTGATGATCAAACTGCAACTGTGTCGAAGACGTTCCTGATTTTGTAAAAGGACGCGAGTGAATTTACAAGTTTTAAAAAGCATGACTTAATTTTAGTCTTTATACACAAATCAGTGATACTTCAGAGGGTGAAGGCATCGCGGTGAGATACCACTGACATTGGGGGACAGGGAAAGCAGCTAAGAGACTCGCATCAAATGTTTTATTTAAATATTTCAGGGTTCAACAACCATGGCGCGGCGAATAGAAGCTACGGGTAATGGAACCTTTTTTGTATTTTTTTGTAATTTACGTCGTCCAACGTTAAGTCATGTCGCACGATGAATGGAATGGATGATATGATGATCAAATGAGCTCAGGGTGCATAGAGCTTAGAGTTACTCGACATTCGTCTTTAAGGATAACGGAAAGCCCCGCAAAAAACCATAGCCAGGTAGCTTAATTCGTTCGAGATTCCAACTCGAATCCTCGTGAAAGTGAGATAGACAGGCTGCCATCTAATCCATTGAGGCGGGGTTTTTGCTTTATTGTATCATAGTAAACTTTCACCTGTAAAGTAAAAGACGAAATTTTTTGCCACCATCGATTTGAGCAAACTGCACAATTGAAATGAATAACGGTATGTCATAATGTGGAAGAAATAAAACAACACTGTTAGAATAAAGTACACTAACGGAAGAAAAAAATTGAAAGAATTATAATTGAAGACAATGTGATGGAAATATTGATGATGGCAATGATTCAACAGAAGAAGATGTGTTAAACCTGGAAGAAATAAAATATGATTAAAGGCAAAATTGTTTAACTCTGTTAAGTTGTGTTTAAATGAAAAACCTTTCTGGAACTAGAGTATTTAATTTGTTGGAGACTAACTTCACGGCTTCCCTAAATAGCGACGCATGAAATAAACAATCGGGTGACTCTTGAGGGAGTGAAGTTATCACAGTGAGATATCACTGCTATTGAAGACCAGGGAAAACAAGTAAGAGACTCTCATCAAAGCTATCAGTTAAATATTTCATCGTTCAAGTAGAACTGCGTGGCCAAAAGCAGCTAAAGGCAAGGAAAGCGTGATAATTTTCCAAACCCTGTTACTAGTCATGCTGTAATGGAAACTTGTTACAAACCTCAAGGCACTATAATCATACAGCAAAAAAAATTATAAATAGAGGTTTTTGGAAATGAAATCTTACAATGAAAAACAATTATAAAAATTGTGGCTGATATATTTAAAGGAGAACACTTCCATTCTGGTATAAAATTACATTTGCGGTCAAATTTGTGTCAAAATACAATCTAATTACTCTTTACTTTCAAACCGTTAAATGCAAACAAAGTTGAAGTATATGCAAAGAGTATAAATGCAGTTAACATTAAAAATTTGTAAATAATTACGGATTTTCTTCACCGCGGCAGGATATCACAGGTGAAGCCATCTGTGGAGAGGAAGACGAGGTTGGAACATTAGCATCTGTCAATTTGTTTCTCAACTAAAGCTGCCTCCTGACGGTTAATTAAGAACTAAAGCAGCGTGTCATTGAACATTAGGCTTAAAGAGTATTTTAGAAAAATCAAGGACAGACAAATTGGCAGTAGCGTACAATTTATGGAATAAGAATCACGATATAGAACAAGACACACATTTATTAAAAGGTATTCAGGGCTCGTGGGCAGAAGAGAAAGAGGCAGAGAGGCGCTCCCGATTCTTCAGTATATCGTTGTTACCCGGCATTATAGAAACAATTGCTGGTGGTTATAAATACCACGCAGGTGTTAGAACAGCAGTTGTATGATGATTATTGTGACAGCCGACGTTTGAAGTGTACCGAAGTGATTTCTTTCATTTGTTTTAGTGCGGCGGAGCTCCGACTCCACCTTGAAGACGGCTGATTGTTAATTTCACGCCTTTTTACTGCAACAGAAGTGCTATTTCTGAAAGACGGATTCCCGAATCTACGTAATCCACAGAGTCTCTATATTATCCTAATTGTCGGATGTTAGAGATCTGTGTTGCTACAGATAACGGTAATAATTATTTATTTATAATAATTGGGGTTAACAAGACCCGCACAACATCTCTACATCCCTAGTCGGATGGCATACCTGAAAGGTACATCAAGACCATAGAGGAATACTTGAGGAAGGTCGTAGCCAGCCATCAGCGAGACTGGGACGTCAAGGTGCCACTGTTCTTTCTGGCCTACCGCTCGTCAACACACTACACCACGGGAATGACGCCAGCCAGCTTTATGTTCGGCCGAGAGTTACGCCTCCCTTGTAACCTAGCTTTTGGAAGCCCTCCGGAGGATGAAACAGCCAGCGACCGAGTATGTGGAGAACTTGGTAAACCACCTCCGCGAAATGCACGTGATGTCTCACAAGAACATCCAGAAGGCGGGCGAGCGCATGAAAACCGGATACGAAAGGCAAGCTAACAGCCAAGGGTTCCAGCAAGGTGACCTGGTCTGGTTGTACCGTCCTACCCGGACCAAGGGACGCTGCCCGAAGCTTCAGCAGCCATAGCAAGGACCGTACCGTGTGATGAGGAGGATTAACGACGTGGTTTACCGCATCCAGAAGGTGCCCCGGGGAAAGATGTTGGTGGTACACCTGGATCTCCTGGCCCGCTACGATGGTGCTGTTCGAGACGACCAGCCTTGAGGAGGGATCAGTGTTACCCAATCGGCAAACTCTACGGTACCGATCAATAAATGTAGGGGAAGGCCGGTGGAGGAAGGGGAAACCACAGGGTGGCTGAATCTTCCTTTCCCCCTCCTCCTGCCGCCTGAATGAACGCGAAACATCGAGAACGTTTTCCCCCTCCACGGAAAGGAATGCTCAAGAAGCATTTAGCCACCGATCAATACAGAAGAGGCGACCGTCAGTTGAGTTCAGGAGTTGGTGGCGAGCAGCGGAGGAGCGCCGAGTGTACGTGGACAGACGAATTGGTGAAATGCAATTGTGTGCATTACGTAATTCTATGTAATCGGCAAGTGTTCACATTGTAATTCGGTGGAAATAAAGAACTTTTTGAGTGGTGCAATTGGACGTTTTATTTCACGAACCCACAAAGTCACAATATATACTGTCGCGAGGCATTTTCTTGCTGCGGGATACGGCCCGCAAGTATAGGAACGACGACACAGACAGAAAGAGTTAGAGAAGCGGGGAAATAAATATACATGAAGTGCCCCAAGCCACGATGATCAAGTCGGCGCGCTAGCGCTTGCCGAGAGGGAAAGAGACGGAGATAGTCTGGAGAACTGATAATCGAGTAGTAATTTTAAAGTGAATTTTTTGTTTGTTTGTTTTCGTGTGGTGAAGCCACGAGAGACTGTGTGTATGTTACGTTATCCTGCTGCAAAGGGCTGTACAAATGTCTTTCTATGGAAACAAAGAGCATTTGGAACTTCTACAAATCTGTCTTTTAATCTTACCAACACACAAAGTGACAACACAAAGGAGAAGCCTACAGACCAAAGCTCAGGTGTGTACCTGATAAACTGCAAAGTCTGACAACTTTTACAATGTCAATAACCAAAAGTAAGTTGTACATTAGAGTATTTTGGAAACATCAAGAACAGAGTAATCGGCAGTAGGTACCATTTATGTAATGAGAATCACGATATAGAACAAGAAATCCGTATATTAAAATGCGTTCAAGGATCAGCTGCATTAACCACGTTGGAAAGCAATATGATGGAAAACTAAAATTTCGACACCACCTTATAAGAGAACCTGAAATGAAATGTGTTTTATTTAACGTCTGGTTTGAATGTACTAACGGAGGAAAAAATTGAAAGTATTATAATTGATGACAATGGGGTAGAAACAGTGAGGAGGATGACAGTAATAATGACTTAACAGATAGAGATATCTCAGGCGTATAAGTTTTAAAATAAGATAAAAGGCAAAATTATTTGACTCAGTTTTGCGTTGTATCAAGTGAAAAACGTTTATGGAATCAAAGTAATTAATTTTTTGGAGACTGAACGACTTCCCTGAATAGCGACATATGAAATAAAGCATCCAGTGACTCTTGAGAGGGTGAAGTTATCGCAGGGAGATATCACTGTCACTGAAGTCCAGGGAAACAGGTAAGACATTCGCATCAAATATTCAATTTAAATATTACTGTGCTCAATAACAATGGCATGGCTACAAGCATAGTGAGCGCGAATTTTTGTAATTGCGCCTTGTTGCAAATTTTATCTTGGAGCTAGTATTCTCAGGAAACTATAATTACACAACACAAGCATTTAAAAGACCGATTGCGGTATTAGCCATCTAAATTACGAATTATCGCTGTAAAAATTGTAGTTTATATGTTTACGTCAGAAGACTTCCATCCTCATACGGAATTATTTTTTCGGTCAAATTTGTATCAATATATATTCTAATTACCATTTACTTTTATAGATTAAAAGCAAATAAATATAAAGAATAAGCAGAACATGAAGAATAATTAACAGTTCCTGTTAATACTTTGGAAATAATTAGAAATTTTCTTCCCGCGGTAAGATATTACAGGTAGAGCCATCTTTGGACAGCAAGACAAGGTTGGAAGGGTATTATCTGACAATATGTTTGAGAATTAATGTTGCTCTCCTGGCGGTTAAAAAGAACTATAAGAGCGTGTCTTTATGACGTACGTAGTATGTATTTATAGAACTTTTCACGTGAGTGTCCGTGTGTCTGTCTGTCGGTTAAATACTAAACTGGACATCGGCAAGCATGTACTTAATGAGGGAACACTATGACGTCTGAGTGTGCAACCCGCAATGCACATGACGTAATGTCGAACTTTTGAAGGCATGTACCTACTTTCAGAGTCAGTGGTGGACTGGCTACTAGTAAAATAAGGAATAGTAGATATACATTCACTTTATTTTGGTTTAGGATACCTTAAGTAGGTCTAATTATTTGTGAAACATATAATGTGCCATGAAAATCTAGTGACGTATCACAAATAGACACTCTCGGTATAGCACGTAAATTATCATTTGTTAGTCACGTTTATTGCTTCGATTTTATAAGTTTCATTTTAGAAAATAATTGTTGGCATACATATTGGACCGAATCCCTTTTTACGACTGGCGGCGTATTCGCTAAAAGTGTTCGCGCGGCTTGTTTACACAAAGGAACTGATAGGCAGACAGTGTGGAAATAAGGAGCCTACAAAAACAGATAAAGATAGCGTGAGATAAAAGACTTACTGACACAGATAAGTGAGGTAATTGAAACATTCTGGTGACGTCTTGATTGTTTTATAGAACATTCGATTTGTTGTTTGTTCCAGAAATATCTAGTGGTTGTTACAGAACAGTCTCGAATTATCAATGAGGTATTTAAGAAAGCGGCGACTCGCGAAGAGGCAGTCGTAAACAGAGCAGTAGGAGTAAACAGTTGTAGAGTGTTGTAACGAGAGCAGATGTAGTAAACAGATGTAATCAGAACGCTGTTGTTGTAGTCATCGACTTTGGTAGATTGTGATTGTGTATGTGACGTAAGGAGACTACTGTAAGAATAGAACAGAGCGTATTTCTACAGAAATAAAGAACATTTGGAATTTTGCTTCTACGAACCCACAGAGTGACAATATGTTGATCCAAACATAGCTGCTACGATATAAGAGATGGATATGTATCTGCTTTCAGATGTTTAAATATATCCAAATCAGTCCAAGCTTTACACTGCAATTGAATATACGTATGACATTGTAAATCAGCGACTTTCTGCTTCAATTCTGGTTTAAGCGTATGTAAAGCTATTGCAAGACGAGTAGCAGACAGAGCAAAATCATTTTCCATGGATTTAAAATCAGTGGATTTCCTTAATTAAGTTCGTTATTTACTTTATCTAACAGACCAGTATATTTATTAAGATTTGTTACAGTAATATTGGGAAGAGATCTTAGACATGTAAATTCATTAAACACTTTTTTCATCAGATTGGATTTCAATACTTCTGTTATGTTTACGAATGATCTAACCATGTCATACATAGGAACTATCTTGTGGAACTTTCTATGAAGATGACGAAAAAGATTATTGAAAAGTTGAGAAATGTCGATGAGGAAGGCTAAATCACTTAACCAATCCCAAGGTCATTAATGTAAGTATACAGGGAGCTAAATACAGGAAATATTTTCATAGCAAGTAGAGATATCTTATAGAAGTAATGCGTGTGTCGGTTCATATGTGGAAGTTACGGCTGAAAGGTTCTAAAGTACCAGTGCGACACTATAAGTGATAATTACTGTTGAGTTCTTAACACACTAAAATTAAGAGACTTGCCGGAGCACTCCCTCTGGTGAAATAGTTATAACGTTAGCCTTCAAGTGAAACATCAAGGCTTGGAGTCTCCACTTCTCTCAATAGTTTAGTTTTTCATTGTTTGTTTGATAGTTTGCTTATGTTTCGTTCAAGCTGTTAATTTTTGTATGAATGTGTATATTTTATGTAGTAATTTGACCTTGTTTTACAATTAATTGCAATTATTCCTAACAAAGGCTAAATCCTGCTTAATACCTTAAAATGCTCTACATCTAAATTGGAGATGGCTTAAAGGATGAACGAACTTACATAAAGTAAAAGTAAATGCAACGCTTTACATCTGGTTGATACAAACTGCTCGAAATGGCGACTGCGTTTTCAGTGAAAAGTTGACAGCGGCGAACATATGACTGTCGTCCTCTGTACAAAATTCCTTGTACCTTTCGAATAGTTTCATGTGTTGCTGTTATTAGGGAGTTAGACTTTCTTCTGAGAAATGTATTGAAAAAAGCAAGAACTTAACTACATTGCAGGACCTGAACCAATGATATTTGGAGTAAAAATCTTCGCTATTATGTATTGGGCCATCAGAACTGTTAAAGAAACATAAATACAGAGGGCTACATGATACAAGAAGGTAGTTAATCGCTGTACAGTGTCGCACAGGCAAGTGATTAGTTGCAGTTCTGATATATTAGAGACATTAACTCTTGAAAACGCCAGTAAACAGTTAATTCGGGAAGCAGTTTTAAAGACATTCTAATCTAATATTTTAATCCACCTTGGGTAAATACCAATTTATCAGCATTTGTTACCGATTAGATTTAAGGAAATTAACTGCTTTATGCTTAGTTGTATTCTATGCATTGTCTATCCTAACTTGTTTATATTAGTCACGTCTACAATACCATCCTCTAGACCTGCGGTAACTATGGAAACAAAGTAGCTAAGAAAATCATAAGAGATACTTCAGTAATTCCTACCTTGAACGACAAAGTGAATTGTTTAGCGTCGACATCACGAGGAAGTCATCTGACACGCTGCGGGAATGTTACAATAAATGTATACAAGTAAATATTGACTTTGAACGCCTAAGTATTATTTTATGTTTCCTAGTTGTTGTATTGCTACAGATAATAATAATATTTAATGTAAGCTTTAATAAACTTTATGAGAGCTATTCAAAGTCGTAAGCTACAGTCAAAGACCACGAAACATTTTATATCCATAAGTACTAACGGTATTAAATTATACGATCATTTGAGTAAAGTAAAAGGAATGTATCTATAGAAGTAACGGGCAACTTGAGTGCGATTTTTCATAATTTCATTTAGAGTCTGATAATTAGTCAAACTGTTAACCCACTATGTCAGGAGTACAAACATTAGAATAGAACAAACTCACAGAAGAAATAACTAAAAATTGTAGATAATATACTTAACTTACAAGACTGTCATTCCCACACAGAAATATTTTTTTCGGTCACTTTTCTATCGAAATACATTCTAATTATTGTTTATCCTCATAAGGCAGAAACCAAATAAACCTAAGGGTGTGTAACAGTAGAAATATAGTTGGTTTTAAAACCTTGTAAATAATTATAAATTTTCTTCACCGCGGCAAGATATTACAGGTGGAGCCATCTATTGACAGCAATATGAACTCGTAGCAGAATACTGTCTTGTCAATTTGCTTGTGAATCAAAGTTCCTCTCTTGATGGTCAATGAACAATTAAAGGAGCGTTTCTGTAAATGTGTAAAATAGTAGTTTCATGTATAAAACCCGCAATGGTCCCCCAGTTTAGTTGACTTTAGTGTGCTCTGACAGTCATATGCCTATTAAATGTTCATAGACAAATTAGTTCATAATGTTAATTCCTAATTTATCCCTTAACTCGGTGCTAGGAATAGATAATATCTCCTACCATAATACACAAGTAGATAAACCTCCAACTTCAAGTTCTTTAAAAGGAGGCATGCTTTCTTATTTAAAAATTCACAATATTCCAAGTGATGACAATATCTGAATCCTATAGAATTAGTATGGACAGATGCCGAACAATGGCATGCTTACAGAAATGTGAGTTTTAGATGATAGCTGAAATGTTGTACCGGCAGACGTGAGCAAATTGGACAAATGATTAGGGAAAAAGTGTGTCATAATATGGATGAAATAAAAGATCACTATTAGGAAAGAATGCACTAAAGGAAGAAAATATTGAAAGAATTATAATTGAAGATAATGAGATGGAAATAATGATGATGGCAATGTTTCAACAGACGAAGATGTGTCAAACGTGGAAGAAATAAAATATGATAAAAGGCAAAATTGTTAAACTCTGTTAAGTCGTGTGTAAGTGAAACATCTTTCTAGAACTAGAGTATTTAATTTGTTGGAGACTAACTGTACGGCTTCCCTAAATAGCGACACATGAAATAAACAATCCAGTGACTCTTGAGGGAGTGAAGTTATTACAGAGAAATATCACTGCTATTGAAGACCAGGGAAAACAAACTCTCATCAAAGCTTTCACTTACATGTTTCATCGTTCAAGGAGCATTTCGGTGCCAATAGCGGCTAAGGGCAAGGGAAGCGTCATAATTTTCCAAACCCTGTTACTAGTCATGCTGTGAAGGATACTTGTTGCAAACCTCAAGGTATTATAATCATACAGCAAAAAATTTTATAAATATGATTGGCTGAATTGAAATCTTACAATGAAAAACAATTATAAAAGTTGTGGCTTATATATTTTACTTAGAAGACTTCCATTCCCGTATATAATTACGTTTGCGGTCAAATTGTATCAAAATACAATATAATTACTGTTTAATTTCATACAGTTAATTGCAAACAAAGCTAAAGTGTGTGCAAAGAGTATAAATGCAGTTCATATCAAACATATGTAAATAATTACGAATTTTCTTCAACGCGGCAGGATATTACAGGTGGAGCCATCTGTGGACAGCAATACGCGGTTGGAACATTAGCGTTTGTCAATTTGAATCAAAGTTGTTCCCTGGCGGTTAATTAACAACTAAAATGGCCTGTCTTTATCACTTAAGTGATACGTATTCATAAATTTTTTACCTCTGTGTGTCGGTTAAGTACTAAACTTGGCATTTAAATTCACTGCCTTGCCAGAGTTTTTCAATTTATTTTGCCATCTCCTACAACAGGTCCTTATGTTGAAGCTGAATAATTTGGTACAAAATGCGCTGAAGATGGAAGACAAGCACCTTATGTGTCAATCTTGAGGAAGTATGCCTTGGCGCAATGTTAAGATTATATCCATTTATAAAATACTCAATACTAAATCATTGCAGATTAAGATTCTGCGAACTTGCAGATTGGTACTACACATCTTCACACTTCAATGATCTGACGAAGAGTAAAGCCAAAACTATTTCTTTTTCCTACACGCGCGATTTGTTCATCTTAGATGCACACTTAGAATAATTCTGCATAATCCCGGACAGACATAAATGTACGTCCTTCTCCTACGACGTTCTTAAGCAGAAGCAAGATCTGTAAAACTTTTAGCTAGCAATTTCCTCTCATTTGATGTTTCCATGGTTACTACATGGTTAACCTACCTTACACTTTATCTATTTTATTAAACATTACAATTCCTCCAACTATTACTCTCAAAAACATAAAATAGCTAAAATAACTGCTTCAATATGTAACATATTTCTAAGATTAATATAACTGTGAGTCGAACTTGCTGGTACCCCATGCTCCATATAACGCGATTGATTAACATTCCAACGACACAACTTTTCCAAAAGAACATATTACTATGGCCCTACAGAACATATACATTGTAAGGAAATTCAATTCGTTCTTTTAAATCGCTTAAGATAATACAGAAACCCATAGACAAAAGCTCAGAATCCTTTATTTTATCCGTGGTCCTGTACGCCTGACTTCCATTCCGACACAGAATTATTTATACGTTCAAACTTCTTTCAAAACACGTTCTAATTATTGTTTGTTTTCGTGAAGTAATAATCAAATAAACCTAATGCGTTTGGAAGAGTACAAACATACTTAATTTAAAACTTCGTAAATAATTGGCAGTTTTCCTCAAACGCGGCAGAATATTACAGGTGGAGCCATCTGTGAACAGCAAGACGGAGTAGGAACGGAATTTTATCTCAATTTACTTGTCAACCTAAATTCCTCTCTTGACGGTTAATTAAGAGTTAAAGAATCGTAACCTGTAAATTAGTAGTTTCATGTAAAGGCCCGCAATGTTTCCAGAACACTGATTTTCATCTTCCGCGAGCTGGCATGCAACTTTCTCTTCTGTCTCTTTGCAACTACTATACTCAGTAAACCCCCCTGCCAAGTACAGTTGACTGTAATATACAGTGACAGTCATATGCCTATCAGTTGTTTATAAACAAATACATATTGTAATTATATTAAATGG
Organism: Mantis religiosa; assembly: GCA_030765055.1. Lineage (NCBI taxonomy): Eukaryota > Metazoa > Arthropoda > Insecta > Mantodea > Mantidae > Mantis > Mantis religiosa. Next base: position 17,312,338 of record CM060953.1, on the reverse strand, counting down.
TTAATCACAATGTTAAATCCTAATTTATCCCTTAACTCGGTGCTAGCAATAGATAATGTCTCTTACCATAATACACAAGTAGATAAACCTCCAACGTCAAGTTCTTTAAGAAGAGGCAAGCTTTCTCAGCTACAGAATCACAATATCCCATTTGATGAATGCAGCATTAAAACAAAGCTGCCTGGATTAATTTCAGCTAACAAACCGACTCGGAAAAACACATTGATTGACCAAATGTTGTCACAAATATAACCATACAACCATAAGGCTTCCACCATAACATCCACATCTAAATCCTGTAGAATATATGAAGAGACATCACACAAAATATGACTGGAAATATCTAACTTTTAAAATGAAGGACGGAATGAATAATTTGGTAAAATTGGACAAATGGAATTGGAAAATTAATGTCGTCAAATCGATGAAACAAAACAGGAGTATTGGAAAAAGGATGCACTAAGGTTAGACAAAATTATAATAGGCAATGTGATGGGAACAGTGTGGAGGATGACTGTGATAATGACTCAAGAGTTGAAGATATGTCAGCGTAGAAGAATTATAATACCATTAAGGGCAAAATTGTTAAACCCAGTGTTAGGTTGTAGTGTGTAATGTTGCTAGGTTAACGTTGCTGTTAGGTTGTTGCACAATAATTGCACAACAAAAGTGATTTTAAAATTACGTGAAAATAAATGGAAACATACTATGAAATAAAGTAAAAAGTTTGTTCTTTATATAATTACTTCAGATGACCTCCATTCTCATACAGAATAACTTATTAGGTCTAATTTATCTCAAAATACATTCTCATTACTGTTTACCTTAATTCAGTGAAAAGCGAATAAACCCAATACACTTACAGACATTACTCGTACAGTTAATTTTAAAACTTTCTAAATAATTACAGATTTTCCTTACTGCAGTAGGATACTACAGCTGGAGCCATCTATTGACGGCAAGACAGTATATGATCATTACCATCTTTCAATTGGTGTGTCAAACTGGCGGTTAATTAGGAAGTAAAAAGTGTGTCTTTATGACGTACATGCTTTATTTTATCAAACTGTGTGCGTCTGTGTGTCGATTAAATACTAAACTGGACATTTACATTCACTGCCTTGCAAGAACTGTTCAATGAAATAAGCCGTCTGCACAACACGTCCTTATGTGTAACTTTATTGAAAATTAGTATAATTTTGAGTCGAACTGTTACTCGATGCTCCATATATTGCTAGTGTTTACCATCACAGGACTACACAGCTTTTCCAAGGGAACGCCTTTTCCTTCACCGAAGCTCCGCTTTAGAACAGAGCCTAAAATGAAATGTGTAGTCTTTAACTTCCGCTTTTGCTACATACGGCACCACAGGCGGTGAGACACTAATGACACATGAGTTGGAGACTAGTGTAATGAGATGGTGGAAGAAAAACGGAGAAGCCGGAGAAAGCTCACCCCAGCACCGTGTTGTCCACCACAAATATCACTTTGCGGTCGCTGAGATTGGAAGCCGGAACGCAATGGTGAGAGACGAGAGGTCTAACAACTCAACCACGGCGCGGCCAAAGAATCTGATTATCAAGTTGACGAAGGTAAAAACAGCGACGCCCGCTTCACCTCCAAGGAGTTCATCAAGTCAAAATTCACTAGTCAATATTAGCTGAGGATGTTAGGAAGGTCCAAACGAAACGTGATCAAGGTAAACACAAGCAATATATGGAGCTTTGAGAACTAGTTCGACTAAAAATTATATTAATTTTCTGCTTTATTTATCTATTTGTTTATTTATCTATTTATCAGTCTTGTTCTATTGTACTACCTGCGCACACAAATGAGGAATCAATTGTCTTTCTTAGATTTAACGATCGTAAGACAAAGTGACAGTGTACCATTTGGAATCTACAGAAAACCTACAAACACAGATAATTAGTTTCAATCCTCTGACACATAAATTAGCTGCTCTTAGAAGTTTGATCCATAGACTGAACAGCATACCTTTAGATCAAAAACAATATGAGGAATTTACATTTACATTAAATACAGGAAAAAAATAGTTTCAACGCAAACTCAACCAAAAGATGTTCAAGCGGAACTACAAGTAAGAGAAATTAAAACAGATCACTGCTCTTCAAAACATAAATAAAAACTGGAAATACAACAAATTCACTTACCACCATTCGGCATTTCTGAATTTTAAACGAATATTTAAAGATTATGGCATCAAACTAGCTCCACAAAACAGATTCTCGCTCAAGAAATTGTTAAATAATCCCAACTCGACCCCACCAGAACAAGAATCAGGCATATATAGGATAAATTGTGAAGACTGTGACAAATTTTATATTGGTTTGACGAAGAGAAATTTTAAAACTAGGTTAACAGAACACCGTAAGAACATAAAATATAAAGAACTGAAAAATCCGCAGTTGCTCTTCATTTCTGGAATAATAATCACCACATCGGGGACGAGATCAAACTACTAAAGCCATTGTCAATAAAACCTGAACTTGCAACATAGGAAGAAGTTTTTATTATTAAAATCATTCCACATATTTTAAATTGTGATGTGCCCTCAGTGAGTGGTCTACTGAACTTATGTAAAGAATCTTCCGAGAGAGGGAGCTAATTTCAAGAGATACATACAACAACCGTAAGAGTCACTAATCAGCTCATGATGAAACTGCAACTGTTTCGAAAACGTTTCGGATTTTCTAAAAGGACGTGAGTGAAGTTACAAGTTTTAAAAAGTATGACTCAATGTTAGTCTTTATACACAAATCAGTGATACTGCAGAGGGTGAAGGCATCGCAGTGAGATACCACTGACATTTGGGGACAGAAAAATCAGCTAAGAGACTTGCATCAAAGATTTCATTTAAATATTTCAGCTTTCAAGATCCAATGCGCTACGAATAGAAGCTACGGATAATGGAACCTTTTTTGTATTTCTTGTAATTTACGTCCTCCAACGTTAAGCCATATCGCACGATGAATGGAATAGATGATATAATGCTCAAGTGAGCCCAGGTTCCATAGCATTTAGAGTTACCCAACATTCGTCTTTAAGGATAACGGAAAACCCTGGAAAAAGCCTTAGCCAGTAAGCTCACCTTGACCGAGGTTCGAAGTCGGATCCTCGTGAAAGTGAGGCAGACAGGCTACCATCTACTCTATTGAGGCGGGCTTTGTGCTTTATTGTATCATAGTAAACTTTCACATGTAAAGGGAAAGACGAAATTTTCTGCAACCATCGATTTGAGCAAACTGCACAATTGAAATGGGTGAAAGTATGTCATAATGTGGATGAAATTAAACAATACTATTAGAATAAAGTACACTAACGGAGGAAAAAAATTGAAAGAATTATAATTGAAGACAATGGGATGGAAATATTGATGATGGCAATGATTCAACAAAAGAAGATATGTCAAACCTGGAAGAAATAAAATATGATTAAAGGCAAAATTGTTTAACTCTGTTAAGTTTTGTGTAAGTGAAAAACCTTTCTGGAACTAGGTTATTTAATTTGTTGGAGACTAACTTCACGGCTTCCCTAAATAGCGACGCATGAAACAAGCAATCGGGTGACTCTTGAGGGAGTGAAGTCTATTGAAGACCAGGGAAAAGAAGTAAGAGACTCTCATCAAAGCTGTCACTTAAATATTTCATCGTTCAAGTAGAACTGCGTGGCCAAAAGCAGCTAAAGGCAAGGAAAGCGTGATAATTTTCCAAACCCTGCTACTAGTCATGCTTTGATAGAAACTTGTTGCATACCTCAAGGTACTATTATTATACAGCAAAAAAATTTACAAATCAGATATCGAGGTATTGAAATCTTACAATGAAAAACAATTAGAAAAATTGTAGCTGATACATTTAGTTCCGAAGGCTTCCATTCTCGTATAGAATTACGTTTGTGGTCAAATTTCTGTCAAACTATAATTTAATTTCTGTTTACTTTCATATTGTTAAATGCAAACAAAGTTAAAGTATATGCAATGAACAGAAATGCAGTTCACATTAAAATTTTGTAAGTAATTAAGAATTTTCTTCACCGCGGCAGGATATTACAGGTAGAGCCATCTGTGGACAGGAAGACGAGGTTGGAGCATTAGCATCTATCAGTTAGTTTCTCAACTAAGGTTGCCTCCTGACGGATAATTAAGAACTAAAGGAGCGTGTCGTTGAACATTAGGCTTAAAGAGTATTTTAAAAACATCAAGAACAGACAAATTTGCAGTTGCGTACCATTTATGCAATAAGCATCACGATATAGAACAAGAAATACATCTATTAAGAAGTATTCAGGGCTCGTGGGCAGAAGAGAAAGAGACAGAGAGAGGCTCCCGATTCTTCAGTCTATTGTTGCTGCCCGGCTTTCTAGAAACAATGACTGGTGGTTATAAAACGGAGCAGGTGTTAGAAGAGCAGTTGTGTGTGATGATTATCGTGACTGTCGAAGTTTGAATTGTACCGAAAAACTACTTTCATTTGTTTTAGTGCGGCGAAGCACCGACTCCGCCTTGAAGACAGTAAGTAATCTGTGTTGCTACAGATAACAGTAATAGTTATTTATATAATAAACTTTTATTGCAGTCAAATGACCATACAAAAAGAGTTCAATTGTAAACAAATGCAAATTATTCAGTTTTGCGCACTGACGCCTTGGTTTACATATTCTTTGAATTGGCTCTTTTCCTCCACAGTTCTATGTAGTATCATTCACATGTTTGTCCACTAAAGTTGTACTCACATATCTCTGTTCGCTCATGACATGATGCATTCTTACAGAAGAGATGAGGGAAACCGTGTACCGCTACTCTAGTATACATGTGCCTCATCTCATAGTCCGCTCTATCATGGCCCACGATTCAATAAACCTTGTGGAAGCAAGTTGGTATTCTTCAGGTGCATTCAAAATGTGTTGCATGGACAGGCACTTGTACAGCACAGCCGTTATGTAACAACACTAATTTGGAATTAGAATGACACCATAAAATTAAATTACAAAAATTGTGAGTTATATATTTATTTCAGATGACTTCCATTCTCAAACAGAATTACTTCTTCGGTTAAAATTATGTTAAAATATATCCTAATTACTGTTTAATTTCACAAAACTAAGTGCAAATAAGCTCTAGGTATAGGTAAGCTGTATACATAGAAATCAATTTAAAACTTTGTAAATAATTACAAATTTTCTTCACCGTGGTAGTATATTACTGGTGGGGCCATCTGTGGACAGGAAGACGAGGTCGGAAAATTAGCATATGACAATTTGTTTCTGAACTAAAGCTGCCTCCTGGCGGTTAATTAAGAACTAAGAGAGCGTGTCATTACAACATACATGGTAAGCATCTATAAAACTTTTAACGTCTCTGTGTCGGTTAAACACTAAACTGGGCGTTTAGATTCAGTGCCTTGCAAGAAATTTTCGATGTAATTTGCCGTCTCATACAAAAGGTCTTTAGGTGTAACATTGTTCTTAAATTAATATAAATTTAAGACGAATTAGTGTTCGATGATCCATATATTGCTAGTGTTTACCATCGCAGGGCTACACAACTTTTCCATAAGACCGTATAAATTTGGCCCCACACATCAAGTTCAATGTACTTCTTTTAAAATCTTGTGATTATTAGAAAGTAAAACCGCACAGACAAAAACTCAAGTATGTACCGGAAAAACTACAAAGACTGTCAACTCTTACAATGTCAAAAACCAAAAGTAAGTTGAACATTAGAGTGTTTTGTTGACATCAAGAACAGACAAATCGGCAGTAGGTACCATTTATGGAACGAGAATCACGATATAGAACAAGAAATCCGTATATTAAAATGTATTCAGGGTTCAGCTGCATTAACCACGTTGGAAAAAAATATGATGGAGGACTAAAATATCGACACCACCTTTTAAGAGAACCTGAAATGAAATGTGTTTTATTTAACCCCTGGTTTCAATGTATTAACGGAGAAAAAAATTGAAAGAATTAAAACTGAAGACAACGGGATGGAAACAGTGAGGAGGATGACAGTAATGATGACTTAACAGATAAAGATACCTCAGGCGTAGAAGTTTTAAAATAAGATAAAAGGCAAAATCATTTGACTCAGTTTGACGTTGTATCAAGTGGAAAAGGTTTCTGGAATAAGAGTATTTAATTTTTTGGAGACTGGACGACTTCCCTGAATAGCGACATATTAAATAAAGCATCCAGTGACTCTAGAGAGGGTGAAGTCATCGCAATGAGATATCACTGTCACTGAAGTCCAGGGAAAGCAGGTAAGTGATTCGCTTTCGATTAAATATTTTAGTATTTAAGGAGCACCTATTCCGGAGTCCCGTACATTGTGGACGTTGTCCGAGAGAAACTCCCGCACCATCTACAGTATGCTAGAACCCCATCCTAATAACCTGGTGAACACCCTTGTCCTTTAACCAGAACTAAACAGGGCCACTTTCCCCTGACTCCATACCCCCTAGCCCAGAAATTGGTCTTGGTAAGTCCCATACCTGAACATTAGTTCCTTCCCTCTATCCTGTCAAGCGGACTGTGCTCAGATGCCTCACAGGCAGGCGGAAGAGCGCAGCCAGCTCAGGACGCACACCTCTCACGGGGCAATAGCGCCAATTTAGGCCTAGACATAACACTGCCCAAGACAATCGCCTGAGACACACGACAATTCTATTATACTGCCCAGATAAAGCCGCACTAAGCAGCTAGGTGCTGGGAAGCAAACACTCCGACCAGGTAAAACTGGACGACTCGTCTGTTCTGCTGGTCTGCTGGAAGCATTGCTTGGCCAATAGCAGCTACGGGCGACGGAAGCGTGATATTATTCCAAAATCTTGTGATAGAAACTTGTTGTAAACCTCAAGGTACCATAACTGTACAGTAAAAACATTTATAAGTCAACTTCAAAATAATTGAAATCATACAGTGAATACAGCTGCAGAAAAGACGCACTTAGGAGACAAAAACTGCACAACATAAGTGCTTGAAAAGTGTGTTTAATTCGCGGAATACCATGAAAAAAACTTAAAAAGTGTGTGGTATATATGTTTAGTTCAGAAGACTTCCATTCTCATACAGAATAACTTCTTAGGTCAAATCTATGTTAAAATTCATTCTAATTACTGTTTACTTCTATTCAGTGAAACGCGAATAAAACCAATGCACAAACAGACATTACACATACAGTTCGTTTTAAAACCTTCTAAATAATTACAAATTTTCTTTACCGCGGTAGGATATTACTGCTGGAGCCATCTGTGGACGGCAAGGCGAGGTATGACCATTATTATCTTGGTGTGTCAAACTGGCGGTTAGTTAAGAAGTAAAAAGCGTGTCTTTATGACGTACATGCTTTATATTCATCAACTTGTGTGCGTCTGTGTGTCAGTTAAATAATAAACTGTACATTTACATTCACTTCCTTGCAAGAACTTTTCAATGGAATAAGCCGTGTGCATAACACGTCCTTATGTGTAACTTCTTTGAAAATTAGTATAATTTTGAGTCGAACTGGTACTCGATGCTTCATATATTGCTAGTGTTTAGCATCACGGGGCTACATACCTTTTTTTTCACCGGCTTTTTTTTTCACCGAAGCTCCGCTTTAGAAGAGAACCTAAAATGAAATGTGTAGTCTTTAACTTCCGCTTTTGCTACATACGGCACCACAGGCGGTGAGACACTGATGATACATGAGTTGGAGCACTAGTGTAATGAGATGGTGGAAGAAAAACGGAGAAGCTAGAGGAAACTCGCCCCAGCACCGTGTTGTCCACCACAAATATCACTTTGCGGTCGCTGCGATTGGAACTCGGACCGCCGTGGTGAGAGACGAATGGTCTAACAACTCAACCACGGCGCGACAAAAGAGTCTGATTGTGAAGATCATCAAGGTAAAAACAGAGACGCCCGCATCGCCTCCAAGGAGTTCATCAAGTCAAAATTCACTAGTCAATATTAGCTGAGGATGTTAGGAAGGTCCTGAGGAAACAAAATCCAGGTAAATAGAAGCAATATATGGAGCATGGAGAAGTAGTTCGACTAAAAATTATATTAATTTTGTGCTTTAATTTATGTTTCTATTTATTTATAATATTTTTTTCTTTGTAATTTTACGTCCTCTAACGTTGTCATATCGGACGGTGAATGAGATTGAGGAAATGATACTCAAATGAGTCCGGGGTTCATTGAGCTTAGAGCTACCCGACATTCGTCTTTAAGGATAAGGAAAAACCCCGGAAAAACCTTATCCATGTAGCTCACTCTGACCGAGATTCGAACTCGGATACTCTTGAACGTGAGGCAGACACGCTACCATCTACGCTACCGAGGCGGGCTTCTGTGCTTCATTGTATCACAGTCCTTAACTCATAGGAATGTTTCAAAATGTTTGATTTTCTCAAGAAGGACTCCAAGGATTTTAATTTAAACGCTATACATGTATAGCATTCATTTCGTGACAAATGAAAGGCATATCTAGAATTTTGTGACAGTAGCACTGATCTTCTCTTTATTGTGCATCACTCGTCAATAACTTAAAATCTCGAAGATGGAAAACAAATGTTTCCACACAGCGTTGTATTATATTCGGCTCTGTGACATACTCTACCTAGTGAGGCATCAATTGTCTTTCTTAGATTTAACGATAGTAAGACGAAATGACAGTGTAACATTTGGAATCTAAAGAAACCTACAAACACAGATAATTAGTTTCAATCCTCTGTCACATAAATTAGCTGCTCTTAGAAGATTGATGCATAGACTGAACAGCATATCTTTAGATCAAAAACAATATGAGGAATTTACATATACTTTAAATACAGGAAAAATGGTTTCAATCCGAACTCAACCAAAAGATGTTCAATCAGGACTACAAGTAAAAGAAATTAAAACAGATCACTACTCTTCAAGACATAAACAAAAACTGGAAATACAACAAGTTCACTTACCACCCTTGCACATTTCTTAAGTTTTAACGAATATTTAAAGATTATGGCATCAAACTAGCTCCAAAAAACAGGTTCTCGCTCTTGCAATTGTTAAATAATCCCAACACGACCCCACCAGAACAAAAATCAGGCATATATAGGATAAATTGTGAAGACTGTGACATATTTTATATTGGTTTGACGAAGAGAAATTTAAAAACCAGGTTGACAGAACACCGTAGGAACATAAAATATAAACAAACAGAAAAATCGGCAGATGCTCTTCATTTCTGGAATAATAATCACTACATCGGGGACGAGATCAAACCACTAAAGCCGTTGTCAACAAAAGCTGAACTTACAACATAGCAATAAATTTTATGATTAAAAAATTCCACATATTTTAAATGATTATTTGCCCTAAGTGAGTAGTCTACTGAACTTATGTAAAGAATCTTCCGAGAGCGGGAGCCAATTACAAGAGATCCAGACAACAACCGCGAGAGTCGCTAATCAGCTGATGATCAAACTTCAACAGCTTCGAAAACGTTGCTGATTTTGTAAAAGGACGTGAGTGAAGTTACAAGTTTTGAAAGGTATGACTCAAAGTTAGTCTTTATACACAAATCAGTGATACTTCAGAGGGTGAAGGCATCGCAGTGAGATACCACTGACATTGGGGGACAGGGAAATCAGCTAAGGGAGTAGCATCAAATGTTTTATTTAAATATTTCAGGGTTCAACAACCATGGCGCGGCGAATATCAGCTACGGGTAATGGAATCTTTTTTGTATTTTTTTTTTTGTAAATTCCGTCGTCAAACGTTAAGTCATATCGCACGATGAATGGAATGGATGGTATGATGCTCAAATGAGCTCAGGGTGCATAGAGCTTAGAGTTACTCGACATTCGTCTTTAAGGATAACGGAAAATTCCGAAGAAAAAAAACATAGCCAGGTAGCTCACCTCGACCGATATTCGAACTCGGATACTCGTGAAAGTTAGGCAGACAGGCTACCATCTAATCTATTGAGGCGGGGTTTTAGCTTTTTTGTATCATATTAAACTTTCACCTGTAAAGTGAAAGACGAAATTTTTTGCCACCAACGATTTGATCAAACTGCACAATTGAAATGGATAAAGGTACGTCATAATGTGGATGAAATAAAACAACACTATTAGAATAAAGTACGCTAACGGAAGAAACTAATGGAAAGAATTATAATTGAAGACAATGGGACGGAAATAGTGATGATGGCAATGATTCAACAGAACAAGATATGTCAAACCTGGAAGAAATAAAATATGATGAAAGGCAAAATTGTTTAACTCTGTTAAGTTGTGCGTAAGTGAAAAACCTCTCTGGAACCATAGTATTTAATTTGTTGGAGATGGAAGGTACGGCTTCCCTAAACAGCGACACTTGAAATAAACAATCAAGTGACTCTTGAGGGAGTGAACGCACTCTTGAGGGAGTGAGATATCACTGCTATTGAAGGTAAAAGACTCATCAAAGCTGTCATGTAAATATTTTATCGTTCAAAGAGCATTGCGTGGCCAATAGCAGCTAAGGGCAAGGTAAGCGTGATAATTTTCCAAACCCTGTTACTAGTCATGCTGTGATGGAAAATTGTTGCAGAGCTCAAGTATGATTATACAGCAAAAATTTTATAATTAAATTCTGGAAAATTTAAATCATACAAAGAAAAACAATTATAAAAATTGTGACTTATTTATTTATTTCAGAAGACTTCCTTTCCCGTATAGAATTACGTTTGCGGTCAAATTTGTATCAAAATGCAATCTAATTACTGTTTACTTTCATTCCGTTAAATGCAAACAAAGATAAAGTATATGCAATGAGTATGAGTGCAGTTCATATTAAAAAAATTGTAATTACGAATTTCTTCACCGCGGCATGATATTACTGGTGGTGCCATCTGTGGGCAGGAAGGCGAGGTTGCAACATTAGCATCTGTCAATTTGTTTCTCAACTAAATTTTCCTCCTGACAGTTAATTAAGAACTAAAGCGGCGTGTCATTGAACATTAGGTTTATAGGGTATTTTAGAAACAGCAAGAGCAGACAAATTGACAGTTGCGTACCATTTATGCAATAAGCATCACGATATAGAACAAGAAATACATTTATTAAAAAGTATTCAGGGCTCGTGGGCAGAAGAGAAAGAGACAGAGAGATGCTTCCGATTCTACAGTCTGTTGTTGTTGCCCGGCATTGTTGAAACAATGGCTGGTGGCTATAAATACCACGCAGGTGTTAGAAGAGCAGTTGTATGATGGTTGATGTGTCAGTCGAAGTTTCAAGTGTACCGAAGTGATCCTCTCATTTGTTTTAGTGCGGCGGAACACCGACTACACCTTGAAGACGGCTGATTGTTAAATTCACGTCGTTTTACTGCAGCAAAGGTTAGTTTTATATTTCTGCAAGCCATATTTCCGAATCTACGTAACCCAGACATTCGCAAAATTATCCTAATTGTTGGGTGTTAGTAATTTGTATTGCTACAGATAATAGTAATAATTATATATAATAAACTTTTATTGCAGCCAAATGGCTATACAAAAAATGCTCAATTTCAAACAGGCACAAATTATTAAATTTTGCCCACTGAGGCCTTGGTTGACATATTCTTTGATTTGGCTCTTTTCCTGCACAGTTCTATGTAGTAACATTCACATGTTTGTCCACAAAAGTTGTACTCACATATCTCTGTTCGCTCATGACATGATGCATTCTTACAGAAGAGATGATGCAAACCGTGTACCGCCATCCTAGTATACATGTGCCTCATCCCAAAGTCCGCTCTATCATGACTCCCGATTCAATAAACCTTGTGGAAGCAAGTTGAATTCGTCAAGTGCATTCAAACGGTGTTGCATGGATAGGCACTTCTACAGCAAAGTCGTTATAACAACAATAAACTGGAATGGAATACACACCATGAATTTAAGTTAGAAAAATTGTGACTCATATATTTATTTAAGATGAATTCCATTCTCAAACAGAATTACTTGTTCGGTTAAATTTAGGTTAAAATATATTCTAATTACTATTCAAATTCATATAACTAAATGCAAATAAACTTAAGGTATAGGTAAACAGTATAAATAAATTTCAATTTAAAACTTTGTAGATAATTACATATTATTTTCAACGTGGTAGGATATTACTGGTGGAGACATCTGTGGACAGGAAGACGAGGTAGGAACATAAGCATCTGTGAATTTGTTTCTCAACTAAAGTTGCCTCCTGGCGGTGAATTAAGAACTAAATGAGCGTGTCATGACAACATATATGGTAAGCATCTATAATACTTTTAACGTCTGTGTGTCGGTTAAACATTAAACTGGACATTTAGATTCAGTGCCTTGCAAGAAGTTTTCGATGTAATTTGCCGTCTCACACAACAGGTCCTGAGGTGTAACATTGTTCTAAAATTAACATAAATTTTAGACGAATTAGTGCTCGATGCTCCATATATTGCTAGTGTTTACCATCGCAGGGCTACACAAATTTTCCACAAGAACGTATAAATTTGGCCCCCACAAAAAATTCAATGTTCTTCTTTTAAAATCTTGTAATTAGTAAAAAGTAAAAGCTTACAGACAAAAACTCAAGCATGTACCGGATAAACTGCAAAGACTGTCAACTCTTACATTGTCGAAACAAAAAGTAAGTTGAACATTAGGCTTAAAGTGCGTTTTAGAAAAATCAAGAACAGTGACATTGGCAGTAGCGTACCATTTATGGATTGTGAATCACGATATAGAACAATAAATACCTTTATTAAAAAGTGTTCAGTGTCCAACTGCATTAACCACGCAGTATGGAGAAAAACTGTCCAATTTTGACTCCACCTTTGAAGAGAACCTAAAATGAAATGTGTATTGTTTAATGCCCGCTTTTACTAAACGCGGCACCGCAGGCGCTGACGCTGGTGTTACAAGAGATGAAGATGCGATGGTGGAATGAGATGTCAGAGGAAACCGGAGATTCCGGAGAAAACTCGTTCCAGCAACGTGTTGTCATTAAAAAATTTCAATTTTCGGTGGCATAGGATAGAACGCGGGTAGCTTTGGTGAGAGTAGAGAGGTTTAACCACTCAGCCACGCCGCGCAGCTAAGATTCAGAACCTTAAGTTTATCAAGACACCAACGGAGACGCCACTATTGCTACAATGGCCTTGGTGCGGGCGCTGTGGGCCCTTAGCCCTCGAGACACTTCTGTCGTTACGTAGAGGAACCTCGGGCTGAATATTCGAGCCTCTCCCGAAGGGGAGCTATTCGGATTGGGTTGAACTCGAGGGGGCAGTGTGTTCCCGGCACCCGCGGGAGATTGGATACGGCCAGCCCTCGGCCAACCGGATAGGGCAGATTTTGCATAAAACGTTCCGAGGACTAGTTTACAGAGCCCGTGGAAGATGTGTTAGATTACCAGGAGGCCACACCGAGGTTTTCGCTAGTCTACCCGACGGGGTTCACGCGCGGATGTGGCGTATCCACTTACACCTGCCTTGAGATGGGGGGGGGGTCGTTAGAAATGAAATAAAGTAGTGTTTAACGTACGCTTTTACTACATACGGCACCGCAGGCGGTGACACTGATGGTACATGAGATGAAGATGGAGCACCGGATGAATGAGATGGCGGGGGAAAGCGGATGTACCGAAGAAAGCCCGCCCCAGCGCTGTGTTGTCCATCACAAATCTCAGTTTGCGGTTACCTGGGATCAAACCCGGGCCTTCTTGGTGAGAACCAAGTGGTCTAACCACTGAAACACGGCGCGGCCAGGGTCCTTAGACTGAAGGTATTGCACCCATGGCTTCCGGGTTGATAGGGGTCGGGATCTTTGGACTTTCGTGTTGACCTCGTTGTACAAGTCGACATTAGCTGGAGGACATTAAGAAGTTCGTAACGAAACGTGATCTAGGTAAACAATATTGTACTTCATTGTATCATAGTCCTTATATATAGGAATTGTTTAACAAGTTTGTTTTCTCAAATACTACTCCAAGGATTTTAATTAAAACACGACAAGTGTACAGCCCGCGTAGGGGAGGGTATCCCTCCCCTTCAGCTGCCGTAGTGCTGACGCTACGGACACCTAGCACTCGTGGAACCTCTGACGTTACTAGAGGAACCTCGGGCCAAACATTCAAGCCCCACCCTGAAGGGGAGTTGTTCGGATTGTGTTGGATCTAGGGACAGTGGTTCCCGATACTCGTGAGTAATAGGGTACGTCTCCGGACGGGGTTGAGGGAAGCCATATATTCCCGCGTACTAGAAGCATAGCTAGTGGAAGGTGTGCTAGATCACCAGGCGTCCCTACCGAGGTTAATCGGTAGCCTTTCTCTTTGGGTTTGGCGCGCGTAAGTGGTATATCCACGTCCATCGCGTCTTGAGTCCACAGAACCAGAGGAGCGGCTTGTTATTCTCTAGGTCTTTCCCTATGGAAAGCACCACCACCTTTGTATGTTTCATATTTAGTATTTGTGCACATAATGCTTCCTGTTATTGTTTATTCCTATGTCATATAAATAACTTTTCACTGTACCCGTTAGACCTCGGTACATGTATAGACCAGTTCGGTGTAGTTCATAAATATCATATAGATCTGTAGTAACCATGGAAACAAGATAGGTAAGGAAATCATAAGAGATATTTTGCATCTACGCTACTGAGGCGGGATGCAAAACTAAACGTGGCACTACCGCTCTTAGGGCACAATAATTGCACTATTCAAGTGTTCAAAAGGGTTAACATCACAATTCGATTTATACCTGAAGGAAAGTTAGAAAGTTTGTTGTGAATATATTTAATTCAGATGACTTCCATTCTAACACAGAATTACTTCTTAGGTCAAATTTATGTCAACATTTATTCTAATTACTGTCTAGTTTTTTCAGTGAAACGCGAATGAGGTATGACCATTCCCCTCGTTCAATTGTTTGTCAATCGCCTGAGACACACGACAAATCTATTATACTGCCCAGATAAAGCCGCACTAAGTGGTTAGGTGCTTGTAAGCAAACATTCCGTGCAGGTAAACCTGGACGACTCGTCTCTTTTGCTGGAAGCATTGCGTGGCCAATAGCAGCTACGGGCAACGGAAGCGTGATATTATTCCAAACTCTTGTGATAGAAACTTGTTGCAAACCTCAAGTTGCCATAACTGTACAGCAAAAACATTTATAAATCAACTTCAAATTAATTCAAATCATACAATAAATCCAGCAGCAGAAGAGACGCACTTAGGGCACAATAATTGCACAACATAAGTGTTTGAAAGGTTTTCTTAATTCGTGGAATACCATGAAAAAAGTTAAAAGTTTGTGGCTTATATAATTAATTTAGAAGACTTCCATTCTCATGCACAATAACCTCTCAGCTCAAATTTACGTCAAAATACATTCTAAATACTATTTGCTTTTATTCAGTGAAACGCGAATAAATTACAATGCACATACAGACAGTACACATACAGTTCATTTTAAAACTTTCTAAATTATTACAAAGTTGCTTTACCGCGGTAGGATATTACAGCTGGAGCCATCTGTGGACGGGAAGACGAAATATGATCATTATTATCTTTCAATTGGTTTGTCAAACTGACGGTTAGTTAAGAAGTAAAAAGCGTGTTTTTATGACGTACATGCTTTATATTCATCAACCTGTGTTTGTCTGAGTGTCAGTTAAATGATACACTGAACATTTACATTCAGTTCCTTGCAAGAACTGTTCCATGAAATTAGCCGTCTGCACAACACGTCCTTATGTGTAACTTCTTTGAAAATTAGTATAATTTAGAGTCAAACTGGTACTCCATGCTCCATATATTGCTAGTGTTTAGCATCACAGGGCTACACACCTTTTGCAAAGGAACGCCTTTTCCTTCACCAAAGCTCCACCACATCTGACGAGAACCTAAAATGAAATGTGTAGTCTTTAACGTCAGCTTTTGCTACATACGGCACCACAGACGGTGAGACACAAATGGCACATGAGATGGAGTACTAGTGTAATGAGTTGGTGGAAGAAAAACGGAGAAGCCGGAGGAAACTCGCCCCAGCACCGTGTTGTCTACCACAAATATCAGTTTGCTGTCGCTACGATGGGAACCCGGACCGTCATTGTGAGAGACGAGTGGTATAACAACTCAACCACGGCGCGGCCAAAGTATCTGATTATCAGGTTGATCAAGGTAAAAACAGAGACGTACCTATCGCCGCCAAGGAGTTCATCAAGTCAAAATTCACTAGTCAATATTAGCTGACGATGTCAGGAAGGTCCTGAGGAAACGTGTTCTAGGAAAACACAAGCAATATATGCAGCATCGAGAAGTAGTTCGACGAAAAATTATATTAATTTTGTGCCTTATTTTATTTTTTTATTTGTAATATTTTTTTTTTCTGTAATTTTACTCTCCTCCAACGTTAAGTCATATCGGACGGTGAATGAGATTGGGGAAATGATACTCAAATGAGTGCGGGGTCCATTGAGCTTAGAGCTACCCAACATTCGCCTTTAAGGATAAGGAAAACCCGCCGGAAAAACCTTATACAAGTAGCTCACTCTGACCGAGATTCGAACTCGGATACTCTTGAACGTGAGGCAGACACGCTACCATCTACGCTACCGAGGCGGGCTTCTGTGCTTCATTGTATCATAGTCCTTAACTCATAGGAATGTTTCAAAATGTCTGATATTCTCAAGAATGACTCCACAGATTTTAATTTAAACTCTATACATGTATAGCATTCATTTCGTGACAAATGAAATGCATATCTAGAATTTTGTGACAGTAGCACTGATCTTGTCTTTATTGTGCATTACTCATCAATAACTGGAAAATCTAGAAAACGGAAAACAAATGTTTCCACACAGCGTTGTATTATATTCGGCTCTGTGACATACTCTACCAAGTGAGGCATCAATTGTCTTTCTTAGATTTAACGATCGTAAGACAAAATGACAGTGTACAATTTGGAATCTACAGAAAACCTACAAACACAGATAATTAGTCTCAATCCTCTGTCACATAAATTAGCTGCTCTTAGAAGTTTGATCCATAGACTGAACAGCATATCTTTAGATCAAAAACAATATGAGGAATTTACATATACTTTCAATACAGGAAAAATGGTTTCAATCCGAACTCAACCAAAAAATGTTCAATCAGGACTACAAGTAAAAGATATTCAAACAGATCACTACTCTACTGAACATAAATAAAAACTTGAAATACTACAAATTCACTTGCCAGCCTTGGACATTTCTGAAGTTGAACGAATATTTAAAGATTATGGCATCAAACTAGCTCCACAAAGGAGATTCTCGCTCTTGAAATTGTTAAATAATCCCAACACGACCCCACCAGAACAAAACTCAGGCATATATAGGATAAATTGTGAAGACTGTGGCCAATTTTGTACTGGTTTGACGAAGAGAAATTTAAAAACTAGGTTAACAGAACACTGTAGGGACATAAAATATAAACAACTGAAAAATCGGCAGTTGCTCTTCATTTCTGGAATGATAATCACCACAACGGGGACGAGATCAAACTACTAAATCCATTGTCAACAAAACTTGAACTTACAACATAGCAATAAATTTTATGATTAAAAAATTCCACATAATTTAAATGATGATTTGCCCTGAGTGGTCTACTGAACTTATGTAAAGAATCTTCCGAGAGAGGGAGCCAAGTATAAGAGATCCAGACAACAACCGTGAGAGTCGCTAATCAGCTCATGATGAAACTGAAACTGTTTCGAAAACGTTGCTGATTTTGTAAAAGGACGTGAGTGAAGTTACAAGTTTTAAAAAGTATGAATCACTGTTAGTCTTTATACACAAATCAGTGATACTGCAGAGGCTGAAGGCATCGCAGTGAGATACGACTGCTATTGGGGGACAGGGAAATCAGCTAAGGGAGTCGCATCAAATGTTTTATTTAAATATTTCAGGGTTCAACAACCATGGCGCGGCGAATAGAAGCTACGGGTAATGGAACCTTTTTTGTATTTTTTTTTTTTTTTTTTTTTTTGTAATTTACGTCATCCAACGTTAAGTCATGTCGCACGATGAACGGAATGGATTATATGATGCTAAAATGAGCCCAGGGTCCATAGAGTTTAGAGATATCCGACATTTGTCTTTGAGGATAACGGAAAACTCCGGAAATACCTTAGCCAGGTAGCTCACCTCGACCGAGATTAGAACTCGGATCCTTGTGAAAGTTAGGCAGACAGGCTACCATCTACACTATTGAGGCGGGCTTTGTGCTTTATTGTATCAGAGTGAACTTTCACCTCTAAAGTGAAAGACAAAAATTCCTGCCGCCATCGATTGGAGCAAACTGCACAATTGAAATGTGTAAAGGTATGTCATAATGTGGATGAAATAAAACAACACTATTAGAATAAAGTACACTAACGGAAGAAAAAAATTGAAAGAATTATAATTAAAGACAATGGGATGGAAATAGAGATGATGGCAATGATTCAACAGAAGAAGATATGTCAAACCTGGAAGAAATAAAATATGATTAAAGGCAAAATTGTTTAACTCTGTTAAGTTGTGTGTAAGTGAAAAACCTTTCTGGAACCTTAGTATTTAAATTGTTGGAGATGGACTGTACGGCTTCCCTAAACAGCGACACTTGAAATAAACAATCGAGTGACTCTTGAGGGAGTGAAGTTATTGCAGAGAGATATCGCTGCTATTGAAGACCAGGAAAAGCAGGTAAGAGACTCTCATCAAAGCTGTCATGTAAATATTTCATCGTTCAAGGAGCACTGCGTGGCCAATAGCAACTAAGGGCAAGGAAAGCGATATAATCTTCCAAACCCTGTTACTAGTCATGTTGAGATGGAAACTTGTTGCATACCTCAAGGTACTATATCTATACAGCAAAAAATTTTATAAATTAGCTTTGTAGAAATTGAAATCTTACAATGAAAACAATTATAAAAATTGTTGCTTATATATTTAGTTCAGAAGACTTCCATTCTCGTATAGAATTACGTTTGCGGTCAAATTTGCGTCAAAATATAATCTAATTACTGTTTACTTTCATTCTGTTAAATGCAAACAAAGTTAAAGTATATGTAAAGAGTATAAATGCAGCTCCCATTAAAAATATGTAAATAGTTACGAATTTTCTTCACTGCGGCAGCATATTACTGGTGGCGCCATCTGTGGACAGGAAGACGAGGTTTTAACATTAGCATCTGTTGTTTCTCAACTAAAGTTGCCTCCTGACGGTTAATTGTGATCTAAAGCAGCGTGTCATTGAACATTAGTCTTAAAGAGTATTTTAGAAATATCAAGAACAGACAAATCGGCAGTAGGGTACCATTTATGCAATAAGCATAACGATATAGAACAAGAAATACATTTATTAAAAAGTATTCAGGGCTCGCGGGCAGAAGAGAAAGAGACAGAGAGAGGCTGCCGATTCTTCAGTCTATTGTTGCTGCCCGGCATTCTAGAAACAATGACTGGTGGTTATAAATACCACGCAGGTGTTAGAAGAGCAGTTGTATGATGGTTGTTGTGTCAGTCGAAGTTTCAAGTGTACCGACTCCACCTTGAAGACGGCTGGTTGTTAAATTCACGTCGTTTTACTGCAGCAAAAGCAGTTTTATATTTCTGCAAGCCGGAATCCCGAATCTACGTAACCCACACAGTCGCAAAATTATCCAAATTGTCGGGTGTTAGTAATCTGTATTGCTACAGATAATAGTAATAATTATATATAATAAACTTTTATTGCAGCCAAATGGCTATACAATAAATGCTCAATTTCAAACAAGCACAAATTATTCAGTTTTGCGCACTGACGCCTTGGTTTACATAGTCTTTGATTTGGCTCTTTTCCTGCAAAGTTCTATGTAGTAACATTCACATGTTTGTCCACAAAAGTTTTACTCACATATCTCTGTTCGCTCATGACATAATGCATTCCTACAGAAGAGATGTTGGAAACCGAGTACCGCTACTCTAGTATACATGTGCCTCATCTCATAGTCCGCTCGTATCATGGCACCCGATTCAATAAACCTTGTGGAAGGAAGTTGAATTCTTCAGGTGCATTCAAAATGTGTTGCATGGACAGGCACTTGTACAGCACTGCCGTTATAACAACAGTAAAATGGAATTGGATTTACACCATGAAATTAAGTTACAAAAATTGTGACTTATATATTTATTTCAGATGACTTCCATTCTCAAACAGAATTACTTGTTCGGTTAAATTTATGTTAAAATATATTCTAATTACTTTTCAAATTCACAGAACTAAATGCAAATAAACTTAAGGTATAGGTAAACAGTATAAATAAATTTCAATTTAAAACTTTGTAGATAATTACAATTTTTTTTCAACATGGTAGGATATAACTGGTGGAGGCATCTGTGGACAGGAAGACGAGGTCGGAACATTAGCATCTGTGAATTTGTTTCTCAACTAGAGTTGCCTCCTGACGGTTAACAACTAAAGGAGCGTGTCAGGACAACATACATGGTAAGCATTTATAAAACTTTTAACGCCTGTGTGTCAGTTAAACACTTAACTGGGCATTTAGATTCAGTGCCTTGCAAGAAGTTTTCGATGTAATTTGCCGTCTCACACAACAGGTCCTTAGGTGTAAATTTGTTCTAAAATTAACATAAATTTTAGACGAATTAGTGTTCGACGCTCCATATATTGCTAGTGATTACCATCGCAGGGCTACACAAATTTTCCATAAGAACGTATAAATTTGGCCCCACACAGCAAATTCAATGTACTACTTATAAATTCTTGTCAAAACAAAAAGTAACTTGAACATTAGGCTGAAAGTGCATTTTAGAAACATCGCTACATGGCAGTAGCGTACCATTTATGAAATGAGAATCACGATATAGAACAATAAATAACTTTATTAAAACGTGTTCAGGGTCCAACTGCATTAACCACGCAGAATGGAGAAAAACTGTCCAATTTTGACTCCACCTTTGAAGAGAACCTAAAATGAAATATGTATTGTTTAACGCCCGCCTTTACTAAACGCGGCACCGCAGGCGGTGACACTGATGTTACAAGAGATGAAGATGCGATGGTGGAATGAGATGTCAGAGGAAACCGGGGATCCCGGAGAAAACTCGTCCCAGTAGCATGTTGTCATTAACACCGGGTTGCTTTGGTGAGAGTAGAGCGGTTTAACCACTCAGCCACGCCACGCAGCTAAGATTCAGAACCTTAACTTTATCAAGACACCATCGGAGACGCTACTATTGCTTCAGAGGCCTTGGTGCGGGCGCTGCGGGCCCTTAGCCCTCGAGACACTTCTGTCGTTATGAAGAAGAACCTCGGGCCGAACATTCGAGCCCCTCCCTGAATGGGATTTGTTCGGATTGGGTTGGACTCAAGGGGGCAGTGTGTTCCCGACACCCGCGGGAGATTGGATATGGCCAGCCCTCGGCCAACCGGATAGGGCAGAGGTTGCCTAAAACGTCCCGAGGACCAACCAGCAGGGCATGTAGAAGGTGTGTTAGATTACCAGGAGGCCACACTGAGGTTTTCGGTAGTCTACCCGACGGGGTTCACACGCGTATGTGGCGTAGCCACTTGCACCTGCCTTGAGATGGGGGGGGTCCTTAGAAATTAAATGAAATATGTAGTGTTTAACGCCCGCTTTTACTAAATACGGCACCGTAGGCGGTGACACTGGTGATACATGAGACGAAGGTGGAGTATCGGAGGAAAGAGATGGCGGGGGGAAACCGGAGGTCCCGGAGAAAACCTGCCCCGGCGACGTGTTTTCTACCATAAATCTCAGTTTGCGGTCACCTGGGATCGAACCCGGCCCGCCTTGGTGAGAGCCAAGTGGTCTAACCAGTGAGCTACAGCGTAGCCAGGAAGGTATTGCACAAAAGTTTTCCATGGCTTCCGGGTTGATAGGGGTCGGGATCTTCGGACTTTCGGGTTGACGTCGTTGTACAAGTCGACATTAGCTGAAGGACATTAGGAAGGTCCTAACGAAACGTGATCTAGGTAAACACTAGCAATATATGTTCGACTAGAGATTATATTAATTTTGTACTTCATTGTATCATAGTCCTTATATATAGGAGTTGTTAGACAAGACTGTTTTCTCAAACACTACTCCAAGGATTTTAATTAAAACGCGACATGTGTATAGCCCCCGTGGGGGATGGGGATCTGTCCCCTTCAGCTGCCGTGATACGTACGCTACGGACACCTAACACTCGTGGTACCTCTGACGTTACTAGAGGAACCTCGGGCTGAACATTCGAGCCCCAGCCTGAAGGGGAGTTGTTCGGATTGGGTTGGGCTCCAGGGACAGTGTTTCCCGATACACGTGGGAGATCGGGTACGTCTCCGGACGGGGTTGAGGGAAGCCATATATTGCCGCGTACTAGCCTGCATAGCTAGTAGGTGTGCTAGATCTCCAGGCGTCCCTACCGAGGTTAATCAGTAGCATTGCGGGGCAAGACACAACCCCCCAAGGATACACACACACGCACAGTCCAACCTAAAAAACAACACAAAGCTCCAGCCCCACCTAGAGCCACTCCCAGAAGGGAGGAGGGTCGTGAGGCGGCCAAAAGGGCGGACTCGGATTCCGAGGCTGGGAGCGGGTCTGGTGAACCCAAGCCCGCTCGACAGATTAGGGACGAGAAAGCCAAAGGTAGGCCAGCCCCAAGACACTCCTCACCTTCGAAGTCCCAAACTTCAAACACTACTCCCTCCACCTCACCACGGTCGGAGTTGCTGACGTGGCTGTATCAGCTGTTACAGTCCCACGGTGAGCGACTCTGTGAACTGCTGGTGCGGTATACCTCCACGACAGACCCCGCCACCCGCATGGTGACAGCCATGGAGGGGCTCGCCCTTCTAACCTCCTTTACCGGCCCGGCCCAGAATGGCAGCACGAACTAGGTCAAGTACCTCGTTCAGGTTCGCGTTCTGGAACGCGGCTGGAGTGGCGGTTCAACGGGACGAGCTCCTACATTTTGCAAGATCCAATGTTTTGGACCTCATCTTGGTGTCGGAAACCCATCTCCGCCCCCAGATCCCCTTCCATCTCTCGGGGTATCACTGTCTCCGAACGGATCGCGCTGGCCGTCGAGGAGGGGGCACAGCGATCCTGGTGAGGAGAAGTGTGGTCCATCGAGCTGTCCAGCTTCCACAACTCCAAACACTTGAAGCCACGGCAGCCTGCGTGAACCTTGGCGGTTCTGAAGTCCTGGTAGTATCAGCCTACCATCCTCCCCGCTCACAGTTCATAGCCAATGACTACCAATCCATTCTTTCTTTACATCCCAATGTCATTATGGCCGGGGACTTTAATGCCAAACATCAGCGTTGGCATCATGGTCCCCGAGCGGATAGGAGAGGCAGTGACATTATCCGCATGGTAGATGCGGACCCTCACCTTCGAGTTGAGGGCCCATGGCAACCCACTCATTACCCGCGTGGTCGGGGTCGCCCATCTCATATCGACTTCGCTATCATCAAACGCTTTCCATTTCATCTCTCACTCACTTCGCTTAACGCATTACATTCAGATCACAACCCAGTACTTGCTGAGGTTAATACACGGATTGCCAATCACGACGTCTCGGTTCAAAACCGGGATGTGGACTGGGATTGCGTCAAAGTCTGCCTGAATGACTCCATTCCTCCCAACCCCAACATATCCGACATTCCCTCCCTTGAGGCTGCGGTCTCGTCCTTCACCTCAGTCGTGAAGCGAACGGTCCGCAACCTTACAGTTATCACCCCAGCTCCACTTCATCCGGATGTTCTTCCCCTAGACATCCTACTACTCATTCGCCGTTCTTGGGCAGCAAGGCGGCTCTACCAGAGACACCGCACGCCTCATAATCGAGGGCTTCATCGGCGACTGTGCCGAGAGGTTCGTGCCCGCCTCCGTGAGCACAGAGTGCGCGCGTGGGAGGACACGATGCCTCGTATGAACCTCGAGGATGGAGACGTGTGGAGGGTCATTAAAAGACTTCGGAACCGCCAAGGGCCACCAAACTCCCCACTCCAGGGTACCCAAGGCCTGACCTACGAACCACAGGCCAAGGCTACGGTGTTCGCCGACTACCTTGAGAGGACCATGAGGCCTAGAGAAGACCCCCAGGACCCAGCCTTCTCTGACAGCGTTAGGCAGGAGGTACGTCGATACTTTCGGCGACCCCCGGCTGAGGCGGACAGACTCCCAGTCATAAGACCCAGTGAGCTTCAGGGCGTACTCCGGCGCCTCAAACCAAAAAAGGCAGCGGGACCTGATGGCATAACGCCACTCATGCTCCGCCACCTTCCCTTCAGGGCCGTGTTATTTCTAACCAAAGTCTTCAATATGTGTCTCTCTCTGAGTCACTTTCCACGTAGTTGGAGAGAGGCTCGGGTGATATGCATCTTGAAGCCAGGGAAAGAGCCGGTTAATCCTGCCAACTACCGCTCCATCAGCCTCCTTTCTGTTCTCTCGAAAGTTTTCGAGAGACTCTTCTTAGCCCGCATGTCCCCCCTTCTGGGTGACATACAAGCTATCCCTCCTCACCAGTTTGGCTTTCGTCCTGGGCATTCCACGTCACAGCAGTTGCTGCGCGTGGTGGAGGCTGCAGCCCTGGGTTTCCAGGACAAGGTATTCACCTCGGCGGTTTCTCTGGACGTGGAAAAGGCTTTCTCTACGACCTGGCACGCGGGTCTTCTGTACAAACTCATCCAACTGGAGCTACCCACTCAAGTCATACACCTTCTTCACTCTTTCCTAAAACATAGATTCTTCACTGTCACAGTGGCGGGAAAAACATCTACACGAAGGTCTATCCGCGGCGGAGTCCCCGAAGGTTCTGTGTTATCCCCGACGCTGTATAGCGTCTATGTGGCTGACCTTCCCACTGAACAGCACGTCAACATAGCACAGTATGCGGACGACGTGCTGCTATTCTCAACAAACAGACACCCACGCAGAACCTTCAACCCCATCCAAAGATATCTAATCCTCCTCCAGGAATGGTGCACGCTTTGGCGATTGTCCATTAATACGGAGAAAAGCCAAGCGATATTGTTCACCAAGCGCCGCTTTCCCGCCAACTTCCCCCAATTTACCTACTTCGGGCAAGGGATCAGGTGGGAGAATTCAATCAAGTACTTGGGAGTGAAGCTGGACAAGGGCCTAACTTTTCGGGAGCACATCCAGGAGCAAGCTCATCGGTCGTGTGGTGCCGTGGCATCACTATACCCTGTACTTCGGTCTGCGATGTCTGTTCCCCTAAAGTTGCGCCTCTTTATGGCTCTGGTCCTCCCTATCATGCTCTATGCGTGCGAAGTCTGGGGTATGGCCGCAGGCTCACATCTAGTTCTGCTCCAACGTGCACAGAATAAATGTCTTCGGATTATTTATTCTTTTTGTACAAGGTTCCCCGTGAGATTACTTCATTAGGCCTCATCCCTCCGATATGTGGAGGATGAAATTAGACGCCGGGCGACAAAATTCTTCGAGGGTTTGCCCCAACATCAGAGCGCCCTAGTCAGATCCCTTGGGGATTATGTTCCTCGTGAGCGTCGCTATAAGCGATACCGGTTACCCCGCATGTCTTGCGGTCACTACCGGTAACCACATGATCTCCATTCCAGCCTAAATTAAATTTCAGCTACTCCAAAATTGTTATTATGGAATATTCAAAATTATTCAAACCTTCTTCCTAGTTTATTAACTAACCCACCAGCGGTGCTCGCTGTCCGTAGCACCCGGTTCATCATTCCCTGAGGAGCAAAAAGCTACCTCCCTACACTAACCCCACTTATATTACACCCGTCATTCTGCAACATCCACATCCCGCCACTACGTGGTTAAGCTCTTCCCAGAGCAGGTACACGATTTGACCACCCTTCGGGCTGTTCCAAACAGCCTGCCAGTTCTCCACTACAAATATCACTTTGTGGTCGCTGCGATTGGAACCCGGACCGCCATGGTGAGAGACGAGTGGTCTAACAACTCAACCACGGCGCGGCCAAAGAATCTGATTATCAACTTGACGAAGGTAAAAACAGCGACGCCCGCATCGCCTCCAAGGGGTTCATCAAGTCAAAATTCACTATTTAATATTAGCTGAGGATGTTAGAAAGGTCCAAACGAAATGTGATCAAGGTAAACACAAGCAATATATGGAGCTTTGAGAACTAGTTCGACTAAAAATTATATTAATTTTGTGCTGTATACATATTATTTGTTTATTTATCTATTTATCAGTTTTGTTCTATTGTACTACCTGCGCACACAAATGAGGGACCAATTGTCCTTCTTAGATTTAACGATCGTAAGACAAAATGACAGTGTACAATTTGGAATCTACAGAAAACCTACAAACACAGATAATTAGTTTCTATGCTCTGTCACATAAATTAGCTGCTCTTAGAAGTTTGATCCATAGACTGAACAGCATATCTTTAGATCAAATACAATATGAGGAATTTACATATACTTTAAATACAGCAAAAAATGGTATCAATTGAAACTCAACCAAAAAATAATCAATTGGGACTACAAGTAAAAGAAATTGAAACAGATCACTACTGTGAAAATATAAATAAAAACTGGAAATACACAAATTCACCTACCACCCTTGGACACTTCTGAAGTTTGAACGAATATTTAAAAATTATGGCATCAACCTAGCTCTACAAAACAGATTCTCACTCTAGAAATTGTTAAATAATCCCTTAACAAACACGACCCCACCAGAACAAAAATCAGGCATACATAGGATTAATTGTGAAGAGTATGACAAATTTTATATTGGTTTGACGAAGAGAAATTTAAATATTAGGTTAACAGAGCACCCTAGCAACATAAAATATAAAAACAGAAAAATCGGCAGTTGCTCTTCATTTCTGGAAATGATAATCCCCACAACGTGCAGCAGATTAGACTATTGCCATTGTCAACAAAACTTGAATTTACAATATAGGAAAAAATTATTATTAAAAACATTCTACATATTCTAAATTTTGAATTGCCATCAGTGAGTGGTTTACTGAACTTATGTAAACAATCTTCCGAGACAAGGCGCCAATTACAAGAGATCCACACAACAACTCTGAGAGTCGCCAATCAGCTCATGTTGAAACTGCAACAGTTTCGAAAACGTTCCTGATTTTGTAAAACGACGTGAGTGAGGTTACAAGTTTTAATAAGTATGACTCATTCTTAGTCTTTATACACAAATCAGTGATACTGCAGAGGGTGAAGGCATCGCAGTGAGATACCACTGACATTTGGGGACAGAAAAATCAGCTAAGAGACTTGCATCAAAGATTTCATTTAAATATTTCAGCTTTCAAGATCCATTGCGCTACGAATAGAAGCTACGGATAATGGAACCTTTTTTGTATTTCTTGTAATTTACGTCCTCCAACGTTAAGTCATATCGCACGATGAATGGAATAGATGATATGATGCTCAAGTGAGCCCAGGTTCCATAGCATTTAGAGTTACCCAACATTCGTCTTTAAGGATAACGGAAACCCTGGAAAATGCCTTAGCCAGTAAGCTCACCTCGACCGAGGTTCGAAGTCGGATCCACGTGAAAGTGAGGCTGACACGCTACCATCTACTCTATTGAGGCGAGCTTCTGTGCTTTATTGTATCATAGTAAACTTTCACATGTAAAGGGAAAGACGAAATTTTCTGCAGCCATCGATTTGAGCAAACTGCACAATTGAAATGGGTGAAAGTATGTCATAATGTGGATGAAATGAAACAATACTATTAGAATAAAGTACACTAACGGAAGAAAAAAATTGAAAGAATTATAATTGAAGACAATGGGATGGAAATATTGATGATGGCAATGATTCAACAAAAGAAGATATGTCAAACCTGGAAGAAATAAAATATGATTAAAGGCAAAATTGTTTAACTCTGTTAAGTTGTGTGTAAGTGAAAAACCTTTCTGGAACTAGGTTATTTAATTTGTTTGAGACTAACTTCACGGCTTCCCTAAATAGCGACGCATGAAACAAGCAATCGGGTGACTCTTGAGGGAGTGAAGTCTATTGAAGACCAGGGAAAACAAGTAAGAGACTCTCATCAAAGCTGTCAGTTAAATATTTCATCGTTCAAGTAGAACTGCGTGGCCAAAAGCAGCTAAAGTCAAGGAATGCGTGATAATTTTCCAAACCCTGCTACTAGTCATGCTTTGATAGAAACTTGTTGCATACCTCAAGGTACTATAATTATACAGCAAAAAATTTATAAATCAAGCTCCGTGATATTGAAATCTTACAATGAAAAACAACAGCAGACCAGCAGAAGAATCGAGTCGTCCAAGTTTACCTGGACGGAATGGTTTCGCCCAGCACCTAGCCACTTTCTGCGACTTTATCTGGGTGGTGTAGAAGTCTTTAGTCTTTTGTCTCAAGCGTTTATGTCGGGGCATAGGTTTCTCTGATCTGTTGGGTTAAGCCGCTCAGGCTGCCGCCTGGGGTATATATTCCCAAGGCCGCCCTCACCCAACTCTCCGCTTGAAGAAGGTCGGAATGATGACAGCACGATCAGAGGGGATAGGAAACCATGTGGGGGAATTGTCTAAACCCATTTCTGGTTCTGGTGTTTTCAGTGTGATGGAGAGAACCCCATCTGGCTAATAGCCCATGGCGTCCTTTGGGAGTTTGTACCTCCTCCTCCTGCGAGGAGCTCTGTGGTCATACCGACCCAGGG
Source organism: Mantis religiosa (assembly GCA_030765055.1). Taxonomy (NCBI): domain Eukaryota; kingdom Metazoa; phylum Arthropoda; class Insecta; order Mantodea; family Mantidae; genus Mantis; species Mantis religiosa. Next base: position 17,283,632 of record CM060953.1, on the reverse strand, counting down.
TGTTGACCAGCTGGTTGGAATGGGTAGAAAGTTTTTGATGGAGGGTTCGAGATCTCTCTCTTACCATGTCCTCTATGTAAGGGATTTGGGAATATTCATGTAAGATGTGCGTAGGGAATCTACGCCCAGTACCATAGATCATCCTTAACGCCCGATTCTGCACGATTTGCTGTCTGCGGATTGTGGTCGGAGCAGCCAATCCCCAGACCTCGCACCCATACAGAATCATGGGTGGAATGATCGCACGGTACAGACGTAGTTTGAGGTGTGCCGGCATGTTGGACCTGAAAATGGGGTACAACTGCCTGAGTGCAACATGGCCTAGTCCCGCCTTAGCCCTGACATGGGGAGTGAAGTTTAGCCCGCGATCAAGAAGGACACCCAGGTATTTAGCCGAGGAAACCCATGGGATTTGCCTCTGCCTCAGCCTCAGCGTTCCCGTCGGTCGCCAGCGTCTGACCTTAGCCAGCAGAAGAGCTGAGCTCTTCCCTGGACTAATTGCCATCCTCCACTTCTCACTCCAGCGGCCGATCGCTCGGAGCTGTCGCTGCAGAGGCGGAAAGCAGAACTTGACATTTTTATTACGCGCCATAATGGGAACGTCGTCCGCATACTGGCACGTAACTGTCTGTGGCTCTGTAGGGAAGTCAGACATGTAGGCCGCGAAGAGCAACGGTGATAGTACACTACCCTCCGGGACCCCCGCAGCTATGGGTCTGACGCTGGAAAGCTTTCCTTCCACTCTCACCCTGAATGAGCGATCCCGAAGGAAGCTGCTGATCAGAGCAAGACAGGGAGGAGGGATGTTAACTTCCTTGAGCTTGTACAGTAGACCCTGGTGCCAGGTTGTCGCAAAGGCCTTTTCCACGTCCAACAGAACCGCAATGGTTTTGAAATTCTCCTCAATGAAAAACCATTAGAAAAATTGTAGCTGATATATTTAGTTCCGAAGGCTTCCATTCTCGTATAGAATTACGTTTGTGTTCAAATTGCTGTCAAAATATAATTTAATTTCTGTTTACTTTCATATTGTTAAATGCAAACTAAGTTAAAGTATATGTAAAGAGTATAAATACAGTTCCCATTAAAAATATGTAAATAGTTACGAATTTTCTTCACTGCGGATGCATATTACTGGTGGCGCGATCTGTGGACAGACAGACGAGGTTGAAACATTAGCATCTGTTGTTTCTCAACTAAAGTTGCCTCCTGACGGTTAATTGAGAACTAAAGCAGCGTGTCATTGAACATTAGGCTTAAAGAGTATTTTAGAAATATCAAGAACAGACAAATCGGCAGTAGGGTACCATTTATGCAATAAGCATCACGATATAGAACAAGAAATACATTTATTAAAAAGTATTCAGGGCTCGTGGGCATAAGAGAAAGAGGCAGAGAGAGGCTCCGGATTCCTCAGTCTATTGTTGTTGTCCAGTATTATAGAAACAATTGCTGGTGGTTATAAATACCGCGCAGGTGTTAGAAGAGCAGTTGTATGATGGTTATTGTAACAGTCGAAGTTTGAAGTGCACTGAAGTAACTTCTTTAACCGATACCACCTTGTAGACGGCTGATAGTTAATTTCACGCCTTTTTACTGCAACAAAAATGGTTTTATATTTCTGAAAGACGGATTCCCGAATCTACGTAATCCACAGATTCTCAATATTATCCTAATTTTCGGGTGTTAGTAATCTGTGTTGCTACAGATAACAGTAATAATTATTTATGTAATAAATTTTATTGCAGTCAAATGGCCATACAATAAGGGCTCAACTGCAAACAATTGCAAATTATTCAGTTTTGCGTACTGACGCCTTGGTTCACATAGTCTTTGATTTGGCTCTTTTCCTGCACAGTTCTATGTGGTAACGTTCACATCTTTGTCCAGAAAGGTTCCACTCACTCGTCTCTGCTGGCTCATGGTATAATGCAGTCTTACAGATGAGATGATGGAAACCGAGTACCACCATTCTAGTAAACAAGTGCCTTATCTCAAAGTTGGATGTGGTCAACGCCCCTGATCCAATAAACCTTGTGAAAGCAAATTGAATGTCAGGTGCAGTCAAAATTTAAGAAAGATGTAGCATGGAAAAGTAATTGTACAGCTCAGACGTTATAAAAAGCATAGTGTAGAACTGGATTCATACCTTGAAATTAAGTTACAAAAATGGTGACTTATATCTTTATTTCAGATGAGTTCTATTCTCCAACTGAATTACCTGTTTGGTTAAATTTATGTTAAAATAAATTCTAATTACTTTTTAATTTCACAGTACTAAGCGCAAATAAATTTTAGGTACAGGTAAACAGTATAAATAACGTTCAATTTAAATCTTTGTAAATAATTACAAATTTTCTTCACCGCGGCAGGATATTACAGCTGGAGCCATCTGTGGACAGGAAGACGAGGTCGGAAGATTAGCATCTGTCAATTTGCTTCTCAACTAAAGTTGCCTCCTGACGGTTAATTGAGAACTAAAAGAGCGTGTCATTACAACATACATGGTAAGCATTTAAAAAACCTTTAACGTTGTGTGTCGGTTAACCACTAAACTGGGCATTTGGATTCAGTACCTTGCAAGAAATTTTCGATGTAATTTGCCGTCTCACACAACAGGTCCTTATGTGTAACATTGTTCTAAAATTAACATAAATTCAAGAGGAATTAGTGCTCGATGCTCCATATATTGCTAGTGTTTACCATCGCAGGGCTACACAACTTTTCCATAAGAACGTATAAATTTGGCCCCACACAACAAATTCAATGTACTTCCTTTAAAATCTTGTAATTAAAACAAAGTAAAACCCCACAGACAAAAACTCAAGTATGTACCGGATAAACTGCAAAGACTGTCAACTCTTATATTGTCAAAACAAAAAGTAAGTTGAACATTAGGCTTAAAGTGTGTTTTAGAGACATCAAGAACAGTGACATTGGCAGTAGCGTACCATTCATGAAATGAGAATCACGATATAGAACAATAAATAATTTTATTAAAAAGTGTTCAGGATCCAACTGCATTAACCACGCAGTATCGAGAAGAAATGCTTAATTTTGACTCCATGTTTGAAGAGAACCTAAAATGAAATGTGTAGTGTTTAAAGCCCGCTTTTACTAAACGCGTCACCGCAGGCGGTGACACTGATGTTACAAGAGATGGAGATGCAATGCTGGAATGAGATGTCAGAGGAAAACGGGGATCCAGGAGAAAACTCGCCCCAGCAGCGTGTTGTCATTAACAAGTTTTACTTTTTGTTGGCATAGAATAGAACCCGGGTAGCTTTGGTGAGAGTAGAGCTGTTTAGCCACTCAGCCACGCCGCGCAGCTAAGATTCAGAACCTTAAGTTTATCAAGATACCAACGGAGACACCACTATTGCTTCAGAGGCCTTGGTGCGGATGCTGCGGGCCCTTAGCCCTCGAGACACTTATGTCGTTACGAAGAGGAACCTGGGGCCGAACATTCGAGCCCATCCCTGAATGGGAGTTGTTCGGATTGGGTTGGACTCAAGGGACAGTGTGTTCCCGACACCCGCGGGAGATTGGATACAGCCAGCCCTCGGCCACCCGGATAGGGCATAGGGTTGCCTAAAGCGTCCCGAGGACCTCCAGGTGATCACACCGAGGTTTTCGCTAGTCTATCCTGCGGGGCTGACGCGCGTATGTGACGTAGCCACTTCCACCTGTCTTGAGATAGGGAGGGGGTCCTTAGAAATGAAATATGTAGTGTTTAACGCCCGCCTTTGCTAAATACGGCACCGCAGGCGGTGACACTTGTGATAGATGAGATGAAGGTGGAGCACCGGAGGAATGACATGGCGGGGGAAACCGCAGGTCCCGGAGAAAACCCCAGTGCCGTGTTGTCCACCAAAAATCTCAGTTTGCGGTCACCTGGGATCAAACCCGGGGCGCCTTGGTCTGAGCCAAGTGGTCTAACCACTGAGCCACGGCGCGGCCAGGGTCCTTAGACTGAACGTATTGCACCGAAATTTTCCATGGCTTCCGGGTTGATAGGGGTTGGGATCTTCGGACTTTCCGGTTGACCTCGTTTACAAGTCGGCATTAGCTGAAGGACATTAGGATCATCGTAACCAAACGTGATCTAGGTAAACACTAGCAAATCGACTAGAGATTATATTAATTTTGTACTTCATTGTATCATAGTCCTTATATATAGCAATTGTTTAACAAGTTTGTTTTCTCAAAAACTACTCCAAGGATTTTAATTAAAACACGACATATGTATAGCCCCGTGGGGGAGGGGATCTGTCCCCTTCAGCTGCCGAGGTGCTGACGCTACGGACACCTAACACTCGTGGTACCTCTAACGTTACTAGAGGAACCTCGGGCCAAACATTCAAGCCCCATCCTTAATGGGAGTTGTTCGGATTGGGTTGGACTCGAGGGACAGTGGTTCCCGATACCCGTGGGAGAGCGGGTACGTCTCCGGACGGGGTTGAAGGATGTCATATATTCCCGCGTACTAGCCTGCATAGCTAGTAGGTGTGCTAGATCACCAGGCGTCCCTATCGAGGTTAATCGGTAGTCTTCCTCTTTGGGTTTGGCGCGCGTAAGTGGTATATCCACTTCCATTCCATCTTGAGTCCACAGGACCAGAGCAGCGGCTTGATATTCTCTAGGTCTTGCCCTATGGAAAGCCCTACAGAGGCGCCGGGCGTCCTTTGTATATTTCATATTTAGTATTTGTGCACATAATGCTTCATGTTATTGTTTATTCCTATGTCATTTAAATAACTTTTAACTGTAACAGTTAGACCGCGGTACATGTATAGACCAGTTCGGTGTAGTTCATAAATATCTTGTGGATCTGCAGTAACCATGGAAACATGATAGGTAAGGAAATCATAAGAGATATTTTGCATCTACGCTACCGAGGCGGGATGTAAAACTAAACAGTGGCACTCCCACTCTCACGGTACAATAATTGCACTATTCAAGTGTTCAAAAGGGTTAAGATCACAATTCGATTTATACCATGAAAGAAAGTTAGAAAGTTTGTTGTTTATATATTTAATACAGATGACTTCCATTCTCATACGGAATTACTTCTTAGGTCAAATTTATGACAACATTTATTCTAATTACTGTCTACTTTTTTCACTGAAACGTGAATGAGGTATGACCATTCCCCTCGTTCAATTGTTTGTCACCCTGGCGGTTAGTTAAGAACTAAAAGAGCGTGTAATTTAAAGTACATAGTACATAGCTCTATAACGTTTCACGTGATCGAGTGTGTCGTTAAAATAGTAAACAGGTGAATTAAGTACAGAAGTTTGCATGAAGTTTTAATGACATTTGTCCTCTCGGATAACAGGTCCTTAGGTGTAACATTTTTAAAAATTAGTCAACTAAACTGGGCAACTTTAAATTTCACCAAGTTACAACACAAAGGGAAGACTACAGACCAAAGCTCAGGTTTGTACCTGATAAACTGCAAAGACAGACAACAATTACAATGTCAAAAACCTAAAGGAAGTTGAATATTAGGGCATTTTAGAAACATCAAGAACAGACAAATCGGCAGTAGGTACCATTTATGGAATGATAATCACGATATAGAACAAGAAATCCGTATATTAAAATTGTTGAGGGTTCAGCTGCATTAACCACGTTGGAAAGCAATATGATGGAAAACTAAAATTTCGACACCAACCTGTAAGAGTACCTAAAATGAAATGTGTTTTATTTAACGCCTGGTTTCAATGTACTAACAGAGGAAAAATTGAAAGGATTATAATTGAAGGCAATGGTATGGAAACAGTGAGGAGGATGACAGTAATAATGACTCAACAGATAAAGGTATCTCAGGCGTAGAAGTTTTAAAATAAGATAAAAGGCAAATTATTTGACTCAGTATGACGTTGTATCAAGTGAAAAACGTTTCTGGAATAAGAGTATGTAATTTTTTGGAGACTGAACGACTTCCCTGAATAGCGACATATGAAATAAAGCATCCAGTGAGTCTTGAGAGCGTGACGTAATCGCAGTGAGATATCACTGTCACTGAAGTCCAGGGAGAACAGGTAAGAGATTCGCATCAAATATTTCATTTAAATATTACTGTGTTCAACAACAATGGCATGGCTACAAGCTTAGTGAGCGCGAATTTTGGTAATTTCATTCCAAACTCTATTACTAGTCATGCTCTGATCGCGCCTTGTTGCAAACTTTATCTTGGAGCTAGTATTCTCAGGAAACTATAATTGCACAACACAAGCATTTAAAAAACCAATTACCCTAAAATCCATATAAAATACGAATTAAAGCTGTAAAAATTGTTGTTTATATGTTGAAGTCAGAAGACTTCCATTCTTATACGGGATTATTTTTTCGGTCAAATTTGTATCAAAATATATTCTAATTACCATTTACTTTTATAGATTAAAAGCAAATAAATCTAAAGTATGAACAAAAGGTACATATACAGTTCGTCTTAATACTTTGGAAATAATTAGAAATTTTCTTCACCGCAGTAAGATATTACAGGTGGAGCCATCTTTGGACAGCAAGACTAGTTTGGATGAGTATTATCTGACAATATGTATAAGAATAAATGTTGCCCTCCGGGCGGTGAACTAAGAACTAATAGAGCGTGTCTTTATGACGTACGTAGTATGTTTTTATAGAACGTTTCACGTGATTGTACGTGCGTCTGTATGTCGGTTAAATACTAAACTGGACATCGGCAAGCATGTACTCAATGTGGGAGCATTATGACGTCTGAGTGTGCAACCCGCGGTGTACATGACGTAATGTTGAACAGGTGAAGGCATGTACCTTCTGTCAGAGTTAGAGGTGGAATGGCTACTAGTAAAATAAGTAATAGTACACGTACTTGAATCCATCTATTTTGGCCTACGATACCTTTGGTACGCCTAAATATTTGTGCAACATATTTCTCTTCACTTCTATTTGTAATTTGCCTTGAAAGTCTAGTGATGTATCACAAATAGACACTCTCCGTATAGCACGTAAATTATCATTTGTTAATCGCATTTATTGCTTCTATTTTATAAGTTTCTTTCAGAAAACAGTTGTTGGGATGTATATTGGAACGAATCCCTTTTTACTACTGGCGGCGTACGCGCAAAAAGTGTTCGCGTGGCTTGTTTACACAAAGGAGCTGATAGGCAGACAGTATGGAAATAAAGAGCCTACAAAAACAGATAAAGATAGCGCGAGATAAAAGACTTACTGACACAGATAAGTGAGGTAATTGGAACATTCTGCTGACGTCTTCAATGTTTTATAGAACATTTGATTTATTGTTTGTTCCAGAAATATCTAGTGATGGTTACAGAACAGTCTCGAATTATCAATGAGGTATTTAAGGAAGGTACGACTCGCGAAGAGACAGTCGTAAACAGAGCAGTAGGAGTAAACAGTTGTAGAGTGTTGTAACGAGAGCAGACGTAGTAAACAGATGTAATCAGAACGTTGTTGTTGTGGTCATCAACCTTGGAAGATTGTGATTGTGTATGTGACGTAATGAGACTACTGTAAGAATAGAACAGAGCGTATTTCTACAGAAATAAAGAACATTTGGAATTTCTGTAACTTGAAATTTTGATTCTAGGAGCCCACATATTCACAATATGTTGATCCAAACATAGCTGCTACGATCTAAGAGATGGATATGTATCTGCTTTCAGATGTTTAAATATATCCAAATCATTCAAATCCTTAAACTGCAATTGAATATACGTATCACATTGTAAATCAGCGACTTTCTACTGTAATTCTAGTCTAAGCTTATGTAAATCTATTGCAAGAGGATCAGCAAACAGAACAAAATCATTTTCCATTGATTTAAAATCAGTGAATCACCTTACTTTAAGTTCCCTCTTTACGTTATCTAGCAGACCAATAAAAGGTTGGGAAAAGATCTTAGACATTTAAATTGATGAAACTCTTTCTTCGTCAGATTGGATTTCCACACTTCTTTCATGTTTACCATTGACGTAACCATGTGTAGTGGAACTTTCTATGAAGATGATTATTAAGATTATTGAAATGTTGAGAAATGTCAGTGAGAAATACTAAATCACTTAACCAATCACAAGGTCCTTAATTTAGGTATACCGGGAGCTAATTACAGGAAATATTTTCAGAACCAGTAGAGATATCTTATAGAAGTAATTCGTGTGTTGGTTCATATGTGGAAGTTACGGCTGAAAGGTTCTAAAGTACCAGTGCGACACTGCAAGTGATGATAACAGTTGAGTACATAGTACACGAAAATAAAGAGGCTTGCAGGAGCACTCCCTCTGGTGAAATAGCTATAACATTAGCCTTCAACTGAAACATCAAGGCTTAGAGTCTCCACTTTTCTTGATAGTTTAATTTTTTCATTCTTTGTTTGGTAATTTGCTTATGTTTCGTCCAAGCTGTTAATTTTTATATGAATGTGTATATTTGACGGAGCAATTTGACCGTGTTGTACAAGTAATTACAATTGTTTCTAACAAAGGCTAAATCCTGCTTAATACCTTAGGATGTTCTACATCTAAATTGGAGATGGCTTAAAGGATGAACGAACTTACATAAAGTAAAAGTAAATGCAACTCTTTACATCAGGTTTATACAAACTGCTCGAAATGGCGACTGCGTTTTCAGTGAAAAGTTGACAGCGGCAAACATATGACTGTCGTACTGTGTACACAATTCCTTATACCTTTCGAATAGTTTCACTTGTTGCTATTATTAGTGAGTTAGACTTTCTTCTGAGAAATATATCGAAAAACGCAAGAAGTTAACTACATTGCAGTATCAGAACCAATGATATTTAGAGTAACAATATTCGGTATTACGTATTGGGCCATCAGAACCATTAGATAAACACTACTACAGTATGCTACATGATACAAGAAGGTAGTTAATCGCTGGACAGTGCCGCACTGGCAGGTGATTAGTTCCAGTTTTGAGATATTAGAGACATTAACTCTTGAAAACGCCAGCAACGAGTTAATTCGGGAAGCAGTTTTAAAGACATTCTAATCTAATGTTTTCATCCACCTTGTTTAAATACCAATTAATCAGCTTCTTATTCCATATAAGTCTAAGAAAATTAACTGCTTAGTTTTTAGCCGCTGACCATCCATTGCCTATGCTAACTTGTTTATATTAGTCAAGTCTACATTCGCTGAAGTTATTTCAATGTAGTTCAATACCATCCTGTAGAACTGCGGTAACTATGGAAACAAAGAAGCGAAGAAAATCATAAGAGATATTTCACTAATTCCTACCTTGAAGGACAAAATGAACTGTTTAATTTCAACATCACGAGGAAGTCATCTGACACGCTGCGGGAATGTTACAATAAATGTATACAAGTAAATATTGACTTTGAACGCCTAAGTATTATTTTATGTTATCCTAGTTGTTGTATTACTACAGATAATAATAATATTTAATTTAAGCTTTAGTAAACTTTATGAGAGCTATTCAAAGTCGAAAGCTGCAGTCAAAGCCCACGAAACATTTTATATCCCTAAGTAGTAACGGTATTAAATTATACTGTCACCCAATTAGGGAAGGGACGGACAGGCGACAGTTGGGAGGGACCCTAGGCACTGGGCCACGCCCACTCATCGGTCTCTGTCACTAACTGAGGGAAATGTCACTGTCCCTCGAAGTTTCTCCCCCCTTCTCCTCTCCTATGGAACGTTCGGGTAATTTGCGGAAAACCAGAGACTTCTAGAATAGCAGGATATTCCTATAAAAGGGACTTCAATTAGGAGTGAGCCAGAGTTCTTGGCGAGCAGTGTTTGACGTGCTAGTGAAGTAGCGCCGTGTACGTGCATCGGAACGCTAACGGACGAACTGGTGAATCGTAATTGTGTGCATTACGTAATTTTGTGTAATTGGCAAGTGTTTAACTGTAAGTCGGTGGAAATAAAGAACATTTTTGAGTGGTGAAATTGGACTTTTCATTTCACGAACCCACAAAGCCACAGTGGTGTCAGGAAGCGGGACAACAACATCGCCGAACATTACAACCATGGGCGCGGCATTGGAAAAGATTTTGGAGAAGATGATGGAAATGAAGGCGGAACTGACAGAAATAAAGACGGCCAACGGCAACATCACCGAGAAGATGGAAGAAATGAAGGCCGAGTTAACCACAGAAATGAGAGCCGCGAACGGCAGTCTGGCCACGGAAATGAAGGCGGTGAACGAGGCTCTCGCCGCAAGGTTTGAAGAACAGTTGGCCGGCGTGAGGGATAACGTGACGGAGCTGGGCAAGCGGATGGGCCAAGTGGACGAGCGCGTCGAGGACCTGGCGAACCGCTTCAGTGACCTGGAGGAAAAGGCCGACAATAACGCAAAGTTCCTGAACGCCATGGTTGAAGACGTCGAAGACCTCGCGAACCGCGTAAACAACCTGGAGGGAAAGGCCGACAGCAGCGTCAAGTCCCTGAACGCCATGGTGGAGGACGTCGTCGGCAGGAAACTGAAGGATTTGAAGGCCGACGCGCCGGGACGCGACACAACATCTGCGCGCGTCAAACCTCCCAAGTATGACGGCGCGTCAACGTTTGAAGTCTTCCGCCGCCAGTTCGACACAGTGGCCAGGCACAACAGATGGTCACCGGAGGAGGAGGCCACACAGTTAATAGCCAGCCTCCAGGGACGGGCCGCGGAAGTCCTAAATGCGGTGCAGACGACGGCGGCGCCCAAGGACATCTGGGAGCCCCTGGAGAATCGCTTCGGGAACCACCGCTTAGCCGCAGCATACCGCAGCCAGCTAAAGGCAAGGTCGCAGCAGCCGGGGGAGACGCTGCAGGAGTTCGCCATAGCGATCGAGCAGCTGGCTAGCAAGGCCTTGGTTGACCTGCCACTGGAGTTCGTATCCCGGGAAGCCGCCTACAATTTTGTCGACGGGGTACGGGACACGGAGATTCGTCAGCGCCTAATGCTTGGCTAATATAAAACCATCCACGAGGCGCTGACAGCGGCATTAAGGATGGAGGCGGCCAAAGTTACATCTATCCCGACGTTGAGAACGAGGAGTCTCCGCTACGCCGGAGACAGAGGGACGCCGGCGAACACCTAGTGGCCTGTGTTTGGGGTGTGGACAGCCCGGACACCTAGAGAGAGACTGCCCACACCAGGAAGAGCAGCCGGAAAACGAGTAAGGGCCGTCGTGGAGAGGGGTACGTCGGTGCCATCACCACCATCCCCTCGAGTGATACTGCGCGCCGTCAGCCGGCGTATGGATGGCAGCCTCATCGTGGACGGTTGGGTAAGAGGAAAGCCGTGCCGCATGCTGGTGGACACTGGGGCGGCCGTGACCATCATCAGACCTGACGAGGCGAAGGGTTTGCCGACAAGGAAGCCGAGCCGACCATACCAGCTTGTCACGGCATCGGGCGACACCTTGCCTGTGGAGAAGGAGGCCCTGCTGGAGCTGAACTTGGGACGGAGTGCCGTGCGTCTTTGGGTGTTCGTCGCGAAGGTGGCTGAGGAGGTGATCCTGGGACTGGATGCCCTCAGGAGCCATGAGACGACTGTCGACGTCGGCAAGAAGGTCCTGCGGCTTAACGGAGAAGAGGTTATACTCCGTCAACCCGAAGAGCGCCTTGGAATTTGCAGGGTCGTCTTGAACGAAGACGTGGTTGTTCCCGCGAGGAGCGAGGTGATGGTGACGGCGTGACCAGAAGGCCAGACAGCAGGTTGGGTCCCGAGGCTGCAGGAATACGACTTCACCTCGGAACATCGTAGAGGGAAGAGCCACGGTAACGCTGACGCCATGTCCCGAGCACCCTGTCCAGAAGAGTACGGCCAGTGCACAAGAGTGGAGGAGAAGGAGCGTGCCGCAGCAGTCCGAGTAGTCACGGCAGTGCCTGCGGATGGCTGGGATAGCGCAAGCCTGAGGAGGGAGCAGCTGGCGGACGCAGACTTGGGGCCACTCTTAAGGGAAGTGGAGGCAGGGACGAGACCAACCTGGGAGGACATCGCACCGAGGAGCGCCACTTACAAGTCGTACTGGGCCCAATGGGACTCGCTGAAGACCAGAGAGGGCGTGCTGTTCCGGGTATGGGCGTCACCCGATGGGAAGACGCAGAGAGAACAGTTGGTTCTTCCCCGGAGTAAGGTCCCGGAAGTCTTGGAGGAAGTGCACGCTGGTACTTCGGGAGGACACCTGGGAGCGAACCGAACGATCGACAAACTTCGGCAGCGATACTACTGGCTGAGACTCCGAGCAGATGCTGAGAGATGGTGCCGTCAGTGTCACGTGTGCGCGGCGAGTCGTGGCCCCCAGACTAGGAGCCGGGGTCGCATGCAGCAGTACAACGTCGGAGCCCCATTCGAACGGATCGCCGTTGACATTGCTGGACCGTTCCCAGTTTCCGACCGAGGTAACAAGTACCTAATGGTGGTCGTGGACTACTTCACCAAGTGGCCGGAGGTGTATGCCATCCCAAACCAAGAGGCAAAGACAATCACAGACTGCCTCGTGGAGCAAGTGTTCTGCCGATTTGGGATGCCGTTAGAGCTACACAGCGACCAGGGTAACAACTTCGAGTCCAACCTGATGAAGGAGGCACTACAAAGGCTTGGGGTGAACAAGACCCGCACGACACCTCTACATCCCCAGTCGGATGGCATGGTCGAAAGGTACATCAAGACCTTAGAGGAACACCTGAGGAAAGTCGTGGCCAGCCATCAGCGAGACTGGGACGTCAAGGTGCCACTGTTCTTGCTGGCCTATCGCTCGTCTACACACGACACAACTGGGATGACGCCAGCCAGCTTAATGTTTGGCCGAGAGTTACGCCTCCCTTGTGACCTGGCTTTTGGAAGCCCTCCGGAAGCGAAACAGCCAACGACCGAGTATGTGGAGAACTTGGTGGACCATCTCCACGACATGCACGAGATGGCTCGCCAGAACATCCAGAAGGCCAGCGACCGCATGAAGACCAGATATGACAGGCAAGCCAACAGCCAAGGGTTCCAGCAAGGCGACCTGGTCTGGTTGTACCGTCCTACCCGGACCAAGGGACGCTGCCCGAAGCTCCAGCAGCCATGGCAAGGACCGTACCGAGTGGTGAAGAGGATTAACGACGTGGTCTACCGCATCCAGAAGGTTCCCCGGGGAAAGATGTTGGTGGTACACCTGGATCGTCTTGCACGCTACGATGGTGCTGTTCGGGACGACCAGCTTTGAGGAGGGAGCAGTGTCACCCAATTAGGGAAGGGACGGACAGGCGACAGTTGGGAGGGACCCTAGGCACTGGGCCACGCCCACTCATCGGTCTCTGTCACTAACTGAGGGAAATGTCACTGTCCCTCGAAGTTTCTCCCCCCTTCTCCTCTCCTATGGAACGTTCGGGTAATTTGCGGAAAACCAGAGACTTCTAGAATAGCAGGATATTCCTATAAAAGGGACTTCAATTAGGAGTGAGCCAGAGTTCTTGGCGAGCAGTGTTTGACGTGCTAGTGAAGTAGCGCCGTGTACGTGCATCGGAACGCTAACGGACGAACTGGTGAATCGTAATTGTGTGCATTACGTAATTTTGTGTAATTGGCAAGTGTTTAACTGTAAGTCGGTGGAAATAAAGAACATTTTTGAGTGGTGAAATTGGACTTTTCATTTCACGAACCCACAAAGTCACAATACGATCATTTGAGTAAAGTAAAAAGAATGCATCTATAGCAATTACGAGCAACTTGATTCCGATTTTTCTTAATATCATTTAGAGTCCTATTACTAAGCATACTGCTATCCCACAGTGGCGAAAAGTACGAACTTAGAATTGAACCAACTCACAGAGAAAATAACTAAAAATTGTGTATAATATACTTAGCTTACAAGACTTTCATTCCCACACAGAAATATTTCTTACGGCCAATTTTCTATCGAAATACATTCTAAAATTTGTTTATCCTAATCAGGCAGAAATCAAATAAACCTAAAGGATGTGCAACAGTAGAAATATAGTTCGTTTTGAAACCTTGTAGATAATTATCAATTTTCTTCACCGCGGCAAGATATTACTTGTGGTGCTATCTATGGACAGCAATATGAGCTCGTAGTAGAATACTGTCTTATCAATTTGCTTGTCAAGCAAGTTCCTCTCTTGACCGTTAATGAACAATTAAAAGAGCGTTTTCTGCAAATGTGTAAAATAGTACTTTCATGTATAATTCCCGCAATGGTCCCCGAGTTTAGTAGACTGTAATGAGCTATGAGAGTCATACACCTCTTAAATGTTCATAAACAAATGAATACTGAAATTTTGTTAAGTTTTTAATCATAATGTTAATTCCTAATTTACCCTTAACTCGGTGTTAGGAATATATAATGTCTCTTACCATAATACACAAGTAGATAAACCTCCAACGTCAAGTTCTTTAAGAGAAGGCATGCTTTCTTGTTTACCAATTCACAATATTCCAAGTTATGACAGTAACACAAAAAGAAAATTTTATGATTTATTTCCAGCTAACAAACCGACTGCGAAAGACACTTTGATTGACCAAATATTCTCATGCAACCATAAAGCTTCCTCCATAATAGCCGCACCTGAATGCTACAGAATTAATATGGACAGATGCCGAACAATGGCATGCTTCCAGAAATGTGAGTTTTAAAATGAAAGCTGAAACGTTGACCCGGCAGACATGTGAGAAAATTGGAGAAATGAAATGGGAAAAAGTATATCATAATGTGGATGAAATAATAGATCACTATTAGAAAAGAATGCACTAAAGGAAGAAAAAATTTAAAGAGCTATAATTGAAGACAATGAGATGGAAATAATGATGATTGCAATGATTCAACAGACGAAGATGTGTCAAACGTAGAAGAAATAAAATATGATAAAAGGCAAAAGTGTTTAACTCTGTTAAGTTGTGTGAAAGTGACAAAATTTTTAGAACTAGATTATTTAATTCGTTGGAGACTAACTGTACGGCTTCGCTAAATAGCGACACATGAAATAAACAATCCAGTGACTCCTGAGGGGGTGAAGTTATTACAGAGAGATATCACTGCTATTGAAGACCAGCGAAACAAGTAAGAGACTCGCATCAAAGCTTTCACCTAAATACTTCAGTGTTCAAGAAGCACCTATTCCGGAGTCCCGTACATTCTGGACGTTGTGCAGGAGAGATCCCGCACCATCTACAGTTAGCTAGACTCCCATCCTAATAACCTGGTGAACACCCTTGTCCGTTACGACACAAGGGTTCCTCGCCGTCGAACGTGCTACTGGTCGCCCAAAGATGCTGTGGGTAACCAGAACTAAACCGGGCCAATTTCCCCTGACTCTAAATCTGGGCTTGGTAAGACCCAAAACTGAACATTAGTTACTTCCCTCTAGCCTGTCAAGTGGACTGTGCTCAGATGCCTCACAGGCAGGCGGAATCGTGCAGCCAGCTCTGGGCGCACACCTCTCACGGGGCAATAGCGCCAATTTAAGGCTAGACATAACACTGCCCAAGACAATCGCCTGAGACAAACGACAAATCCATTATACTGCCGAAATAAAGCCGCACCAAGCGGCTAGGTCATGGGAAGCAAACACTCCGACCATGTAATCCTGGACGACTCGTCGGTTCTGCTGGTCTGGTGGAAGCATTGCGTGGCCAATAGCAGCTACGGGCAACGGAAGCGTGATATTATTCCAAACTCTTGTGATAGAAACTTGTTGCAAACCTCAAAGTCAACTTCAAATCAATTCAAATCATACAATGAATACAGCTGCAGAAAAGACGCTCTTAGGACACAATAATTGCACAGCATAAGTGTTTGAAAATTTCTATCCTTATTTCGCGGAATACCACGAAAAAAGTTTAAAAGTTTGTGGTTTATATAGTTAATTCACATTATTCCATTCTCATGCAGAATAACCTCATAGGCCAAATTTTTATCAAAATACATTCTAATTAGTGTTTACTTTTATTCCGTGAAACGCGAATAAACCCAACGCACACACATACATTACACATACAGTTCGTTTTAAAACTTTCTAAATAATTACACATTTTCTCTGCTGCGGTAGGCTATTACAGCTGGAGCCATCTGTGGACGGCAAGACGAGGTAGGATCATTACCATCTTTCTCTTGGTGTTACAAAATGGCGGTAAATTAAGAAAAAAAAGCGTGTCTTTATGACGTATATGCTTTATATTCATCAACCTGTGTACGTCTGTGTGTCAGTTAAATACTAAACTGGACATTTACATTCACTGCCTTGCAAGAACTGTTCAATTAAATAAGCCGTCTGCACAACACATCCCTATGTGTAACTTTTGTGAAAATTAGTATAATTATGAGTCGAACTGGTACCCGATGCTCCATATATTGCTAGTGTTTACCATCACAGCGCTACACATCTTTTCCAAAGGAACGCCTTTTCCTTCACGAAACTCCGCTTTAGAAGAGAACCGAAAATGAAATGTGTAGTCTTTAACGTCAGCTTTTGCTACATACGGCACCACAGGCGGTGACACACTAATGACACATGAGTTGGAGTACTAGTGTAATGATTTGGTGAAAGAAATACGGAGCAGCCGGAGAAAACTCGCCCCAGCACCGTGTTGTCCACC
Organism: Mantis religiosa; assembly: GCA_030765055.1. Taxonomy (NCBI): domain Eukaryota; kingdom Metazoa; phylum Arthropoda; class Insecta; order Mantodea; family Mantidae; genus Mantis; species Mantis religiosa. Next base: position 17,267,051 of record CM060953.1, on the reverse strand, counting down.
ACAAATATCACTTTGCGGTCGCTGCGATTGGAACCCGGGCAGCCATGGTGAGAGACGAGTGGTCTAACAACTCAAACACGGCGCGGCCAAAGTATCTGATTATCAAGTCCATCAAGGTAAAAGCACAGGCGCTGCTATCGCCCCCAATTAGTTCATCAGCGAAAATTTAATAGTCAATATTAGCTGAGGATGCTAGGAAAGTCCTAAAGAAACATGATAAAAGTAAACACAAGCAATATAGGGAACATCGGGTGTAAGTTCGACTAAAAATTATATTAATTTTGTGCTTTATTTATTTTATTTGTTTATATGACTATTTATTTTTGTAATTTTAAGTCCTACACCGTTAACTCATATCGCACAGTGAATGAGATTGGGGAAATGATACTGAAATGAGTCCGGGGTCCACTAACCTTAGAGCTACTCCACAATCGTCTTTAAGGATAAGGGAAAACCCAAGAAAAAACTCATCCAGGTAGCTCACCGTGACCGAGATTGTAACTTGTACGTCAACTTTTAAACTCTTGAACGTGAAGCAGACACGCCACCATCTACGTTACCGAGGCGGGCTTTTCTGCTTCATTGTAACATAGTCCTTAACACATAGGACTGTTTCAAAAGGTTTGATTTTATCAACAAAGATTCCAAAGATTTTCATCTAAACGCTATACATGTATAACATTCATTTCGTGAAAAATGGAAGGTATATCTAGAATTTTCTGACAGTGGCACTAATCTCCTCTTTTTTTGTATATCACTCAACTATAACTGTAAAATCTAGAAGATGGAAAACAAATGTTTCCACCCAGCGTTGAATTATATTCGGCTCTATGACATACTCTACCAAGTGTTATTGAAGACCAGGAAAAGCAGGTAAAAGACTCTCATCAAAGCTGTCATGTAAATATTTCATCGTTCATGGAGCACTGCGTGGCCAATAGCAGCTAAGGGCAAGGGAAGCCTGATAATTTTCCAAACCCTCTTACTAGTCACGCTGTGATGGAAACCTGTTGCAAACCTTAAAGTACTATAATTATACAGCAAAAAATTTAAAATTAAGTTTAGTAGAATTGAAATCTTACAATGAAAAACAATTACAAAAATTGTGGCTTATATATTGAATTCAGAAGATTCTATTCAAGTATAGAATTACGTTTGTGGTCAAATTTGTGTCAAAGTACAACCCAATTACTGTTTACTCACATACCGTTAAATGCAAACAAACTGAAAGTATATTCAAAGAGCTTAAATGCAGTTCATATTAAAAGTTTGTAAATAATTACGAATTTTCTTCTCCGCGGCAGGATATTACTGGTGGTGCCATCTGTGGACAGGAAGTCGAGGTCGGAACATTAGCATCTGTTGTTTTTCAACTAAAGTCGCCTCCTGACGGCTAATTAAGAACTAAAGGAGCGTGTCATTGAACATTATGCTTAAAGAGTATTTTAGAAACATCAAGACCAGACAAATTGGGAGTAGCGTACCTTTTATGCAATAAGCACCTCGATCTAGAACAAGAAATACATTTATTAAAAAGTATTCAGGGCTCGAGGGCAGAAGAGACTGAAGGAGGCTCCCGACTCTTCAGTCTATTGTTGTTGCCCGGCATTCTAGAAACAATGACTGGTGGCTATAAATACCGCGCAGGTGTTAGAAGAGCAGTAGCATGATGGTTATTCTGACAGTCGAAGTTTGAAGTGTATGGAAGTGATTTCTTTCATTTGTTTTTTTCTGGAAGCTAGATTTCCGAATCTACGTAATCCACAGAGTCACAATATTATACTAATTTTCGGGTGTTAGTAATCTGTATTGCTAGAGATAACATTAATGATTATTTACATAATAAAGTCTTATTTCAGCCAAATGGCCATACAATAAGACCTCAATTACAAACTATTGCAAATTATTCGAATTTGTGCACTGACGCCTTGGTTCACATAGTCTTTGATTTGGCTCTTTTCCTGCACAGTTCTATGTGGTAAAGTTCATGTCTTTGTCCACATAATTTGCACGCACATATTTCTGTTCGCTCATGACATGATGCATTCTTACAGAAGAGATGATGGAAACCGAGTACCGCCATTCTAGTATACAAGTGCCTCATCTCAAATTCCGCTCTATCATGGTCCCTGACTCAATAAACCTTGTGGAAGCAAGTTGAATACGCAAAAGTTGTTGCACGGTTGAATAATTGTACAACACAGCCGTTATAACATGCACCAGTTAGAATTGGATTCACACAATGAAATTCAGTTACAAAAATTGTGACTTATATATTTATTTCAGATGACTTCCGTTTTCAAACAGAATTACTTGTTCGGTAAAATTTATGTTAAAATATATTCTAATTACTGTTTCAGTTCATTGAACTAAACGAAATAAACTTAAGCTATAGGTAAACAGTATAGCTACAGTTGTATTTAAAACTTTGTAAATCATTTCACATTTTCTTCACCCTGGTAGGATATTACTTGTGGAGCCATCTGTGGACAGCAAGACGAGGTCGGAACATTAGCATCTGTCAGTTTGTTTCTCAATTAAAGTTGCCTCCTGACGGTTAATTAAGAACTAAATGAGCGTGTCATTACAACATACATGGAAAGCATTTATAAAACTTATAACGTCTGTGTGTCAGTTAAACACAAAACTGGGCATTTAGATTCAGTGCCTTGCCAGAAATATTCCATGTAATTTGCCGTTTCACACAACAGGTCCTTAGGTGTAAAATTGTTATAAAATTAACTAAATTAAAGACGAATTAGTGCTCGATACTGCATATATTGCTAATGTTTACCATCGCAGGGCTACACACCTTTTCCAGAAGAACATATTACTTTGCCCACGGAATAAGCTCTGGGTACCACAGCTTTTGAAAGAATATATACTGTCGTTTCAGAGAACAATATATATTGTTGTTTCAGAGAACAACCGTGGGAGTTGCTAATCAGCTGACGATGAAACTGCAACTGTTTCGGAAACGTTCCTGATTTTGTCAAAGGACGTGTGTGAAGTTTCAAGTTTTAAAAAGTATGACTCAATTTTAGTCTTTATACACAAATCCACAGATTCTTCAGAGGGTGAAGTCATCGCAGTGAGATACCACTGACATTGGAGGACAGGGAAATCTGCTAAGTAACTCGCATAAAAGCTTTCATTGAAATATTACAGTGTTCAAGAACCATGGCTTGGCCCATAGCATGTACGGCAACGGAAGCTCGATTTTATTCCAAACAACATTACTAGTCATGTTGTGATCGCACTGAGTTGCAAATCTCCGGGTACTTTAATTGTACAGCAAAAAACCTTTGTAACAATCTATTTTCTGTATTCAAATCATGCAATGAAGTAGTTATAAAAATTGTGTCTTATATATTTAATTCAAATAACTTCTATTCTCGTACAGAACTACTTCTTCAGTCAAATTTGCATCAATATACATTCTAATTACTGTATACTCTCACATAGTTAAAAGCAAACAAAGGTAAAGTATATGCAGAGAGTATAAATACCAATTTACATAAAAAATTATAAATAATTATAAATTTTCTTCAGCGCAGTAGGCTAATACTAGTGGAGCCATCTGTGAACCGCAAGCCGCGGTTGGAAGATTACTATGTGACAATATGTTTTACAATTAATGTTGCTCTCCTGGCGGTTAATTAAGAACTAACAGAGTATGCACTAAAGTAAGAAAAAATTGTAAGTGATATGTGAAGGGAACAGTGTCGAGGATGACTGCGATAATGACTCAACAGATGAAGATATGTCAGAGTAGAAGAACTATAATACCATTAAAGGCAAAATTGTAAAGTCCAGTGTTAGTTTGTGTGTAAAATAAAAAATTTTCTGGAACTATATTACTTAATTTGTTGGAGACTGACTGCACGGCATCGCTCAGTACCGACAAATGAAATAAACAATGCGTGAACTCATTGCAGTGTGATATCTGTACTTTTGAAGGCCTGGGAAAGCAGATAAGAGACTCCCATATAAGTTGTCATGTAAATATTGAAGTGTTTAGGAACCACAGCCCGCTCCATAGCAGCTACGGGTAACGGCACCGCGATTTCATTCCAGACTCTATTACTAGTCAGGCTGTCAACTTAACCGCACAATAATTGCACAACAAAAATGCTTTTAACAGTTTAGTACCATAAGTTCACTGATAACATGAAATAAAGTTAGAAAGTTTGTGGTTTATATATTTAATTCAGATGACCTCCGTTCTCATACAAAATAATTTCTTATGTCAAAATTATATCAAAATACATTCTAATTACCGTCTACTTTTAACCAGTGATACGCGAATAAACTCAATGCACGTACAAACATTATACACACATTTCATTTTAAATCTTTGTAAATAATTACAAATTTTCTTTACCGCGGTAGGATATTACAAGTAGAGCCATCTGTGGACGGCAAGACGAGTTAGGGCCATTACCATCTTTCAATTGTTTTGTCAACGTGGCGGTTAGTTAAGAACTAAAAGAGCGTGTCCTTATAACGTACATGGTACATAGTTATAAAACATTTCACATGATTCTGTGTGCGTGTATGTCAGTTAAATACTAAACAGGGCATTTAAATACAGCGCTTTGCATGAAGTTTTTAATGAAATTTACCCTCTCGGACAACAGGTCCTTATGTGTAACATTTTTTTTAAATTAATATAATTAGTGCTCTATGCTCCATATATTGCTAGTGTTTACCATCCCAGGGCTACGCATTTTCCTTTCGCCCTACAGGGCAAATTCAATGTACAATATCTTTTGAAATCATATAATACAAAGTAAAACGACACAGCAAAAACTCAGTTATGTATCAGGTAAACTGCAAAGGCTGTGACAACTTTTACACGGGAAAAACTAAAAGGAAGTTGAACATTACGCTTAAGGACTATTTTAGAAATATAAAGAACAGAAATATCGGCAGTAGCGTACCATTAATGAAACAAGAATCACGATATAGAACAAGATATCAATTTATTAAAAAGTGTCTAGGGTCCAACTGCATTAACCACGCAGTATGAAGGAAAACTGTCCAATTTCGTCAACACCTTTGAAGGGGACGTAAAATGTAATGTGTAGTGTTCAGCACCCGCTTTTACTACATACGGCAACGCAGGCGATGACATTGATGTTACATGAAGTGAAGATGGAGTACTAGTGTAATCAGATGGTGGAAGAAAACTGGAGTCACCGGAGAAAAGTCGTTCCAGTACCGTGTTGTCAACCACAAATCTCACCTTGCGGTCGCATAGGATCGAACTCGGGAAGCTTCGGTGAGAGTAGAGCGGTTTGAAAACTCAGCCACTCCGCGGATAAAGATTCAGAACTTCAAGTTTATCAAGAAACCACGGAGACGCCACTATCACCTCCAAGGAGCTCATCGAATCAAAACCCCCTGTACAGAGCGGATCCATCCCCTTCAGAGGCCGTGATTCGAGTCCCTCCCGAAGGGGAGTTTTTCGGATTGAGTTGTACTCGAGGGGCAGTGTGTTCACGACACCCGCTGGAGATTGGATACCTCCGGCCAGGCCTCAGCCGCCAGGATATGGCAGAGGGTTGCCCAAAAGATCCTGATGACTATCCTGCAGAGCCAGTAGAAGGTGTGCTAGATCACCAAGTGGCCACACCGGGGTTTTCGGTAGTTTATCCTGCGGTGTTGACGCGCGTATGTGGCGTATCCACTTCCACCTGTCTGCAGATGCGTTGGGGGAGGGGGGGGGTGGTTCCATAGACCAAAGGTATTGCCCCAAGGAAAGAGTCTCGAAATTTTCCATGTCTTCCGGGTTGATAGAGACCGGAGTCTTCAGGCTTTCGGGTTGACCTCGTTGTACAAGTCGACATTAGCTGAGGATGTTAGGAGGGTTCTAACGAAATATGATCTAGGCAAACACTAGCAATATAACGTTCAACTAGAGATTATATTAATTTTGAACTTCATTGTATCATAGTACTTATATATAGGAATTGTTTAACAAGTTTCTTTTCTCAAAAACGACTCCAAGGATTTTAATTAAAACACGACATGTGTATAGCCCCCGTAGGGAAGGGGATCCGTCCCCTTCTGCTCCCGAGGTGCGGATGCTACGGACACACAGCACTTTTGGTACCTCTGACGTCACTAGAGGAACCTCAGGCCGAATATTCGAGCCCCTCCCTGAATGGGTGTTGTTCGGATTGGGTTGGACTCGAGGGACAGTGGTTCCCGATACCCGTGGGAGATCGGGTGCGTCTCCGGACGGGGCTGAGGGAAGCCATATATTGCCACGTACTAGCAAGCATAGCTAGTAGGTGTGCTAGATGACCAGGCGGACCTACCGAGTTTAATCCGTAGCCCTCCTCTTTGGTGTTGGCGCGCATATGTGGTATATCCACTTCCGTTCCTTCTTGAATCCACAGGACCAGATGGAGGGGCTAGTTATTCACTAGGTCTTGCCCTATGGAAAGTCCCACAGAGGCGCCGGGCGCCCTTTTGGGACATCTAGGTAACTCCTTGGTGGTGAGAGACATGTGTATAGCATTCATTTCGTGTCAAATGAACGGCATATCTAGAATTTACTAAAGTAGGGCTGACGTTCTGTTTATTGTCGATCACTCATCTATAACTGGAAGATATAGTAGACATAAAACAAATCTGACCACACAGCGTTGGATTTTATTCGGTCCTGGACCCACTCGTGATCTATTGTACCTACGCTCCCAAGTGGGGCATCCCGGGAGGAAGGATGAGGAGAGAGGACGCATAGAGAGGCCGATCCAAAGAGCCTCGACAGTACACATGGCAGGGTTCCTCCACTTTACTAGTTAGAAACTACCCGGCAGGCCATTAGAACAGGAAACTCACCTTGCTACAGTCCGGAAAATGCCCTACCTGATCGGAGACCGTCCTTTCGGAGGGGGATGTGTTCACCAGAAGATATCATCGTGCCATACAGCACCAAGACACCCGCCAATACTTCTACGCTTAAACAGACCACCAGATGAGAAATGGAGGGACAGGGTGGTAATTAAATTTCTCAGGATTCACCTGGAGACCTGGTAAAACTCCCGTAATCTCGAATGGGTCAGGTAGACCGGCCACAGGATTCAAACCTGGACCTTCCGAATGTGCACAGCATACGAAACAGCATCAGCCATTCCGCTCGACTGGAAAAAATCTTACAGTTTATATCTAAATATATATTTGACTTTGTATACATTTTTTGTAACAATCTCGCAACGTGTCAAATTTATTCGTCCTGATGTTGAGGCTAAACAATTCATATTGACTTTCACTGTAGGAATTACTGAAACAGCTCATTAGTTTCTTATCTACCTTGTTTCCATGGTTACCGCAGCTCTACAGATTGTTGAATGGCTAAGTATTCCTTTTATATTATCGTAGTTGTTGTATTGCAACAGATAAGAATAATTATTTTTATGTGAGCTTTAACAAAACTTGTTAAAGTAATTTGAAATCGTCAGGAAAGGTGTTGCATGGTTAAGTGATAACGATATATGATTTTTTGCAGCTACGGGCAACTTGAGTGTGATTTTTCGTAATTTCATTTAGAGTCTGATTATTTGTCATGCTGCTATCCTACAATTTTGTAAAGTACTAACATAGCAACTACTGTTATAATCATATAGCAAACAAACCTTCCCAAATTTCCAGTTCATTAAAACCATCACACCGTAAATCTGCCAAAAATTGTACATTATATACTTAAATTAGGATACCTTCATTCCCACAAGGAATTATTTCTTCAGTGACATGTCTATCACAATACATTATAATCAATTTTTATTTCCATAAGCTAAAAATATAATAAACCTAAGGTGTATGCATCAGTACAAATATAGTTCATTTTAAAACTTTGTAAATAATTGCCAGTGTTCTTCACCGCGGTAAGATATTACAGGTGGAGCCATCTGTGGACGGCCAGTCGCGGTCGAAACATTACTCTCTGTAAATTTGTCATCCTTGCGGTTAATTAAGAACTAAAAGAGCGAGTCTTTATAATGTACATGGTACATAACTATAAAACATTTGACGTGATCGTGTGTGTCGTTTAAATACTAAACAGCGCTTTTAAATACAGAGCTTTGCATGAAATTGTCAACACAACACACGAGGATTCTCTCTGACGAAACGGTTATGACATTAGCCTTGAAGTGAAAGATAAAGCAGTTAGAGTCTCCACTTTTCTTGACGTTTTATATTTTTGCATTCTTTGTTTGGTTGTTTTTTTTATGTTTCGTCCAAGCTGTTAATTCTCCTATGAATATAAGTATGTACCGGAGAAATTTCACCTTGTAGTGCAATTAATTACAGTTTCTTATAACAAAGTTTGAATCCTGCTTAATGCATTTACATGCTGTACGTCTAAATGCGAGGTGGTTAAGTATGATCAAACTTACATAAAGGAAAAGTAAATGAAACTCTTTACATCAGATTTGTACAAACTACTTGAAATGGCGACAGCGTTTTCAATGTAAAGATGATAGCAGTGAACAAACGACTGTCGTACTCTGTACAAATTTCTTGTTTTCTTCTCGGGCAGCCAGTCATCATCAGGATATTTATAAAATGTTATAACCACAAAACGAAATACTAGATATAACAGAACAATAGGCAGAGACAAAGCACTATCAAAATTTGCATTACTGAATAAAAGACTGTTTTCAGTAAATTAAATGCCAGGTCAGGAGATGGCGTGAGTATAGAAAATTGTGTCAAAGAAACGTAACTACTTAACATATCAAGCTGTGTTGATCTTTGCTTCTTAATTCGATTGATTTCTATGTTTAAGGCCGACTTCCAAGAGGAGCTGAACTGAAATCCAGCATCACGATTCAGCGTGCTCCTTTCAGAGGAAATTGCCAAAGCCTCTTTAATTCTCCGCTCCCAGTAACTGTTTCATTTTGCTAAGATGGTCGTCTTCCGAAAATTGGCTCTATGGTCGTTATCAAAATAATTTTCTGCCATTTTGTATTTATAACATTTTATAAATATCCTGAAGATGGGAGAGATGCACACTCGCGAAACGTTGATATCTAATCATCTTTTCACCTGGCTGGCTGTCCGAGAACAAAGTGAGCGTATTCGTCGCTTCAGGTCTTATTTTAAATTCCTTGTGTTTGACGAATAACTTCAGGTTCTGCTATTATTCCGGCAGTTAGACTTTCTTCTGAGATATGCACTCACAAGACGTAGAAACAATTACCTACATTACAGCAATCGAACAAATGACATTTGAAGTACCATTCTTCGGCATTACGTATTGGTCCCTCAGAACTGTTACAGAAACACTACTAGAGTAGGCTACATGATACAAGAAGGCATTAAGCCGCTGTTCGGTGTCGCACTGGCAGGCGTTTAGTTCGAGATTTGAGACATTTTTGAGGCATTAAAACATGAGAACGTCAATAACGAGTTAGTAAGAATCAGTACTTCTATATTCGGGAAGCAGTTTTAAAGACACTACAATCCAATATTTTCACCCATCTTGTTTAATTACCAATTTAACAGCATCTCATACCAATCAGGTTTATCAAAATATAACTGCGTTAAGTTTAGTCGCAGACTAAACTGCTTATCTCAACTTGCTTATGGTAGTCACGTCTACAACCTCTGAAATTATTTTGGTGTAGTTAATTAACATCCTGTAGAAGTATGGAGACAACATAGGCAAGGAAATCATAAGAGATATTTCAGTAATTCCTACCGTGTGAGACAATATGAACTCTTTAGCCCCAACATCAAGATGAACTCTTTGACACGTAGCAAGAACGTAACAGTAAATGTATACAAGTAAATATTTACTTTGAACGGCTCAGTAGTCATTTTTTATTATCCTAGTCGTTGTATTACTACAGATTATGATACTATTATTTTATGTGAGCTTTAATAAACCTTGTGACAGCAAGTAAGGTGCAGACAAAGCTCACGAATTATTTTACATCCACAAGTACTAACGATATTAAATTATACGATCATTTATGTAAAGAAAAAGGAATAAATGTATAACAGCTACGGGCAATGAAAGTGTGATCTTTCGTAATCTCATTTATAGTCCCACTAATAGTTACGCTGCTATGCCACAATGTTTTAAAGTGCAAACAGTGAATTAAAACCATCTCACGGAGGAAATATCTAAAAGTTGTATAGAATATACTTAAATTTGAGGACTTTCATTCTCACACAGATATATTTCTTAGGTCATATTTGTATCGAAATAGATTCTAATTATTGTTTATTTTCATAAGGAATAAAGCAAACAAACCTAAGTCACATTCAACAGTACAGATATTGTTCGATTTAAAATTTTGAAAATAATTACCAGTTTTGTTCACCGCGGCTACATATTACAGGTGGAGCCATCTATGTACAGGAAGGCGAGGTCGTAGCAGAATACTATATGTCAATTTGTTTGTTAACCAAAGTTCCTCTCTTGACGATTAATTAAGAATTAAAGGATCGTATCCTGTTAATTAGTAGTTTCACGTTAACTCGCGCTAAAGTTCCGGAACGCTGACCTTCACCTTCAGCGAGCCCAGGCTAAACGCTCTTACTCTTCTCTAATATGTCCTCTACCGGGGAGAACCTCCTCCCTCAAATACAATTGACTGTAATGTTGTATGACAGTCATACTCCTATTAAGTGTCCATAAACAAATGAATACTGAAATTATGTTACATGGTCAATCATAATGTTAATTTCTAATTTATCTCTTAACTCGGTGCTAACAATAGATGACGTCACTTACCATAATACACAAGTAGATAAACCACCTTCGTCAGCTGTTTTAACAAGATATGTGCTTTATTGCTTACAAAATCACAATAACCTGTGGATGAAAATACTACCAAAATATAATTGTAAGCTGACAAACCGACTTAGAAAAACACTTTGATTGACCAAATATTATCTGAATATAATCATGAAACCTTAAGGCTTCCTCCCTATCATCCGGACCTAAATCCTATAAATTTTATGTAGACAGATAACAAAACATGGGATGCTTCAGAAATGTCACCTGTAAAGTGAAAGACGAAATCTTCTGCCGCCAACGATTTGAGCAAACTGCACAATTGAAATGGGTAAAGGTATGTCATAATGTGAATGAAATAAAACAACACCATTAGAATAAAGTACACTAACGGAAGAAAAAATTTCAAAGAATTTTATTTGAAGACAATGGAATGGAAATAGTGATGATGGCAATGATTCAACAGATGAAGATATGTCAAACCTGGTAGAAATAAAATATGATTAAAGGCAAAATTGTTTAACTCTGTTAAGTTGTGTGTAAGTGAAAAACCTTTCTGGAACCATATGATTTAATTTGTTGGAGGTGGACTGTAAGTAACAACACATGAAATAAAAAATCCAGTGACTCTTGACGGAGTGATGCTAGCACAGTGAGATATCACTGCTTTTGATGACCTGCGAAAACAGGTTAGAGATTCGCATCAAAGCTTTCATTTCAATATTAGAGAGTTAGAAGTGTTGCGTTGCCAATAACAGCTACGGGCAACGGAAGCGTGTTATTAGTCTAAACTCATGTGGTAGAAGCTTGTTGGAAACCTCAAAGTACTATAACTGTACAGCAAAATTATTTACAATATAACTCTAGATAATTCAAATCATTCAATGAAACACAGTTATCAAAATTGTGGCTCTTATATTTAACTCAGAAGACATCCATTCTTGTACAGAATTACGTTTGCGGTCAAAATGGTGTCAATATACAATATAATTACCGTTTACTTTCATACAGTTAATTGCAAACAAAGTTAAAGTATAAGCAAAGAGTATAAATGCAGTTCATATCAAACATTTGCAAATAATTACGAATTTTCCTCAACGTGGCAGGATATTACAGGTGGAGCCATCTGTGGACAGCAAGACGTGGGAACATTAGCGTTTGTCAATTTGAATCAAAGTTCTCCCCTGGAGTTTAATTAAGAACTAAAATGGCTTGTCTTTATCACTTACGTGGTACGTATTCATAAATCTTTTCACCTCTGTGTGTCGGTTAAGTACTAAACTTGGCATTTGAATTCACTGCCTTGCCAGAGTTTTTCAATGTATTTTGCCATCTCCTACAACAGGTCCTTATGTTGAAGCTGAATAATTTGGTACAAAATGCGCTGAAGATGGAAGACAAGCACCTTATGTGTCAATCTTGAGGAAGTATGCCTTGGCGCAATGTTAAGATTATATCCATTTATAAAATACTCAATACTAAATCATTTCAGATTAATATTCTGCGAACTTGCAGATCGGTATTACACATGTTCACACTTCAATGATCTGACGAAGAGTAAAGCCAAAACTATTTCTTTCTTACACATGCGATTTGTTCATCTTAGATACACACTTACAATAATTCTGCATAATCTGGGACAGACAAATGTACGTCTTTCTCCTACGACGTTCTTAAGCAGAAGCAAGATCTGTAAAACTTTTAGCTAGCAATTTCCTCTCATTTGAGGTTGTCATGGTTACACACAACTCACCTTACATTTTATCTATTTTATTAAACATTACAATTCCTCCAACTGTTACTCTGAAAAGCATAAAATATCTAAAATAACTGCTTCAATATGTAACATATTTCGAAGATTAATATAATTGTAAGTCGAAATAGCTGGTAACCCATGCTCCATATATCGCGATTGTTTTACATTCCAGGACGACACACCTTTTTCAAATGAAAATGCTTCTATGCTCCTAAAGAACAAATTCATTGTAAAGAAATTCAATTCGTTCTTGGAAATCGCTTATGATAATACAGAAACCCATAGACAAAAACTCAGAATCCTTTATTTTATCCGTGGTTCTGTACGCCTGTCTTCCATTCCGACACAGAATTATCTATTCGTTCAAATTTCTATCAAAATAAGTTTTAATTATTGTTTGTTTTCGTGAAGTAATAATCAAATAAACCTAATGCACTTGGAAGAGTACAAACACACTTAATTTAAAACTTCGTAAATAATTGGCAGTTTTCTTCACCGCGGTATTATATTACAGGTGGAGCCATCTGTGAACAGCAAGACGGAGTAGGAACGGAATTTTATCTCAATTTACTTGTCAACCAAAATTCCTCTCTTGACGGTTAATTAAGATTTAAAGAATCGTATCCTGTAAATTAGTAGTTTCATGTACAGTCGCGCAATGTTTCCAGAACACTGATTTTCATCTTCCGCGAGTTGACATGTACCTTTCTCTTCTGTCTCTTTGTAGCTCCTATACTCAGTAACCCTCCCCCCTACCAAGTACAGTGGACTGTAATGTACAGTGACAGTCATATGCCTATCAATTATGTATTAACAAATGAATACTGTAATTATGTTAAATGGTTAATCACAATGTTAAATCCTAATTTACCCCTTAACTCAGTGCTAGCAAAATGTAATGTCTCTTACCATAATTCACAAGCAGATAAACCTACAACGTCAAGTTCTTTAAGAACTAAACTGGCTATAGGCAAGCATGTACTCAATGAGGGAGAAGTATGATGTCTCAGTATTCAACCCGCAGAGCACATGACGTAATGTCGAACAGGTGAAGGAATTTACCTTCGTTCAGAGTCAGTGGAGTACCAGCTACTACTAAATTAAGCAATAGTACATATACGTTCCATTTATTTTGGTCTACGATACCTTAGGTAAGTTTGTTATTTGTGAAACATATTCCACTTCACTTCTATTTGTAACGTGTCATAAAGATCTAGTGATGTATTTCAAATAGACACTCTCGGTACATCACGTAAATTATCATTTGTTATTCGGGTTTACTGCATCGATTTTATAAGTTTTATTTTGGAAAATATTTGTTGACATATATATTGGACCAAAACGCTTCTTACTACTGGCGGCGTACGCGCTAAAAGGGTTCGCGAGGGTTGTTTACACAAAGGAACTGATAGGCAGACAGTGTGGAAATAAAGAGTCTACAAAAATATATAAAGATAGCGGAGATAAAAGATTTACTGACACAGATAAGTAAGGTAATTGAAACATTCTGGTGACGTCTTGATTGTTTTATAGAACATTCGATTTGTTGTTTGTTCCAGAAAAATCTAGTGATTGTTACAGAACAGTCTCGAATTATCAATGAGGTATTTAAGGAAGCGGCGACTCGTGAAGAGGCAGTCGTAAACAGAGCAGTAGGAGTAAACAGTTGTAGAGTATTGTAACGAGAGCAGATGTAGTAAACAGATGTAATCAGAACGCTGTTGTTGTGGTCATCGACCTTGGTAGAATGTGATTGTGTATGTGACGTAATGCTACTACTGTAAGAATAGAACAGAGCGTATTTCTACAGAAATAAAGAACATTTGGAATTTCTGTAACTTGGAACTTTGATTCTACGAACACACAGAGTCACAATATGTGGATCGAAACATAGCTGCTACGATCTAAGAGATGGATATGTATCTGCTTTCAGATGTTTAAATATATCCAAATCAGTTAAATCCTTACATTGAAATTGAATATATGTATCACATTGTAAATCAGCGACTTTCTACTATAATTCTGGTTTAAGCTTATGTAAATCTATTGCAAGAATATCAGCAAACAGAGCAAAATCATTTTACATGGATTTAAAATCACTGAATCGCCTACTTTAAGCTCCCTCTTTACGTTATCTAACAGAACAGTATATTTGTTCAGGTTTGTTACAGAAATATTGGGAAGAGATCTTAGAAATGCAAATTGATGAAACTCTTTTTTCATCAGATGGGATTTCCATACTTCTGTCATGTTTACCAATAACCTAACCATGTCATGCATAGGAACTATGTTGTGGAACTTCCTGAGAAAATGACGATTAAGATTATTGAAATGTTGAGAAATGTGAGTGAGAAGGGCTAAATCACTTAACCAAACAAGAGGTCCTTAATATAAGTATACAGGGAGCTAAATACAGGAAATATTTTCAGAGCAAGTAGAGATATCTTAAAAAAGTAATTTGTGTGTTGGTCCATATGTGGAACTTACGGCGGAAAGGTTCTAAAGTACCAGTGCGACACTGCAAGTGATAATAACGTTTGAGTACATAACACATGAAAGTGAAGAGACTTGCCGGAGCACTCCCTCTGGTGAAATAGCTATAACATTAGATTTGAACTGAAACTTCAAGGCTTAGAGTCTCCACTTTTCTTGATAGTTTAATTTTTTTCATTTTTTGTTTGGTAGTTTGCTTATGTTTCGTTCAAGCTGTTAATTTTTGATTGAATTTACATATTTTACGGAGTAATTTGACTTTGTTGTGGAATTAATTACAATTCTTTTTAACAAAGGTTAAATCCTGCTTAATACCTTAAGATGTTCTACATCTAAATTGGAGATGGCTTAAAGGATGAACGAACTTACATAAAGTAAAAGTAAATGCAACTCTTTACATCAGGTTTATACAAACTGCTCGAAATGGCGACTGCGTTTTCAATAAAAAGTTGACAGCGGCGAACATATGACTGTCGTACTCTGTACACAATTCCTTATACCTTTCGAAGAGTTTCACGTGTTGCTGTTATTAGGGAGTTAGACTTTCTTCTGAGAAATGTATTGAAAAAAGCAAGAACTTAACTACATTGCAGGAACCGAACCAATGATATTTGGAGTAACAATCTTCGCTATTACGTATTGGGCTATCAGAACTGTTAAAGAAACATAAATGCAGAGGGCTACATGATACAAGAAGGAAGTTAATCGCTGTACAGTGTCGCACTGGCAGGTGATTAGTCCTAGTTTTGAGATATTGGAGACATTAACTCTTGAAAACGCCAGTAACGAGTTAATTCGAGAAGCAGTTTTAAAGACATTCTATTCTAATATTTTCATCCACCTTGTTTAAATACCAATTTATCAGCTTCTTACACCACATAGGTCTAAGAAAAGTAACTGCATTATGTTTAGCCATTACTATGCTTTGCCTATCCTAACTTGTTTATATTAGTCACGTCTACAATCGCTGAAATTATTTCAGTGTTATTCAATACCATCCTCTAGAACTGCGGTAACTATGGAAACAAAGTAGCTAAGAAAATCATAAGCGATATTTCAGTAATTCCTACCTAGAATGACAAAATGAATTGTTTAGCGTCAACATCAGTAGGAGGTCATCTGACACGCTGCGGGAATGTTACAATAAATGTATACAAGTAAATATTGACTTTGAACGCCTAAGTAACATTTTATGTTATCCTAGTTGTTGTATTGCTACAGATAATAATATGTAAGGTAAGCTTTAATAAACTTTATGAAAGCTATACAAAGTCGTAAGCCGCAGTCAAAGCCCACGAAACATTTTATATCCATAAGTACTAACGGTATTAAATTATACGATCATTTGAGTAAAGTAAAAGGAATGCATCTATAGCAGTTACGGGCAACTTGATTGCGATTTTTCCTAATTTCATTTAGAGTCCGATGACTAAGCATACTGCTATCCCACAGTGGTAAAAATTGCGAACTTAGAATTGAACCAACTCCCAGAGGAAATAACTAAAAATTGTAGATAATATACTTAACTTACAAGACTTTCATTCCCACACAGAAATATTTTTTTCGGTAACATTTCTACCGAAATACATTTTAACTATTGTTTATCTTCATAAGGCAGAAAACAAATAAACCTAAGGGATGTGCAACAGTAGAAATATAGTTCGTTTTAAAACCTTGTAAATAATTATCATTTTTCTTCATCGTGGCAAGATATTACAGGTGGAGCCATCTATGGACAGCAATATGAGCTCGTAGCACAATACTGTGTTGTCAATTTGCTGGTCAAGCAAAGTTCCTCTCTTGACGGTTAATGAACAATTAAAACAGCGTTTTCTGTAAATGTGTAACATAGTAGTTTCATGTATAAGTCCCGCATGGTCCCCCAGTTTAGTTGACTGTAATGTGCTATGACAGTCATACGCCTATTAAATGTTCATAGACAAATGAATACTGAAATTATGTTAAATGGTTAATCATAATGTTAATTCCTAATTTACCCCTTAACTCGGTGCTAGGAATAGATAGTGTCTCTTACCATAATACACAAGTAGATAAACCTCCAACGTCAAGTTCTTTAAGGGAAGGCATGCTTTCTTGTTTAGAAATTCACAATATTCCAAGTGATGACGCTAGCACGAAAAGAAAATTGTATGATTTATTTCCAGCTAACAAACCGACTCAGAAAGACACTTTGATTGACCAAATATTGTCATGCAACCATAAGGCTTCCTACGTAATATCCGCATCTGAATCCTATAGAATGTATATGGACAGATGCCGAACAAAAGAATGCTTCCAGAAATGTGAGTTTTAAAATGATAGCTGAAATGTTGTACCGGCAGACATGTGAGCATATCGGACAAATGAAATGGGCAAAGGTATGTCATAATGTGGATTAAATAAAAGATCACTATTAGGAAAGAATGCACTAAAGGAAGAAAATATTGAAAGAATTATAATTGAAGACCATGAGATGGAAATAATGATGATGGCAATGACTCAACAGACGACGATGTGTCAAACGTAGAAGAAATAAAAGTATGATGAAAGGCAAAATTGTTAACTCTGTTAAGTTGTGTGTAAGTGAAACACATTTCTAGAACTAGAGTATTTAACTTGTTGGAGACTAACTGTACGGCTTCCCTAATTGGCGACACGTGAAATAAACGATCCAGTGACTCTTGAGGGAGTGAAGTGAGATATCACTGCTATTAAAGACCAGGGAAAACAAGTAAGAGACTCGCATCAAAGTTTTCACTTAAATACTTCAGTGTCCAAGAAGCACCTATTCCGGAGTCCCGTACATTGTGGACGTTGTGCGGGTGAGATCTACAGTAAGCTCGACTCCTATCCTAATAACCTGGTGAAAACCTTTGTCCGTTACGTCACAAGGGTTCCTCGCCGTCGACCGAGCTAGCGGTCGCCCAAAGATGCTTTGGGTAAGCAGAACTAAACTGGGCTACTTTCCCCTGACTCCATACCTGGGCTTGCTAAGTCCCATACCTGAACACTTGTTCCTTCCCTCTATTCTGTCAAGCGGACTGTGCTCAGATTCCTCACAGGCAGGCGGAAGCGCTCAGCCAGCTCTGGGCGCACATCTCTCACGGGGCAATAGCGCCAATTTAAGGCTAGACATGACACTGCCCAAGACACACGACAAATCTATTATACTGCCCAGATAAAGTCGCACTAAGCAGCTAGATGCTGGGAAGCAAACACTCCGTACAGGTAAACCTAGACAATTCGTCTCTTCTGCTGATCTGCTGGAAGCATTGCGTGGCCAATAGCAGCTACGGGCGACGGAAGCGTGATATTATTCCAAACTCTTGAGATATAAACTTGTTGCAAACCTCAAGGTACCATAACTCTACGGCAAAAACATTTGTAAGTTTACTTCTAATTAATTGAAATCATACAATGAATCCAGCAGCAGAAGAGACGCTCTTAGGACACTATAATTGCACAACCACAGTGTTTGATAATATCTGTCCTTATTACGCGGAATACCACGAAAAAAGTTAAAAAGTTTGTGGTTTATATAGTTAATTCACATTATTCCATTCTCATGCAGAATAACCTCATAGGACAAATTTTTGTCAAAATACATTCTAATTAGTGTTTACTTTTATTCTGTGAAAGGCGAATAAACCCAATGCACAAACGAACATTATACATACAGTTCGTTTTAAAACTTTGTAAATAATTACAAATTTTCTCTGCCGCGGTAGGATATTACAGCTGGAGCCATCTGTGGACGGCAAGACGAGGTAGGACCATTACCATCTTTCACTTGGTGTGTCAAAATGGCGGAAAATTAAGAAGTAAAAAGCATGTCTTTAGGACGTATATGCTTTATATTCATCAAAATGTGTGCGTCTGTGTGTCTGTTAAATACTAAACTGTACATTTACATTCACTGCCTTGCAAGAACTGTTCAATGGAATAAGCCGTCTGCACAACAGGTCCTTATTTGTAACTTTTTTTGAAAATTAGTATACTTTTGAGTCGAACTGATACTCGATGCTTCATATATTGCTAGCTTTTACCATCACAGGGCTACACACCTTTTGCAAAGGAACGCCTTTTCCTTCACCGAAGCTCCGCTTTAGAAGAGAACCTAAAATGAAATGTGTAGTGTTTAACGTCCGGTTTTGCTACATACGGCACCACAGGCGGTGAGACACTAATGACACATGAGTTGGAGTACTAGTGTAATGAGATGGTGGAAGAAAAACTGAGAAGCCGGTGAAAACTCGCCCCAGAACCGTGTTGTCCGTCACAAATATCACTTTTGCGTTCGCTGCGATTGGAACCCGGGCCGCCATGGTGAGAGACGAGTGGTCTAACAACTCAAACACGGCGCGGCCAAAGTATCTGATTATCAAGTCAATCAAGGTAAAAGCACAGGCGCCGCTATCGCCCCCAATTAGTTTATCAGCTGAGGATATTAGGAAAGTCCTAAAGAAACGTGATAAAGGTAAACACAAGCAATATAGGGAGCATCGGGAGCAAGTTCGACTAAAAATTATATTAATTTTGTGCTTTATTTATTTATATGACTATTTATTTTTGTAATTTTAGGTCCTACAACGTTAACTCATATCGCACGGTGAATGAGATTGGGGAAATGATACAGAAATGAGTCCGGGGTCCATTGACCTTAGAGCTACCCCACAATCGTCTTTAAGGATAAGGGAAAACCCCAAAAAAAACTTCATCCAGGTAGCTCACCGTGACCGAGATTGTAACTTGAACGTGAACTTTTAAACTCTTGACTGTGAGAAAGACACGCCACCATCTACGTTACCGAGGCGGGATTTTGTGCTTCATTGTATCATAGTCCTTAACTCTTAGATATGTTTCAAAATGTTTGATCTTATCAACAAAGACTCCAAAGATTTTAATTTAAACGCTATACATGTATAACATTCATTTCGTGACAAATGAAAGATATCTAGAATTTTCTGACAGTAGCACTAATCGTCTCTTTTTTGTATATCACTCAACTGTAATTGGAAAACCTAGAAGATGGAAAACAAATGTTTCCACACAGCGTTGTATTATATTCGGCTCTGTGACATACTCTACCAAGTGTTATTGAAGACCAGGAAAAGCAGGTAAGAGACTCTCATCAAAGCTGTCATGTAAATATTTCATCCTTTAAGGAGCACTGCGTGGCCAATAGCAGCCAAGGGCAACGGAAGGCTGAAAATTTTCCAAACCCTGTTACTAGTCATGTTGTGATGGAAACCTGTTGCAAACCTTAAGGTACTATAATTATACAGCAAAAATTTATAAATTAAGTTTATTAGAATGGAAATCTTACAATGACAAACAATTACAAAAATTGTGGCTCATATATTTAATTCAGAAGACTTCTATTCAAGAATAGAATTACGTTTGCGATCAAATTTGTGTCAAAGTACAATCTAATTACTGTTTACTCTCATACCGTTAAATACAAACAAACTTAAAGTATACTCAAAGAGCATAAATGCAGTTCATATTAAAAGTTTGTAAAGAATTATGAATTTTCTTCACCGCGGCAGGATATTACTGGTTGTGCCATCTGTGGAGAGGAAGACGAGGTTGGAACATTAGCATCTGTCAGTTTGTTTCTCAACTAAAGTTGCCTCCTGACGGTGAATAAAGAACTAAAGGAGCGTGTCATTGAACATTAGACTTAAAGAGTATTTTAGAAACTTCAAGAACAGACAAATCGGCAGTAGCGTACCATTTATGGAATAGGCATCACGATATTGAACAACAAATACATTTATTAAAAAGTATTCAGGGCTCGTGGGCAGAAGAGAAAGACACAGAGAGAGACTCCAGATACTTCAGTCTATTGTTGTTGCCCGGCATTCTAGAAACAATGGCTGGTGGCTACGAATACCGCGCAGGTGTTAGAACAGCAGTTTTATGATGGTTATTGTGACAGTCGAAGTTTGAAGTGTACCGAAGTGACTTCTTTAACCGACTCCATCTTGAAGAATGCTGATTGTTAATTTCACGTCCTTTTACTGCAACAGAAGTGGTTTTATATTTCTGAAAGCCGGATTCCCGAATGTACGTAATCCACAGAGACTCAATATTATCCTAATTTTCGGGTGTTAGTAATCTGTGTTGCTACAGATAACAGTAATAATTACTTATATAATAAACTTTTATTGCAGTCAAATGGCCATACAATAAGAGCGTGTCATGACAACATACATACATGGTAAGCATTTATAAAACTTTTAACGTCTGTGTGTCGGTTAAACTCTAAACTGCGCATTTAGATTCAGTGCCTTGCAAGAATTCTTCGATGTAATTTGCCGTCTTACACAACAGGTCCTTAGGTGTAATATTGTTCTAAAATTAACATAAATTTAAGACGTATTAGTGCTCGATGCTCCATAAATTGCTAGTGTTTACCATCGCAGGGCTACACAAATTTTCCATAACAACGTATAAATTTGGCCCCACACAACAATTTAAATGTACTTCTTTTAAAATCTTATAGTTAATACAAAGCAAAACCCCACAGACAAAAACCCAAGTATGTACCGTATAACCTGCAAAGACTGTCAACAGAAACAAAAGTAAGTTGAACATTAGGCTTAAAGTGTGTCTTACAAACATCAAGAACAGTGACATTAGCAGTAGCGTACCATTTATGAAATGAGAATCACGATATAGAACAATAAATACCTTTATTAAAAAGTGTTCAGTGTCCAACTGAATTAACCACGCAGTATGGAGAAAATGCTCAATTTTGACGCGACTTTTGAAGAGAACCTAAAATGAAATGTGTAGTGTTTAAAGCCCACTTTTACTAAACACGGCACCGTTGGCGGTGACACTGATGTTACAAGAGATGAAGATGCAATGGTGGAATGAGATGTCGGAGGAAACCGGAGTTTCCAGAGGAAACTTACACCAGTAGCGTGTTGTCATTACAAATTTTACTTTTTGGTGGCACAGGATAGAACCCGGGTAGCTTTGGTGAGAGTAGAGCGGTTTAATCACTCAGCCACGCCGCGCACTAAGATTCAGAACCTTAAGTTTATCAAGACACCAACGGAGACGCCACTATCGTTTCCGAGGCCTTGGTACGGGCGCTACGGGCACTTAGCCCTCGAGACACTTCTGTCGTTACGAAGAGGAGCCTCGGGCCGAACATTCGACCCCCTCCCGAATGGGAGCACTCGGATTGGTTTGGACTCGAGGGGAAGTGTGTTCCCGACACCCGCGCGAGATTGGAAACCTCCGGCCAGATCTCTGCCGCTCGGATAGGGCAGAGGGTTGCCTAAAAGGCCCCGAGGACTAGCCTGCAGAATTAGTAGAAGGTGTGTTAGTTTAACAGGTGGCCAAACCGAGGTTTTCGGTAGTCTACCCGAAGGGGTTGACGCTCGTATGTGACGTATCCACTTGCACCTGTCTTCAGATGGGGGGGGGGGGGTTCTTAGACTGAAGGTACTGCACCAAATAGCACCCCGAAGTTTTCTATCGCTTCCGGGTTGATAGAGGCCGGGTCTTAGGGCTTTCGGGTTGACCTCATTGTACAAGTCGACATTAGTTGAGGACGTTAGGAGGGACCTTACGAAATGTGATCTAGGTAAACACTAGCAATATATGTTCGACTAGAAATTATATTAATTTTATGCTTCATTGTATCACAGTCCTTATATATAGGAATTGTTTAACAAGTTTGTTTTCTCAAAAACGACTCCAAGGATTTTAATTAAAACACGACATGTGTATAGCCCCCGTAGGGGACGGGATCCCTCCCCTTGAGCTCCCCTTCACCCAGCAGTCCGTGGTACTGATGCTACGGACACCTAGCACTCGTGGTACCTCTGATGTTACTAGAGGAACCTCGGGCCAAACGTGCGAGCCCCACCTTGAATGGGAGTTGCTCGGATTGGGTTGGACTCGAGGGACAGTGTTTCGCGATACCCGTGGGAGATCCGATAGGTCTCCGGACGAGGCTGAGGGAAGCCATTAAAATTCACGGGTACAAGCCTGCATAGGTAGTAGCTGTGCAAGATTACCTGGCGGCCTACCGAGGTTAAACGGTAGCCTTCCTCTTTGGGGCTTTCACGCGTATGTGGTATATGTTGTATGGCTAAGTGATAACGATATGAGGTCACACGACATTATGTGACATTTATGCGACCTTAATAAATTCAAATCATACAACAAATAAAATTGTGGTTTATATATTTAATTCAGAAGACTTATATTCTCATACAGGAAATTTTTTCCGTCAAATTTGTGTCAAAATACATTCTAATTACTATTTACTTTCATACGCTTAAAAGCAAATCAACGTAAAGGACATGGAAAGAGAGTAAACACAATTCGTTTTAAGCGTTTGTAAATAATTACAAATTTTCTTCACCGCGGAAGGATATTACAGGTGGCGCCATCTCTTCACAGCTAGGCGAGGTTGGAACATTACCATCTGTCAATTTGATTGTCAACTAAAGCTCTCTCTGGGCCGTTCATTAACAACTAAAAAAGCCTGCTTTATCACTTACCTAGCACACATTTATATAACGTCTCACCTGAGTGTGTGTCGGTTAAATACTAAACTGGGCATTTAAATTTAGTGCCTTGTAAGAGCGACCAAGCTTCAGGCGGGGACATTGTCACCGTGTGGCATTTTTGTGCTGCCGCGGTTTGCCGGAGCCGGGTGCGTGTGCAGGAGAGAGACAGAGAGAGGTTCCAGTGCATTGTTTTTGCCGCGAAATTTCACGGAAACAATGCAGCATTCTAGAAAAAATGGCTGTGGCCTATGAATACCGCGCAGGTGATAGAAGAGCAGTTGTGTGATGGCTATTGTGACAATCGACTTTTGAAGTGTACGATGGGATTTCTTTTATTTGTTTTAGAGCGCCGGAGCACTGGTTCTACCATAAAGAAGGCTAATTATTAATATCTCGTGTTTTTGATATACAAAAGTTGTTTTAGATCCCTGCAATTAGGATTTCCGAATCTACGTAACCCATGCAGTTACAATTTTATCCTGGTTGTCGGATGTTAGTAATCTGTGTTGCTACGGACAATAGTAATAATTATATAATAAAGATTTGTTGCATCCAAATGCTCATACAAAAATAGGTCAGTATCAAACAAATACAAATTATTCAATTTTTTGCACTGGCGCCTTATTCGCATAGTCTTTAGTTGACTTAAAACAGGAGTATTGGGAAAAGGATGAACTAACAGAAGACAATAATTGAAAATTATAATAATAATTACTTAACAGACGAAGATACGTCAGGCGTAGAAGTTTTAAAATACGATTACAGGAAAAGTTGTTTGAGATAGTGTTAAGTTGTAAGTGAAAAACCTTTCTGGAACTATAGCATTTAATTTTTTGGAGACTAAACGAATTCCCTGAGCAGCGACATATGAAATAAAGAATCTTGAGAGGGTGAAGTCATCGCAGTGAGATATCACTGTCACTGAAGTCCAGAGAAAATACGTAAGAGATTCGCATCAAACATTTCATATAAATATTACTGTGTTCAAGAATAATGAAGCGGGCCATAGCATCTACAAGCATAGTGAGCGCGAATTTTTGTAATTTCATTCCAAACTCCATTACTAGTCATGCTCTGATCGCACCTTGTTGCAAACTTCATCTTGGAGCTAGTATTCTCAGGTTACTATAAGTGCACAACACAAGCGTTTATAAAAAGAAATTGAAGGAAATTACATCTAAATTACGAAATAAGGTTTTTTTTTTTTTTTTTTTTTTTTTTTTTTAAACATTTTGGTTTATATGTTTAACTCAGAAGACCTCTGTTCTCCTATGGAATTACTTGTTCTGTCAAATTTGTATCAAAATATATTATAATTACTATTTACTTTCACGAAATAAAAACAAAGAAATTGCAAGTATATGCAAACAGTATAAATACAATTCCTGTTAATACTTTGGAATTAATTACAAATCTTCTTCACCGCGGCAAGTTAAAACAGGTGGAGCCATCTGTGGACAGCAAGACGCGGCTGGAACATTACTACCTGACAAAATGCTTGACAATTAATGTTGCTCTCCTGGCGGTTAATTAAGAACCAAAAGAGCCTTTATAACATACGTATTATATGAGTGTGTGTGAGTCTGTATGTCGGTTAAATACTAAACTGGACATCGGCAACCTTGTACTCAAATGAGGGAGAAGTATGACGTCCAAGCATGCAACCCGCGGTGCACATGACGTAATGTGGAACAGGGATAGGCATGTACCTTAGTTCAGAGTTAGTGCTGGACTCGACACAGGTAAAATAAGGAATAGTACAGATACTTTAATACAATTATTTTGGTCTACGATAGCTTAGGTACGTCTAAATATTTGAGCAATATCTTTCAGTTCACTTCTATTTTTAATGTGCCTTGGAAATCTAGTTATGTATCAGAAGTGGCCACTCACGGTATACCACGTAAATTATCATCTATTAAATACTAAACAACGCTTTTAAATACAGGGCTTTGCATGAAATTGTCAACACAACACACGAGCATTGTCTCTGAGGAAATGGTTATGACATTAGCTTTCAAGTAACAGATAAAGCAGTTAGAAACTCCACTTTTCTTGACATTTTATATTTTTACATTCTTAGTTTGGTTGTTTTTTTATGTTTCGTCCAAGCTGTTAATTCTCGTACGAATGTATGTATTTTCCGGAGAAATTTCACCTTGTAGTGCAATTAATTACAGTTTCTTATAACAAATTTTGAATCATGCTTAATGCATTCACATGCGGTACGTCTAAATGCGAGGTGGTTAAGTATGATCGAACTTACATAAAGAAAAAGTAAATGCAACTCTTTACATCGGATTTATACAAACTACTCGAAATGGCGACTGCGTTTTCAGTGCAAAGATGACAGCGGCGAAAAAACGACTGTCGTACTCTGTACAAATTCCTTGTTTTCTTCTCGGACAGCCAGCCATCATCAGGATATATATAAAATGTTAAAACCACAAAATGAAATAATGGATATAACACAAATATAAGCAAAACAAAACACTATCAAAATTCGCATTACTGAACAAAAGACTGTTTCCAGTAGATTAAATGCCAGCCAAGAAATGGCGTGAATATAGAAAATTGTGTCATGGAAACGTAGCTACTTAACTTGATTATCAAGATGTATTGATCTTTGCTTCTTAAACCAACGGATTTCCATTTTAAGGCCGGTTTCCAGGTGGAGCTGAACTGATATCCAGCATCACGAATAAGCCTGCTCCTTACAGAGGATATTGTCAAAGCCTCCTTAATCCTCCGCTCCCAGTAACTGTTGCATTTTGCCAAGATGGTCGTCTCCCGAAAATTGACTGTATGGTCGTTACCAAAACAATCCTCTGCCATTTTGTGGTTATAACATTTTATAAATATCCTGAAGATGGAAGAGATGTACACTCCCGAAACGTTGATATCTAATCATCTTTTCACCTGGCTGGCTGCCCGAGAACAGAGTAAGCGTATTCGTCGCTTCAGGTCTTATTTTAAATTCCTTGTGTTTGTCGAATAACTTCAGGTGCTGCTATTATTCCGGCAGTTGGACTTTCTTCTGAGATATGTATTCACAAGACGTAGAAACAATTAACTACATTACAGGAACCGAACTAATGACATCTGGGGTACCAATCTTCGGCATTACGTATTGGTCCATCAGAACTGTTATAGAAACATTACTAGAGTAGGCTACATGATACAAGAAGGCATTAAGTCGCTGTTCATTGTCGCACTGGCAGGCGTTTAGTTCGAGATTTGAGACACTTTTGAGGCATTAAAACATGAGAACGCCAATAACGAGTTAGAAAGAATCAGTACTTCTATATTCGGGAAGCAGTTTTAAAGACATTATAATCCAATATTTTCACCCATCTTGTTTAATTACCAATTTAACAGCATCTGATACCATTCAGGTTTATCAAAAGATAACTGCGTTAAGTTTAGTCGCAGACTAAACTGCCTATCTCAACTTGCTTAAGGTAGTCACGTCTGCAACCTCTGAAATTATTTTGGTGAAGTTTATTAACATCCTGTAGAAGTATGGAAACAACATAGGTATGGAAATCATAAGAGATATTTCAGTAATTCTAGCGTGAAAGACAATATGAACTGTTTTAGCCTCAACATCAGGATGAACTTTTTGACACGTTGCGAGAACGTAACAATAAATGTATACAAGTAAATATTTACTTTGAGCGGCTTAGTATTCATTTAATATTATCCTAGTTGTTGTATTGCTACAGATAATTGTAATAATATTTTTTAACGCGAGCTTTGATAAACCTTGTGAAAGCAAGTAAGGTGCAGACAAAGCTCACGAAATATTTTGCATCCATAAGTACTAACGATATTAAATTATACGATCATTTACGTAAAGTAAAAGTAATTAATGTATAACAGCTACGGGCAATGAAAGTGTGATCTTTCGTAATCTCATTTATAGTCCCATTAATAGTTACGCTGCTATCACACAATATTTTAAAGTGCAAACACTGAATTAAAACCATCTCACGGAGGAAATATCTAAAAATTGTAGATAATATACTTAACTTTGAAGAATTTCATTCTCACAAAGAAATATTTCTTCGGTTATATTTCTATCGGAATAGATTCTTATTATTATTTATTTTGGTAAAGAATAACGCAAACAAATCTAAGTTACATGCAACAGTACAAATAAGGTTCGTTTTAAAATTTTGTAAATAATTGCCAGTTTTGGTCACCGCGGCTACATATTACAGGTGGAGCCATCTATGTACAGGAAGACGAGGCCGTAGCAGAATACTATCTGTCAATTTATTTCTTAACCGAAGTTCTTCTCTTGACAATTAATTAAGGACTAAAGGATCGTGTCCTGTTAATTAGTCATTTCATGTTAAGCCGCGCAAAAGCTCCAGAGCGCTGACCTTCACCGTCAGCGAGCTCAGTCTAAACGCTCTTGCTCTTCTGTCTCCTAAGTCCTAAACTGGGAAGAATTGACAGTAATGTCGTATGAGCGTCATACTCCTATTAAGTGTTCATAAACAAATGAATACTGAAACTATGTTACATGGTCAAACGTAATGTTAATTTCTAATTTGTCTCTTAACTCGGTGCTAACAATAGATGACGTCACTTACCATAATACACAAGTAGATAAACCACCTTCGTCAACTGTTTTAACAAGATATGTGTTTTATTGCTTACAAAATCACAATAACCTGTGGATGAAAATACTACCAAAATATAATTGTAAGCTGACAAACCGACTTAGAAAAACACTTTGATTGATCAAATATTATCTGAATATAATCATGAAACCTTAAGGCTTCCTCCCTATCATCCGGACCTAAATCCTATAAATTTTAAGTAGACAGATAACAAAACATGAAATGCATCAGAAATGTCACCTGTAAAGTGAAAGACGAAATTTTCTGCCGCCAACGATTTGAGCAAACTGTACATTTGAAATGGGTAAAGGTATGTCATAATGTGGATGAAATAAAACAACACTATTAGAATAAAGTACACTAACGGAAGAAAAAATTTGAAAGAATTTTATTTGAAGACAATGGAATGGAAATAGTGATGATGGCAATGATTCAACAGAAGAAGATATGTCACACCTGGTAGAAATAAAATATGATTAAAGGCAAAATTGTTTAACTCTGTTAAGTTGTGTGTAAGTGAAAAACCTTTCTGGAACCATGTGATTTAATTTGTTGGAGGTGGACTGTAAGTAACGACACATGAGCTAAAAAATCCAGTGACTCTTGACGGAGTGATGCTAGCACAGTGAGATATCACTGCTTTTGAGGACCAGCGAAAACAGGTAAGAGATTCGCATCAAAGCTTTCATTTAAATTTTTCAGGGTTAGAAGTGTTGCGTTGCCAATAACAGCTACGGGCAACGGAAGCGTGTTATTATTCTAAACTCATGTGGTAGAAGCTTGTTGGAAACCTCAAAGTACTATAACTGTACAGCAAAATTATTTACAAGTTAACTCTAGATAATTCAAATCATTCAATGAAACACAGTTATCAAAATTGTGGCTCTTATATTTAACTCAGAAGACATCCAGTCTTGTACAGAATTACGCTTGGGGTAAAAATTGTGTCAATATACAATATAATTACCGTTTACTTTCATACAGTTAATTGCAAACAAAGTTAAAGTAAAAGCAAAGAGTATAAATGCAGTTCATATCAAACATTTGTAAATAATTACGAATTTTTTTCAACGCGGCAGGATATTACAGGTGGAGTCATCTGTGGACAGCAAGACGCGGGAACATTAGCGTTTGTCAATTTGAATCAAAGTTCTCCCCTGGAGTTTAATTAAGAACTAAAATGGCCTGTCTTTATCACTTACGTGGTACGTATTCATAAATCTTTTCACCTCTGTGTGTCGGTTAAGTACTAAACTTGGCATTTAAATTCACTGCCTTACCAGAGTTTTTTTAATGTATTTTGCCATCTCCTACAACAGGTCCTTATGTTGAAGCTGAATAATTTGGTACAAAATGCGCTGAAGATGGAAGACGAGCACCTTATGTGTCAATCTTGAGGAAGTATGCCTTGGCGCAATGTTAAGATTATATCCTTTTATAAAATATTCAATACTAAATCATTTCAGATTAAGATTCTGCGAACTTGCAGTTCGGTACTACACATCTTTACACTTCAATGATCTGACGAAGAGTAAAGCCAAAGCTATTTCTTTCTTACACACGCGATTTGTTCATCTTAGATACACACTTACAATAATTCTGCATAATCCGGACAGACATAAATGTACGTCTTTCTTCTACGACGTTCTTAAGCAGAAACAAGATCTGTAAAACTTTTAGCTAGCAATTTCCTCTCATTTGAAGTTTCCATGGTTACACATAACCTGCCTTACATTTTATCTATTTTATTAAACATTACAATTCCTCCAACTATTATTCTCAAAAACATTAAATATGTAAAATAACTGATTCAATATGTAACGTATTTCGAAGATTAATATAACTGTAAGTCGAACTTGCTGGTACCCGATGCTCCATATACCGCGATTGTTTAACATTCCAGGACGACCCACCTTTTCCAATTGAAAATACTTCTATGCTCCTACAGAACAAATTCATTGTAAAGAAATTCAATTCGTTCTTTTAAATCGCTTAAGATAATACAGAAACCCATAGACAAACACTCAGGTGTGTAATATATCCTTTATTTTATCCGTTATCCTGTAAGCCTGACTTCCATTCTGACACAGAAATATTTATTCGTTCAAACTGCTATCAAAACACGTTCTAATTATTGTATGTTTTCGTGAATTAATAATCAAACAAACCTAATGCATTTGGAAGAGTACAAACATACTTAATTTAAAACTTCGTAAATAATTGGCAGTTTTCCTCAACGCGGCAGAATATTACAGGTGGAGCCATCTGTGAACAGCAAGACGGAGTAGGAACGGAATTTTATCTCAATTTACTTGACAACCAAAATTCCTCTCTTGGCGGTTAATTAAGAGTTAAACAATCGTATCCTGTTAATTTGTAGTTTCATGTAAAGTCGCGCAATGTTTCCAGAACACGGATTCTCATCTTCTGCGAGCTCACATCAAACTTTCTTTTTCTTCTATCTTTTTCCAACTCCTATACTCAGTAACCCCACTACCAAGTACAATGGACTGTAATGTACAGTGACAGTCATATGCCTATCAATTATGTATTAACAAATGAATACTGTAATTATGTTAAATAGTTAATGACAATGATAAATCCTAATTTACCCCTTAACTCGGTGATAGCAAAATATAATGTCTCTTACCATAATACACAAGCAGATAAACCTCCAACGTCAAGTTCTTTAAGAACATATATTCTGTCCCAGCTACAAAATCACAATATTCCGTTTGATGAAAGTAGAAATTAGCACAAGAACAAAGCAGTCTGGATTAATTCCAGCTAACAAACCGACTGAGAAAAGCACTTTTTTTGACCACATATCGTCACAAATATAACCACACAACCACAAGGCTTCCTCCATAACATTCACATCTGAATCCTATAGAATTAATGGAGAAATACCAAACAAAATTTGACTGGAGATATGTAACTTTTAAAATAAGGGATGGAATGAATGATTTGGTAAAATTGGACAAATGCAATTGGAAGATATATGTCGTCATATGGATGAAAGAAAACAGTATTATTGGGAAAAGAATGCACTAAATTAAGAAAAATTATAATTGACAATTTGATAGAAACGTTGTCGAGGATGACTGTGATAAGGACTCAGCAGATGAAGATATGTCAGCGTAGAAGAATTATAATATTATTAAAGGCAAAATTGGTAAACCCAGTGTATGTTGTGTGTAAAATAAAAGGTTTTTTTGTTGGAAATATGTGATTTAGTTTTTTGGAGACTAGGACTTCCCTGAATAGCGACACATGAAATAAACCATCCAGTAATACCTGGAGTGGGTGAACTCATGGTAGTGTGATTTCTCTGTCATTGGAGACCAACAACAAAATTTACGTCTTGACAATCAGGAGCTGCTCTTGAAAAAGCTAAATCAATAATAGCACGGCTAAAATAATCCTGTGGTAATTTGAATAATTAACCATAGCCCAAGCTTCACCTCTTTGAAATATATGAAGGAGTAGGGAGGTCGGCTAAAGCAATATCTGGAATCTTAATTAGTGCATGTGCTTCCCGCAAAGGTTGATACATCACTTCATTTACTGCAAACGTTCTTTATAAATATTAATGATCTTAACAACTGTTAAATACTGAAGTGTTAAGGAACCATTGCCCGACCCATAGCAGCTACGGGTAACGGGAGCTCGATTTCATTCGAAACCCTATTACTAGTCAAATTGCAAAATTACCCTTGCGGCTGCAGCTCATATGGTTCAATAATTGCACAACTTAAGTGTTTAGCAAGCTTTTTATCACAATTCAAATAATTCCAGTAAATAAAGTTTAAAAGTTTGTGGTTTAAATATTTAATTCAGATGACTTCCAATCTCATACAGAATAACTTTCTATGTCAAATTTATGTCAAAATACGTTCTAATTACTGTTTAATATCATTCAGTGAAACGTAAATAAACGCAGCGTTTATGCAAACATGATACATACAGTTCATTTTAAAACTTTGTAAATAATTACAAATTTTATTCACCGCGGTAGAATATTACAGCTAGAGCCATCTGTGGACGGCAAGACGAGGTACGGTGTTTACCATCTTTCAATTGGTGTGTCAAACTGGCGGCTAATTAAAAAGGATAAAGCGTGTCTTTATGACGTACATGCTTTATATTCATCAACCTGTGTGCGTCTGTGTGTCGGCTAAATACTAAACTGGACATTTATATTCACTGACTTGCAAGGACATTTCAATGGAATAAGCCGTCTGCATAATAGGACCTTATGTGTAACTTTTCTGAAAATTAGTATAATTTTGAGTCGAACTGGTACTCGATGCTCCATATATTGCTAGTATTTACCATCACTGAGCTACACAACTTTTGCAAAGGAACGCCTTTGCCTTCACCGAAGCTCCGCTTTAGAAGAGAACCTAAAATCAAATGTGTAGTCTTTAACGTCCGCTTTTGCTACATACGGCACCACAGGCAGCGTGACTCTAATGACACATGAGTTGGAGTACTAGTGTAATGAGATGGTGCAAGAAAAACGGAGAACCCAGAGAAAACTCGCCCCAGCACCGTGTTGTCCATCACAAATATCACTTTAAGGTCGCAGCTGACGAACCCACACCGCCATGGTGAGAGACGAGTGGTTTAACAACTCAACCACGGCGCGGCCAAAGAATCTGATTATCACGTTCATCAAGATAAAACAGAAAAGCCCCCATCGCCTCCAAGGGGTTCATCAAGACAAAATTCACTAGTCAATATTAGCTGAGGATGTATTTGGAAGGTCCTGAGGAAACATAATCCAGGTAAATAGCAGCAATATATGGAGCATCGAGAAGTAGTTTGACTAAAAAGTATATTATTATTGTGCTTTATTTTATTTTTTATTTATTTATAATATTTTCTTCTTTGTAATTTTACGTCCTCGAACGTTAAGTCATATCGGACGGTGAATGAGATTGGGGAAATGATACTCAAATGAGTCCGGGGTCCATTGAGCTTAGAGCTACCCAACATCCGTCTTTAAGGATAAGGAAAACCCCCAGAAAAACCTTATCCAAGTAGCTCACTCTCACCGGTATTCGAACTCGGATACTGTTGAATGTGTGGCAGACACGCTACCATCTACGCTATCGAGGCGGGCTTCTGTGCTTCATTGTATCATAGTCCTTAGCTCATAGGAGTGCTTCAAAATGTTTGATTTTCTAAAAAACGACTCCAAGGATTTTAATATAAACGCTATACATGTATAGCATTTATTTCGTGACAAATGAAATGCATATCTAGAAGTTTGTGACAGTAGCACTGATCTTGTCTTTATTGTGTATTACTCATCAATAACTGGAAAATCTAGAAGATGGAAGGCAAATGTTTCCACACAGCGTTGTATTATATTCGGCTCTGTGACATACTCTACCAAGTGCGGCATCAATTGTCTTTCTTAGATTTAACGATCGTAAGACAAAATGACAGTGTACAATTTGGAATCTACAGAAAACCTACAAACACAGATAACTAGTTTCAATCCTCTGTCACGTAAATTAGCTGCTCTTAGAAGTATGATCCATAGACTGAACAGCATACCTTTAGATCGAAAACAATATGAGGAATTAACATATACTTTAAATACAGGAAAAAATGGTTTCAACCCGAACACAACCAAAAAATGTTCAATCAGGACTACAAGTAAAAGAAATTCAAACAGATCACTACTCTTCAAACCATAAATAAAAACTGGAAATACAACAAATTCACTTACCATCCTTCGGAATTTCTGAATTTTAAACGGATATTTAAAGATTATGGCATCAATCTGGCTCCACAAAGGAGATTCTCGCTCAAGATATTGTTCAATAATCCCTTAACAACATGATCCCACCAGAACAAAAATCAGGCATATATAGGATAAATTGTGAAGACTATGACAAATTTTATATTGGTTTGGCGAATAGAAATTTAAAAACTAGGTTAACAGAACACCCTAGCAACATAAAATATAAACAACTGAAAAATCGGCAGTTGCTCTTCATTTCTGGAATAATAATCACCACATCGGGGACGAGATCACACCACTAAAGCCGTGGTGAACAACACTTGAACTTACAACATAGGAATAAATTTTATGATTAAAAAATTCCACATAATTTAAATGATGATTTGCCCTAAGTGAGTAGTCTACTGAACTTAAGTAAAGAATCTTCCAAGAGAGGGAGCCAATTACAAGAGATCCAGACAACAGCCGTGAGAGTCGCTAATCAGCTGATGATGAAACTGCAACTGTTTCGAAAAAGTTCCTGATTTTGTAAAAGGACGTGAGTGCAGTTACAAGTTTTAAAATGTATGACTCAATTTTAGTCTTTATGCACAAATCAGTGATACTTCAGAGGGTGAAGGCATTGCAGTGAGATACCACTGCCATTGGGGGACAGGGAAATCAGCTAAGGGAGTCGCATCAAATGGTTTATTTAAATATTTCAGTGTTCAAGAACCATGGCGCGGCGAATAGCAGCTACGGGCAATGGAACCTTCTTTGTATTTTATTGTAATTTACGTCGTCCAACGTTAAGTCATATCGCACAAAGAATGGAATGGATGATATGATGCTGAAATGAGCCCAGGGTCCATAGAGCTTAGGGTTACTCGACATTCGTCTTTAAGGACAACGAAAACCACCGGAAAAAACCATAGCCAGTTAGCTAACTCGACCAAAATTCGAACTCGGATCCTCGTGAAAGTGAGGCAGACAGGCGGCCATCTACTCTATTGAGGCGGGCTTTTGTGCTTTATTGTATCATAGTAAACTTTCACCTGTAAAGAGAGAGACGAAATTTTCTGCCGCCATCGATTTGAGCAAAGTGCACAATTGAAATGGGGAAAGGTATGTCATAATGTGGATGAAATAAAACAACACTATCAGAATAAAGTACACTAACGGAAGAAAAAATTTAAAGAATTATAATTGAAGACAATGGGATAGAAATATTGATGATGGCAATTATTCAACAGAAGAAGATATGTCAAACCTGGAATAATTAAAATATGATTAAAGGCAAAATTTTTTAACTCTGTTAAGTTGTGTGTAAGTGAAAACCTTGCTGGAACCATAGTATTTAATTTGTTGGAGATGGACTGTAAGGCTTCCCTAAACAGCGACACTTGAAATAAACAATACAGTGACTCCTGAGGGAGTGAAGTTATTACAGTGAGATATCACTGCTATTGAAGACCAGGAATACCAGGTAAGAGACGCTCATCAAATCTGTCATTTAAATATTTCATCGTTCAAGGAGCATTGCGTTTCCAATAGCAGCTAAGGGCAAGGTAAGCGTGATAATTTTCCAAACCCTGTTGCAAATCTCAAGGTACTATAATGATACAGCAAAAATTTTATAAATTAGGTTCCGAGATATTCAAATCTTAGAATGAATAACAATTAAAAAAATTGTGGCTTATATATTTAATTCAGAAGTCTTCCATTCTCGTACAGAATTACGTTTGTGGTCAAATTTGCGTCAAAATATAATCTAATTACTGTTTACTTTCATACTGTTAAACGGAAACGAAGTTAAAGTATATTTAAGGAGTCTAAATACAGTTCCCAAATAAAATATGTTAATAGTTACGAATTTTCTTCACCGCGGCAGCATATTACTGGTGGCGCCATCTGTGGACAGGAAGACGAGGTTGGAACATTAGCATCTGTTGTTTCTCAACTAAAGTTGCCTCCTGGCGGTTAATTGAGAACTAAAGCAGCGTGTCATTGAACATTAGGCTTAAGGAGTATTTTAGAAATATCAAGAACAGACAAATCGGCGGTAGCGTACCATTTATGCAATAAGCTTCACGATATAGAACAAAGAATACATTTATTAAAAAGTATTCAAGGCTCCGGATTCCTCAGTCTATTGTAGTTGCCCGGCATTCTAGAAACAATTGCTGGTGGCTATAAATACCGCGCAGGTGTTAGAAGAGCAGTTGTATGATGGTTATTGTGACAGTCGAAGTTTGAAGTGTGCCGAAGCGACTTTTTTCATTTGTTTTAGTGCCGCGTAGCACCGACTCCACCTTGAAGACGGTTGATTGTTAATTTCACGTCGTTTTACTGCAGCAAAATTAGTATTATATTTCTGCAAGCCGGATTTCTGAATCTACGCTACTCACACAAGAGTTATTATCCTAATTGTCGGGTGTTAGTAATCTGTGTTGCTACAGATAACATTAATAATTATTTATATAACAAACCTTTATTGTAGTCAAATGGCAATTCAATAAGAGCTCAACTACAAACAATTGCAAATAATTCACTTTTGCGCACTGACGCCTTGGTTCACATAGTCTTTGATTTGGCTCCTTTGCTGCCCATTTCTATGTGGTAACGTTCACATCTTTGTCCACAAAAGTTTTACTCACTTGTCTCTGCTGGCTCATGGTATGATGCAGTCTCACAGATGAGATGATGGAAACCGTGTACCGCCAATCTAGTATTCAAGTGCACAATCTCAAAGCTGGATGTGGTCAATGTCCCTGATCCAATAAACCTTGTGAAGCAAGCGAATGCCAGGTGCAGTCAAATTTAAGAAAGACGTAGCATGGAAATGTAATTGTACAGCTCACGCGCTATAAAAACGATCATGTTGAATCGGATTCACACCATGAAATTTAGTTACAAAAGTTGTGACTTATATATTTGTTTCAGATGACTTCCATTCTCAATCAGAATTACTTGTTGGGTTAAATTTATGTTAAAATATACTCTAATTACTGATTAATTTCATAGAACTAAATGCAAATAAACCTAAGGTATAGGAAAACAGTATAAATACAGTTTAATTTATAACTTTGTAAATAATTACACATTTTCTTCAACGTGGTAGGATATTACTGGTGGAGCCATCTGTGGACAGGAAGACGAGGTTGGAGCATTAGCATCTACCCATTTGTTTCTCAATTAAAGTTGTCTCCTGACGGTGAATTGATAACTAAAGGAGCGTGACATGACAACCTACATGGCAAATATTTATAAAAATGATAATGTCTGTGTGTCGGTTAAACACTAAACTGGGGATTTAGATTCAGTGCCTTGCAAGAAATTTTCGATGTAATTTGCCGTCTCACACAACAGGTCCTTAGGTGTAACATTGTTCTAAAATTAACATAAATCTAAGAGGATTAGTGTCAGATGCTCCATATATTGCTAGAGTTTGTCATCCCAGGGCTACACAACTTTTCCATAAGAACGTATAAATTTGACCCCACACAACAAATTAAATGTACTTCTTTTAAAATCTCGTCATTAATAGAAAGTAAAACCCCACAGACAAAAACTCAAGTATGTATAGGATAAACTGCAAAGACTGTCAACTCTTACATCGTCAAAACAAAAAGTAGTTTGAAAATTAGACTGAAAGTGCGTTTTAGAATCATCAAGAACAGTAACATTGGCAGTAGCGTACCATTTATGGAATGAGAATCACGATATAGAACAATAAATATCTTTATTAAAAAGTGTTCAGTGTCCAACTGCATTAGCCACGCAGTATGGAGAGAACTGACCAATTTTGATGCCACCTTTGAAGAGACCTTAAAATGAAATGTGCAGTGTTTAAAGCCCGCTTTTACTAAACGCGGCACCGCAGGCGGTGACACTGATGTTACA
Source organism: Mantis religiosa (assembly GCA_030765055.1). Lineage (NCBI taxonomy): Eukaryota > Metazoa > Arthropoda > Insecta > Mantodea > Mantidae > Mantis > Mantis religiosa. Next base: position 17,229,235 of record CM060953.1, on the reverse strand, counting down.
AGAGATGAAGATGCAATGGTGGAATGAGACGTTGGAGGAAACCGGACATACCGGGGAATACTCGCCCCAGCAGCGTGTTGTCTACCACAAATTTTACTTTTTGAAGGCATAGGATAGAACCCGGGTAGCTTTGGTGAGAGTAGAGAGGTTTACCCACTCAGCTACGCCACGCAACTAAGATTCAGAACCTTAACTTTATCAAGACAACATCGGAGACGCCACTATTGCTTCAGAAGTCCTGGTGCGGGCGCTGCGTTCCCTTAGGCCTCGAGACACTTCTGTCGTTCCGAAGAGGAACCTCGGGACGAACATTCGAGCTCCTCCCGAGGGGGAGCTGTTCGGATTGGGTTAGACTCGAGGTGCAGTGAGTTCCCGACACCCGCGGGAGATTGTATACAGCCAGCCCTCGGCCTCCCGGATGGGGCAGAGGTTGCCTAAAACGCCCCGAGGACTAGCCTGCAGAGCCAGTAGAAGGTGACCACCAGGTGATCACACCGAGATTTTCGCTAGTCTATCCTGCGGGGCTGACGCGCGTATGTGACGTATCCACTTCCACCTGTCTTGAGATGGGGGGGGTCCTTAGAAATGAAATGTGTAGTGTTTAACTCCCGCATTTACTACATACGGCACCGCAGGCGGTGACACTGGTGATACATGAGATGAAGATGGAGCACCGGAGGAATGAGATGGCGGGGGAAAGCGGATGTACCGGAGAAAACCCGCCCCAGCGCCGTGTTGTCCACCACAAATATCAATTTGATATCACCTGGGATCGAACCCGGGCCGAAATGGTGAGAGCCAAGTGGTCTAACCACTGAGACTCGGCGCGGCCAGGGTCCTTAGACTGAAGGTATTGCACCGAAGTTTTCCATGGCTTCCGGGTTGGTATGGGTCGGGATCTTTGGACTTTCGCGTTGACCTCGTTGTACAAGTCGACATTAGCTGAGGATGTTAGGAAGGTCCTAACGAAACGTGACCTAGGTAAACACTACCAATATGTCTTCGACTAGAGATTATATTAATTTTGTACTTCATTGTATCATAGTCCTTATATATAGGAATTGTTTAACAAGTTTGTTTTCTCAAAAACTACTCCAAGGATTGTAATTAAAACACGACATGTGTATAGCCCCCGTAGGGGAGGGGATATGTCCCTTTCAGCTGCCGAGATTGCTGACGCTACGGACACCTAACACTCGTGGTACCTCTGACGTTACTAGAGGAACCTCGGGCTGAACATTCAAGCCCCATCCTTAATGGGAGTTGTTCGGATTGGGATGGTCTCGAGGGACAGTGTTTCCCGATACCCGTGGGAGATCGGGTACGTCTCCGGACGGGGTTGAGGGAAGACATATATTCCCGCGTACTAGCCTGCATAGCTAGTAGTTGTGCTAGATCACCAGGCGTCCTACCGAGGTTAATCGGTAGCCTTCCTCTTTGGGTTTGGCGCGCGTAAGTGGTATATCCACTACCATCCCGTCTTGAGTCCACAGAACCAGAGGAGCGGCTTGTTATTCTCTAGGTCTTGCCCTATGGAAAGCCCCACAGAGGCGCCGGGCGCCCTTTGTATGTTTCATATTTAGTATTTGTGCACATAATGATTCCCGTTATTGTTTATTCCTATTTCATTTAAATAACTTTTCACTGTACCAATTAGACCTCGGTACATGTATACACCAGTTCGGTGTAGTTCATAAATATCTTGTGGATCTGCAGTAACCATGGAAACAAGATATTTGCATCTACGCTACCGAGGCGGGATGCAAAACTATACGGTGGCACTACCGCTCTTAGGGCACAATAATTGCACTATTCAAGTGTTCAAAAGGGTTAAGATCACAATTCGATTTATACCATGAAAGAACGTTAGAAAGTTTGTTGTTTATATTTTTAATTCAGATGACTTCCATTCTAATACAGAATTACTTCTTAGGTCAAATTTATGTCAACATTTATTCTAATTACTGTCTACTTTTTCAGTGAAACGCGAATGAGGTATGACCATTCCCTCGTTCAATTGTTTGTCACCCTGGCGGTTAGTAAAGAACTAACTGAGCGTGTAGTTATAAAGTACATGGTACATAGCTATAAAACTTTTTACGTGAACATGTGTGTCGGTTAAATAGTAAACAGGTCAATTAAGTACAGAGGTTTGCATGAACTTTGAATGACAGTTGCCCTCTCGGATAACAGGTCCTTATGTGTAACATTTTTCTAAATTGGGACAGCTAAACTGGGCATTTAAATTTCCTGCCTTGCTAGAGCTTTTCAATGAAACTTGCCCTCTTGGACTACAGCTCCTTATGTGCAGCATTCTTCGAAAATTAGTTTAATTTTGATTCGAACTGGTAGTTGATGATCCATATATTTCTGGTTTTCACCATCCCAGGACTACACACCTTTTCCAAAAGAACATATTACTGTGCCCACAGAATAAGCTGAGTGTGCCACAGTTTTCGAAATCATATATACTGTCACGAGGCATTGTTTTGCGGCGGACTACAGCCCGCAAGTTTGGGAACGACGACACAGAGAGAAAGAGTGAGAGAAGCGGATAAATAAAGAGACAGAAGTGCCCCAAGCCACGACTAGGCCGGCGCGAGCTACCGCTGGCCCAGAGGGAAAGAGACGGAGATATTCTGGATAATTCTTTCCTTTCTCTCGCCACCGTGTAAGATCGTGATACTTCGACTTGACATGTCTGTCACATTTGAATGTAAATCACATGAAGATTTGGTAGGAGAACAGCGTAGAAGTCTAGGAGGGAAATACATATGGGATATAGTAAGACAGGAAGACAACTTTAATATCTTAGAAGAAATGGTAGCCTTAATATCGACTAGAGTGATGGAACAGTATCAGACAGAAAAAAGAGAGACACGAGAAGGCAGAAGAAGGATTGCCGGCGTAGAGAGAATTAGGCGTTCAGTAAGGTTGAGAAATAGAAGTTTTTGAATGAGGATATAAACTACAAATTACAATTAGAATTGTATCTGCAAAAATAATAAAGGAAGAACAAATATGATAATAAAATAACAATTAGAATTATAGAGAAATAGTTTAGGTTTTGACTCTAGATGCCTGGATAAAAGTTAGGCAGAATTTATTTTTTTATTTTTTTTATTTTTTTTTTATTTTTTTTTATTTTTTTTTTATTTTTACTTCGACAAGTTTCGAGAAACGATTGTTGCGTTATAAATAAGAGAGAAGCGCACTCAGCTGCCAGTCAGTGAATGGAGTTTTGGTGCAGTGTATGGACATTTGAATTGTTTCGAGTTGAGAACTGATAATCGTGTAGTAATTTGAAAGTGAATTCTTTTGTTTGTTTTCGTGTGGTGAAGCCACGAGAGACTGTGTGTGTGTGTATGTTGCTGCAAATGGCTGCACAAATGTCTTTCTATGAAAATAAAGGGCATTTGGAACTTCTACAAAACTGACTTTTAATTTTACCAACCCACAAAGTGGCAACACAAAGGAGAAGCCTACAGATCAAAGCTCAGGTTGTGTACCTGATAGTCTGCAAAGACTAATAACTTTTACAATGTCAAAAACAAAAAGGAAGTTGAACATTAGGCTTAATGAGCATTTTGGAAACATCAAGAACAGACAAATCCGCAGGGGGTACCATTTATGTAATGAAAATCACGATATAGAACGATAAATCCGTACATTAAAATGCTTTCAGGGTTCAGCTGCATTAACCACGTTGGACAGCAATATGATGGAGAACTAAAATTTCGACACCACCTTGTAAGAAAACCTGAAATGAAATGTGTTTTATGTAACGCCTGGTTTCAATGCACTAACGGAGAAAAAATTGAAGAAATTATAATTAAACAGAATGGGATGGAGACAATGAGGATGATGACAGTAATAAATACTTAACAGATGAAGATATCAGGCGTAGAAGCTTTAAAATAAGATAAAAGTCAAATTATATGACTCAGTTTTACGTAGTATCAAGTGAAAAACGTTTCTGGAAAAAGAGTATGTAATTTTTTGGAGACTGAACGACTTCCCTGAATAGCGACATATGAAATAAAGCATCCAGTGAGTCTTGAGAGCGTGACGTAATCGCAGTGAAATATCACTGTCACTGAAGTCCAGGGAGAACAGGTAAGAGATTCGCATCAACTAATTCATTTAAATATTACTGTCTTCAAGAACAATGGTATGGCTACAAGCATAGTGAGCGCGAATTTTGGTAATTTCATTCCAAACTCTATTACTAGTCATTCTCTGATCGCGCCTTGTTGCAAATTTTATCTTGGAGCTAGTATTCTCAGGAAACTATAATTGCACAACACAAGCATTTAAAAAACCAATTACCCTAAAATCCATATAAAATACGAATTGAAGCTGTAAAAATTGTTGTTTATATGTAGAAGTCAGAAGACTTCCATTCTTATACGGGATTATTTTTTCGGTCAAATTTGTATCAAAATATATTCTAATTACCATTTACTTTTACAGAATAAAAGCAAATAAATCTAAAGTATAAACAAAAGGTACATATACAGTTCGTCTTAATACTTTGGAAATAATTAGAAATTTTCTTCACCGCAATAAGATATTACAGGTGGAGCCATCTTTGGACAGCAAGACTAGTTTGGATGAGTATTATCTGACAATATGTATAAGAATAAATGTTGCCCTCCGGGCGGTGAACTAAGAACTAATAGAGCGTGTCTTTATGACATACGTAGTATGTCTTTATAGAACGTTTCACGTGATTGTACGTGCGTCTGTATGTCGGTTAAATACTAAACTGGACATCGGCAAGCATGTACTCAATGAGGGAGCATTATGACGTCTGAGTGTGCAACCCGCGGTGTACATGACGTAATGTTGAACAGGTGAAGGCATGTACCTTCTGTCAGAGTTAGAGGTGGAATGGCTACTAGTAAAGTAAGTAATAGTACACGTACTTGAATCCATCTATTTTGGCCTACGATACCTTTGGTACGCCTAAATATTTGTGCAACATATTTCTCTTCACTTCTATTTGTAATTTGCCTTGAAAGTCTAGTGATGTATCACAAATAGACACTCTCCGTATAGCACGTAAATTATCATTTGTTAATCGCATTTATTGCTTCTATTTTATAAGTTTCTTTCAGAAAACAGTTGTTGGGATATATATTGGAACGAATCCCTTTTTACTACTGGCGGCGTACGCGCAAAAAGTGTTCGCGTGGCTTGTTTACACAAAGGAGCTGATAGGCAGACAGTATGGAAATAAAGAGCCTACAAAAACAGATAAAGATAGCGCGAGATAAAAGACTTACTGACACAGATAAGTGAGGTAATTGGAACATTCTGCTGACGTCTTCAATGTTTTATAGAACATTTGATTTATTGTTTGTTCCAGAAATATCTAGTGATGGTTACAGAACAGTCTCGAATTATCAATGAGGTATTTAAGGAAGGTACGACTCGCGAAGAGACAGTCGTAAACAGAGCAGTAGGAGTAAACAGTTGTAGAGTGTTGTAACGAGAGCAGATGTAGTAAATAGATGTAATCCGAACGTTGTTGTTGTGGTCATCGACCTTGGTAGATTGTGATTGTGTATGTGACGTAATGAGACTACTGTAAGAATAGAACAGAGCGTATTTCTACAGAAATAAAGAACATTTGGAATTTCTGTAACTTGAAATTTTGATTCTACGAACCCACAGAGTGACAATATGTTGATCCAAACATAGCTGCTACGATCTAAGAGATAGATATGTATCTGCTTTCAGATGTTTAAATATATCCAAATCATTCAAATCCTTAAACTGCAATTGAATATACGTATCACATTGTAAATCAGCGACTTTCTACTGTAATTCTAGTCTAAGCTTATGTAAATCTATTGCAAGAGGATCAGCAAACAGAACAAAATCATTTTCCATGGATTTAAAATCAGTGAATCACCTTACTTTAAGTTCCCTCTTTACGTTATCTAGCAGACCAATATATCTATACAGATTTGTTACAGTAATATTGGGAAGAGACCTTAGACATTTAAATTGATGAAACTCTTTCTTCGTCAGATTGGATTTCCACACTTCTTTCATGTTTACCATTGACGTAACCATGTGTAGTGGAACTTTCTATGAAGATGATTATTAAGATTATTGAAATGTTGAGAAATGTCAGTGAGAAATACTAAATCACTTAACCAATCACAAGGTCCTTAATTTAGGTATACCGGGAGCTAATTACAGGAAATATTTTCAGAACAAGTAGAGATATCTTATAGAAGTAATTCGTGTGTTGGTTCATATGTGGAAGTTACGGCTGAAAGGTTCTAAAGTATCTGTGCGACACTGCAAGTGATGATAACAGTTGAGTACATAGTACACGAAAATAAAGAGGCTTGCAGGAGCACTCCCTCTAGTGAAATAGCTATAACATTAGCCTTCAAGTGCACCATCAAGGCTTAGAGTCTCCAATTTTCTTGATAGTTTAATTTTTTCATTCTTTGTTTGGTAATTTGCTTATGTTTCGTCCAAGCTGTTAATTTTTATATGAATGTGTATATTTGACGGAGCAATTTGACCGTGTTGTACAAGTAATTACAATTGTTTCTAACAAAGGCTAAATCCTGCTTAATACCTTAGGATGTTCTACATCTAAATTGGAGATGGCTTAAAGGATGAACGAACTTACATAAAGTAAAAGTAAATGCAACTCTTTACATCAGGTTTATACAAACTGCTCGAAATGGCGACTGCGTTTTCAGTGAAAAGTTGACAGCGGCAAACATATGACTGTCGTACTGTGTACACAATTCCTTATACCTTTCGAATAGTTTCACTTGTTGCTATTATTAGTGAGTTAGACTTTCTTCTGAGAAATATATCGAAAAACGCAAGAAGTTAACTACATTGCAGTATCAGAACCAATGATATTTAGAGTAACAATATTCGGTATTACGTATTGGGCCATCAGAACCGTTAGATAAACACTACTACAGTATGCTACATGATACAAGAAGGTAGTTAATCGCTGGACAGTGTCGCACTGGCAGGTGATTAGTTCCAGTTTTGAGATATTAGAGACATTAACTCTTGAAAACGCCAGCAACGAGTTAATTCGGGAAGCAGTTTTAAAGACATTCTAATCTAATGTTTTCATCCACCTTGTTTAAATACCAATTAATCAGCTTCTTATTCCATATAAGTCTAAGAAAATTAACTGCTTAGTTTTTAGCCGCTGACCATCCATTGCCTATGCTAACTTGTTTATATTAGTCAAGTCTACATTCGCTGAAGTTATTTCAATGTAGTTCAATACCATCCTGTAGAACTGCGGTAACTATGGAAACAAAGAAGCGAAGAAAATCATAAGAGATATTTCACTAATTCCTACCTTGAAGGTCAAAATGAACTGTTTAATTTCAACATCACGAGGAAGTCATCTGACACGCTGCGGGAATGTTACAATACATGTATACAAGTAAATATTGACTTTGAACGCCTAAGTATTATTTTATGTTATCCTAGTTGTTGTATTACTACAGATAATAATAATATTTAATTTAAGCTTTAGTAAACTTTATGAGAGCTATTCAAAGTCGAAAGCTGCAGTCAAAGCCCACGAAACATTTTATATCCCTAAGTAGTAACGGTATTAAATTATACGATCATTTGAGTAAAGTAAAAAGAATGCATCTATAGCAATTACGAGCAACTTGATTCCGATTTTTCTTAATATCATTTAGAGTCCTATTACTAAGCATACTGCTATCCCACAGTGGCAAAAAGTACGAACTTAGAATTGAACCAACTCACAGAGAAAATAACTAAAAATTGTGTATAATATACTTGGCTTACAAGACTTTCATTCCCACACAGAAATATTTCTTACGGCCAATTTTCTATCGAAATACATTCTAAAATTTGTTTATCCTAATCAGGCAGAAATCAAATAAACCTAAAGGATGTGCAACAGTAGAAATATAGTTCGTTTTGAAACCTTGTAGATAATTATTAATTTTCTTCACCGCGGCAAGATATTACTTGTGGTGCTATCTATGGACAGCAATATGAGCTCGTAGCAGAATACTGTCTTATCAATTTGCTTGTCAAGCAAGTTCCTCTCTTGACCGTTAATGAACAATTAAAAGAGCGTTTTCTGCAAATGTGTAAAATAGTACTTTCATGTATAATTCCCGCAATGGTCCCCGAGTTTAGTTGACTGTAATGAGCTATGAGAGTCATACACCTCTTAAATGTTCATAAACAAATGAATACTGAAATTATGTTAAGTTTTTAATCATAATGTTAATTCCTAATTTACCCTTAACTCGGTGTTAGGAATATATAATGTCTCTTACCATAATACACAAGTAGATAAACCTCCAACGTCAAGTTCTTTAAGAGAAGGCATGCTTTTTTGTTTACCAATTCACAATATTCCAAGTTATGACAGTAGCACAAAAAGAAAATTTTATGATTTATTTCCAGCTAACAAACCGACTCCGAAAGACACTTTGATTGACCAAATATTCTCATGCAACCATAAAGCTTCCTCCATAATAGCCGCACCTGAATGCTACAGAATTAATATGGACAGATGCCGAACAATGGCATGCTTCCAGAAATGTGAGTTTTAAAATGAAAGCTGAAACGTTGACCCGGCAGACATGTGAGAAAATTGGAGAAATGAAATGGGAAAAAGTATATCATAATGTGGATGAAATAATAGATCACTATTAGAAAAGAATGCACTAAAGGAAGAAAAAATTTAAAGAGCTATAATTGAAGACAATGAGATGGAAATAATGATGATTGCAATGATTCAACAGACGAAGATGTGTCAAACGTAGAAGAAATAAAATATGATAAAAGGCAAAAGTGTTTAACTCTGTTAAGTTGTGTGAAAGTGACAAAATTTTTAGAACTAGATTATTTAATTCGTTGGAGACTAACTGTACGGCTTCGCTAAATAGCGACACATGAAATAAACAATCCAGTGACTCCTGAGGGGGTGAAGTTATTACAGAGAGATATCACTGCTATTGAAGACCAGGGAAAACAAGTAAGAGACTCGCATCAAAGCTTTCACTTAAATACTTCAGTGTTCAAGAAGCACCTATTCCGGAGTCCCGTACATTCTGGACGTTGTGCAGGAGAGATCCCGCACCATCTACAGTTAGCTAGACTCCCATCCTAATAACCTGGTGAACACCCTTGTCCGTTACGACACAAGGGTTCCTCGCCGTCGAACGTGCTACTGGTCGCCCAAAGATGCTGTGGGTAACCAGAACTAAACCGGGCCAATTTCCCCTGACTCTAAATCTGGGCTTGGTAAGACCCAAAACTGAACACTAGTTACTTCCCTCTAGCCTGTCAAGTGGACTGTGCTCAGATGCCTCACAGGCAGGCGGAATCGTGCAGCCAGCTCTGGGCGCACACCTCTCACGGGGCAATAGCGCCAATTTAAGGCTAGACATAACACTGCCCAAGACAATCGCCTGAGACAAACGACAAATCCATTATACTGCCGAAATAAAGCCGCACCAAGCGGCTAGGTCATGGGAAGCAAACACTCCGACCATGTAATCCTGGACGACTCGTCGGTTCTGCTGGTCTGGTGGAAGCATTGCGTGGCCAATAGCAGCTACGGGCAACGGAAGCGTGATATTATTCCAAACTCTTGTGATAGAAACTTGTTGCAAACCTCAAAGTCAACTTCAAATCAATTCAAATCATACAATGAATACAGCTGCAGAAAAGACGCTCTTAGGACACAATAATTGCACAGCATAAGTGTTTGAAAATTTCTATCCTTATTTCGCGGAATACCACGAAAAAAGTTTAAAAGTTTGTGGTTTATATAGTTAATTCACATTATTCCATTCTCATGCAGAATAACCTCATAGGCCAAATTTTTATCAAAATACATTCTAATTAGTGTTTACTTTTATTCCGTGAAACGCGAATAAACCCAACGCACACACATACATTACACATACAGTTCGTTTTAAAACTTTCTAAATAATTACACATTTTCTCTGCTGCGGTAGGCTATTACAGCTGGAGCCATCTGTGGACGGCAAGACGAGGTAGGATCATTACCATCTTTCTCTTGGTGTTACAAAATGGCGGTAAATTAAGAAGTAAAAAGCGTGTCTTTATGACGTATATGCTTTATATTCATCAACCTGTGTACGTCTGTGTGTCAGTTAAATACTAAACTGGACATTTACATTCACTGCCTTGCAAGAACTGTTCAATTAAATAAGCCGTCTGCACAACACATCCCTATGTGTAACTTTTGTGAAAATTAGTATAATTATGAGTCGAACTGGTACCCGATGCTCCATATATTGCTAGTGTTTACCATCACAGCGCTACACATCTTTTCCAAAGGAACGCCTTTTCCTTCACGAAACTCCGCTTTAGAAGAGAACCGAAAATGAAATGTGTAGTCTTTAACGTCAGCTTTTGCTACATACGGCACCACAGGCGGTGACACACTAATGACACATGAGTTGGAGTACTAGTGTAATGATTTGGTGAAAGAAATACGGAGCAGCCGGAGAAAACTCGCCCCAGCACCGTGTTGTCCACCACAAATATCACTTTGCGGTCGCTGCGCTTAGAACCCGGCCGCCATGGTGAGAGACGAGTGGTCTAACAACTCAAACACGGCGCGGCCAAAGTATCTGATTATCAAGTCCATCAAGGTAAAAGCACAGGCGCTGCTATCGCCCCCAATTAGTTCATCAGCGAAAATTTAATAGTCAATATTAGCTGAGGATGCTAGGAAAGTCCTAAAGAAACATGATAAAAGTAAACACAAGCAATATAGGGAACATCGGGTGTAAGTTCGACTAAAAATTATATTAATTTTGTGCTTTATTTATTTTATTTGTTTATATGACTATTTATTTTTGTAATTTTAAGTCCTACACCGTTAACTCATATCGCACAGTGAATGAGATTGGGGAAATGATACTGAAATGAGTCCGGGGTCCACTAACCTTAGAGCTACTCCACAATCGTCTTTAAGGATAAGGGAAAACCCAAGAAAAACCTCATCCAGGTAGCTCACCGTGACCGAGATTGTAACTTGTACGTCAACTTTTAAACTCTTGAACGTGAAACAGACACGCCACCATCTACGTTACCGAGGCGGGCTTTTCTGCTTCATTGTAACATAGTCCTTAACACATAGGACTGTTTCAAAAGGTTTGATTTTATCAACAAAGATTCCAAAGATTTTCATCTAAACGCTATACATGTATAACATTCATTTCGTGACAAATGGAAGGTATATCTAGAATTTTCTGACAGTGGCACTAATCTCCTCTTTTTTGTATATCACTCAACTATAACTGTAAAATCTAGAAGATGGAAAACAAATGTTTCCACCCAGCGTTGAATTATATTCGGCTCTATGACATACTCTACCAAGTGTTATTGAAGACCAGGAAAAGCAGGTAAAAGACTCTCATCAAAATTATCTGTTGTTTTTCAACTAAAGTCGCCTCCTGACGGCTAATTAAGAACTAAAGGAGCGTGTCATTGAACATTATGCTTAAAGAGTATTTTAGAAACATCAAGACCAGACAAATTGGGAGTAGCGTACCTTTTATGCAATAAGCACCTCGATCTAGAACAAGAAATACATTTATTAAAAAGTATTCAGGGCTCGAGGGCAGAAGAGACTGAAGGAGGCTCCCGACTCTTCAGTCTATTGTTGTTGCCCGGCATTCTAGAAACAATGACTGGTGGCTATAAATACCGCGCAGGTGCTAGAAGAGCAGTAGCATGATGGTTATTCTGACAGTCGAAGTTTGAAGTGTACGGAAGTGATTTCTTTCATTTGTTTTTTTCTGGAAGCTAGATTTCCGAATCTACGTAATCCACAGAGTCACAATATTATACTAATTTTCGGGTGTTAGTAATCTGTATTGCTAGAGATAACATTAATGATTATTTACATAATAAAGTCTTATTTCAGCCAAATGGCCATACAATAAGACCTCAATTACAAACTATTGCAAATTATTCGAATTTGTGCACTGACGCCTTGGTTCACATAGTCTTTGATTTGGCTCTTTTCCTGCACAGTTCTATGTGGTAAAGTTCATGTCTTTGTCCACATAATTTGCACGCACATATTTCTGTTCGCTCATGACATGATGCATTCTTACAGAAGAGATGATGGAAACCGAGTACCGCCATTCTAGTATACAAGTGCCTCATCTCAAATTCCGCTCTATCATGGTCCCTGACTCAATAAACCTTGTGGAAGCAAGTTGAATACGCAAAAGTTGTTGCACGGTTGAATAATTGTACAACACAGCCGTTATAACATGCACCAGTTAGAATTGGATTCACACAATGAAATTCAGTTACAAAAATTGTGACTTATATATTTATTTCAGATGACTTCCGTTTTCAAACAGAATTACTTGTTCGGTAAAATTTATGTTAAAATATATTCTAATTACTGTTTCAGTTCATTGAACTAAACGAAATAAACTTAAGCTATAGGTAAACAGTATAGCTACAGTTGTATTTAAAACTTTATAAATCATTTCACATTTTCTTCACCCTGGTTGGATATTACTTGTGGAGCCATCTGTGGACAGCAAGACGAGGTCGGAACATTAGCATCTGTCAGTTTGTTTCTCAATCAAAGTTGCCTCCTGACGGTTAATTAAGAACTAAATGAGCGTGTCATTACAACATACATGGAAAGCATTTATAAAACTTATAACGTCTGTGTGTCAGTTAAACACAAAACTGGGCATTTAGATTCAGTGCCTTGCCAGAAATATTCCATGTAATTTGCCGTTTCACACAACAGGTCCTTAGGTGTAAAATTGTTATAAAATTAACTAAATTTAAGACGAATTAGTGCTCGATACTGCATATATGGCTAATGTTTACCATCGCAGGGCTACACACCTTTTCCAGAAGAACATATTACTTTGCCCACGGAATAAGCTCTGTGTACCACAGCTTTTGAAAGAATATATACTGTCGTTTCAGAGAACAATATATATTGTTGTTTCAGAGAACAACCGTGGGAGTTGCTAATCAGCTGACGATGAAACTGCAACTGTTTCGGAAACGTTCCTGATTTTGTCAAAGGACGTGTGTGAAGTTTCAAGTTTTAAAAAGTATGACTCAATTTTAGTCTTTATACACAAATCCACAGATTCTTCAGAGGGTGAAGTCATCGCAGTGAGATACCACTGACATTGGAGGACAGGGAAATCTGCTAAGTAACTCGCATAAAAGCTTTCATTGAAATATTTCAGTGTTCAAGAACCATGGCTTGGCCCATAGCATGTACGGCAACGGAAGCTCGATTTTATTCCAAACACCATTACTAGTCATGTTGTGATCGCACTGAGTTGCAAATCTCCGGGTACTTTAATTGTACAGCAAAAAACCTTTGTAACAATCTATTTTCTGTATTCAAATCATGCAATGAAGTAGTTTTTTTTTTTTTATGGTTAGGAGGTGAAAGATTGGAAGGTAGTTTGAGTGGCTTTGTGGGATCCCGCTAAAAGCACTCCTGTTAGTAGAGGTGAAGTGTAGGAGCTGGCCGTCAATAACGGCGAGCGGGTAAAGAATGATGGCCAGGCGTCGGACATGACCAAAAGGCCCTGAACGAGGCGCGTGGAGAGTAAGGGTGGAAAAGTGGAAGGTATTCAGGGTAAGTCTTTATTGTAACATATATCTAGTATTGGAGGGCATCATATCCGGCAGTCGTTGCCGAGTGGGGGAAGTTTAAATAGTATACTTTGTGGGAGGGCATAATCTCCGGAAGTTAAATCCGGGAGGGTAGTTGATGTGGCCATCAGGTGTGCTGTGGTGGTCTCCCGATGTTGGGGCGGTAAGCTTTCATTCTCTGGACGCTCTGTTCGTCGTGCTCTGCTACTATTTGTTCTGCGGTCTTGAGGTCCTGTAGTCTGGAGTACAGAACTACTTCTTCAGTCAAATTTGCATCAATATACATTCTAATTACTGTATACTCTCACATAGTTAAAAGCAAACAAAGGTAAAGTATATGCAGAGAGTATAAATACCAATTTACATAAAAAATTATAAATAATTATAAATTTTCTTCAGCGCAGTAGGCTAATACTAGTGGAGCCATCTGTGAACCGCAAGCCGCGGTTGGAAGATTACTATGTGACAATATGTTTTACAATTAATGTTGCTCTCCTGGCGGTTAATTAAGAACTAACAGAGTATGCACTAAAGTAAGAAAAAATTGTAAGTGATATGTGAAGGGAACAGTGTCGAGGATGACTGTGATAATGACTCAACAGATGAAGATATGTCAGAGTAGAAGAACTATAATACCATTAAAGGCAAAATTGTAAAGTCCAGTGTTAGTTTGTGTGTAAAATAAAAAATTTTCTGGAACTATATTACTTAATTTGTTGGAGACTGACTGCACGACATCGCTCAGTAACGACAAATGAAATAAACAATGCGTGAACTCATTGCAGTGTGATATCTGTACTTTTGAAGGCCTGGGAAAGCAGATAAGAGACTCCCATATAAGTTGTCATGTAAATATTGAAGTGTTTAAGAACCACAGCCCGCTCCATAGCAGCTACGGGTAACGGGACCGCGATTTCATTCCAGACTCTATTACTTGTCAAGCTGTCAACTTAACCGCACAATAATTGCACAACAAAAATGCTTTTAACAGTTTAGTACCATAAGTTCACTGATACCATGAAATAAAGTTAGAAAGTTTGTGGTTTATATATTTAATTCAGATGACCTCCGTTCTCATACAAAATAATTTCTTATGTCAAAATTATATCAAAATACATTCTAATTACCATCTACTTTTAATCAGTGATACGGGAATAAACTCAATGCACGTACAAACATTATACACACATTTCATTTTAAATCTTTGTAAATAATTACAAATTTTCTTTACCGCGGTAGGATATTACAAGTAGAGCCATCTGTGGACGGCAAGACGAGGTAGGGCCATTACCATCTTTCAATTGTTTAGTCAACCTGGCGGTTAATTAAGAACTAAAAGAGCGTGTCCTTATAACGTACATGGTACATAGTTATAAAACATTTCACGTGATTCTGTGTGCGTGTATGTCAGTTAAATACTAAACAGGGCATTTAAATACAGCGCTTTGCATGAAGTTTTTAATGAAATTTACCCTCTCGGACAACAGGTCCTTATGTCTAACATTTTTTTTAAATTAATATAATTAGTGCTCTATGCTCCATATATTGCTAGTGTTTACCATCCCAGGGCTACGCATTTTCCTTTCGCCCTACAGGGCAAATTCAATGTACAATATCTTTTGAAATCATATAATATAAAGTAAAACGACACAGACAGAAACTCAGTTATGTATCAGGTAAACTGCAAAGGCTGTGACAACTTTTATACGGGAAAAACTAAAAGGAAGTTGAACATTAGGCTTAAGGACTATTTTAGAAATATAAAGAACAGAAATATCGGCAGTAGCGTACCATTAATGAAACAAGAATCACGATATAGAAGAAGATATCAATTTATTAAAAAGTGTCTAGGGTCCAACTGCATTAACCACGCAGTATGAAGGAAAACTGTCCAATTTCGTCAACACCTTTGAAGGGGACGTAAAATGTAATGTGTAGTGTTCAGCACCCGCTTTTACTACATACGGCAGCGCCGGCGGTGACACTAATGTCACATGAAGTGAAGATGGAGTACTAGTGTAATCAGATGGTGGAAGAAAACTGGAGTCACCGGAGAAAAGTCGTTCCAGTACCGTGTTGTCAACCACAAATCTCACCTTGCGGTCGCATAGGATCGAACTCGGGAAGCTTCGGTGAGAGTAGAGCGGTTTGAAAACTCAGCCACTCCGCGGATAAAGATTCAGAACTTCAAGTTTATCAAGAAACCACGGAGACGCCACTATCACCTCCAAGGAGCTCATCGAATCAAAAACCCCTGTACAGAGCGAATCCATCCCCTTCAGAGGACGTGATTCGAGCCCCTCCCGAAGGGGAGTTTTTCCGATTGAGTTGTACCCGAGGGGCAGTGTGTTCACGACACCCGCTGGAGATTGGATACCTCCGGCCAGGCCTCAGCCGCCAGGATATGGCAGAGGGTTGCCCAAAAGATCCTGATGACTATCCTGCAGAGCCAGTAGAAGGTGTGCTGGATCACCAAGTGGCCACACCGGGGTTTTCGGTAGTCTTTCCTGCGGTGTTGACGCGCGTATGTGGCGTATCCACTTCCACCTGTCTGCAGATGCGTTGGGGGGGAGGGTGGGTGGTTCCATAGACTAAAGGTATTGCCCCAAGGAAAGAGTCTCGAAATTTTCCATGTCTTCCGGGTTGATAGAGACCGGAGTCTTCAGACTTTCCGGTTGACCTCGTTGTACAAGTCGACATTAGCTGAGGATGTTAGGAGTGTTCTAACGAAATATGATCTAGGCAAACACTAGCAATATATGTTCAACTAGAGATTATATTAATTTTGAACTTCATTGTATCATAGTCCTTATATATAGGAATTGTTTAACAAGTTTCTTTTCTCAAAAACGACTCCAAGGATTTTAATTAAAACACGACATGTGTATAGCCCCCGTAGGGAAGGGGATCCGTCCCCTTCTGCTCCCAAGGTGCGGATGCTACGGACACACAGCACTTTTGGTACCTCTGACGTCACTAGAGGAACCTCAGGCCGAATATTCTAGCCCCTCCCTGAATGGGTGTTGTTCGGATTGGGTTGGACTCGAGGGACAGTGGTTCCCGATACCCGTGGGAGATCGGGAGCGTCTCCGGACGGGGCTGAGGGAAGCCATATATTGCCACGTACTAGCAAGCATAGCTAGTAGGTGTGCTAGATGACCAGGCGGACCTACCGAGTTTAATCCGTAGCCCTCCTCTTTGGTGTTGGCGCGCATATGTGGTATATCCACTTCCGTTCCTTCTTGAATCCACAGGACCAGATGGAGGGGCTAGTTATTCACTAGGTATTGCCCTATGGAAAGTCCCACAGAGGCGCCGGGCGCCCTTTTGGGACATCTAGGTAACTCCTTGGTGGTGAGAGACATGTGTATAGCATTCATTTCGTGTCAAATGAACGGCATATCTAGAATTTACTAAAGTAGGGCTGACGTTCTGTTTATTGTACATCACTCATCTATAACTGGAAGATATAGTAGACATAAAACAAATCTGACCACACAGCGTTGGATTTTATTCGGTCCTGGACCCACTCGTGATCTATTGTACCTACGCTCCCAAGTGGGGCATCCCGGGAGGAAGGATGAGGAGAGAGGACGCATAGAGTGGCCGATCCAAAGAGCCTCGACAGTACACATGGCAAGGTTCCTCCACTTTACTAGTTGGAAACTACCCGGCAGGCCATTAGAACCGGAAACTCAGGCTGCTACAGTCCGGAAACTGCCCTACCCAATCGGAGACCGTCCTTTCGTAGGGGGATGTCTTCACCAGAAGATATCATCGTGCCATACAGCACCAAGACACCCGCCAATACTTCTACGCTTAAACAGAACACCAGATGAGAAATGGAGGGACAGGGTGGTAATTAACCTTCTCAGGATTCACCTGGAGACCTGGTAAAACTCCGGTAAACTCGAATGGGTCAGGTAGACCGGCCACAGGATTCAAACCTGGACCTTCCGAATGTGCACCGCAAACGAAACAGCCTCAGCCATCCCGCTCGACTGGAAAAAATCTTACAGTTTATATCTAAATATATTTTTGACTTTGTATACATTTATTGTAACAATCTCGCAACGTGTCAAATTGATTCGTCCTAATGTTGAGGCTAAACAATTCATATTGACTTTCACTGTACGAATTACTGAAACAGCTCATTAGTTTCTTATCTACCTTGTTTCCATGGTTACCGCAGCTCTACAGATTGTTGAATGGCTAAGTATTCCTTTTATATTATCCTAGTTGTTGTATTGCAACAGATAAGAATAATTATTTTTATGTGAGCTTTAACAAAACTTGTTAAAGTAATTTGAAATCGTCAGGAAAGGTGTTGCATAGTTAAGTGATAACGATATATGATTTTTTGCAGCTACGGGCAACTTGAGTGTGATTTTTCGTAATTTCATTTAGAGTCTGATTATTTGTCATGCTGCTATCCTACAATTTTGTAAAGTACTAACATAGCAACTACTGTTATAATCATATAGCAAACAAACCTTCCCAAATTTCCAGTTCATTAAAACCATCACACCGTAAATCTGCCAAAAATTGTACATTATATACTTAAATTAGGATACCTTCATTCCCACAAGGAATTATTTCTTCAGTGACATGTCTATCACAATACATTATAATCAATTTTTATTTCCATAAGGTAAAAATATAATAAACCTAAGGTGTATGCATCAGTACAAATATAGTTCATTTTAAAACTTTGTAAATAATTGCCAGTGTTCTTCACCGCGGTAAGATATTACAGGTGGAGCCATCTGTGGACGGCCAGTCGCGGTCGAAACATTACTCTGTAAATTTGTCATCCTTGCGGTTAATTAAAAACTAAAAGAGCGAGTCTTTATAATGCACATGGTACATAACTATAAAACATTTGACGTGATCGTGTGTGTCGTTTAAATACTAAACAGCGCTTTTAAATACAGAGCTTTGCATGAAATTGTCAACACAACACACGAGGATTCTCTCTGACGAAACGGTTATGACATTAGCCTTGAAGTGAAAGATAAAGCAGTTAGAGTCTCCACTTTTCTTGACGTTTTATATTCTTGCATTCTTTGTTTGGTTGTTTTTTTTTATGTTTCGTCCAAGCTGTTAATTCTCCTATGAATATAAGTATGTACCGGAGAAATTTCACCTTGTAGTGCAATTAATTACAGTTTCTTATAACAAAGTTTGAATCCTGCTTAATGCATTTACATGCGGGGTGGTTAAGTATGATCAAACTTACATAAAGGAAAAGTAAATGAAACTCTTTACATCAGATTTGTACAAACTACTCGAAATGGCGACAGCGTTTTCAATGTAAAGATGATAGCAGTGAACAAACGACTGTCGTACTCTGTACAAATTTCTTGTTTTCTTCTCGGGCAGCCAGTCATCATCAGGATATTTATAAAATGTTATAACCACAAAACGAAATACTAGATATAACAGAACAATAGGCAGAGACAAAGCACTATCAAAATTTGCATTACTGAATAAAAGACTGTTTTCAGTAAATTAAATGCCAGGTCAGGAGATGGCGTGAGTATAGAAAATTGTGTCAAAGAAACGTAACTACTTAACATATCAAGCTGTGTTGATCTTTGCTTCTTAATTCGATTGATTTCTATGTTTAAGGCCGACTTCCAAGAGGAGCTGAACTGAAATCCAGCATCACGATTCAGCGTGCTCGTTTCAGAGGAAATTGCCAAAGCCTCTTTAATTCTCCGCTCCCAGTAACTGTTTCATTTTGCTAAGATGGTCGTCTCCCGAAAATTGGCTCTATGGTCGTTATCAAAATAATTTTCTGCCATTTTGTATTTATAACATTTTATAAATATCCTGATGCTGGGAGAGATGCACACTCGCGAAACGTTGATATCTAATAATCTTTTCACCTGACTGCCTGCCCAAGAACAAAGTGAGCGTATTCGTCGCTTCAGGTCTTATTTTAAATTCCTTGTGCTTGTCGAATAACTTCAGGTGCGGCTATTATTCCGGCAGTTAGACTTTCTTCTGAGATATGTATTCACAAGACGTAGAAACAATTACCTACATTACAGGAATCGAACAAATGACATTTGAAGTACCATTCTTCGGCATTACGTATTGGTCCATCAGAAGTGTTACAGAAACATTACTAGAGTAGGCTACATGATACAAGAAGGCATTAAGTCGCTGTTCAGTGTCGCACTGGCAGGCGTTCAGTTCGAGATTTGAGACATCTTTGAGGCATTAAAACATGAGAACGCCAATAACGAGTTAGTAAGAATCAGTACTTCTATATTCGGGAAGCAGTTTTAAAGACATTATAATCCAATGTTTTCACCCATCTTGTTTAATTACCAATTTAACAGCATCTGATAACAATCAGCTTTATCAAAAGATAACTGCGTTAAGTTTAGTCGCAGACTAAACTGCCTATCTCAACTTGCTTAAGGTAGTCATGTCTGCAACCTCTGAAATTATTTTGGTGAAATTTATTAACATCCTGTAGAAGTATGGAAACAACATAGGTATGGAAATCATAAGAGATATTTCAGTAATTCTAGCGTGAAAGGCAATATGAATTGTTTAGCCTCAACATCAGGATGAACTCTTTGACACGTTGCGAGAACGTAACAATAAATGTATACAAGTAAATATTTACTTTGAGCGGCTTAGTATTCATTTAATATTATCCTAGTTGTTGTATTGCTACAGATAATTGTAATAATATTTTTTAACGCGAGCTTTGATAAACCTTGTGAAAGCAAGTAAGGTGCAGACAAAGCTCACGAAATATTTTGCATCCATAAGTACTAACGATATTAAATTATACGATCATTTAAGTAAAGTAAAAGGAATTAATGTATAACAGCTACGGGCAATGAAAGTGTGATCTTTCGTAATCTCATTTAGAGTCCCATATCCCACAATGTTTTAAAGTGCAAACAGTGAATTAAAACCATCTCACGGAGGAAATATCTAAACATTGTAGATAATATACTTAACTTTGAAGACTTTCATTCTCACACAGAAATATTTCTTAGGTCATATTTCTATCGAAATAGGTTCTAATTATTGTTTGTTTTTATAATCAAGAAAGCAAACAAACCTAAGTTACATGCAACAGTGCAGATATTGTTCTTTTTAAAATGTTGTAAATAATTGCCAGTTTTCTTCAGCGCGGCTACATATTACAGGTGGAGCCATCTATGTACAGGAAGACGAGGTCGTAGCAGAATACTATCTGTCAATTTGTTTGTTAACCAAAGTTCCTCTCTTGAGGATTTATTAAGAATTAAAGGATCGTATCCTTTTAATTAGTAGTTTCATGTTAAGTCACGCAATAGTTCCGGAACGCTCAGCTTCACCTTCAGCGAGCACAGGCTAAACGCTCCTATGTCCTCTACTGGGGAGAATCTCCTTCCTCTAATACAATTGACTGTAATGTTGTATGACAGTCATACTCCTATTAGGTATCTATAAACAAATGAATACTGAAATTATGTTACATGGTCAATCATAATGTTAATTTCTAATTTATCTCTTAATTCGGTGCTAACAATAGATGATGTCACTTACCATAATACACAAGTAGATAAACCTCCTTCGTCAAGAGTTTTAAGAAGATATATGCTTTCTTGCTTACAAAATCACAATAACCAGTGGATGAAAATACAACCAAAACATAATTGTAAGCTGACAAACCGACTTAGAAAAACACTTTGATTGAGCTAGCATCCGGACCTGAATCCGGTAGATTTAATGTAGACAGATAACAGACAGTGGGATGCCTCCAGAAATGTCACCTGTAAAGTTAAAGACGAAATTTTCTGCTTCCCACGATTTGAGCAAGCTGGACAATTGAAAAGGGTAAAGATATGTCATAATGTGAATGAAATAAAACAACACTATTAGAATAAAGTACAGTAACGGAAGAAAAATAGAAAGAATGGTAATTGAAGACAATGGAATGGAAATAGTGATGATGGCAATGATTCAAAAGAACAAGATACGTCAAACCTTGAAGAAATAAAATATGATTAAAGCAAAAATTTTTAACTCTGTTAAGTTGTGTGTAAGAGAATAAGCTTTCTGGAGCCATATGATTTAATTTGTTGGAGGTGGACTGTAAGCTAACGACACATTAAATAAACAATCCAGTCACTCTTGAAGGAGTGAAGTTATCACAGTGAGATATCACTGCTATTGAAGACCGGGGAAAACAGATAAAGGATTCGCATCAAAGCTTACATTTAAATATTTCAGGGTTAGAAGCGTTGGGTTGCCAACAGCACCTACGGGCAACGGATGCATGTTATTACTCTAAACTCATGTGATAAAAACTTGTTGCAAACCTCAAAGTACTATAACTGTACAGCAAAAATATTTATAAACTAACTTTAAATAATCCATTCATTCAATGAAACACAGTTGTCGAAATTGTGTTTTATATATATTACTCAGAAAACTTCCATTCTCGTACAGAATTACGTTTGCGGTAAAATTTGTGTCAAAATACAATGTAATTACTGTTTGCTTTCATAAAGTTAAATGAAAACAAACTTAAAGTGTATGCAAAGTGTATAAATACAGTTCATTTTAAAAATTTGTAAATAATTGCCATTTATCTTCATCGGATCAGGATATAACATGTGGAGCCATCTGTGAACAGCAAGACGCGGTTGGAACATTAGCAGTTTTCAAACTGGAATCAAAGTTCTCTCCTGGCGGCTAATTAAGAACTAAAGTGGCCTGTCTTTATCATTTACGCGGTACGAATTTATAAAACTTTTCAAGTGTGTGTGTTGGTTAAATATTAAACTGGAAATTTAAAGTCACTCTCTCGCAAGAACTTTTCAACATAATTTGCCGTCTTACATAGCAGGTTCTTATGTGTAACATTTTTCTGAAATTAATATAATTTTATAAACAATTAGTGCTCGATGCTACATATATTGCTAGTGCTTACCATCCCAGGGTTACACATTTTCTCCAAAAGAACATATTACTTTGGCCCCACAGAACAAATTCAATGTACATCATTTGAAATCGCATAATACAAAGGAGATACCCACAGGCAGTAACTGTGTGTACCGGATAAACTGTAAAGACTGCGACAACTTTTACATTGTCATAACAAAGAGGAAGTTGAACATTAGGCTTAAAGAGTATTTTAGAAACATCAAGAATAGACAAGTCAGCTGTAACATGTACTTTACCGAGAAATTTCACCTCTTAGTGCAATTAATTTCAATTGTTTGTAACAAATGTTGAATCCTGCTTAACACCGTAACATCCTGTGCGTCTGAATGGGAGATGGTTTAAAGAGTGAACAAACTTACAAAATCGAATGTTAAATGCATAACTTTACATCAGTTTTATACAAATTACTCGAAATGGTGATCGGGTATTCACTTTAAAGTTGGTAGCGGCGAACAAGACTGTCGTACTCTGTACAAAATTCCTTGTGAGTGTCGGATAGCTTCATGTGCTGCTATTATTAGGGAGTTAGACTTTCTTTTGAGATATGTACTCACAAGACAAAGAAACAATTACTTACATTACAAGAACCGAACCAATGTCATGTGGAATACAAATATTTGACATTACGTATTGGGCCATTAAAACTGTAACAGAAACACTACTGGAGTGGATTCATAATACAAGAAGGCATTCAATTGCTTTACAGTGTCGCACTGGCAAGTATTTACATGCAGTTTTGAGATATTAGGGTTATTAACTATTGAAAACTTCAGTAGCGAGTTAATTCGGGAGGCAGTTTAAAGACTTTCTAATCCAATCACTTAATCCAAATTGTTTAACCGCTTCGCCGATGGCCATTTAAACCCTGCACGGCCGGGAACGGATACCCAATAAACAGAACAAGACATTTAAATTGTTAAATGCTGCAAAAATGCTTCATAAATAAATATTCGTATCTTCCGTATTTTCTAAGTTATTTCAGGGAAACAAAAACTGGTTAAAAGCCCATTAAAAGCTGTATGCATCTGCGGTATCATTAAAATAGAGACTATATTAATAAAGCGATGAAATTTCATTAATTTGTATCACGTAAAGAAAGGCATTGTTTGCGTCGAACGCGCCTAATTCTGAGTACTTTTGTTTTACAAGCTATATGTGTATATCAGCTGAATAAACGAAGTGTTGGGTTCAAGGTTTCTAGGTTTCAGTTCATGCTAACACGTAATAATAACTGTTTATATTGCGTTATACACCCTGGAAGGAAACTCCATCAGCATCTCTCTAATTGCACAACTGAAGTTTATGTTAGCTGACGTAACTTCTTTCTTCGCTCAGTTGACATTGTAATTTAGATTGCATCAGAGTTCCAAGCAATTTCTTTAGCTAAATCACAGTTGAAATAGTTTTCTCAGTGCTAATCATGGCTTCAACTAGTAATGTAGCATATCAATTAGCTAGTGTAGGACGAGTGCGGGCTTCTGATATTACATCAGAAAATGTGGAAGACTTTTTGCTGTTAGACAGTGATTTGGACATTGATGGCGAGTTTTCAGATTTTGAGGGGGGTGTTGAGGATATAGGTAGCAGTGAGGAGGAAAATGACTCATTTCCGACAGGTGTTCGTGAAGAATCAACATTATGGAGGTGTCAAAATAACTCTAACACTAATAGACATACGTTCACGAGCACAACCTCTGGTGTACAACCGCATACTCAACTAACTTCTGACAGCCAACCAATTGACATTTTCACAAAATTTTTTACTACTGACTTTTTGTCTCTCATTGTTTCGGAAACAAATGTATATGCGAGTAGGGTGAAGGAAGACCTGATTTCTAAAGGCAATTTAGGACCTAAGAGTAGATTGCAGAAGTGGACAGAAGTAACAATGAATGAGATTTACAGACTACTTGGTCTAATTATGCTCATGGGTGTTATTCGTAAACCTACGCTAGACATGTACTGGTCTACAGACGACATGCTAGCTACCCCATTTCTTGGGAAATGCATGTCAAATAACAGGTTTACTTCCATTTTGCGCTTCCTTCATTTCACCTGCACAGAAAATGTGAATGATAAACTATCCAAAATCAGACCAGTTTTTGATTACATTATTTCAAAATTCAAAGAAAATTATGTGCCTAGTGAAAAGATCACTGTTGATGAAAGCTTGATGCTTTGGAAGGGCCGTTTAGGTTGGAAACAATACATCAAAACAAAGAGGGCCAGATTTGGCATAAAGAGTTTTGATGTATGTGAAAGTAAAACAGGATATCTTTACAATAGCTGCATATACACTGGCCAAGGGACTGATAACACCGGAGACAAAGATTTGGGGTTATCTGGTTCCATAGTAATGCACCTGATGGAATTTGTACTTGATCAGGGTAGGACTGTATATTTAGATAATTGGTACAGTTCCCCTAAATTATTCATGGCCTTACACAAAAGAAAAACAAATGCAATTGGAACAGTACGTTCAAATCGTATTGGTTTGCCAAAAGATGTGAATACGAAGGCTCTAAGAAGAGGAGAAATGCAGGTGCATCAGCTCCCACCCTTGACCTATGTTGCTTGGCAAGACAGGAGGGTTGTTACAGCATTATCCAATTGCAGCTCTAAAATTTTGATGATTGACACTGGAAAAATTGATGCTCGTAACAAAATGTCAATTTTCAAGCCCGATATTATCCAGGAATATAATATACATATGGGTGGAGTGGATCTAGTAGATCAGGTATTACACGCATATCCCTCTTTGCGAAAAACAATCAAATGGTATAAAAAAATATTTTTACACCAGCTGGATATAACCATATACAATTGTTTAGTAATTTGGAGAGCTCTAAACCCACGGAAAACAATGACGTACCTGGACTTTCGCATATCAATAGCTCGCAGCCTAATTGAGCAGTATAAAATTCAGAGACCTCTCCATACTGGGGGTAAAAAATCCACCACCCCAGCACCCCTCAGACTTGAAGGAAAACATTTTCCTAAAAGGATACCACCCACAGCAAAAAAGTCGCGTCCCTTCAGAAAATGTTTGGTGTGCCGCAAGAAAGGTGTCCGAAAGGAAACTAGTACGATTTGCCGTGAATGTGGAGATGTGCCCTTGTGTGTTTATCCATGTTTTGAGGTGTACCATTCAAGAAAAAACTTTTAAAGGTAAGCTTTTACTTCTTATAGAATTTATTTAAATTTACTGTAAAACATAAGGTTTAAAAGAATTATCATTAAATACGCATTAAAGGCATGTATGCGCAGGACGTCTATACACGTCCATATCGGTTTGGGGCCTTTTAACTTGGACGTCATATGACGTCCATATCGGTGAAAGGGTTAAATGCCAACTTATCAGCTTCTGATACCAATTAGGTATCCCATCCTAACTTGTGTATATTAGTCAAGTCTACACTCGCTGAAATTATTTCCGTGTAGTACAATACACATCCTGTAGAACTGCGGTAACTATGGAAACAAAGAGGCTAAGAAAATCATAAGAGATATTTCAGTAATTCCTACCTTGAAGGGCAAAAATAATTGTTTAGCGTCAACATCAGTAGGAAGTCATCAGACACGCTGTGGGAATGTTACAATAAATGTATACAAGTATATACTGACTTTGAACGGCTAAGTATTCTTTTCCTATTATACGATCATTTGAGTAAAGTAAAAGGAATGCATCTATAGCAGCTACGAGCAACATGAATGCGATATTTTGTAATTTCATTTCGAGTCCGATTTTGGTCATGCTGCTATTCCAAGATGTTGTAAAGTCCTGACGTAGGAAGTACTGCCACAATTATAGTGCGAACATGCATCTTGAAAATGTTGTTTAATTGGAACTATCTCATTGAAGAAATCGCTCGCTCGCTCGCTCGCTCGTGCTGGCTGGCTGTATACATCCAGAAGGTTTTTGCTGCGTGCCCACCCATTAAGGGTTTTACCGCAGGTAGGATTATTAATGAAAGTTGTAGGATGAAGGTGATGTAGGTTTTTGATTGGGAGTTAATTTTGAGGTTACCAAGGTACCTTCGGGTCGAAAGAGAGGATGCAGTACTTAGCACCCATTTTGTTTTGTTTTAAATATTTTGTAATTTAGTTGGGGAGAAATTTAGATGCCAAACAGCTTGGAAGAATTATGAGGAGCTCAGCTTTAGCTGCTGATAGGTTCAGCTCCTGTGTTATCTAGGGTGCCCGCATGCCATACGGGGGACCCGATGCAGTCTAGATCGACGTCTAGTGGGGTCATAATTTCCCAGTGATCTGACAAGGGCGCTTCTGTGAGATGGTAAACTTGCGTATAATTTTGAAGCCCGGCGCCTAATTTCATCCTTCACGTATGGAAGACCCGATGCTTCGTGGAGCATCCTGGTAGGGAAATAACGTCCCACAGAATAAATAGACCGCAGTCCTTTATTCTGTGCACGTTGAAGCCATGCTAAACAGCTGTCTGCTGCCATGCCCCAGATCTCGCAGGCATATAGCATCACCGGGATTACCAGCGCTCGGAAGAGGTACAACTTCATGCGAACTGACATCGGGGTAGACCCCAGCATTGGGTACAGGGAAGCAATTGCTCCCTGTACCTTTGCCGAAAGCTCCCTGATGTGTCGGCGAAAAGTTAAACCTCTATCCAAGTTGACACCAAGGTACTGGACAGAGTTAGACCACTCTATCCTTCGACCTCGGTAGCTGAAGTTGGGGCAGTCTGCGGGGGTGTGGCGCTTTGTAAAAAGTATGGCGTGGCTTTTGTCCGGATTTACGGACATCCGCCAACGCCGACACCACTGTTGTGTTAGGCGGAGATGTCTTTGAATGGGGTTGAAGGCTCTGAGAATGTGTTTGTCCTTGCAGAACTGAAACACGTCGTCAGCGTATTGTGCCATTTCTACTCGTGGTTCTGTGGGGAAATCTGCCATGAAGACGTTGAAGAGGGTGGGGGATAGCACAGAGCCTTCGGGGACTCCGCCTCTCACTGGCCTTAGTGTTGATGTTTTCCCCGCGACTGAGACTTTAAATGTGCGATGTCGCAAGAAGCTGTGTAGAATGTTGATCACTTGTGTTGGGAGCCCCAGATGGATCATTTTGTGTAGGAGTCCGGCATGCCATGTCGTAGAGAAGGCCTTCTCGACATCCAACGAAACTGCGGCCGTGAAGGCGCCTTCCTGGAAGCCCAGGGCAGCGGTCTCCACCACACGCAGCAACTGCTGAACTGTCGAGTGCCCAGGACGAAAACCAAATTGGTGGTCAGGAATGGCAGAATGCAGTTCCAAAAATTGTGCCTTATATATTTAATTCAGATGACTTCCATTCTGATACAGAATGACTTTTTTAGTCAAATCTGTATCAAAATACATTCTAATTACTGTTTGCTTTCACACAGTTAAAAGCAAGGAAAGTTAAGGTATATGCAAAGAGTATAAATATAGTACACATGAAAAATTTGTAAATAATTAAAATTTTATTCACCGCATTAGGATATTACAGGTGGAGCCATCTGTGGACAGCAAAACGCAGTTGGAACATTATCTGACAACAACTTTGACATTTAATGTTGCTCTCCTGGCGGTTAATTAAGAACTAAAAGAGCGTATGTTTATAACGTACCTGGTATGTAATTATAATTTTCACGTGGTGTGCGTCTGTCTGTCGGTGAAATACCAAACTGGACATCGGCAAGCATGTACTGCATGAGGTAGAAGTATGACGTCTCAGTATGCAACCCGCAGTGCACATGACGTTATGTCGAACAGGTGAAGACATGTATCTTCGTTTAGAGTCAGTGGTGAACTGGCTACTAGTAAAATAAGTAATAGTACACATACTTGAATCCATCTGTTTTGGTCTACGATATCTTTGGTACGCTTAAATATTTGTTCAACATATTTTACTTCACTTCTATTTGTAATCTGCCATGAAAATCTAGTGCTGTGTTACAAATAGACACTCTCGGTACTGCGTGTAAATTATCATTTATTAAACGCATTTATTGCTTCGATTTTATAAGTTTTATTTTTGAGAAAAATTGTTGGCATACATATTGAACCGAATCCCTTTTTACTACTGGCGGTGCACGCGATAAAAGGTTCGCGTGGCTTGTTTACACAAAGGAACTGATAGGCAGACAGTGTGGAAATAAAGAGCCTACAAAAACAGATGAAGATAGCGTGAGATAAAAGACTTACTGACACAGATAAGTGAGGTAATTGAAACATTCTGGTGACGTCTTGATTGTTTTATAGAACATTCCATTTGTTGTTTGTTCCAGAAATATCTAGTGATTGTTACAGAACAGTCTCGAATTATCAATGAGGTATTTAAGTAAGCGGCGACTCGCGAAGAGGCAGTCGTAAACAGAGCAGTAGGAGTAAACAGTTGTAGAGTGTTGTAACGAGAGCAGATGTAGTAAACAGATGTAGTCAGAACGCTGTTGTTGTGGTCATCGACCTAGGTAGATTGTGATTGTGTATGTGACGTAATGAGACTACTGTAAGAATAGAACAGAGCGTATTTCTACAGAAATAAAGAACATTTGGAATTTTGATTCTACGAACCCACAGAGTGACAATATGTTGATCCAAACATAGCTGCTACGATATAAGAGATGGATATGTATCTGCTTTCAGATGTTTAAATATATCCAAATCAGTCCAAGCTTTACACTGCAATTGAATATACGTATGACATTGTAAATCAGCGACTTTCTGCTTCAATTCTGGTTTAAGCGTATGTAAACCTATTGCAAGAGGAGTAGCAGACAGAGCAAAATCATTTTCCATGGATTTAAAATCAGTGGATTTCCTTAATTAAGTTCGTTATTTACTTTATCTAACAGACCAGTATATTTATTAAGATTTGTTACAGTAATATTGGGAAGAGATCTTAGACATGTAAATTCATTAAACACTTTTTTCATCAGATTGGATTTCAATACTTCTGTTATGTTTACGAATGATCTAACCATGTCATACATAGGAACTATCTTGTGGAACTTTCTATGAAGATGACGAAAAAGATTATTGAAAAGTTGAGAAATGTCGATGAGGAAGGCTAAATCACTTAACCAATCCCAAGGTCATTAATGTAAGTATACAGGGAGCTAAATACAGGAAATATTTTCAGAGCAAGTAGAGATATCTAATAGAAGTAATGCGCGTGTCGGTTCATATGTGGAAGTTGCGGCTGAAAGGTTCTAAAGTACCAGTGCGACACTATAAGTGATAATTACTGTTGAGTTCTTAACACACTAAAATTAAGAGACTTGCCGGAGCACTCCCTCTGGCGAAATAGTTATAACGTTAGCCTTCAAGTGAAACATCAAGGCTTGGAGTCTCCACTTCTCTCAATAGTTTAGTTTTTCATTGTTTGTTTGATAGTTTGCTTATGTTTCGTTCAAGCTGTTAATTTTTGTATGAATGTGTATATTTTATGTAGTAATTTGACCTTGTTTTACAATTAATTGCAATTATTCCTAACAAAGGCTAAATCCTGCTTAATACCTTAAAATGCTCTACATCTAAATTGGAGATGGCTTAAAGGATGAACGAACTTACATAAAGTAAAAGTAAATGCAACGCTTTACATCTGGTTGATACAAACTGCTCGAAATGGCGACTGCGTTTTCAGTGAAAAGTTGACAGCGGCGAACATATGACTGTCGTGCTCTGTACAAAATTCCTTGTACCTTTCGAATAGTTTCATGTGTTGCTGTTATTAGGGAGTTAGACTTTCTTCTGAGAAATGTACTGAAAAAAGCAAGAACTTAACTACATTGCAGGACCTGAACCAATGATATTTGGAGTAAAAATCTTCGCTATTATGTATTGGGCCATCAGAACTGTTAAAGAAACATAAATACAGAGGGCTACATGATACAAGAAGGTAGTTAATCGCTGTACAGTGTCGCACAGGCAAGTTATTAGTTGCAGTTCTGATATATTAGAGACATTAACTCTTGAAATCGCCAGTAAACAGTTAATTCGGGAAGCAGTTTTAAAGACATTCTAATCTAATATTTTAATCCACCTTGGTTAAATACCAATTTATCAGCATTTGTTACCGATTAGATTTAAGGAAATTAACTGCTTTATGCTTAGTTGTATTCTATGCATTGTCTATCCTAACTTGTTTATATTAGTCACGTCTACAATACCATCCTCTAGAACTGCGGTAACTATGGAAACAAAGTAGCTAAGAAAATCATAAGAGATACTTCAGTAATTCCTACCTTGAACGACAAAGTGAATTGTTTAGCGTCAACATCACGAGGAAGTCATCTGACACGCTGCGGGAATGTTACAATAAATGTATACAAGTAAATATTGACTTTGAACGCCTAAGTATTATTTTATGTTTCCTAGTTGTTGTATTGCTACAGATAATAACAATATTTAATGTAAGCTTTAATAAACTTTATGAGAGCTATTCAAAGTCGTAAGCTACAGTCAAAGACCACGAAACATTTTATATCCATAAGTACTAACGGTATTAAATTATACGATCATTTGAGTAAAGTAAAAGGAATGTATCTATAGAAGTAACGGGCAACTTGAGTGCGATTTTTCATAATTTCATTTAGAGTCTGATAATTAGTCAAACTGTTAACCCACTATGTCAGGAGTACAAACATTAGAATAGAACAAACTCACCGAAGAAATAACTAAAAATTGTAGATAATATACTTAACTTACAAGACTGTCATTCCCACACAGAAATATTTTTTTCGGTCACTTTTCTATCGAAATACATTCTAATTAATTTTTATCCTCATAAGGCAGAAACCAAATAAACCTAAGGGTGTGCAACAGTAGAAATATAGTTGGTTTTAAAACCTTGTAAATAATTATAAATTTTCTTCACCGCGGCATGATATTACAGGTGGAGCCATCTATTGACAGCAATATGAACTCGTAGCAGAATACTGTCTTGTCAATTTGCTTGTGAATCAAAGTTCCTCTCTTGATGGTCAATGAACAATTAAAGGAGCGTTTCTGTAAATGTGTAAAATAGTAGTTTCATGTATAAAACCCGCAATGGTCCCCCAGTTTAGTTGACTTTAGTGTGCTCTGACAGTCATATGCCTATTAAATGTTCATAGACAAATTAGTTCATAATGTTAATTCCTAATTTATCCCTTAACTCGGTGCTAGGAATAGATAATATCTCCTACCATAATACACAAGTAGATAAACCTCCAACTTCAAGTTCTATAAAAGGAGGCATGCTTTCTTATTTAAAAATTCACAATATTCCAAGTGATGACAATATCTGAATCCTATAGAATTAGTATGGACAGATGCCGAACAATGGCATGCTTACAGAAATGTGAGTTTTAGATGATAGCTGAAATGTTGTACCGGCAGACGTGAGCAAATTGGACAAATGATTAGGGAAAAAGTGTGTCATAATATGGATGAAATAAAAGATCACTATTAGGAAAGAATGCACTAAAGGAAGAAAATATTGAAAGAATTATAATTGAAGATAATGAGATGGAAATAATGATGATGGCAATGTTTCAACAGACGAAGATGCGTCAAACGTGGAAGAAATAAAATATGATAAAAGGCAAAATTGTTAAATTCTGTTAAGTTGTGTGTAAGTGAAACATCTTTCTAGAACTAGAGTATTTAATTTGTTGGAGACTAACTGTACGGCTTCCCTAAATAGCGACACATGAAATAAACAATCCAGTGACTCTTGAGGGAGAGAAGTAATTACAGAGAAATATCACTGCTACTGAAGACCAGGGAAAACAAACTCTCATCAAAGCTTTCACTTACATGTTTCATCCTTCAAGGAGCATTTCGGTGCCAATAGCGGCTCTGGGCAAGGGAAGCGTCATAATTTTCCAAACCCTGTTACTAGTCATGCTGTGAAGGAAACTTGTTGCAAACCTCAAGGTATTATAATCATACAGCAAAAAATTTTATAAATAGATTAGCTGAATTGATTACGTTTGCGGTAAAATTGTATCAAAATACAATATAATTACTGTTTACTTTCATACAGTTAATTGCAAACAAAGCTAAAGTGTGTGCAAAGAGTATAAATGCAGTTCATATCAAACATATGTAAATAATTACGAATTTTCTTCAACGCGGCAGGATATTACAGGTGGAGCCATCTGTGGACAGCAAGACGCGGTTGGAACATTAGCGTTTGTCAATTTGAATCAAAGTTGTTCCCTGGCGGTTAATTAACAACTAAAATGGCCTGTCTTTATCACTTAAGTGATACGTATTCATAAATTTTTTACCTCTGTGTGTCGGTTAAGTACTAAACTTGGCATTTAAATTCACTGCCTTGCCAGTGTTTTTCAATTTATTTTGCCATCTCCTACAACAGGTCCTTATGTTGAAGCTGAATAATTTGGTACAAAATGCGCTGAAGATGGGAGACAAGCACCTTATGTGTCAATCTTGAGGAAGTATGCCTTGGCGCACTGTTAAGATTATATCCATTTATAAAATACTCAATATTAAATCATTGCAGATTAAGATTCTGCGAACTTGCAGATTGGTACTACACATCTTCACACTTCAATGATCTGACGAAGAGTAAAGCCAAAACTATTTCTTTTTCCTACACGCGCGATTTGTTCATCTTAGATGCACACTTAGAATAATTCTGCATAATCCCGGACAGGCATAAATGTACGTCTTTCTCCTACGACGTTCTTAAGCAGAAGCAAGATCTGTAAAACTTTTAGCTAGCAATTTCCTCTCATTTGATGTTTCCATGGTTACTACATGGTTAACCTACCTTACACTTTATCTATTTTATTAAACATTACAATTCCTCCAACTATTACTCTCAAAAACATAAAATAGCTAAAATAACTGCTTCAATATGTAACATATTTCTAAGATTAATATAACTGTGAGTCGAACTTGCTGGTACCCCATGCTCCATATAACGCGATTGTTTAACATTCCAGGACGACACAACTTTTCCAAAAGAACATATTACTATGGCCCTACAGAACATATACATTGTAAGGAAATTCAATTCGTTCTTTTAAATCGCTTACGATAATACAGAAACCCATAGACAAAAGCTCAGAATCCTTTATTTTATCCGTGGTCCTGTACGCCTGACTTCCATTCCGACACAGAATTATTTATACGTTCAAACTTCTTTCAAAACACGTTCTAATTATTGTTTGTTTTCGTGAAGTAATAATCAAATAAACCTAATGCGTTTGGAAGAGTACAAACATACTTAATTTAAAATTTCGTAAATAATTGGCAGTTTTCTTCACCGCGGCTATATATTACAGGTGGAGCCATCTGTGAACAGCAAGACGGAGTAGGAACGGAATTTTATCTCAATTTACTTGTCAACCAAAATTCCTCTCTTGACGGTTAATTAAGAGTTAAAGAATCGTATCCTGTAAATTAGTAGTTTCATGTAAAGGCCCGCAATGTTTCCAGAACACTGATTTTCATCTTCCGCGAGCTGGCGTGCAACTTTCTCTTCTGTCTTCTGTCTCTTTGCAACTACTGTAATCATTAAACCCCCCTGCCAAGTATAGTTGACTGTAATGGACAGTGACAGTCATATGCCTATCAAGTGTTTAAAACAAATGGATTTTGTAATTATGTTAAATGGTTAATCACAATGTTAAATCCTAATTTACCCCTTAACTTGGTGCTAGCAATAGATAATGTCTCTCACCACAATACACAAGTAGATAAACCTCCAACGTCAAGTTCTTTAAGAATATATATACTTTCTCAGCTACATAATCACAATATTCCGTTTGATGAAAGTGGAAATTGGCACCAAAACAAAGCATTCTGAATAAATTCCAGCTAACAAACCGACTGAGAAAAACACAGTGGTTGACCAAATATTGCCACAAGGATAACCATACAACCATAAGGCTTCCTCTATAACATTCACATCCAAATCCTATAGAATTTATGGAGAGATACCAAACAAAATTTGACTGGAGATATCTAACCTTTAAAATGAAGGACAGAATGAATGATTTGGTAAAATTGGAAAATGTATGTAGTCATATGGATGAAAGAAAACAGGAGTATTTGGAAAATGAGGTACTAAGTAAAGAAAAATTATAATTGCCAATGTGATGGAAACAGTGTGGAGGATGACCGTGATAATGACTCAACAGATTGTTTAATTTGTTGGAGACTGTACGACTTCCCTGAGTGGCGACACACGAGATAAACCATCCAGTGATACTGGAGAGCGTGAACTCATGGCAGTGCTATCTGCCATTGCAGGCCTGGGTAAGCAGGTAAGAACCTCGCATAAAAGCTGTCACTGAAGTGATTAAAATCCATTGCCCAACACATAGCAGCTACGGGTAACGGGAACGCGATTTCATTCAAAACACTATTAAAGTCAGACTGCAAACATAACGGCAGTGCTACAGCTCTTAGGACACAATAATTGGACAGCATAAGTGTTTACAATGGCTCAGTTCAAAATTCGAATAAGAGAATGAAATTAAGTTAAAAAGTTTGTGGTTTATATATTTAATTCAGATGAATTCCATTCTCATACAGAATAACTTCTTAGGTCAAATTTATGTCAAAATACATTCTCATTACTGTTTACCTTTATTCAGTGAAACGTAAGTAAACCAAATGTTTACGCAAACATGATACATACAGTTCATTTTAAAACTTTTTAAATAATTACAAATTGTCCTTACTGCGGTAGCATATTACAGCTGGAGCCATCTGTGGACGGCAAGACGAGCTATGATCAATACCATCTTTCAATTGGTTTGTCAAACTGGCGGTTAATTAAGAAGTAAAAAGCGTGTCTTTATGACGTATGTGCTTTATATTCATCAAACTGTGCGTGCGTGTGTGTGTGTGTGTGTGTGTGTGTGTGTGTGTGTGTCTGTGTGTGTGTGTGTGTGTCGGTTAAATACTAAACTGGACATTTGCATTCACTGCCTTGCAAGAACTGTTCAATGAAATTAGCCGTCTGCTTAACACGTCCTTATGTGTAACTTTATTGAAAATTAGTATAATTTTCAGTCAAAATGGTACTCGATGCTCCATATATTGCTAGGGTTTACCACAACAGGGCTACACACCTTTTGCAAAGGAACACCTCTTCCTTCACCGAAGCTCCGCTTAAGAAGAGAGCCTAAAATGAAATGTGTAGTCTTTAACGTCCGCTTTTGCTACTTACGGCACCACAGGCGGTGAGACACTAATGACACATGAGTTGGAGACTAGTGTAATGAGATGCTGGACGCAAAACGGAGAAGCCGGAGAAAACTCGCCCCAGCACCGTGTTGTCCACTACAAATATCACTTTGCGGTCGCTGCGATTGGAACCCGGACCGCCATGGTGAGAGACGAGTGGTCTAACAACTCAACCACGGCGCGGCCAAAGAATCTGATTATCAACTTGACGAAGGTAAAAACAGCGACGCCCGCATCGCCTCCAAGGGGTTCATCAAGTCAAAATTCACTATTTAATATTAGCTGAGGGTGTTAGAAAGGTCCAAACGAAATGTGATCAAGGTAAACACAAACAATATATGGAGCTTTGAGAACTAGTTCGACTAAAAATTATATTAATTTTGTGCTGTATATATTTATTTGTATATTTATCTATTTATCAGTCTTGTTCTATTGTACTACCTGCGCACACAAAGGAGGGACCAATTGTCCTTCTTAGATTTAACGATCGTAAGACAAAATGACAGTGTACAATTTGGAATCTACAGAAAACCTACAAACACAGATAATTAGTTTCTATGCTCTGTCACATAAATTAGCTGCTCTTAGAAGTTTGATCCATAGACTGAACAGCATATCTTTAGATCAAAAACAATATGAGGAATTTACATATACTTTAAATACAGCAAAAAATGGTATCAATTGAAACTCAACCAAAAAATAATCAATTGGGACTACAAGTAAAAGAAATTGAAACAGATCACTACTGTGAAAATATAAATAAAAACTGGAAATACACAAATTCACCTACCACCCTTGGACACTTCTGAAGTTTGAACGAATATTTAAAAATTATGGCATCAACCTAGCTCTACAAAACAGATTCTCACTCTAGAAATTGTTAAATAATCCCTTAACAAACACGACCCCACCAGAACTAAAATCGGGCATACATAGGATTAATTGTGAAGACTATGACAAATTTTATATTGGTTTGACGAAGAGAAATTTAAATATTAGGTTAACAAAGCACCCTAGCAACATAAAATATAAAAACAGAAAAATCGGCAGTTGCTCTTCATTTCTGGAAATGATAATCCCCACAACGTGCAGCAGATTAGACTACTAAAGCCATTGTCAACAAAACTTGAATTTACAATATAGGAAAAAATTATTATTAAAAACATTCTACATATTCTAAATTTTGAATTGCCATCAGTGAGTGGTTTACTGAACTTATGTAAACAATGTTCCGAGACAAGGCGCCAATTACAAGAGATCCAGACAACAACTCTGAGAGTCGCCAATCAGCTCATGATGAAACTGCAACTGTTTCGAAAACGTTCCTGATTTTGTAAAACGACGTGAGTGAGGTTACAAGTTTTAATAAGTATGACTCATTCTTAGTCTTTATACACAAATCAGTGATACTGCAGATGGTGAAGGCATCGAAGTGAGATACCACTGCCATTGGAGGACAGGGAAATCAACTAAGAGACTCGCATCAAAGATTTCAATTACATATTTCAGTGTTCAAGATCCAATGCGCTGCGAATAGAAGCTACGGGTAATGGAACCTTTTTTGTATTTCTTGTAATTTACGTCCTCCAACGTTAAGTCATATCGCACGATGAATGGAATGGATGATATGATGCTCAAATGAGCCCAGGTTCCATAGCGTTTAGAGTTACCCGACATTCGTCTTTAAGGATAACGGAAAATCCCGAAAAAAACCTTAGCCAGGTAGCTCAATTCGTTCGAGATTCCAACTAGGATCCTCGTGAGAGTTAGGTTGACAGGCTGCCACCTACACTATTGAGGCGGGGTTTTGTGCTTTATTGTATCATAGTAAACTTTCAGCTGTAAAGTGAAAGACGAAATTTTCTGCCGCCATCGATTTGAGCAAACAACACAATTGAAATGGGTAAAGGTACGCCATAATGTGGATGAAATAAAACAACACTATTAGAATAAAGTACACTAACGGAAGAAAAAAATTGAAAGAATTATAATTGAAGACTATGGGATGGAAATATTGATGATGGCAATGATTGAACAGAAGAAGATAGGTCAAACCTGGAAGAAAAAAATATGATTAAAGGAAAAATTGTTGAACTCTGTTAAGTTGTGTGTAAGTGAAAAAACTTTCTGGAACCGTAGTATTTAGTTCGTTGGAGATGGACTATACGGCTTCCCTAAACAGCGACACTTGAAATAAACAATCCAGTGACCCTTGAGGGAGTGAAGTTATCAGTGAGATATCACTGTTATTGTAGACCAGGAAAAGCAGTTAAGAGACTCTCATGAAAGCTGTCATTTAAATATTTCATCGTTCAAGAAGCATTGCGTGGCCAATAGCAGCTAAGGGCAAGAAAAGCGTGATAATTTACCAAAACCTGTTACTAATCATACTGTGATGGAAACTTGTTGCATAACTCAAGGTATATAATTATACAGCAAAAAATTTATAAATCAAGGTTTCGGGTTATTGAAATCTTACAATGAAAAACAATTAGAAAAATTGTGGCTGATATATTTAATTCCGAAGGCTTCCATTCTCGTATAGAATTACGTTTGTGGTCAAATTTCTGTCAAAATATAATCTAATTACTGTTTACTTTCATATTGTTAAATGCAAACAAAGTTAAAGTATATGCAATGAACAGAAATGCAGTTCACATTAAAATTTTGTAAATAATTAAGAATTTTCTTCACCGCGGCAGGATATTACAGGTAGAGCCATCTGTGGACAGGGAGACGAGGTTGGAGCATTAGCATCTATCAGTTAGTTTCTCATCTAAGGTTGCCTCCTGACGGATAATTAAGAACTAAAGGAGCGTGTCGTTGAACATTAGGCTTAAAGAGTATTTTAAAAACATCAAGAACAGACAAATTTGCAGTTGCGTACCATTTATGCAATAAGCATCACGATATAGAACAAGAAATACATTTATTAAAAAGTATTCAGGGCTCGTGGGCAGAAGAGAAAGAGACAGAGAGAGGCTCCCGATTCTTCAGTCTATTGCTGCTGCCCGGCTTTCTAGAAACAATGACTGGTGGTTATAAAACGGAGCAGGTGTTAGAAGAGCAGTTGTGTGTGATGATTATCGTGACTGTCGAAGTTTGAATTGTACCGAAAAACTTCTTTCATTTGTTTTAGTGCGGCGAAGCACCGACTCCGCCTTGAAGACAGTAAGTAATCTGTGTTGCTACAGATAACAGTAATAGTTATTTATATAATAAACTTTTATTGCAGTCAAATGACCATACAAAAAGAGTTCAATTGTAAACAAATGCAAATTATTCAGTTTTGCGCACTGACGCCTTGGTTTACATATTCTTTGAATTGGCTCTTTTCCTCCACAGTTCTATGTAGTATCATTCACATGTTTGTCCACTAAAGTTGTACTCACATATCTCTGTTCGCTCATGACATGATGCATTCTTACAGAAGAGATGAGGGAAACCGAGTACCGCTGCTCTAGTATACATGTGCCTCATCTCATAGTCCGCTCGTATCATGGCCCCCGATTCAATAAACTTTGTGGAAGCAAGTTGGTATTCTTCAGGTGCATTCAAAATGTGTTGCATGGACAGGCACTTGTACAGCACAGCCGTTATGTAACAACATTAATTTTGAATTAGAATCACACCATAAAATTAAGTTACAAAAATTGTGAGTTATATATTTATTTCAGATGACTTCCATTCTCAAACAGAATTACTTCTTCGGTTAAAATTATGTTAAAATATATCCTAATTACTGTTTAATTTCACAGAACTAAGTGCAAATAAGCTCTAGGTATAGGTAAGCAGTATACATAGATATCAATTTAAAACTTTGTAAATAATTACAAATTTTCTTCACCGTGGTAGTATATTACTGGTGGGGCCATCTGTGGACAGGAAGACGAGGTCGGAAAATTAGCATATGACAATTTGTTTCTGAACTAAAGCTGCCTCCTGGCGGTTAGTTAAGAACTAAGAGAGCGTGTCATTACAACATACATGGTAAGCATTTAAGAATCTTTTAACGTCTCTGTGTCGGTTAAACACTAAACTGGGCATTTAGATTCAGTGCCTTGCAAGAAATTTTCGATGTAATTTGCCGTCTCATACAAAAGGTCTTTACGTGTAACATTGTTCTAAAATTAATATAAATTTAAGACGAATTAGTACTCGATGATCCATATATTGCTAGTGTTTACCATCGCAGGGCTACACAACTTTTCCATAAGACCGTATAAATTTGGCCCCACACATCAAGTTCAATGTACTTCTTTTAAAATCTTGTAATAAATACAAAGTAAAACCCGACAGACAAAAACTCAAGTATGTACCGGAAAAACTACAAAGACTGTCAACTCTTACATTGTAAAAACAAAAAGTAAATTGAACATTAGGCTGAACCTGTGTTTTAGAAACATCAAGAACAGAGACATTGGCAGTAGCGTACCATTTGAGGAATGAGAATCACGATATAGAACAATAAATACCTTTATTAAAAAGTGTTCAGGGTCCAACTGCATTAACCACGCAGTATGGAGAAAAACAGTCCAATTTTGACGCACCTTTGAACAGAATCTAAAATGAAATGTGTAGTGTTTAACGCCCGCTTTTACTAAACGCGGCACCGCAGGCGGTGACACTGATGTTACAAGAGATGAAGATGCAATAGTGGAATGAGATGTCAGAGGAAACCGGAGATCCCGGAGAATACTCGCCAAAGCAGCGTGTTGTCAACCACAAATTTAACTTTTTGATGGCATAGGATAGAACCCGGGTAGCTTTGGTGAGAGCAGAGAGGTTTAACCACTCAGCCACGCCGCGCAGCTAAGATTCCGAACCTTAAGTTTATCAAGATACCAACGGAGAAGCCACTATTGCTTCAGAGGCCTTGGTGCGAGCGCTGCGGACCCTTAGCCTTCGAGGCACTTCTGTCGTTACGAAGAGGAACCTCGGGCCGAACATTCGAGCCCCTCCCTGAATGGGAGTTGTTCGGATTGGGTTGGACTCAAGGGACAGTGTGTTCCCGACACCCGCGGGAGATTGGATACAGCCAGCCCTCGGCCAACCGGATAGGGCATAGGGTTGCCTAAAGCGTCCCGAGGACTAGCCTGCAGAGCCAGTAGAAAGTGACAACCAGGTGGCCACACCGAGGTTTTCGCTAGTCTACCCGACGGGGTTCACACGCGGATGTGGCGTATCCACTTACACCTGTCTTGAGATGGGGGGTCGTTAGAAATGAAATATGTAGTGTTTAACGTCCGCTATTACTACATACGGCACCGTAGGCGGTGACACTTGTGGTACATGAGATGAAGGTGGAGCACCGGAGAATGAGATGGCGGGGAAAAGCGGATGTACCGAGGAAAGCCCGCCCCAGCGCTGTGTTATCCATCACAAATCTCAGTTTGCGGTCACCTGGGATCGAACCCGGGCCGCCTTGGTGAGAGTCAGGTGGTCTAACCACTGAGCCACGGCGCGGCCAGGGTCCTTAGAATGAAGGTATTGCACCGAAGTTTTCCATGGCTTCCGGGTTAATAGGAGCCGGGATCTTCGGACTGTCGGTTTGACCTCGTTGTACAAGTCGACATTAGCTGAGGATGTTAGGAAGGTATTAACGAAACGTCATCTAGGTAAACACTAGCAATATATGTTCGACTAGAGATTATATTAATTTTGTACTTCACTGTATCATAGTCCTTATATATAGGAATTGTTTAACAAGTTTGTTTTCTCAGAAACGACTCCAAGTATTTTAATTAAAACGCGACATGTGTATAGCCCCCGTGGGCGAGGGGATCCCTCCCCTTCAGCTGCCGTGGTGCTGCCACTACGGAAACCTAGCACTCGTGGTACCTCTGACGTTACTAGAGGAACCTCGGGCCCAACATTCGAGCTCCTCCCTGAATGGGAGATGTTTGGATTGGGTTGGACTCGAGGGTGCAGTATGTTCCTGATACTCATGGGAGATCGGGTACGTCTCCGGACGGGGTTGAGGGAAGCCATATGTTGCCGCGTACTAGCCTGCATAGCAAGTAGGTGTGCAAGATCACCAGGCGTCCTACCGAGGTTAATCGGTAGCATTGCTCTTAGTTTGTCGCGCGTAAGTGGTATATCCACTACCATCCCGTCTTGAGTCCACAGGACCAGAGGAGGGGCTTGTTATTCTCTAGGTCTTGCCCTATGGAAAGCACCACAGAGGCACCGGGCGCCCTTTGTATGTTTCATATTTAGTATTTGTGCACATAATGCTTCCTGTTATTGTTTATTCCTATTTCATTTAAATAACATTTCACTGTACCAATTAGACCTCGGTACATATATAGACCAGTTCGGTGAAGTTCATAAATATCTTGTGGATCTGCAGTAACCATGGAAACAAGATAGGTAAGGAAATCACAAGGGATATTTTGCATCTACGCTACCGAGGCGGGATGTAAAACTAAACGTGGCACTACCGCTCTTAGGACACAATAATTGCACTATTCAAGTGTTCAAAAGGGTTAAGATCACAATTCGATTTATACCATGAAAGAAAGTTACAATTTTGTTGTTTATATATTTAATTCAGATGACTTCCATTCTCATATAGAATTACTTCTTAGATCAAATTTATGTCAAAATACATTCTAAGTACTGTCTACTTGTTTCTGGAAACGCGAATGAGGTATGACAATTCCCCTCGTTCAATTGTTTGTCACCCTGACGGTTAGTAAAGAACTAAAAGAGCGTGTAATTATAAAGTGCATTGTACATAGCTATAAATATTTTTACGTGAACATGTGTGTCGGTTAAATAGTAAACAGGTCAATTAAGTACAGAGGTTTGCATGAAGTTCTAATGACATTTGCCCTCTCGGATAACAGGTACTTATGTGTAACATTTTTATAAATTGGGACAACTAGACTGGGCATTTAAATTTCCTGCCTTGCTAGAGCTTTTCAATAAAACTTGCCCTCTTGGACTACAGCTCCTTATGTGCAGCATTCTTCGAAAGTTAGTTTAATTTTGATTCGAACTGGTAGTTGATGATCCATATATTTCTGGTTTTCACCATCCCAGGACTACACACATTTTCCAAAAGAACATATTACTGTGCCCACAGAATAAGCTCAGTGTGCCAGAGTTTTCGAAATCATATATATTGTCACTAGGCATTGTTTTGCGGCGGACTACGGCCCGCAAGAATGGGAACGGCGACACAGAGAGAAAGAGTGAGAGAAGCGGAGAAATAAAGAGACATAAGTGCCCTAAGCCACGACTAGGCCGGCGCGTGCTAGCGCTTGCCGAGAGGGAAAGGGATGGAAATAGTCTGGATAATTCTTCCCTTTCTCTCGCCATCGTGAAAGATCGTGATACTTTGACAAGTTTCGAGAAACGATTTTTGCGTTATAAATAAGAGAGAAGCGCACTCAGCTGCCAGTCAGTGAAAGGAGTTTTGGTGCAGTGTATGAATATTTGAATTGTTTCGAGTTGGGAACTGATAATCGTGTAGTAATTTGAAAGTGAATTCTTTTGTTTGTTTTCGTGTGGTGAAGCCACGAGAGACTGTGTGTATGTTGCTGCAAATGACTGCACAAATGTCTTTCTATGAAAATAAAGGGCATTTGGAACTTCTACAAAACTGACTTTTAATTTTACCAACCCACAAAGTGGCAACACAAAGGAGAAGCCTACAGATCAAAGCTCAGGTTGTGTACCTGATAAACTGCAAAGATTAATAACTTTTACAATGTCAAAAACAAAAAGTAAGTTGAACATTAGGCTTAATGAGCATTTTGGAAACATCAAGAACAGACAAATCCGCAGGGGGCACCATTTATGTAATGAAAATCAAGATATAGAACGATGCACAGCAGCAGCAGTGGTGTCGTTGAAGGAGCACCCTACTCTGAAGAGCAGGGGCCTTCGACATTTAGCCATTCCGGGACATTGTCCCTTACTGGCATTAAACAATGTAATACAAAGATGGTGGTTAGACGGTGAGTTTTGTTTCTAGAAGGATAATGTAAAGTCGGGTAGGGTGAATGTGAAAGAATAATTTATAATAATTTGAAATTTGGAGTTTCTGTGATGGGATGATGTTAGGTGTCTAGAACAGCTCTGGGGTGAGGGTAGGTGTTTCCTGGGTCAATATCATATTCCCCGAGGCCACGGATTAAATGATTGAAACTGTCTGGAAGGGTGGCATAGAATTTGCGTGAAAGGTCAAGGATGTATTCAGTCAATGTAGGAAAGGATAGGTCAGCGTGTATGTTAGCGTTTGGTATATACCAATCAGCACCTATTGTTGTGCGAAGGTATCTGTTCTGGAGGACTTGAAGTTTGTTGAGGTGAGTTTTAGCTGCAACTCCCCATATTTGGCAGGCATATGTCAAGGCGGGTCTTAGTACCTGTTTGTATATGAGTAGCTTGTTTCTTAGTGCTAGTGGAGACTTCCTGTTGTAGAGGGGATATAGCATGGACATTCTTCTGGAGACTTTATTTGCCAGCGATGTGATATGGGCTTTCCAAGTTAGGCGCATGTCTAATGCTACCCCTAGATATTGGGCTTCCGATTTGCATTGTACGGCAGCTCCTGCCAGACGCAGCTCAGGAACATCATGCAGCTGGCAACGACTGAATGTAACAGCCTGCGATTTGTTTGCATTGATCCGTAGCCTCCAGGTGAGGAACCACGCGGTCAGCATATCAGCATATCTTTGTGTTCGCTGTACTGCTGTCAGATGTCTGGTGGATGCTGTGGAGATGGCTGTGTCATCCGCAAATAGATATAAGTTGCAGCTACTGATGGTGGGTATGGTGTTTATGTAGGTTAGGAAGAGCAGGGGGCCAAGGACGCTGCCCTGTGGAACTCCTGCGTGAATAGAGTATGGCTGGGATTCAATATCGTCTCTAGCAACGACGAAGGTGCGATTTGCTAGATATTTATGAAGTAGATGAATGAGGTAA
This sequence comes from Mantis religiosa, assembly GCA_030765055.1. Taxonomy (NCBI): domain Eukaryota; kingdom Metazoa; phylum Arthropoda; class Insecta; order Mantodea; family Mantidae; genus Mantis; species Mantis religiosa. Next base: position 17,184,446 of record CM060953.1, on the reverse strand, counting down.
GCGGGTAAGGCATATTGGATTAGGCGAAAGAGAAGACCTTCGTGCCAAACAGAATCGAAGGCCTTGGAGATGGATATAGAACGATAAATCCGTACATTAAAATGCTTTCAGGGTTCAGCTACATTAACCACGTTGGAAAGCAATATGATGGAAAACTAAAATTTCGACATCACCTTGTAAGAAAACCTGAAATGAAATGTGTTTTATGTAACGCCTGGTTTCAATGCACTAACGGAGAAAAAATTGAAGAAATTATAATTAAACACAATGGGATGGAGACAGTGAGGATGATGACAGTAATAAATACTTAACAGATGAAGATGTCAGGCGTAGAAGCTTTAAAATAAAATAAAAGTCAAATTATATGACTCAGTTTTACGTAGTATCAAGTGAAAAACGTTTCTGGAAAAAGAGTATGTAATTTTTTGGAGACTGAACGACTTCCCTGAATAGCGACATATGAAATAAAGCATACAGTGAGTCTTGAGAGCGTGACGTAATCGCAGTGAGATATCACTGTCACTGAAGTCCAGGGAGAACAGGTAAGAGATTCGCATCAACTATTTCATTTAAATATTACTGTGTTCAAGAACAATGGCATGGCTACAAGCATAGTGAGCGCGAATTTTTGTAATTTCATTCCAAACTCTATTACTAGTCATGCTCTGATCGCGCCTTGTTGCAAATTTTATCTTGGAGCTAGTATTCTCAGGAAACTATAATTGCACAACACAAGCATTTAAAGAACCAATTACCCTAAAATCCATATAAAATACGAATTAAAGCTGTAAAAATTGTAGTTTATATGTTGAAGTCAGACGACTTCCATTCTTATACGGGATTATTTTTTCGGTCAAATTTGTATCAAAATATATTCTAATTACTATTTACTTTTATGCAATAAAAGGAAATAAATTTAAAATATACGCAAAAAGTTTACATACAGTTCTTGTTAATACTTTGGAAATAATTAGAAATTTTCTTCACCGCTGTAAGATATTACAGGTGGAGCCATCTTTGGACAGCAAGACTAGCTTGGAAGAGTATTATCTGACAATATGTTTAAGAATAAATGTTTCTCTGCGAGTGGTTAACTAAGAACTGATAGAGCGTGTCTTTATGACGTACGTAGTATGTATTTATTTATATAACTTTTCGCGTGAGTGTGCGTGCGTTTGTATGTCGGTTAAATACTAAACTGGACATCGGCAAGCATGTACTCAATGAGGGAGCATTATGACGTCTGAGTGTGCAACCGGCGATGCACATGACGTAATGTCGAGCACATCTAGGCAGGTACCTTCGTTCAGAGTCAGTGATGGACAGGCTACTAGTAAAATAAGTAATAGTACACTTACTTGAATCCATCTATTTTGGTCTACGATACATTTGGTAGGTAGCCCTGAATATTTGTGCAACATATTTTACTTCACTTCTATTTGTAATGTGCCATGAAAATCTAGTGATGTATAACAAATAGACATTCTCTGTGTAGCACGTAAATTATCATTTGTTAATCGCGTTTATTGCTAGGATTTTATAGGTTTCGTTTTGGTTAAAAATGTTGGCATACATATTGGACCGAATCCCTTTTGACTACTGGCGGCGTACTCGATAAAAGCGTTCGCGCGGCTTGTTTACACAAAGGAACTGATAGGCAGACAATGTGGAAATAAAGAACCTACAAAAGCAGATGAAGATAGCGCGAGATAAAAGACTTACTGACACAGATAAGTGAGATAATTTGAACATTCTGGTGACGTCTTGTCTGTTTTATAGAACATTCGATTTCTAGTTTGTTCCAGAAATATCTAGTGATTGTTCCAGAACAGTCTCGAATTATCAATGAGGTATCTAAGTAAGCGGCGACTCGCGAAGAGACAGTCGTAAACAGAGCAGTAGGAGTAAACAGTTGTAGAGTGTTGTAACGAGAGCAGATGTAGTAAACAGATGTAGTCAGAACGTTGTTGTTGTGGTCATCGACCTTGGTAGAATGTGATTGTGTATGTGACGTAATGCTACTACTGTAAGAATAGAACAGAGCGTATTTCTACAGAAATAAAGAACATTTGGAATTTCTGTAACTTGGAACTTTGATTCTACGAACACACAGAGTCACAATATGTTGATCCAAACATAGCTGCTACGATCTAAGAGATGGATATGTATCTGCTTTCAGATGTTTATATATATCCACATCAGGCAAAGCTTTACACTGAAGCCAACATAGTATCACATTGTAAATCAGCGACTTTCTACTATAATTCGGGTTTAAGCTTATGTAAATCTATTGCAAGAGGATTAGCAAACAGAACAAAATCATTTTCCAAGGATTTAAAATCACTGAATCGCTTTACTTTAAGTTCGCTCTATACGTTATCTAACAGACCAGTATATTTATTCAGATTTGTTACAGTAATGTTGGGAACAGTTCTTAGAAATGTAAATTTATGAAACTCTTTTTTCATCAGATTGGATTTCCACATTTCTGTTATGTTTACCAATGATCTATGAACCTATGAATGATCATACATATGGACTATGTTGTGGAACGTTCTATGAAGACCACGATTAAGATTATTGAAATGTTGAGAAATGTCAGTGAAGACGGTTAAATCACTGAACCAAACACGAGGTCATTAATGTAAGTATACAGGGAGCTAATTACAGGAAATGTTTTCAGAGCAAAGAGAAATATCTTAAAGAAGTCATTCGTGTGTTGGTTTATATGTGGAAGTTACGGCTGAAAGGTTCTCAGGTACCAGTGCGACACTGCAAGTGATAATAACAGTTGAGTACATAACACATGAAAATGAAGAGACTTGCCGGAGCACTCCCTCTGATGAAATAGCTATAACATTAGCCTTCAAGTGAAACATCAAGGCTTAGAGTCTCCACTTTTCTTGATAGTTTAATTTTTTCATTGTTTGTTTGGTAGTTTGCTTATTTTTCGTCCAAGCTGTTAATTTTTGATTGAATTTGCATATTTTACGGAGTAATTTGACTTTGTTGTACAATTAATTACAGTTGTTTCTAACCAAGGTTAAATCCTGCTTAATACCTTAAAATATTCTACATCTAAATTGGAGATGGCTTACAGGATGAACGAACTGACATAAAGTAAAAGTAAATGCAACTCTTTACATCAGGTTTATACAAACTGCTCGAAATGGCGACTGCGTTTTCATTGAAAAGTTGAAAGCGGCGAACATATGACTGTCGTACTCTGTACACAATTCCATATACTTTTCGAATAGCTTATGGTGTTGCTATTATTAGGGAGTTAGACTTTCTTCTGAGAAATGTATTGATAAAAGCAAGAACTTAACTACAATTGCAGGAACCGAACCAATGATATTTAGAGTACCAATCTTCGCTATTACGTATTGGGCCATCAGAACTGTTAAAGAAACATAAATACAGAGAGCTACATGATACAGGAAGGTAGCTAATCGCTGTAAAATGTCGCACTGGCAGGTGATTAGCTCCAGTTTTGAGATATTAACTCTTGAAAACGCCAGTAACGAGTTAATTCGGGAAGCAGTTTTAAAGACATTCTAATTTAATATCTCCATCCACCTTGTTTGAATATCAATTTATCAGCATCTTATACCAATTAGGTTTAATGGAAATTAACTGCTTTATGCTTAGTTGCAACCTATGCATTGTCTATCCTAACTTGTTTATATTAGTCACGTCTACAATACCATCCTCTAGAACTGCGGTAACTATGGAAACAAAGTAGCTAAGAAAATCATAAGAGATATTTCAGTAATTCCTACCTTGAAGGACAACATGAATTGTTTAGCGTCAACATGAGGAGGTAGACATCTGACACGCTGTGGGAATGTTATAATAAATGTAGACAAGTAAATATTGACTTTGAACGCCTAAGTAATATTTTATGTTTCCTAGTTGTTTTATTGCTACAGATAATAACAATATTTAATGTAAGCTTTAATAAACTTTATGAGAGCTATTCAAAGTCGTAAGCTGCAGTCAAAGCCCACGAAACATTTTATATCCTTAAGTACTAACGGTATTAAGTTATACGATCATTTGAGTAAAGTAAAAGGAACGCATCTATAGCAGTTACGGGCAACTTGATTGCGATTTTTCTTAATTTCATTTGGAGTCCGATTACTAAGCATACTGCTATCCCTCAGTGGCAAAAATTACGAACTTAGAATTGAACCAACTCACAGAGGAAATAACTAAAAATTGTAGATAATATACTTAACTTACAAGACTTTCATTCCCACACAGAAATATTTTTTTCGGTAACATTTCTACCGAAATACATTTTAACTATTGTTTATCTTCATAAGGCAGAAACCAAATAAACTTTAGGGATGTGAAACAGTAGAAATATAGTTCGTTTTAAAACCTTGTAAATAATTATCATTTTTCTTCATCGTGGCAAGATATTACAGGTGGAGCCATCTATGGACAGCATTATGAGCTCGTAGCACAATACTGTCTTGTCAATTTGCTGGTCAAGCAAAGTTGCTCTCTTGACGGTTAATGAACAATTAAAACAGCGTTTTCTGCAAATGTGTAACATAGTAGTTTCATGCATAAGTCCCGCAATGGCCCCCCAGTTTAGTTGACTGTAATGTGCTATGACAGTCATACGCCTATTAAATGTTCATAAACAAATGAATACTGAAATTATGTTAAATGGTTAATCATAATGTTAATTCCTAATTTACCCCTTAACTCGGTGCTAGGAAGAGATATTATCTCTTATCATAATACACAAGTAGATAAATCTCCAACGTCAAGTTCTTTAAGAGGCGGCATGCCTTCTTGTTTACAAATTCACAATATTCCAAGTGATGACAGTAGCAGAAAAAGAAAATTGTATGATATATTTCCAGCTAACAAACCGACTCAGAAAGACACTTTGATTGACCAAATATTGTCATGCCACCATAAGGCTTTCTACGTAATACCCGCATCTGAATCCTATAGAATTATATGGACAGATACCGAACAAAAGAATGCTTCCAGAAATGTAAGTTTTAAAATGAAAGCTGAAATTTTGTACCGGCAGACATGTGAACAAATTGGAGAAATGAAATGAGAAAAAGTATGACATAATGTGGATGAAATAAAAGATCACTATTAGAAATGAATGCACTAAAGAAGAAAATATCGAAAGAATTACAATTGAAGACAATGAGATGGAAATAATGATGATGGCAATGATTCAACAGACGAAGATGTGTCAAATGCAGTAGAAATAAAGTATGATGAAAGGTAAAATTGTTTAACTCTGTTAAGTTGTGTGTAAGTGAAACACGTTTCTAGAACTAGAGTATTTAATTTGTTGGAGACTAACTGTACGGCTTCTCTAAATAGCGACACATGAAATAAACAATCCAGTGACCCTATAGGGAGTGAAGTTATCACAGTGACATATCACTGCTATTGATGACCAGGGAAAACAAGTAAGAGACTCGCATTAAATCTTTCTTTTAAATACCTCAGTGTTCAAGAAGCACCTATTCCGGAGTCACGTACAGTGTGGACGTTGTGCAGGACAGATCCCGCACCATCTACAGTAAGCTAGACTCCCATCGTAATAACCTGGTGAAAACCCTTGTCCTTTACGACATAAGGGATCCTCGACGCTGATCGAGCTACCGGTCTCCCAAAGAATCTATTATACTGCCCAGATGAAGCCGCACTAAGCGGTTAGGTGCTGGGAAGCAAACACTCCGTCCAGGTAAACCTGGACGACTCGTCTGTTCTGCTGGAAGCATTGCGTGGCCAATAGCAGCTACGGGCAACACAAGCGTCATATTATTCCAAACCCTTGTGATAGAAACTTGTTGCAAACCTCAAGGTACCATAACTGCACAGCAAAAACATTTATTAGTCAACTTCAAATTAATTCAAATCATACAATGAATACAACTGCAGAAAAGACGCTCTTAGGAGACAAAAATTGCACAACATAAGTGTTTGAAAAGTTTCTTTAATTCGTGGAATACTATGAAGAAGTTAAGAAGTTTGTGGTATATATATTTAATTCAGAGGACTTCCATTCTCATACAGAATAACTTCTTTGGCCAAAGTTTTGTCAAAATACATTCTAATTACTGTATACTTTTATTACGTGAAACGCGAATAAACCCAATGCATATACAGACATTACACATACAGTTCGTTTTAAAACTTTCTAAATAATTACAAATTTCCTTTACCGCGGTAGGATATTACAGCTGGAGCCATCTGTGGACGGCAAGACGAGGTATTTTCATTACCATATTTCAATTCTTGTGTCAAACTGGCCGTTAATTAAGAAGTAAAAAGCGTGTCTTTATGACGTATATGCTTTATATTCATCAAACTGTTTGTGTCGTTATTTGACTTAAATACTTCACTGGGTATTTAAATCCACTTGAAAGAACTTTTCAATGAAATCAGCCGTCTGCACAACAGATCTTTATTTGTATTTTTTTTTAAATTAGTATAATTTTGAGTCGAACTGGTACTCGATGCTCCATATATTGCTAGTGTTTACCATCACAGGGCTACACAAATTCTCCAAGGGAATAGCTTTTCCTTTACTAAAGATCCACCACCTTAGAAGAGAACCTAAAATGACATGTGTAGTCCTTAACGTCCGCTTTTGCTACATACGGCACCACAGGCGATGAGACACTGATGACACATGAGTTGGAGTACTAGTGTAATGAGATGGTGGAAGAGAAACGGAGAAGCCGGAGAAAACTCGCCCCAGCACCGTGTATTCTACCACAAATATCACTTTGCGGTCGCAGCGGATCGAACTCGGGCCGCCATGGTGAGAGACGAGTGGATTAACAAAGAGTCTGATTATCAAGTTCATCAAGGTAAAAACAGAGACGCCCCTATCGCCTCCAAGAAGTTCATCAATTTAAAATTCACTAGTCAATATTAGCTGAAGATGTTAGGAAGGTCCTAACGAAACGTGATCTAGGTAAATACAATCAATATATGTAGCATCGAGAACTATTTCGACTAAAAATTATATTATTTTCTGGTTTATTGATTTATTTGTTTATTTGTTTGTAATTTTGCGTCCTCCAACGATAAGTTATATCGCACGGTGAATGAGATTGGGGAAATGATAGTCAAATGAGTCCTGGGTCCATTGATCTCAGAGCTACCCGACATTCATCTTTAAGGATAACGGACAACACCGGAAAAACCATAGCCAGGTAGCGCACCAAGACCGAGATTCGAACTCGGATCCTCGTGAAGGTTGGGCAGACAGGCTACCATCTACTCTATTGAGGCGGGCTTTTGTGTTTTATTGTATCTAAGTAAACTTTCACCTGTAAAGTGAAAGACGAAATCTTCTGCCGCCATCGATTTGAGCAAACTGCACAATTGAAATGGGTAAGGGTATGTCATAATGTGGGTGAAATAAAACAACACTATAAGAATAAAGTACACTAACGGAAGAAAAAAATTGAAAGAATTATAACTGAAAACAATGGGATGGAAATAGTGATTATGGCAATGATTTTACAGATGAAGATATGTGAATCCTGGAAGAAATAAAATATGATGTAAGGCAAAGTTTTTTAAGTCTGTTAAGTTGTGTGTAAGTTAAAAACCTTTCTGGAACCATAGTTCGTTGGAGATGGACTGTCCGGCTTTCCTAAAGAGCGACACTTGAAATAAACCATCGAGTGACACTTGAGGGAGTGAAGTTATTACATTGAGATATCACTGCTATTGAAGACCAGAAAAGCAAGTAAGAGACTCGCATCAAGTCTTTCATTTAACTATTTCAGGGTTAGAAGCAGCTAAGGGTAAATGAAGCATGTTATTATTCTAAACTCATGTGATAGAAAGTTGTTGCAAACCTCAAGGTACTGTAACTGTAGAGCAAAAAAATTATCAGTCAATACCAAATTAATTTGATCATATCAAACAGTCCAGCAGACCAGCAGCAGAAGAATCGAGTCGTCCAAGTTTACCTGGACGGAATGGTTTCGCCCAGCACCTAGCCGCTTTCTGCGACTTTATCTGGGTGGTGTAGAAGTCTTTAGTCTTTTGTCTCAAGCGTTTATGTCGGGGCATAGGTTTCTCTGATCTGTTGGGTTAAGCCGCTCAAGCTGCCGCCTGGGGTATATATTCCCAAGGCCGCCCTCACCCAACTCTCCGCTTGAAGAAGGTCGGAATGATGACAGCACGATCAGAGGGGATAGGAAACTATGTGGGGAAATTATCTAAACCCATTTCTGGTTCTGGTGTTTTCAGTGTGATGGAGAGAACCCCATCTGGCTAATAGCCCATGGCGTCCTTTGGGAGTTTGTACCTCCTCCTCCTGCGAGGAGCTCTGTGGTCATACCGACCCAGGGTGTTGACCAGCTGGTTGGAATGGGTAGAAAGTTTTTGATGGAGGGTTCGAGATCTCTCTCTTACCATGTCCTCTATGTAAGGGATTTGGGAATATTCATGTAAGATGTGCGTAGGGAATCTACGCCCAGTACCATAGATCATCCTTAACGCCCGATTCTGCACGATTTGCAGTCTGCGGATTGTGGTCGGAGCCGCCAATCCCCGGACCCCGCACCCATACAGAATCATGGGTGGAATGATCGCACGGTACAGACGTAGTTTGAGGTGTGCCGGCATGTTGGACCTGAAAATGGGGTACAACTGCCTGAGTGCAACATGGCCTAGTCCCGCCTTAGCCCTGACATGGGGAGTGAAGTTTAGCCCGCGATCAAGTAGGACACCCAGGTATTTAGCCGAGGAAACCCATGGGATTTGCCTCTGCCTCAGCCTCAGCGTTCCCGTCGGTCGCCAGCGTCTGACCTTAGCCAGCAGAAGAGCTGAGCTCTTCCCTGGACTAATTGCCATCCTCCACTTCTCACTCCAGCGGCCGATCGCTCGGAGCTGTCGCTGCAGAGGCGGAAAGCAGAACTTGACATTTTTATTACGCGCCATAATGAGAACGTCGTCCGCATACTGGCACGTATCTGTCTGTGGCTCTGTAGGGAAGTCAGACATGTAGGCCGCGAAGAGCAACGGTGATAGTACACTACCCTCCGGGACCCCCGCAGCTATGGGTCTGACACTGGAAAGCTTTCCTTCCACTCTCACCCTGAATGAGCGATCCCGAAGGAAGCTGCTGATCAGAGCAAGATAGGGAGGAGGGATGTTAACTTCCTTGAGCTTGTACAGTAGACCCTGGTGCCAGGTTGTCGCAAAGGCCTTTTCCACGTCCAACAGAACCGCAATGGTTTTGAAGTTCTCCTGGAATCCCAGGGTTACCTTCTCAACCAATCGAAGCAACTGCATTGTCGTGGAGTGCCCCCGTCGAAAACCAAACTGGTGATCCGGAAGGAGTTGCCTGTCCTCAAAAAGAGGTGTCAAGCGTGTTAGGAGCAGTCGTTCAAACATTTTTGAGACAACTGGGAGAATACTGATTGATCGGTAGTTGCAAGGAAAGACCGGATCCTTGGCGGGTTTCAAGAAGCACACCACCCGCGCCTCCTTCCAGTATATCGGGAAGTGGCGTAGGTGAAGGCAAGCATTGAATATCCTCGTCAAGTGAATGACAGCCCTCTTGGGAAGGTGCTGGAGCATGGTCGCTGTAACGCCATCATGTCCAGGAGATTTGTTAGGTTTGAGCTTTTTGATTTCAGAAGCCACCATTTTAGGGGTGACTATAGGAATATGGATCTCCGCGTGTCTCGGTGGTGGGTCCTCATAGAGGAACTCCACCTCCGCCTCCACGTGTTCAGTAAAGTCCTCGTCTTGGGGGTCCTCCCTTGGTTCGAATTGGCACTCCAGATAGTCTGCGAACGCTGTGGCTTTCTCGTGTGGTTCAAAGGCGAGCCTCCCACGAGTGCCATGCAATGGATGCTGGTACAGAGTTTTGTCCTTGCGTAAGGACTTGATTATTCGCCATGGTTTCTTTTCCTGAAGGTTGATGTTCTGCATGGTGTTTTCCCAGGTGGCGGCTCGATGAGCTCGAAGCAGTCTTCTTACCAGGGATTTTAACCGCTGGTAGACTGCGCCTATCCTGGGATGGCGAAATCGTTGCCACAGCCTCCGTACGGTAGCCTTGGCTTTTATCGGCTGCCGAATCTCGTTGGGAATGATTCCAGGATTAAGCTTGTTAGTCGGGATGCGGTATGTGTGTGCTCTTACAATCTGTTGGATTTGTTGGGAGAAACGTGTCGCCGCCAGCTCCAGCGCCTCAATATCATTGATACGTGGGCGGGGGTCGAACGTTCGGTTAAAGGATTGTATGGCTGCATCCCAGTCAACCTCGTATATCCAATCAGGGAATATCAGTGCAGGGGCACTGATATCTGTGTCGACTATGACAGGGTCATGGTCTGAGTCCATCTCATTAACTACTGAGAGGTCCAGATGGAATGGAATGTTTTTGGTGATCATGATGTCTATGATATCCGGTCTGCCGCGAGCCGGATGACACGTTGGACCTCTAGGTCCGTGCGCGATCAGATTTGGGTCTCCGCTTATGAGGCGGTAGAGCCCTCTTCCTCTCTGGTTATTGTTGCGGCTATTCCAGAGCCCATGTTTCGCGTTGAGGTCTCCTGCAATGCAAACCACTGGGTGTAGGTTCAGTAGGGTGGTGTAATCTGCCTCATAGAAGTGATGACCAGGAGCGTCGTATGCAGCTATCAGTAAAGAGTCTATGCCACCAATGGCAAGTCGGATGGCACAGGCCTCAACATGCTGAAGCGCTGGAAGAGGAAAGGGTGTATGTGTGATAACATTTTTGATGAAAATGGCTGTTCCGCCCCCCTGCCGGCCGACTCTATCGGCCCGGTGGGTGACGTAATTGGGCAACGAGAAATTTGTACCAGCCTGTAGATGCGTTTCACAGACCATTAGAATGTCAATTCCATAGGACTGCACAAACTCAAGCACACCAGGATACTGTGTCCCTATCCCATTCGCATTCCAGAATGCGACCCGCAATGGTCTCCGAACAAGTCTGGGGGCCATTACAGTTGAGTGACAGGGAACAGTTCCTCGAGTGTTTTGAGGAAGATTGTATATTTTTCCATAGAGTTGTAGTGTGGGTCGTTCATTACCCGCTTGCACTCTCTAAGAGTAGGGAGAATCCTTTGCAGGAGATCGCCGAACCACAGAGATAGGTCTCTGAATTCTTCGACGTCTCTCTCGGATATTGCTGTTGCTGCAGTTAGTAGTGGCGAGAGTGGAACAATCATTGTAGCTGGCGCAGTGCTAGGAGTTGTTGACTCCGTCTCCTTGGGCGGGGCTTGCCGCTGCTTCTTTTGTGGGGGATCAGTTGGTCTAGCTGTCTGTTGCTGTTGTGAAGCGACAGTCGGTTTGGCTGCCTTCTTCTTTCTCCGTGGAGGTCTCTGTGGTTGGGGTTGTGCTTCCTCCGTTGGTGCAGGGGTAGCTGCATGTAGTGCAGGGGCCTTAGCAGATTGCTCTGCGCGGTCGGCTGTTTGTTCTGCCCTAGATAGGGCCGCAGCAAAAGACACGCCAGGTCGGACGGTTGCCTTCCCAACATCCGTTCTGCGGCGGCTCTCGATGATCTTCTGCCTCGCCACGCAGCCCTTGTAGACGCTAACGTGGTACTGCTGGCAGTTGGCGCACCTCTTCTCGTCCGGGGCTTTATCGCAGTCCCTCAGAAGATGAGAACCAGCACAACGCAGGCATACTTGCTTTCGCTCGCACGCCGCGCTAGAGTGGTGGAACCCCATACATCTATGGCACTGGACTGGTCCACTTTGGCCGTAGAATCTCTCGACTCTGACGACTGTATGGAATAGCTTCCGGACGGAGTCTATTATATCAAACAGTAAGACACGCTGTGGGGTCGTTGAAGGGTTATCCTCCTCCGCAAAGGAGGGCCCTTCGACTCTTGCCATACCGGGACTAGGTCCCTTACTGGCATGGTGATGGGTGTTTAACAGGGATGGTGGTTAGATGGTGGCGATTAAAGTTGAGATAGGTGTAAGATTAGGGATGTTTGATTAATGGGAAAATGACTTGAAGTTATTGATTTCCTAGGATAAGTCTGGGACGCTTGTATCTTTCTCCTGGATCAAGATCATATTCCCCGAGACCTCGGATAAAGTTATTGAAACTGGAAGGTAATTTTGCATAGAAGGCATGGGATAGTTGTAATATGTAGTCAAAAAGTTTTGGGAAGGAAAGATCAGAATGGATATTTTCGTTTGGGATGTACCAATCGGCAGCAACTGCTGACCGAAGGTAGCGGTTTTGGAGAACCTGCAGTTTGTACAGATGGGATTTGGCCGCTGCACCCCAGACTTGGCAAGCGTAAGTGATTGCAGGTCTGAGTACCTGCTTAAATAGCAAAAGTTTGTTGCTAAGCGTCATAACTGATTTTTTGTTGTACAGAGGATAGAGCATGGCCATCCTTCTGTTTACCCTGTTTGCCACGGTTGTTATGTGCTCCTTCCATGTCAGATGCATGTCCAGTACTACACCTAGGTAGCTGGCATGTGTGGACCAAGGAATGTCCGCTCCTGCTAACTGCAGATTTTCAACGTCCTGGAGGGGTCTTCTAGTGAAGGTGACGGCTTGTGATTTGGTGGCGTTTAGTTTCAACCGCCAGGTGGCGAACCAGAAGTGTAGCATGTTTGCAAAGTTTTCAGCTCGCTGCACTGCAATTTCATGGCGCTTAGATGCTACTGTGATGGCTGTGTCATCAGCAAATAAGTATAGGTTGCAGCCCCTTAGGGTTGGAAGGGTGTTTATGTACGTGAGGAAGAGCAGAGGACCAAGGACACTACCTTGAGGTGCCCCTGCATTTATGAAGTAGGTGTGAGACAGGATGTTGTCTTTGGATACAACGAAGGTGCGGTTTTTGAGATAATGATGAAGTGTGTGAATAAGGTATGACGGGATATTGTAATGTATAAGGCGATGGAGAAGACCTTCATGCCACACAGTGTCGAAGGCTTTGGGGAAGTCTAGGAAAAGGGCTACAACATAGTGACGGTTGTTAAAACCTCTAACCACCTCATCCACGATGCGCAAAAGTTGATGCGTTGTGGAGTGTTGCCGTCGAAAACCAAATTGTTCAGGACGCAGGACATTATGTTGGTCTAGCAAGTTTTCAAGGCGTAGTTGGAGTACCATAGAGCTTGCTTGGTAATTAAACAAGATGGGTGAAACTATTGGATTATAATGTCTTTAAAACTACTTTTGCAAGCTCAGTCGGTAGAGCACCTGCCTACCCGGGTTCGATTCCCGGCGGTGGGGGTGGGGATTTTTTTCCGACCAAGATAATTCTCCATCTTCCCAAGAGTCTGGAAGTATGAATGAGAGTGTGAATGTGTGCGTGATATCAAACAGTTATCAAAATTGTGGCTTGTATATTTAATTCAGAAGACTACCATTCTCCTATACAATAACGTTTGCGGTCAAATTTATGTCAAAATACAACCTAATTGCCGTTTTATTTTACAAAATTAAATGCAAAGAGAGTTAAAGTATATGCAAAACGTATAAATGCAGTTCACATTAAAAATTTGTAAATAATTAGGAATTTTCTTCACCGCGGCAGGATATTACAGCTAGAGCCATCTGTGGACAGCAAGATGCGGTTGGAACATTACCATTTGTCCGTTTGGAATCAAAGTTCTCCCCTGGCGGCTAATTAAGAACTAAAATTGCTTGTCTTTATCACTTACGTGGTACGTATTTATAACACTTTTCACGTCTGTGTGTCGGTTAACTACTAAACTGGGCATTTGAATTCACTGCCTTGCCAGAGTTTTTCAATGTATTTTGCCGTCTCCCACAACATGTCCTTATGTTGAAACTGAATAATTTGGTAGAAAATGCTGTAAGAATAGAAGACACGCACCCTATGTGTCGATCTTGAGGAAGTATGCCTCGGCGATCTTGAGCAATGAGTCTTCTGCTTCTCTCTGGCTGTAGTGTTAGAACGAAAATAATTTGTAGAAAACAATAACAAATGTTCTCTTCTTCAAAATATTTGAATTTATTCTAGTAAAACCATTATTATATCCTAACTCAATGTTAAGAATATATCCTTTTATAAAATACTCATCAATGCAGATTAAGATTCTTCGAACTTGCAGATCGGTACTACACATCTTCACACTTCAATGATCTGACGAACAGTGAAGCCAAAACTATTTCTTTCTTACACACGCGATTTGTTCATCTTAGATGAACACTTAGAATAATTCTGGATAATCTCGGACAGACAACAAATGTACGTCTTTCTCCTACGAGGTTCTTAAGCAGAGGCAAGATCTGTAAAACTTTTATAACTTCCTCTCATTTGAGGTTGTCATGGTTACAGATAACTTACCTTACATTTTGTCTATTTCATTAAACATTACAATTCCTCCAACTATTACTCTCAAAAACATAAAATATATAAAATAACTGCTTCAATACGTAACATATTTCGAAGATTAATATCACTGTAAGTCGTACTGGCTGGTACCCGATGCTCCATATATCGCGATTGCTTAACATTCCAGGGCGACACACCTTTTCCAAAAGAACATATTCCTATGGCCCTACAGAACGAATTCATTGTCAAGAAATTTAATTCATCCTTTTAAATCGCTTAATACAAAGGAGAAACCCATAGACAAACACTCAGTGGTGTACCGGATAAACTGTAAAGACTGTGACAACTTTTACATTGTCAAAACAAAAAGAAAGTTGAACATTAGACTTAAAGAGTATTTTAGAAACATCAAGAACAGACAAATTGGCAGTAGCGTACCATTTATGGAATAGTCATCACGATATAGAACAAGAAATAAATTAATCATTATTCGGGGCTCGTGGGAGAAGAGAAAGAGAAGGAGGAAGGCTGCCGATTCTTCTGTCTATTGTTGTTGCCCGGCGTTCTAGAAACAATGGCTGGTGGCTATAAATACCACGCAGGTGTTAGAGGGGTAGTTGTGTGATGGTTATTGTGACAGCCGAAGTCTGAAGTGTACCGAAGTGAATTCTTTCATTTGTTTTCGCACGGCGGAGCACTGGGTCGACCTTGAAGACAGATGATTGTTAATATCACGTCTTTTTACTGCAGCAAAAGTGGTTTTATATTTCTGCAAGCCGGATTTCCGAATCTACGTAACCCAGAGTGTCACAATATTATCCTAATTATCGGGTGTTAGTAATCTGTTTGTTACAGATAGCAGTAATTATATAATAAACTTTTATTGCAGCCGAATGGCCATACTCAATTTCAAACAAATGCAAATTCTTCAATTTTGCGCACTGACGCCTTGGTTCGAATAGTGTTTAATTGATTTGGCTCTTTTCCTACACAGTTGTATATGGTAACGTTCATATGTTTGTCCGCGTAAGTTGCACTCACACGTCTCTGCTGGCTCAGGACGTGATGCATTCTTACAGATGATGATGGAAACCGAGTACCGCCATTCTAGTAAACAAGTGTCTCATCTGAAGATTGGTTGTCTTCATTGTCCGCTCTATCATGGCCCCCGATTCAATAAACTTTGTGAAATCAAGTTGAATACGTCAGGTGCAGTCAAAGCTTAAGAAAGGTATTGCATGGATAAGGAATTGTGCAGCACAGCCGTTATAACATATAGGCATAGAACTGGAGTCATAGCATGAAATTAAGTTACAAAAATTGTGACTTATATATTTATTTCAGATGACTTCCATTCTCAAATAGATTTACCTGTTCAGTTAAATTTATGTCAAAATATATTCTAGTTATTGTTTACTTTCATAGAACTAAACACAAATAAACTTAACGTATAGTTAAACAGTATAAATACAGTTCAATTTAAAACTTTGTAAATATTTACAAATTTTCTTCATCGTGGCAAGATAATACTGGTGGAGCCATCTGTGGACAGGAAGACGAGGTCGGAACATTAGCATTTCTTAATTTGTTTCTCAAATTAAGTTCTCTCCTGGAGGATAATTTAGAACTAAAATAGCGTGTCATTACAACGTACATGCTAAGTATTCATAAAGCCTTTCACGTCTGTGTGTCGGTTAAGTACTAAACTGGGCATTTAAATTCAGTACCTTGCAAAAGCTCTAGAATGTAATTTGCCCTTTTACAAAAAACGTGCTTTCGAACCTTAATATAGCTTTAAGTCCAGTTAGTGCTGGATGCTCCATATATTGCTAGTGCATACCAACCTAGGGCTACACATCTCCAAAAGAACATATTACTTTGGCCCCACAGAACAAATTCAATGTACTACATCATTTGAAATCACATAATACAAAGGAGATACCCACAGACAGTAACTGTGTGTACCGGATAAACTGCAAAGACTGCGACAACTTTTACATTGTCAAAACAAAGAGAAAGTTGAACATTAGGCTTAAAGAGTATTTTATAAACATCAAGAATAGACAAGTCGGCAGTAGCGTGTATTTTACGGAGAAATTTCACCTTTAAGTGCAATTAATTACAATTATCTGTAACAAATGTTGAATCCTGCTTAACACCTTAACCTGCTGTTCGTCTGAATGGGAGATGGTTTAAAGAGTGAACGAACTTACAAATTAGAAAGGTAAATGCAAAACTTTACTTCAGATTTATACAAATTACTGGAAATGGTGACGGAGTTTTCACTGCAAAGTTGATAGCGGCGAACAAACGGATGTCGTACTCTGTACAAAATTCCTTGTGAGTGTCGAATAGCTTCATGTGCTGATATTATTAGGGAGTAAGACTATGTATTCACAAGACAAAGACAAGTATATCATAATATGGATGAAATAAAAGATCGCTATTACGAAAGAATGCACTAAAGGATGAAAAAATTGAAAGAATTATAATTGAAAACAATGAGATGGAAATAATGATGATGGTAGTGATTCATCAGACTAACAGTGTGTCAAACGTAGAAGAAATAAAATATGTTTGTGTAAGTGAAACACCTTGGAGACTAACTGTATGATTTCCCTAAATAGCGACACATGAAATAAACAATCCAGTGACTCTAGTAAGAGTGAAGTTATTGCAGAGAGATATCACTGCTATTGAAGACCAGGGAAAACAAGTAAGAGACTCGCATCAAAGCTTTCACTTAAATATTTGTTCAAGAAGCACCTATTCCGGAGTCCCGTACATTGTGGACGTTGTGAGGGAGAGATCCCGCACCATCTACAGTAAGCTAGACTCCCATCCTAATAACCTGGTGAACACCCTTGTCCGTTACGACACAAGGGCTCCTCGCCGCCGATCGAGCTACCGGTCGCCCAAAGATGCTTTGGGTAACCAGAACTAAAAAGGGCCACTTCCCCCTGACTCCATACCTGAACATTAGTTCCTTCCCTCTATCCTGTCAAGCGGACTGTGCTCAGATGCCTCACAGGCAGGCAGAAGCGCGCAGTCAGCTCTGGGAAGCCAGGTGCTGGGAAGCAAACACTGCTGGAAGCATTGCTTGGCCAATAGCTGCTACGGGTAACGGAAGCGTGATATTATTCCAAACACTTGCGATAGAAACTTTTTTCTTTTTTTGCTTGTTCCATTTATACCCTGCCTTTAACTGCTATGGTCATATCGGCGGCCGTTCTCCTTTGGAACATACCGAAGGTGTTAACTCGTTATCTTTTGGTTTTTAGTTATTACATCACGCACACATTCACACTCTCATTCATACTTCCAGACTCTTGGGAAGATGGAGAAATATCTTGGTCGGAAAAAAATCCCCACCCCCACCGCCGGGAATCGAACCCGGGTAGGCAGGTGCTCTACCGACTGAGCTACGGGTCCAGCCGATAGAAACTTGTTGCAAATCTCAAGGTACAGCAAAAACCTTTATAAGTCAAAATTAACTTTTATGAGCTGCGAAATTAACGGTATTAGGAGAAAATTATTGCACAACATAAGTGTTCAAAAATTTTCAGTGTACAATTTGAATATTACCATGAAATAAAGTTCAAAAGTTTATGATTTATGTACTAAATTCACTTGACTGGCATTCTCAAACAGAATAACTTCTTATGTCATATTTATGTCCAAGTACATTCTAATTACTGTTTAGTTTTACTATGTGAAACGCGAATAAACTCAATGCACAAACATACATTACACATACATTTCGTTTTAAAACTTTGTAAATAATTACAAATTTTCTCTGCCGCGGTAGGATATTACAGCTGGAGCCATCTGTGGACGGCAAGACGAGGTATTTTCATTACCACCTTTCAATTGGTGTGTCAAACTGGCGGTTAATTAAGAAGTAAAAAGCGTGTCTTTATGACGTACATGCTTTATATTCATCAAACTGTGTGCGTCTGTGCATCGGTTAAATACTAAACTGTACATTTACATTCAGTTCCTTAGAAGAACTGTTCAATGGAGTAAGCCGTCTGCACAACAGATCCTTATGAGTAACTTTTTTAAAAATTAGTATAATTTTGAGTCTAACTGGTATTCGATGCTCCATATATTACTAGTGTTTACCATCACAGGGCTACACACCTTTTGCAAAGGAACGCCTTTTCCTTCACCGAAGCTCCGCTTTAGAAGAGAACCTAAAATGAAATGTGTAGTCTTTAACGTCCGCTTTCGCTACATACGGCACCGCAGGTGGTGAAACTGGTGATACATGCGTTGCAGTACTAGTGTAATGAGATGGTGGAAGGAAACCGAAAAACCCGGAGGAAAGTGGCCCCAGCACCGTGTTGTCTACCACAAATATCACTTTGCGGTCGCAGCGGTTCGAACCCGTACGTGGGCCGCCATGGTGAGAGACGAGTGGTCTATAAAGATGTGAGTGAAGTTACAAGTTTTAAAAAGTATGACTCAATGTTAGTCTTTATATACAAATCAGTGATACTTCAGAGGTTGAAGGCATCGCAGTGAGATACCACTGCCATTGGGGGACAGGGAAAGTAGCTAAGAAAGTCGCATCAAATATTTCATACATTTCAGGGTTCAAGAACCATGGCGGGGCGAATAGCAGCTACGGGTAATGGAACCTTTTTTGTCTTTTTTTGTAATTTACGTCCTCCAACGTTAAGTCATATCGCACGATGAATGGAATGGATGATATAATGCGCAAATGAGCCCAGGGTCCATAGAGCTTAGAGTTGTTAGACATTCGTCTTTAAGGATAAAGGAAAACCCTGGAAAAATCCTTAGCCAGATAGCTCACCACGACCAAGATTCGAACTGGGATCCTCGTGAAAGTTAGGCAGACAGACTACCATCTACACTATTGAGGTGGACTTTTGTGCTTTATTGCATCATAGTAAGCTTTCACCTGTAAAGTGAAAGACGCAATTTTCTGCCGCCATCGATTTGAGCAAACTGCACAATTGAAATGGGTAAAGGTATGTCATGATGTAGATGAAATAAAACAACACTATTAGAATAAAGGGCATTAACGGAAGAAAAAAAATTGAAAGAATTATAATTAAAGACATTGGGATGGAAATATTGATGATGACAGTGATTCAACAGAAGAAGATATGTCAAACCTGGAAGAAATAAAATATGATTAGAGGCAAAATTGTTTAACTCTGTTAAGTTGTGTAAGTGAAAAACCTGTCTGCAACTAGAGTTTTTAATTTGTTGGAGACTAACTCTACGGCTTCCCTAAATAGCGACGCATGAAATAAACAATTGAGTGACCCTTGAGGGAGTGCAGTTATCACAGTGACATATCACTACTATTGAAGACCAGGGAAAGCAAGTCAGAGACTCGCATCAAACCTGTCAATTAGATATTTCATCGTTCAAGTAGAACTGCGTGGCCAAAAGCAGCTAAAGGCAAGGAAAGCGTGATAATTTTCCAAACTCTGTTAGTAGTCATGCTTTGATGGAAACTTGTTGCATACCTCAAGGTACTATAATTATACAGCAAAAAATTTATAAATTAAATTCCAAGGTATGGAAATCTTACAATGAAAAACAATTAGAAAAATCGTATCTGATATATTTAATTCCGTAGGCTTCCATTCTCGTATAGTATTACGTTTGTGGTCAAATTTCTGTCAAAATATAATCTAATTACTGTTTACTTACATAGCGTTAAATGCAAACAAAGTTAAAGTATATGCAATGAGTAGAAATGCAGTTCACATTAAAATTTTGTAAATAATTACGAATTTTCTTCACCGCGGCAGGATATTACAGGTGCAGCCATCTGTGGACAGGAAGACGACGTTGGAACATTAGCATCTGTCAGGTTATTTCTCAACTAAGGTTGCCTCCCTACGGATAATTAAGAACTAAAGCAGCGTGTCCTTGGACATTAGGCTTAAAGAGTATTTTATAAGTATCAAGATCCGACAAATTGGCAGTTGCGTACCTTTTATGCAATAATCACCACAATATAGAACAAGAAATACATTTATTAAAAAGTATTCAAGGCTCGTGGTCATAAGAGAAAGAGGCAGAGAGAGGCTCCGGATTCCTCAGGTTATTGTTGTTGCCCAGCATTACAGAAACAAATCCTGGTGGTAATAAATACCACGCAGGTGTTAGAAGAGCAGTTGTATGATGGTTATTGTGACAGTCGAAGTTTGAATTGTACCGAAAAACTTCTTTCATTTGTTTTAGTGCGGCGAAGCACCGACTCCACCTTGAAGACAGTAAGTAATCTGTGTGGCTACAGATAACAGTAATAGGTATTTATATAATAAACTTTTATTTCAGTCAAATGGCCATACAAAAAGAGCTCAATTGTAAACAAATGCAAATTATTCAGTTTTGCGCACTGACGCCTTGGTTTACATATTCTTTGAATTGGCTCTTTTGCTCCACAGTTCTATGTAGTAACATTCACATGTTTGTCCACAAAAATTGTACTCACATTACTCTGTTCGCTCATGACATGATGCATTCTTACAGAAGAGATGATGGAAACCGTGTTCCAAGTTTTCCCTTTCAAGTGTTAGTGGATTTTGTTGAAATGCTATAAGCTCAAAATAAGGAAGGGACGAATGTTCGGCTATTCGGATTGGGTTGGACTCGAGGGGGCAGTGTGTTCCCGACACCCGCGGGAGATTGGATACGGCCTGCCCTCGGCCAACCGGATATGGTAGAGGTTGCCTAAAGCGTCCAGAGGACTAACCTGCAGAGCCAGTAGTAGGTGTGTTAGATTACCAGGAGGCCACACTGAGTTTTTCGGTAGTCTACCCGACGGGGTTCACACGCGTATGTGGCGTATCCACTTGCACCTGCCTAGAGATGCGGGGTCCTTAGAAATGAAGTATGTAGTGTTTAACGCCCGCTTTTTCTACATACGGCACCGTAGGCGATGACACTGATGATACATTAGATGAAGGTGGAGCACCGGATGAATGAGATGGTGGGGGCAACCGGAGGTCCCGGAGAAAACCTGCCCCAGCGCCGTGTTGTGCACCAAAAATGTCAGTTTGCGGTCACCTGGGATCGAACCCGGGTCGCCTTGGTGAGAGCCAAGTGGTCTAACCACTGAGACACGGCGCGGCCTGGGTCCTTAGACTGAAGGTATTGCACCGAAGTTTTCCATGGCTTCCGGGTTGATAGAGGCCGGGATCTTCGGACTTTCGTGTTGACGTCGTTGTACAAGTCAACATTAGCTGAAGGACATTAGGAAGTTCGTAACGAAACGTGATCTAGGTAAACACTAGCAATATATGTTCGACTAGAGATTATATTAATTTTGTACTTCATTTTATCATAGTCCTTATATTTTAACAAGTTTGTTTTCTCAAAAACGACTCCAAGGATTTTAATTAAAACACGACATGTGTATAGCCCCCTTAAGGGAGGGGATGCGTCCAATTCAGCTGCCGTGGTGTGTACGCTACGGACACCTAGCACTCGTGGTAGCTCTGACGTTACTAGAGGAACCTCGGGGCAAACATTCGAGCCCCTCTTTTTATGGAAGTTTTTAGGATTGGGTTGGACTCGAGGGACAGTGCTTCCCGATACCCGTGGGAGATCGGGCGCGTCTCCGGACGGGGCTGAGGGAAGCCATATATTGCCGCGTACAAGCCAGCATAGCTAGTAGGTGTGCTAGATCACCAGACGGCCCTACCGAGGTTAATTGCTCCCTTTCCTCTTTGGGGTTAGCGCTCGTAAGTGGTGTATCCACTTCCATCCCGTCTTGAGTCCACAGGACTAGATGAGGGGCTTGTTATTCACTAGGTCTTGAACTATGGAAAGTCCCACAGAGGGGCCGGGCGCCCTTTTGGGACATCTCGGTTACTCCTTGGTGGTGAGAGACATGAGTATAGCATTCATTTCGTGTCAAATGAACGGCATATCTAGAATTTACTGACAGTAGGGCTGACGTTCTGTTTATTGTACATCACTCATCTATAACTGGAATGTCTAGTGGATACAAAACAAATCTTACCACACTGCGTTGTAGTTTATTTGGTCCTGTGACCTGTCTTGTTCTATTCTATATTCGTTTCTAAGTGGGGCGTCCCAGGAGGAAGCATGAAGCGAGAGGAGACAGAGGGTGGCCGATCCAAGGAGCCTCGACAGTACAGATGGCAGGGTTCCTCCACTTTACTAGTTGGAATCTCCCGGGCAGGCCATTACAACCAGAAACTCACCCTCGTGCTGTCCGGAAACGGTACTACCAGATCGGAGACCGTCCTTTTGGAGGAGGAATTGTTCATCAGGAGATATCATCCTGTCATACAACGCCAAGGCACCCACCAACACTTCTATGTGTGAGGTAGTTTGGCTACAGGAATCAAACCAGTAACTACCGAATGGACACCAGAGACGAAACAGCCACAGCCATTCCGGTCGGTTAGAGAAAATCTTACAGTTTAGATATAAACATATTTTTGACTTTGTATACATGTATTGTAACAATCTCGCAACGTGTCAAATTGATTCGTCATACTGTTGAGGCTAAACAATTCATATTGACTTTCACTGTAGGAATTACTGAAACATCTCATGATTTTCTTACCTACTTTGTTTCCATGGTTACTGCAGCTCTACAGGAGGTTGAATTGCTAAGTATTCCTTTTATATTATCCTAGTTGTTATATTGCTACGGATAATATTATTTATTTTTATATGAGCCACAACAAACCGTGTGAAAGTAATTTGAAATCCTCCAGAACAGTCAAAACTTACAAAAAGTGTTGCATGGCTAAGTGATACCATCACACGATTCTTTGAGTAAAGTAAACGCAATACCTCTTTAGCAGCTACGGGAACGCTGTAAAAATTGTAGATTATATACTTAACTTAGAAGACCATCATTCCCACACAGAAATCTTTCTTTAGTCATATTTCTATCAAAACACATTCTAATTAACTTTTGTTTTCAAGAAGCAAAACCCAGCTAAACCCTAAGGGGTATACAACATTACAAATCTAATTCATTTTAAAATTTTATAAATAATAGCCATTTTTCTTTACTGCGGCAAGATATAACAGGTGGAGCCATCTATGAACAGCAAGACGCGGTAGGAGCAGAGTTATATCTCAATATACTTGTCAACAAAAGTTCCTGTCTTTACGGTTAATTAACATTTAAAAGAGCGTGTCCTGTAAATGTGTAAAATAGTAGTTTCATGTATAAGTACCGCAATGGTTCCAGAACACTGACTTTCATCTCCAGCGAGCTCAGTTCCAACATTCTTTCCCTTCTGACATTGTCCAAATCTCAGGGAACGCCCCCCCCCCCCCCAAGTACAGTGGACTGTTGTGACGTAACACAGACATACGCCTATGAAGTGTTCTTAAACAAATGACTACTGTAATTATGTTCAATGGTTAATCATAATCTTAATTCATAATTTACCCCTTAAATCTGTGCTAGCAATAGATAATGTCTGTTATCATAATGCACAACTAGATAACCTCCATCGTCAACTTCTTTAAGAAGAGGCATTCTTTCACAGTTACAAAATCACAATATCAGTTTTGATGAAAATAGCACCAAAACAAAATTGTATAATTTACTTCCACCTAACAAACCGACTCAGAAAAGCACTTTGAGTGGCCAAATATTGTCAAAAATATATTTATGCAACCTTAAGGCTTCCTCCGGGAAACCAAGATCAGAATTCTATAGAATTAATGGATAGATACCAAACAAAGTTGGTTGCAGAGATGTAACCTTTAAAATGAAGAACAGAATGAATGATTTGATAAAATAGGACAAATGGAATTGGAAAATGTATGTAATAATATGGGTGAAAGAAAACAGAGTATTGTGAAAAAGATGCACTAAGGTAAGAACAAAAATATAATTGAGAATTTGATGGGAACAGTGACAAGGATGTCAGTGATAATGACTCAAAAGTCGATGACCTCAGCGTAGAAGAACTAAAATATGTTTGAAGGCAAAATTGTTTAACTATGTTGTGTGTAAGTGAAAAACATTTCCGGAAATATATTATTTAATTTGTTGGAGACCGTACGATTTCACTTATAGCGACACATGAAACAAACAATCCAGTGACACTTGAGGGAGTGAAGTTATCTCAGTGAGATATCACTGCTATTCGAGCCAAGGAAATCAAGTAGGTATGTGTCAGGCATCAAAGATTCTTTTAAATACTTCGGTGTTGAAGAAACATTGTGTGGCCAATAGAAGCTACGGGCAATGAGAGCGTGGAATCATTCCAAATCTTATCACAGTTATACTGAGATCGCTCGGTCTTGCACAACTTAGGGTACTATAACTGTACAGCAAAAACATTTGTGTTACCTTAATAAATTCAAATCATATAACAAATAAACTTGTAGAATTTGTGGCTTATATATTTAATTCAGAAGACTTATATTCTCATACAGAGTTATTTCTGCCGTCAAATTTGTGTCAATATACACTAATTACTGTTTACTTTCATACACTTAAAAGCAATTCAACCTAAAGAACATGGAAAGAGAGTAAACAGAATTTGTTTTAAAAGTTTGTAAATAATTACAAATTTTCTTCACCGCGGCAGGATTTGGCAGGTGGCGCCATCTCTTCACAGCTAGGCGAGGTCGGAACATTACCGTCTGTAAATTTGATTGACAACTACAGTTCTCTCTGGGCCGTTAAGTAACAACTAAAAAAGCCTGCTTTATCACTTACGTAGCACATATTTATATAACTTCTCACCTGAGTGTGTGTCGGTTAAATACTAAACTGGGCATTTAAATTTAGTGCCTTGTAAGAGCGAGCAAGCTTCAGGCGGGGATTGTGTTACCGTGTGGCATTGTTGAGCTGCCGCGACAAGCCGGAGCCGGGTGCGTGTGGAGGAGAGAACAGAGAGAGGTTCCAGTGCATTGTTTTTGCCGCGAAATTTCACGGAAACAATGCAGCATTCTAGAAAAAATGGCTCTGGCCTATGAATACCGCGCAGGTGATAGAAGAGCAGTTGTGTGATGGCTATTGTGACAGTCGACGTTTGAAGTGTACCGACGTGATTTCTTTTATTTGTTTTAGAGCGCCGGAGCACTGGTTCTACCATAAAGACGGCTAATTATTATCTCGTCTTTTTGCTGTAGCAAAAGTTGTTTTAGATCCCTGCAATCAGGATTTCCGAATCTACGTAACCCATGCAGTTACAATATTATCCTGGTTGTCGGGTGTTAGTAATCTGTGTTGCTACGGAGAATAGTAATAATTATATAATAAAGATTTGTTGCACCCAAATGTTCATACAAAAATAGGTCAGTATCAAACATATACAAATTATTCAATTTTTTGCACTGGCGCCTTTGTTCGCATAGTCTTTAGTTGACTTAAAACAGTAGTATTGGGAAAAGGTAGAACTAACAGAAGTCAATAATTGAAAATTATAATAACAATTACTTAACAGACGAAGATACGTCAGGCGTAGAAGTTTTAAAATACGATGACAGGAAAAATTGTTTGAGATAGTGTTAAGTTGTAAGTGAAAAACCTTTCTGGAACTAAAGTATTGAATTTTTTGGAGAGTAAACGACTTCCCTGATCAGCGACATATGAAATAAAGAATCTTGAAAGGATGAAGTAATCGCAGTGAGATATCACTGTCACTGAAGTCCAGAGAAAATAGGTAAGAGGTTCGCATCACATATTTCATAGCGGCCCATAGCAGCTATAAGCATAGTGAGCGCGAATTTGTGTAATTCCAAACTCTATTACTAGTCCTGCTCTGATCGCACCATGTTGCAAACTTTATCTTGGAGCTAGTATTGTCATGGTACTATAATTGCACAACACAAGCGTTTATAAAACGAAATTGACGCATATTGCATTTAAATTACGAAATAAGCTTATAAAAATTGGAGTTTATATGTATAACTCAGAAGACATCTATTCTCCTATGGAATTACTTTCTCTGTCAAATTTGTATCAAAATATATTCTAATTACCATTAACTTTCATAAAATAAAAACAAACAAATCGGAAGTATACGCAAACAGTGTAAATACAGTTCCTGTTAATACTTTGGAATTAATACCAAATCTTCTTCACCGCAGCAACTTATTACAGGTGGAGCCATCTCTGGACAGCAAGACGCGGCTGGAACATTACTACCTGACAAAATGCTTGACAATTAATGTTGCTCTCCTGGCGGTTAATTAAGAACCAAAAGGGTCTTTATAACATACGTATTATATATTTACAGAACTTTTCACGTGAGGGTGTGTGAGTGTGTATGTCGGTTAAATACTGAACTGGACATCGGCAAGCATGTACTCAATGAGGTAGAAGTATGACGTCCAAGCATGCAACCCGCGGTGCGCATGACGTAATGTGGAACAGGGAGAGGCATGTACCTTAGTTCAGAGTCAGTGCTGGTCCCAACACAGCTAAAATAAGTCATAGTACTGATATTTTAATGCAATTATTTTGGTCTACGATAACTTAGATACGACTAAATATTTGAGCAATATATTTCAGTTCACTTCTATTTTAATGTATCATGGAAATCTAGTTATGTATCACAAGTGGCCACTCACGGTATACCACGTAAATTATCATCTGATAAATACTAAACAGCGCTTTTAAATACAGGGCTTTGTATGAAATTGTCAACACAACACACGAGCATTCTCTCTGACGAAATGGTTATGACATTTGCTTTCAAGTAACAGGTAAAGCGGTGAGAAACTCCACTTTTCTTGACATTTTATAATTTTGCATTCTTTGTTTGGTTGTTTTTTATGTTTTGTCCAAGCTGTTAATTCTCGTATGAATGTATGTATTTTCCGGAGAAATTTCACCTTGTAGTGCTATTAATTACAGTTTCTTATAACAAAGTTTGAATCCTGCTTAATGCATTTACATGCGGTACGTCTAAATGCGAGGTGGTTAAGTATGATCAAACTTACATAACGGAAAAGTAAATGAAACTCTTTACATCATATTTGTACAAACTACTCGAAATGGCGACTGCGTTTTCAATGTAAAGATGATAGCGGCGAACAAACGACTGTCGTACTCTGTACAAATTTCTTGTTTTCTTCTCGGGCAGCCAGTCATCATCAGGATATTTATAAAATGTTATAACCACAAAATGAAATACTAGATATAACACAAATACAGTCAAAGACAAAGTACTATCAAAAGTTGCATTACTGAATAAAAGACTGTTTCAGTAAATTAAATGCCAGGTCAGGAGATGGCGTGTGTATAGAAAATTGTGTCAAAGAAACGCAACTACTTAACTTATCAAGCTGTGTTGATCTTTGCTTCTTAATTCGATGGATTTCCATGTTTAAGGCCGACTTCCAAGAGGAGCTGAACTGAAATCCAGCATCACGATTAAGCGTGCTCCTTTCAGAGGAAATTGCCAAAGCCTCTTTAATTCTCCGCTCCCAGCAACTGTTTCATTTTGCTAAGATGGTAGTCTCCCGAAAATTGGCTCTATGGTCGTTATCAAAATAATTTTCTGCCATTTTGTATTTATAATATTTTATAAATATCCTGATGCTGGGAGAGATGTACACTCCCGAAACGTTGATATCTAATCATCTTTTCACCTGACTGCCTGCCCGAGAACAAAGTGAGCGTATTCGTTGCTTCAGGTCTTTTTTTAAATTCCTTGTGTTTGTCGAATAACTTCAGGTGCTGCTATTATTCCGGCAGTTAGACTTTCTTCTGAGATATGCACTCGCAAGTCGTAGAAACAATTACCTACATTACAGGAAACGAACGAATGACATTTGGAGTACCAATCTTCGGCATTACGTATTGGTCCATCAGAACTGTTGCAGAAACACTACTAGAGTAGGCTACATGATACAAGAAGACGTTAAGTCGCTGTTCAGTGTCGGACGGACAGGCGTTTAGTTCGAGATTTGAGACATCTTTGAGGTATTAAAACGTGAGAACGCCAATAACGAGTTAGTAAGAATCAGTACTTCTATATTCGGGAAGCAGTTTTAAAGACATTATAATCCAATATTTTCACCAATCTTGTTTAATTACCAATTTAACAGCATCTGATTCCAAACAGGTTTATCAAAATATAACTGCGTTAAGTTTAGTCGCAGACTAAACTGCCTATCTCAACTTGCTTATTGTAGTCACGTCTGCAACCTCTGAAATTATTTTGGTGAAGTTAATTAACATCCTGTAGAAGTATGGAAACAACATAGGTAAGGAAATCATAAGAGATATTTCAGTAATTCCTACCGTGAAAGACAATATGAACTCTTTAGCCTCAACATCAAGATGAACTCTTTGACACGTTGCGAGAAAGTAACAATAAATATATACAAGTAAATATTTACTTTGAACGGCTCAGTAGTCATTTTTATTTTCCTAGTCGTTGTATTACTACAGATAATTATAATAATATTATTTTACAGGAGCTTTGATAAACCTTGTGACAGCAAGTAAAGTGCAGTCAAAGCTCACGAAATATTTTACATCCATAAGTATTAACGATATTAAATTATACGATCATTTAATTAAAGTAAAAGGAATTAATGTATAACAGCTGCGGGCAAATAAAGTGTGACCTTCCGTAATTTCATTTAGAGTCCCATTATCAGTTACGCTGCTAATGCACAATGTTTTAAAGTGCAAACAGTGAATTAAAACCATCTCACGGAGGATATATTCATTCATTCAAGTAGCTGGCGGCTGACTGAGGGTCAGCACGATGTGTGTCATTCGTGTACCTGTCCTACACGGACTTAACCACTTAATGACAGGAAATGTGGGGTTTTGCAGGTTGGTGGTTTAAGATAATGTAGATGAAAAGAAGGGAGGTAGCCGTAGCTCCTCATGGTAGCCAACTCGGGTGCAACGCTGTGTTAGCACCGCTGGTGTGATAATTTTCAGGAAGAGTTTAATTTAGAATGTCTATTAAATTAAACAGTAGTAATTTTAGGTTGAAATAAGTAATCTATTGTTACCGGGTGTGCCCGCATGCCATGCGGGGAAGCCGGTATAGCTTGTAGCGTCTTTCGGTTGTTCTGTAGTTCCCTAAAGACCTAACCAGGGCGCTCTGATGTTGAGGCAAACTCGCGTAGAATTTTGTGGCCCGGCGCCTAATGACATCTTCCACATAGTGGAGAGATGAGGCTTCATGAAGGTATCTCACGGGAAACCTCCAGCAAACAGAATAGATGGCCCTAAGACATCTATTTTGTACACGCTGAATTTGTCGCAGATTGGATCCTGCGGCCATGCGCCAGATCTCACAAGCATAAAGCATGATTGGAAGAATTAAAGCCTGAAAAAGGCGCAACTTAAGGGGTGTCGGCATTCCCGAGCGCATCATGGGGTATAACGAAGCCGAAGCTCCGCATGCCCTATGAGCCACCTCCTGGATGTGACCCCGAAAATTTAGGCCCTTGTCCAGCTTTACACCTAAGTATTTTAGAGAATTTGTCCACTCTATCCTTCTGCCAGAATAATTAAAGGCGGGGAGGTTGGCGGGAAAGTGACGCTTAGTGAAGAGTATGGCTTGGCTTTTCTCTGGGTTGATAGACAATCGCCAAAGCCTAAACCAATCATGAATGAGGCTTAGGTGTCGCTGTATTGGGTTGAAGGCTCTGCGTGCGTTTCTATTTGTGTTGTATAATAACACGTCGTCCGCATATTGGGCTATGTTGACGTGTTGCTCCGTGGGGAGATCAGCCACATACACGCTAAAGAGTGTAGGGGATAAGACAGGGCCTTCTGGGACGCCTCCTCTGATGGGTCGTCTGGTAGAAAGCTTTCCCGCCACAACAACTGTGAAGTGTCTGTGTTTAAGGAATGAGTGTAAGATGTGTATCATGTGTGCAGGAAGCCCCAGGGTGATTAGTTTGTGTAGGAGACCTGCATGCCAGGTGGTAGAGAAGGCCTTCTCGACATCCAGAGATACCGCCGCAGTGAATGCCCTTTCCTGGAAACCCAGGGCAGCGGCTTCCACCAGACGGAGCAACTGCTGTGATGTCGAGTGCCCAGGACGAAAACCAAACTGATGGGGAGGAATAGCTTGAATGTCCCCCAGTAGGGGCGACAAGCGGGCTAAAACAAGCCTCTCGAAAACTTTCGAGAGGACTGACAGGAGGCTAATGGAGCGGTAACTGCCGGGGAGAGCCGGATTTTTACCTGGCTTCAAAATGCAAATCACCCGAGTCTCCCTCCACTGCCGTGGAAAGTGGCCCAGGGCGAGACACATGTTAAAAACCCGAGTAAGAAAAAGAAGGGCTTTGAATGGAAGATGGCGGAGCATGATAGGTGTCAACCCATCAGGTCCCGACGCTTTTTTGGGATTTAGACGCCGGAGTGCGCCCTGGAGCTCACTGGGTCTAAAGACAGGTAATCGGTCCGCCTCAGCAAGAGGACGTCGAAGGTATTGACGAACCTCCCGCTTGACGCGGCCAGTGAAGTCTAGGTCCTGGGGGTCATCTCGTGGCCTCATGGTCCTCTCTAGGTAGTCGGCAAACACATTTGATTTTGCTTGGGGTTCATACACCAGGTCTTGGGTGCCTTGGATAGGGGTGTTTGGTGCTCCTCCACGATTCCGGAGTCCTTTTGCAAGACTCCACGCCTCGCCATTCTCAAAATTCACTCGGGACATCAACTCCTCCCACGTGCGCACACGGTGCTCGCGTAGTCGAAGTCGAACTTCTCGGCGCAAGCGCGCGAGCAGAACCTGATTATGGCGAGTGCGATGTCGCTGATAGAGTCTGCCAGCCGCCCAAGAGCGACGAATGAGAAGATGGATGTCTAGCGGGATGACGTGAGGGTGTAGAGGTGCTGGAGTGTGAACGGTCAGGTTGCGAACTGTTCGTCCTACGATGGAGGTGAAGGAGGAGATCGCCGTCTCCAGGGTCGGTATATCTGTAATAGGTGGGTTAGGAGGTATGGAGTCATTTAAGCAGACCCGTACGCAATCCCAATCGACTTCACGGTTTTGAACCGTGAATTCATGACTGACAACCCGTAAGTTGATCTCAGCCACAACTAGGTTGTGGTCGGAATGTAAGGCGCTTTGTGAATTGAGTGATAAGTGAAATGGAAGATGTTTGATGATTGCGAAGTCAATGACCGAAGGACGGCCTTGAATTCACGGGAAATGAGTGGGTTGCCAGGGACCCTCTACTCTCAGTTGAGGATCTCCATCTATGATGCGGATGATTTCTCTGCCTCTTGCGTCTGTCCAGGGACCCGAATGCCAACACGGGTGTTTAGCATTCAAATCCCCAGCCATAATGACGTTGGGATGTAGGGCGAGGATGGAGAGATGATCATTAGCAATGAACAGTTGGCTAGGAGGGTGATATGCAGACACTATCAGGACTTCGGAACCGCCCAGATTCACGCAGACGGCAGTGGCTTCTAGGGTTTGAAGAGCGGGAAGCTGGACAGGTTTAAAGACAACCCCCCTCCTCACAAAGATCGCCGTGCCGCCGCCGCGACGGCCCACACGGTCGACCCTGAGGCAGTGGTAGCCGGAAATCCGGAAGGACATTTCAGGTCGGAGATGTGTTTCCGATACCAAGATGAGATCCAAAGCAAATGACCTCGCGAAATGCAGGAGTTCATCTTGTTGACCATTGATGCCACTCGCATTCCAGAATGCGAATCTGAACGAGGACAGAGACCTAGTTCGACCCGCCTACCTGGCTTGCGCGGCTTACTGCGGACAACAAGGCAAGCGCCTCCATGGCAATGACCATTTGGGCTGCAGAATCCGTGGTGTCAAAGAACCTCACCACCAGTTCACAGAGACGCCGGTCGTGGTTCTGCAGCAGCTGCTGCAACCATCCCAGCATCTCCGAGGCCTGTGTGGTGGGAGGAGAAACTTCTTCCGAAGTGGAAGCTTTGGTGGGAGAGGGGGATGCTGAAAAGTGTCTGGGCGCCGGCCTATCATTTGCCCGTCCGTCCCTCAGCTGGCGATCGGGTTTGGGAGTACCTCGCCCGCTCGACGCCTCGGAAGCAGACTCTCGCTCTCTGGCAGGGCGTCTTCCCTGCTCTCTATCAGAGGGGGGGAGGAAATATCTAAAAAATTGAAGATAATATACTTAACTTTGAAGACTTTCATTCTCACACAGAATTTCTTAGGTCATATTTCTATCGAAATAAATCCTAATTATTGTTTATTTTAATAAGAAAGAAAGCAAACAAACCTAAGTTACATGCAACAGTTCAGATATTCTTGGCTTTAAAATTTTGTAAATAATTGCCAGTTTTCTTCAGCGCGGCTACATATTACAGGTGGAGCCATCTATGTACAGGAAGACGAGGTCGTAGCAGAATACTATCTGTCAATTTGTTTGTTAACCAAGGTTCCTCCTTTGACGATTAATTAAGAATTAAAGGATCGTATCCTGTTTTTAGTAGTTTCATGTTAAGCCGCGCAAAAGTTCCGGAACGCTCAGCTTCACCTTCAGCGAGCCCAGGCTAAACGCTCCTATGTCCTATACTTGGGAGAATCTCCTCCCGTCAAATACAATTGACTGTAATGTTGTATGACAGTCATACTCCTATTAAGTGTTCATAAACAAATGAATACTGAAACTATGTTACATGGTCAATCGTAATGTTAATTTCTAATTTATCTCTTAACTCGGTGCTAACAATAGATGACGTCACTTACCATAATACACAAGTAGATAAACCACCTTCGTCAACTGTTTTAACAAGATATATGCTTTATTGCTTACAAAATCACAATAACCTGTGGATGAAAATACTACCAAAACATAATTGTAATCTGACAAACCGACTGAGAAAAACACTTTGATTGACCAAATATTATCTGAATATAATTATGAAACCTTAAGGCTTCCTCCCTATCATGCGAACCTAAATCCTATAAATTTTATGTAGACAGATAACAAAACATGGGATGCTTCAGAAATGTCACCTGTAAAGTGAAAGACGAAATTTTCTGCCGCCAACGATTTGAGCAAACTGCACAATTGAAATGGGTGAAGGTATGTCATAATGTGGATAAAATAAAACAACACTATTAGAATAAAGTACACTAACGGAAGAAAAAATTTGAAAGAATTTTATTTGAAGACAATGGAATGGAAATAGTGATGATGGCAATGATTCAACAGAAGAAGATATGTCAAACCTGGTAGAAATAAAATATGATTAAAGGCAAAATTGTTTAACTCTGTTAAGTTGTGTGTATGTGAAAAACCTTTCTGGAACCATATGATTTAATTTGTTGGAGGTGGACTGTAAGTAACGACACATGAAATAAAAAATCCAGTGACTCTTGACGGAGTGATGCTAGCACAGTGAGATATCACTGCTTTTGATGACCAGCGAAAACAGGTAAGAGATTCGCATCAAAGCTCTCATTTAAATATTTCAGGGTTAGAAGTGTTGCGTTGCCAATAACAGCTACGGGCAACGGAAGCGTGTTATTATTCTAAACTCATGTGGTAGAAGTTTGTTGGAAACCTCAAAGTACTACAACTGTACAGCAAAAATATTTAAAATCTTACTCTATATAATTCAAATCATTCATTGAAACACAGTTATCAAAATTGTGGCTCTTATATTTATCTCAGAAGACATCCATTCTTGTACAGAATTACGTTTGCGGTCAAAATTGTGTCAATATACAATATAATTACCGTTTACTTTCATACAGTTAAGTGCAAACAAAGTTAAAGTATAAGCAAAGAGTATAAATGTAGTTCATATCAAACATTTGTAAATAATTACGAACTTTCTTCAACGCGGCAGGATATTACAGGTGCAGCCATCTGTGGACAGCTAGACGCGGTTGGTACATTTGCGTTTGTCAATTTAAATCAAAGCTCTCCCCTGGCGGTTAATTAAGAACTAAAATGGCCTGTCTTTATCACTTACGTGGTACGTATTCCTAAATCCTTTCACCCCTGTGTGTCGGTTAAGTACTAAACTTGGCATTTAAATTCACTGCCTTGCCAGAGTTTTTTAATGTATTTTGCCATCTCCTACAACAGGTCCTTATGTTGAAGCTGAATAATTTGGTACAAAATGCGCTGAAGATGGAAGACGAGCACCTTATGTGTCAATCTTGAGGAAGTATGCCTTGGCGCAATGTTAAGATTATATCCTTTTATAAAATATTCAATACTAAATCATTTCAGATTAAGATTCTGCGAACTTGCAGTTCGGTACTACACATCTTTACACTTCAATGATCTGACGAAGAGTAAAGCCAAAGCTATTTCTTTCTTACACACGCGATTTGTTCATCTTAGATACACACTTACAATAATTCTGCATAATGCCGGACAGACATAAATGTACGTCTTTCTTCTACGACGTTCTTAAGCAGAAGCAACATCTGTAAAACTTTTAGCTAGCAATTTCCTCTCATTTGAGGTTGTCATGGTTACACATAACATATCATACATTTTATCCATTTCATTAAACATTACAATTCCTGCAACTATTACTCTCAAAAATATAAAATATCTAAAATAGCTGCTTCAATATGCAACGTATTTCTAAGGTTAATATAATTGTGAGTCGAACTTGCTGGTAGCCGATGCTCTATATATCGCGATTGTTTAACATTCCAGGACGACACAACTTTTCCAAAAGAAAATACTTCTATGCTCCTACAGAACAAATTCATTGTAAAGAAATTTAATTCGTTCTTTTAAATCACTTAAGATAATACAGAAACCCATACACAAAAACTCAGGTGTGTAATATATCCTTTATTTTATCCGTGGTTCTGTACGCCTGTCTTCCATTCCGACACAGAATTATTTATTCGTTCAAATTTCTATCAAAATAAGTTCTAATTATTGTTTGTTTTCGTGAAGTAATAATCAAATAAACCTAATGCATTTGGAAGAGTACAAACATACTTAATTTAAAACTTCGTAAACAATTGGCAGTTTTCCTCAACGCGGCAGAATATTACAGGTGGAGCCATCTGTGAACAGCAAGACGGAGTAGGAACGGAATTTTATCTCAATTTACTTGTCAACCAAAATCCCTCTCTTGACGTTTAATTAAGAGTTAAAGAATCGTATCCTGTAAATTAGTAGTTTCATGTAAAGTCGCGCAATGTTTCCAGAACACTGATTTTCATCTTCCGCGAGCTGCCATGAAACTTTGTCTTCTGTCTCTTTGCAACTCCTATACTCAGTAAACCCCCCTGCCAAGAACAGTTGACTGTAATATGCAGTGACAGTCATATACCTATCAGTTTTTTATAAACAAATAAATATTGTAATTATGTTAAATGGTTAATCACAATGTTAAATCCTAATTTATCCCTTAACTCGGTGCTAGCAATAGATCATGTCTCTTACCATAATACACAAGTAGATAAACCTCCAACGTCAAGTTCTTTAAGGAGAGGCACGCTTTCTCAGCTACAGAATCACAATATCCCATTTTATGAATGCAGCATTAAAACAAAGCTGCCTGGATTAATTTCAGCTAACAAACCGACTCGGAAAAACACATTGATTGACCAAATGTTGTCACAAATATAACCATACAACCATAAGGCTTCCACCATAACATCCACATCTAAATCCTGTAGAATATATGAAGAGACATCAGACAAAATATGACTGGAAATATCTAACTTTTAAAATGAAGGACGGAATGAATAATTTGGTAAAATTGGACAAATGGAATTGGAAAATTAATGTCGTCAAATGGATGAAACAAAACAGGAGTATTGGAAAAAGGATGCACTAAGGTTAGACAAAATTATAATAGACAATGTGATGGGAACAGTGTGGAGGATGACTGTGATAATGACTCAAGAGTTGAAGATATGTCAGCGTAGAAGAATTATAATACCATTAAGGGCAAAATTGTTAAACCCAGTGTTAGGTTGTTGTGTGTAATGTTGCTAGGTTAACGTTGTTGTTAGGTTGTTGCACAATAATTGCACAACAAAAGTGATTTTAAAATTATGAGAAGATAAATGGAATCATACTATGAAATAAAGTTAAAAAGTTTGTTCTTTATATAATTAATTCAGATGACCTCCATTCTCATACAGAATAACTTATTAGGTCTAATTTATCTCAAAATACATTCTCATTACTGTTTACCTTAATTCAGCGAAAAGCGAATAAACCCAATGCACCTACAGACATTACTCGTACAGTTAATTTTAAAACTTTCTAAATAATTACAGATTTTCCTTACTGCAGTAGGATACTACAGCTGGAGCCATCTATTGACGGCAAGACAGTATATGATCATTACCATCTTTCAATTGGTGTGTCAAACTGGCGGTTAATTAGGAAGTAAAAAGCGTGTCTTTATGACGTATATGCTTTATATTATCAAACTGTGTGCGTCTGTGTGTCGGTTAAATACTAAACTAGACATTTACATTCACTTCCTTGCAAGAACTGTTCAATGAAATAAGCCGTCTGCACAACACGTCCTTATGTGTAACTTTATTGAAAATTAGTATAATTTTGAGTCGAACTGTTACTCGATGCTCCATATATTGCTAGTGTTTACCATCACAGGACTACACAGCTTTTCCAAGGGAACGCCTTTTCCTTCACCGAAGCTCCGCTTTAGAACAGAGCCTAAAATGGAATGTGTAGTCTTTAACTTCCGCTTTTGATACATACGGCACCACAGGCGGTGAGACACTAATGACACATGAGTTGGAGACTAGTGTAATGAGATGGTGGAAGAAAAACGGAGAAGCCGGAGAAAACTCACCCCAGCACCGTGTTGTCCACCACAAATGTCACTTTGCGGTCGCTGAGATTGGAAGCCGGAACGCAATGGTGAGAGACGAGAGGTCTAACAACTCAACCACGGCGCCGCCAAAGTATCTGATTATCAAGTTGACGAAGGTAAAAACAGCGACGCCCGCTTCACCTCCAAGGAGTTCATCAAGTCAAAATTCACTAGTCAATATTAGCTGAGGATGTTAGGAAGGTCCAAACGAAACGTGATCAAGGTAAACACAAGCAATATATGGAGCTTTGAGAACTAGTTCGACTAAAAATTATATTAATTTTCTGCTTTATTTATCTATTTGTTTATTTATCTATTTATCAGTGTTGTTGTATTGTACTACCTGCGCACACAAATGAGGAATCAATTGTCTTTCTTAGATTTAACGATCGTAAGACAAAGTGACAGTGTACCATTTGGAATCTACAGAAAACCTACAAACACAGATAATTAGTTTCAATCCTCTGACACATAAATTAGCTGCTCTTAGAAGTTTGATCCATAGACTGAACAGCATACCTTTAGATCAAAAACAATATGAGGAATTTACATGTACATTAAATACAGGAAAAAAATAGTTTCAACGCAAACTCAACCAAAAGATGTTCAAGCGGAACTACAAGTAAGAGAAATTAAAACAGATCACTGCTCTTCAAAACATAAATAAAAACTGGAAATACAACAAATTCACTTACCACCATTCGGCATTTCTGAATTTTAAACGAATATTTAAAGATTATGGCATCAAACTAGCTCCACAAAACAGATTCTCGCTCTTGAAATTGTTAAATAATCCCAACACGACCCAACCAGAACAAAAATCAGGCATATATAGGATAAATTGTGAACACTGTGACAAATTTTATATTGGTTTTGCGAAGTGAAATTTAAAAACTAGGTTAACAGAACACCGTAGGAACATAAAATATAAACAACTGAAAAATCCGCAGTTGCTCTTCATTTCTGGAATAATAATCACCACATCGGGGACGAGATCAAACTACTAAAGCCATTGTCAATAAAACCTGAACTTGCAACATAGGAAGAAGTTTTTATTATTAAAATCATTCCACATATTTTAAATTGTGATGTGCCCTCAGTGAGTGGTCTACTGAACTTATGTAAAGAATCTTCCGAGAGAGGGAGCTAATTTCAAGAGATACATACAACAACCGTAAGAGTCTCTAATCAGCTCATGATGAAACTGCAACTGTTTCGAAAACGTTTCGGATTTTCTAAAAGGACGTGAGTGAAGTTACAAGTTTTAAAAAGTATGACTCAATGTTAGTCTTTATACACAAATCAGTGATACTGCAGAGGGTGAAGGCATCGCAGTGAGATACCACTGACATTTGGGGACAGAAAAATCAGCTAAGAGACTTGCATCAAAGATTTCATTTAAATATTTCAGCTTTCAAGATCCAATGCGCTACGAATAGAAGCTACGGATAATGGAACCTTTTTTGTATTTCTTGTAATTTACGTCCTCCAACGTTAAGCCATATCGCACGATGAATGGAATAGATGATATAATGCTCAAGTGAGCCCAGGTTCCATAGCATTTAGAGTTACCCAACATTCGTCTTTAAGGATAACGGAAAACCCTGGAAAAAGCCTTAGCCAGTAAGCTCACCTTGACCGAGGTTCGAAGTCGGATCCTCGTGAAAGTGAGGCAGACAGGCTACCATCTACTCTATTGAGGCGGGCTTTGTGCTTTATTGTATCATAGTAAACTTTCACATGTAAAGGGAAAGACGAAATTTTCTGCAGCCATCGATTTGAGCAAACTGCACAATTGAAATGGGTGAAAGTATGTCATAATGTGGATGAAATTAAACAATACTATTAGAATAAAGTACACTAACGGAGGAAAAAAATTGAAAGAATTATAATTGAAGACAATGTGATGGAAATATTGATGATGGCAATGATTCAACAAAAGATATGTCAAACCTGGAAGAAATAAAATATGATTAAAGGCAAAATTGTTTAACTCTCGTTAAGTTTTGTGTAAGTGAAAAACCTTTCTGGAACTAGGTTATTTAATTTGTTGGAGACTAACTTCACGGCTTCCCTAAATAGCGACGCATGAAACAAGCAATCGGGTGACTCTTGAGGGAGTGAAGTCTATTGAAGACCAGGGAAAAGAAGTAAGAGACTCTCATCAAAGCTGTCACTTAAATATTTCATCGTTCAAGTAGAACTGCGTGGCCAAAAGCAGCTAAAGGCAAGGAAAGCGTGCTAATTTTCCAAACCCTGCTACTAGTCATGCTTTGATAGAAACTTGTTGCATACCTCAAGGTACTATTATTATACAGCAAAAAATTTATAAATTAGATATGGAGGTATTGAAATCTTACAATGAAATACAATTAGAAAAATTGTAGCTGATATATTTAGTTCCGAAGGCTTCCATTCTCGTATAGAATTACGTTTGTGGTCAAATTTCTGTCAAACTATAATTTAATATCTGTGTACTTTCATATTGTTAAATGCAAACTAAGTTAAAGTATATCTAAAGAGTATAAATACAGTTCCCATTAAAAATATGTAAATAGTTACGAATTTTCTTCACTGCGGCAGCATATTACTGGTGGCGCGATCTGTGGACAGGAAGACGAGGTTGAAACATTAGCATCTGTTGTTTCTCAACTAAAGTTACCTCCTGACGGTTAATTGAGAACTAAAGCAGCGTGTCATTGAACATTAGGCTAAAGAGTATTTTAGAAATATCAAGAACAGACAAATCGGCAGTAGGGTACCACTTATGCAATAAGCATCACGATATAGAACAAGAAATACATTTATTAAAAAGTATTCAGGGCTCGTGGTCATAAGAGAAAGAGGCAGAGAGAGGCTCCGGATTCCTCAGTCTATTGTTGCTGCCCAGCATTATAGAAACAATTGCTGGTGGTTATAATTACCGCGCAGGTGTTAGAAGAGCAGTTGTATGATGGTTATTGTGACAGTCGAAGTTTGAAGTGCACTGAAGTAACTTCTTTAACCAATACCACCTTGTAGACGGCTGATAGTTAATTTCACGCCTTTTTACTCCAACAAAAGTGGTTTTATATTTCTGAAAGACGGATTCCCGAATCTACGTAATCCACAGATTCTCGATATTATCCTAATTTTCGGTTGTTAGTAATCTGTGTTGCTACAGATAACAGTAATAATTATTTATGTAATAAACTTTTATTGCAGTCAAATGGCCATACGATAAGAGCTCAAATACAAACAATTGCAAATTATTCAGTTTTGTGCACTGACGCATTGGTTCACACAGTCTTTGATTTGACTCTTTTCCTGCACAGTTCTATGTGGTAACGTTCACATCTTTGTCCAGAAAGGTTCCACTCACTCGTCTCTGTTGGCTCATGGTATAATGCAGTCTTACAGATGAGATGATGGAAACCGAGTACCACCATTCTAGTAAACAAGTGCCCATTCACAAAGTTGGATGTGGTCAACGTCCAGTCAATCATGGCCCCCGATCCAATAAACCTTGTGAAAGCAAGTTGAATATATCTGGTGCAGTCAAAATTTAAGAAAGTCATAGCATGGAAATGTATTTGTACAGCTCATTATTGGATTCAAACCATGAAATTAACTTACAAAATTGTTACTTATATATTTATTTCAGATGACTTCCATTCTCTAACAGAATTACTTGTACGGTAAACTTTATATTAATATATATCCTAATTACTATTTAATTTCATAGAACTAAGTGCAAATAAACTTTAGGTATAGGTAAAGAGCATTATTACCGTTAAATTTAAAACTTTGTAAATAATTACAAATCCTCTCTACCGTTGCAGGATATTACTTGTGGAGCCATCTGTGGACAGCAAGACAAGGTCGGAAAATTTAGTGCCTCCTGGCGGTTAATTAAGAACTAAGGGAGCGTGTCATTACAACATACATGGTAAGCATTTATAAAACTTGTAACGTCTGTGTGTCGGTTAAACACTAAACTGGGCATTTAAATTCAGTGCCTTGCAAGAAATTTTCGATGTAATTTGCCGTCTCACACAACAGGTCCTTAGGTGTAGTATTGTTCTAAAATTAACATAAATTCAAGAGGAATTAGTGCTCGATGCTCCATATATTGCTGGTGTTTACCATCGCAGGGCTACACAACTTTTCCATAAGAACGTATAAATTTGGCCCCACACAACAAATTCAATGTACTTCCTTTAAAATCTTGTAATTAGTACAAAGTAAAACCCCACAGACAAAACTCAAGTACGTACCGGATAAACTGCAAAGACTGTCAACTCTTATATTGTCAAAACAAAAAGTAAGTTGAACATTAGGCTTAAAGTGTGTTTTAGAAACATCAAGAACAGTGACGTTGGCAGTAGCGTACCATTCATGAAATGAGAATCACGATATAGAACAATAAATACTTTTATTAAAAAGTGTTCAGGATCCAACTGCATTAACCACGCAGTATCGAGAAGAAATGCTTAATTTTGACTCCATGTTTGAAGAGAACCTAAAATGAAATGTGTAGTGTTTAAAGCCCGCTTTTACTAAACGCGTCACCGCAGGCGGTGACACTGATGTTACAAGAGATGGAGATGCAATGCTGGAATGAGATGTCAGAGGAAACCGGGGATCCAGGAGAAAACTCGCCCCAGCAGCGTGTTGTCATTAACAAGTTTTACTTTTTGTTGGCATAGAATAGAACCCGGGTAGCTTTGGTGAGAGTAGAGCTGTTTAACCACTCAGCCACGCCGCGCAGCTAAGATTCAGAACCTTAAGTTTATCAAGATACCAGCGGAGACACCACTATTGCTTCAGAAGTCCTGGTGCGGATGCTGCGGGCCCTTAGCCCTCGAGACACTTATGTCGTTACGAAGAGGAACCTGGGGCCGAACATTCGAGCCCCTCCCTGAATGGGAGTTGTTCGGATTGGGTTGGACTCAAGGGACAGTGTGTTCCCGACACCCGCGGGAGATTGGATACAGCCAGCCCTCGGCCAACCGGATAGGGCATAGGGTTGCCTAAAGCGTCCCGAGGACTAGCCTGCAGAGCCAGTAGAAGGTGACCTCCAGGTGATCACACCGAGGTTTTCGCTAGTCTATCCTGCGGGGCTGACGCGCGTATGTGACGTAGCCACTTCCACCTGTCTTGAGATAGGGAGGGGGTCCTTAGAAATGAAATATGTAGTGTTTAACGACCGCCTTTGCTAAATACGGCACCGCAGGCGGTGACACTTGTGATAGATGAGATGAAGGTGGAGCACCGGAGGAATGACATGGCGGGGGAAACCGGAGGTCCCGGAGAAAACCCCAGTGCCGTGTTGTCCACCAAAAATCTCAGTTTGCGGTCACCTGGGATCAAACCCGGGCCGCCTTGGTCTGAGCCAAGTGGTCTAACCACTAAGCCACGGCGCGGCCAGGGTCCTTAGACTGAAGGTATTGCACCGAAATTTTCCATGGCTTCCGGGTTGATAGGGGTTGGGATCTTCGGACTTTCCGGTTGACCTCATTTTTAAGTCGACATTAGCTGAAGGACATTAGGATGATCGTAATCAAACGTGATCTAGGTAAACACT
Source organism: Mantis religiosa (assembly GCA_030765055.1). Classification (NCBI taxonomy): domain Eukaryota; kingdom Metazoa; phylum Arthropoda; class Insecta; order Mantodea; family Mantidae; genus Mantis; species Mantis religiosa. The sequence goes on along the minus strand of CM060953.1, from coordinate 17,141,810 downwards.
AGCAAATCGACTAGAGATTATATAAATTTTGTACTTCATTGTATCATAGTCCTTATATATAGCAATTGTTTAACAAGTTTGTTTTCTCAAAAACTACTCCAAGGATTTTAATTAAAACACGACATATGTATAGCCCCGTGGGGGAGGGGATCTGTCCCCTTCAGCTGCCGAGGTGCTGACGCTACGGACACCTAACACTCGTGGTACCTCTAACGTTACTAGAGGAACCTCGGGCCAAACATTCAAGCCCCATCCTTAATGGGAGTTGTTCGGATTGGGTTGGACTCGAGGGACAGTGGTTCCCGATACCCGTGGGAGAGCGGGTACGTCTCCGGACGGGGTTGAAGGATGTCATATATTCCCGCGTACTAGCCTGCATAGCTAGTAGGTGTGCTAGATCACCAGGCGTCCCTATCGAGGTTAATCGGTAGTCTTCCTCTTTGGGTTTGGCACGCGTAAGTGGTATATCCACTTCCATTCCATCTTGAGTCCACAGGACCAGAGGAGCGGCTTGATATTCTCTAGGTCTTGCCCTATGGAAAGCCCTACAGAGGCGCCGGGCGTCCTTTGTATATTTCATATTTAGTATTTGTGCACATAATGCTTCATGTTATTGTTTATTCCTATGTCATTTAAATAACTTTTAACTGTAACAGTTAGACCGCGGTACATGTATAGACCAGTTCGGTGTAGTTCATAAATATCTTGTGGATCTGCAGTAACCATGGAAACAAGATAGGTAAGGAAATCATAAGAGATATTTTGCATCTACGCTACCGAGGCGGGATGTAAAACTAAACAGTGGCACTCCCGCTCTCAGGGTACAATAATTGCACTATTCAAGTGTTCAAAAGGGTTAAGATCACAATTCGATTTATACCATGAAAGAAAGTTAGAAAGTTTGTTGTTTATATATTTAACACAGATGACTTCCATTCTCATACGGAATTACTTCTTAGGTCAAATTTATGACAACATTTATTCTAATTACTGTCTACTTTTTTCACTGAAACGTGAATGAGGTATGACCATTCCCCTCGTTCAATTGTTTGTCACCCTGGCGGTTAGTTAAGAACTAAAAGAGCGTGTAATTTAAAGTACATAGTACATAGCTCTATAACGTTTTACGTGATCGAGTGTGTCGTTAAAATAGTAAACAGGTGAATTAAGTACAGAAGTTTGCATGAAGTTTTAATGACATTTATCCTCTCGGATAACAGGTCCTTAGGTGTAACATTTTTAAAAATTAGTCAACTAAACTGGGCAACTTTAAATTTTACCAAGTTACAACACAAAGGGAAGACTACAGACCAAAGCTCAGGTTTGTACCTGATAAACTGCAAAGACAGACAACAATTACAATGTCAAAAACCTAAAGGAAGTTGAATATTAGGGTATTTTAGAAACATCAAGAACAGACAAATCGGCAGTAGGTACCATTTATGGAATGATAATCACGATATAGAACAAGAAATCCGTATATTAAAATTGTTGAGGGTTCAGCTGCATTAACCACGTTGGAAAGCAATATGATGGAAAACTAAAATTTCGACACCAACCTGTAAGAGTACCTGAAATGAAATGTGTTTTATTTAACGCCTGGTTTCAATGTACTAACAGAGGAAAAATTGAAAGGATTATAATTGAAGGCAATGGTATGGAAACAGTGAGGAGGATGACAGTAATAATGACTCAACAGATAAAGGTATCTCAGGCGTAGAAGTTTTAAAATAAGATAAAAGGCAAATTATTTGACTCAGTATGACGTTGTATCAAGTGAAAAACGTTTCTGGAATAAGAGTATGTAATTTTTTGGAGACTGAACGACTTCCCTGAATAGCGACATATGAAATAAAGCATCCAGTGAGTCTTGAGAGCGTGACGTAATCGCAGTGAGATATCACTGTCACTGAAGTCCAGGGAGAACAGGTAAGAGATTCGCATCAAATATTTCATTTAAATATTACTGTGTTCAACAACAATGGCATGGCTACAAGCTTAGTGAGCGCGAAATTTGGTAATTTCATTCCAAACTCTATTACTAGTCATGCTCTGATCGCGCCTTGTTGCAAACTTTATCTTGGAGCTAGTATTCTCAGGAAACTATAATTGCACAACACAAGCATTTAAAAAACCAATTACCCTAAAATCCATATAAAATACGAATTAAAGCTGTAAAAATTGTTGTTTATATGTTGAAGTCAGAAGACTTCCATTCTTATACGGGATTATTTTTTCGGTCAAATTTGTATCAAAATATATTCTAATTACCATTTACTTTTATAGATTAAAAGCAAATAAATCTAAAGTATAAACAAAAGGTACATATACAGTTCGTCTTAATACTTTGGAAATAATTAGAAATTTTCTTCACCGCAGTAAGATATTACAGGTGGAGCCATCTTTGGACAGCAAGACTAGTTTGGATGAGTATTATCTGACAATATGTATAAGAATAAATGTTGCCCTCCGGGTGGTGAACTAAGAACTAATAGAGCGTGTCTTTATGACGTACGTAGTATGTTTTTATAGAACGTTTCACGTGATTGTACGTGCGTCTGTATGTCGGTTAAATACTAAACTGGACATCGGCAAGCATGTACTCAATGAGGGAGCATTATGACGTCTGAGTGTGCAACCCGCGGTGTACATGACGTAATGTTGAACAGGTGAAGGCATGTACCTTCTGTCAGAGTTAGAGGTGGAATGGCTACTAGTAAAGTAAGTAATAGTACACGTACTTGAATCCATCTATTTTGGCCTACGATACCTTTGGTACGCCTAAATATTTGTGCAACATATTTCTCTTCACTTCTATTTGTAATTTGCCTTGAAAGTCTAGTGATGTATCACAAATAGACACTCTCCGTATAGCACGTAAATTATAATTTGTTAATCGCATTTATTGCTTCTATTTTATAAGTTTCTTTCAGAAAACAGTTGTTGGGATATATATTGGAACGAATCCCTTTTTACTACTGGCGGCGTACGCGCAAAAATTGTTCGCGTGGCTTGTTTACACAAAGGAGCTGATAGGCAGACAGTATGGAAATAAAGAGCCTACAAAAACAGATAAAGATAGCGCGAGATAAAAGACTTACTGACACAGATAAGTGAGGTAATTGGAACATTCTGCTGACGTCTTCAATGTTTTATAGAACATTTGATTTATTGTTTGTTCCAGAAATATCTAGTGATGGTTACAGAACAGTCTCGAATAATCAATGAGGTATTTAAGGAAGGTACGACTCGCGAAGAGACAGTCGTAAACAGAGCAGTAGGAGTAAACAGTTGTAGAGTGTTGTAACGAGAGCAGACGTAGTAAACAGATGTAATCAGAACGTTGTTGTTGTGGTCATCAACCTTGGAAGATTGTGATTGTGTATGTGACGTAATGAGACTACTGTAAGAATAGAACAGAGCGTATTTCTACAGAAATAAAGAACATTTGGAATTTCTGTAACTTGAAATTTTGATTCTAGGAGCCCACATATTCACAATATGTTGATCCAAACATAGCTGCTACGATCTAAGAGATAGATATGTATCTGCTTTCAGATGTTTAAATATATCCAAATCATTCAAATCCTTAAACTGCAATTGAATATACGTATCTCATTGTAAATCAGCGACTTTCTACTGTAATTCTAGTCTAAGCTTATGTAAATCTATTGCAAGAGGATCAGCAAACAGAACAAAATCATTTTCCATGGATTTAAAATCAGTGAATCACCTTACTTTAAGTTCCCTCTTTACGTTATCTAGCAGACCAATATATCTATACAGATTTGTTACAGAATTATTGGGAAGAGATCTTAGACATTTAAATTGATGAAACTCTTTCTTCGTCAGATTGGATTTCCACACTTCTTTCATGTTTACCATTGACGTAACCATGTGTAGTGGAACTTTCTATGAAGATGATTATTAAGATTATTGAAATGTTGAGAAATGTCAGTGAGAAATACTAAATCACTTAACCAATCACAAGGTCCTTAATTTAGGTGTACCGGGAGCTAATTACAGGAAATATTTTCAGAACAAGTAGAGATATCTTATAGAAGTAATTCGTGTGTTGGTTCATATGTGGAAGTTACGACTGAAAGGTTCTAAAGTATCTGTGCGACACTGCAAGTGATGATAACAGTTGAGTACATAGTACACGAAAATTAAGAGGCTTGCAGGAGCACTCCCTCTGGTGAAATAGCTATAACATAGCCTTCAAGTGCACCATCAAGGCTTAGAGTCTCCGCTTTTCTTGATAGTTTAATTTTTTCATTCTTTGTTTGGTAATTTGCTTATGTTTCGTCCAAGCTGTTAATTTTTATATGAATGTGTATATTTGACGGAGCAATTTGACCGTGTTGTACAAGTAATTACAATTGTTTCTAACAAAGGCTAAATCCTGCTTAATACCTTAGGATGTTCTACATCTAAATTGGAGATGGCTTAAAGGATGAACGAACTTACATAAAGTAAAAGTAAATGCAACTCTTTACATCAGGTTTATACAAACTGCTCGAAATGGCGACTGCGTTTTCAGTGAAAAGTTGACAGCGGCAAACATATGACTGTCGTACTGTGTACACAATTCCTTATATCTTTCGAATAGTTTCACTTGTTGCTATTATTAGTGAGTTAGACTTTCTTCTGAGAAATATATCGAAAAACGCAAGAAGTTAACTACATTGCAGTATCAGAACCAATGATATTTAGAGTAACAATATTCGGTATTACGTATTGGGCCATCAGAACCGTTAGATAAACACTACTACAGTATGCTACATGATACAAGAAGGTAGTTAATCGCTGTACAGTGTCGCACTGGCAGGTGATTAGTTCCAGTTTTGAGATATTAGAGACATTAACTCTTGAAAACGCCAGCAACGAGTTAATTCGGGAAGCAGTTTTAAAGACATTCTAATCTAATGTTTTCATCCACCTTGTTTAAATACCAATTAATCAGCTTCTTATTCCATATAAGTCTAAGAAAATTAACTGCTTAGTTTTTAGCCGCTGACCATCCATTGCCTATGCTAACTTGTTTACATTAGTCAAGTCTACATTCGCTGAAGTTATTTCAATGTAGTTCAATACCATCCTGTAGAACTGCGGTAACTATGGAAACAAAGAAGCGAAGAAAATCATAAGAGATATTTCACTAATTCCTACCTTGAAGGACAAAATGAACTGTTTAATTTCAACATCACGAGGAAGTCATCTGACACGCTGCGGGAATGTTACAATAAATGTATACAAGTAAATATTGACTTTGAACGCCTAAGTATTATTTTATGTTATCCTAGTTGTTGTATTACTACAGATAATAATAATATTTAATTTAAGCTTTAGTAAACTTTATGAGAGCTATTCAAAGTCGAAAGCTGCAGTCAAAGCCCACGAAACATTTTATATCCCTAAGTAGTAACGGTATTAAATTATACGATCATTTGAGTAAAGTAAGAAGAATGCATCTATAGCAATTACGAGCAACTTGATTCCGATTTTTCTTAATATCATTTAGAGTCCTATTACTAAGCATACTGCTATTCCACAGGGGCGAAAAGTACGAACTTAGAATTGAACCAACTCACAGAGAAAATAACTAAAAATTGTGTATAATATACTGAGCTTACAAGACTTTCATTCCCACACAGAAATATTTCTTCCGGCCAATTTTCTATCGAAATACATTCTAAAATTTGTTTATCCTAATCAGGCAGAAATCAAATAAACCTAAAGGATGTGCAACAGTAGAAATATAGTTCGTTTTGAAACCTTGTAAATAATTATCAATTTTCTTCACCGCGGCAAGATATTACTTGTGGTGCTATCTACGGACAGCAATATGAGCTCGTAGCAGAATACTGTCTTATCAATTTGCTTGTCAAGCAAGTTCCTCTCTTGACCGTTAATGAACAATTAAAAGAGCGTTTTCTGCAAATGTGTAAAATAGTACTTTCATGTATAATTCCCGCAATGGTCCCCGAGTTTAGTTGACTGTAATGAGCTATGAGAGTCATACACCTCTTAAATGTTCATAAACAAATGAATACTGAAATTATGTTAAGTTTTTAATCATAATGTTAATTCCTAATTTACCCTTAACTCGGTGTTAGGAATATATAATGTCTCTTACCATAATACACAAGTAGATAAACCTCCAACGTCAAGTTCTTTAAGAGAAGGCATGCTTTCTTGTTTACCAATTCACAATATTCCAAGTTATGACAGTAGCACAAAAAGAAAATTTTATGATTTATTTCCAGCTAACAATCCGACTCCGAAAGACACTTTGATTGACCAAATATTCTCATGCAACCATAAAGCTTCCTCCATAATAGCCGCACCTGAATGCTACAGAATTAATATGGACAGATGCCGAACAATGGCATGCTTCCAGAAATGTGAGTTTTAAAATGAAAGCTGAAACGTTGACCCGGCAGACATGTGAGAAAATTGGAGAAATGAAATGGGAAAAAGTATATCATAATGTGGATGAAATAATAGATCACTATTAGAAAAGAATGCACTAAAGGAAGAAAAAATTTAAAGAGCTATAATTGAAGACAATGAGATGGAAATAATGATGATTGCAATGATTCAACAGACGAAGATAGGTCAAACGTAAAAGAAATAAAAGTATGATAAAAGGCAAAATTGTTTAACTCTGTTAAGTTGTATGTAAGTGAAACACCTAGAACTAGATTATTTAATTTGTTGGAGACTAACTGTACGGCTTCCCTAAATAGCGACACGTGAAATAAACAATCCAGTGACCCTTGAGGGAGTGAAGTTATTACAGAGAGATATCACTGCTATTAAAGACCAGCGAAACAAGTAAGAGACTCGCATCAAAGCTTTCACCTAAATACTTCAGTGTTCAAGAAGCACCTATTCCGGAGTCCCGTACATTCTGGACGTTGTGCAGGAGAGATCCCGCACCATCTACAGTAAGCTAGACTCCCATCCTAATAACCTGGTGAACACCCTTGTCCGTTACGACACAAGGGTTCCTCGCCGTCGAACGTGCTACCGGTCGCCCAAAGATGCTGTGGGTAACCAGAACTAAACCGGGCCAATTTCCCCTGACTCTAAATCTGGGCTTGGTAAGACCCAAAACTGAACATTAGTTACTTCCCTCTAGCCTGTCAAGTGGACTGTGCTCAGATGCCTCACAGGCAGGCGGAATCGTGCAGCCAGCTCTGGGCGCACACCTCTCACGGGGCAATAGCGCCAATTTAAGGCTAGACATAACACTGCCCAAGACAATCGCCTGAGACACACGACAAATCTATTATACTGCCCAAATAAAGCCGCACCAAGCGGCTAGGTCATGGGAAGCAAACACTCCGACCATGTAATCCTGGACGACTCGTCGGTTCTGCTGGTCTGGTGGAAGCATTGCGTGGCCAATAGCAGCTACGGGCAACGGAAGCGTGATATTATTCCAAACTCTTGTGATAGAAACTTGTTGCAAACCTCAAAGTCAACTTCAAATCAATTCAAATCATACAATGAATACAGCTGCAGAAAAGAAGCTCTTAGGACACAATAATTGCACAGCATAAGTGTTTGAAAATTTCTATCTTTATTTCGCGGAATACCACGAAAAAAGTGCAGCAGCAGCACAAATCTGGCAGGCTGTTTGGAACAGCCCGAAGGGTGGTCAAATCGTGTACCTGCTCTGGGAAGAGCTTAACCACGTAGTGGCGGGATGTGGGTGTTGCAGAATGACGGGTGTAATTTAAGTGGGACGAAAAAACTTTAAAAGTTTGTGGTTTATATAGTTAATTCACATTATTCCATTCTCATGCAGAATAACCTCATAGGCCAAATTTTTATCAAAATACATTCTAATTAGTGTTTACTTTTATTCCGTGAAACGCGAATAAACCCAACGCACACACATACATTACACATACAGTTCGTTTTAAAACGTTCTAAATAATTACACATTTTCTCTGCTGCGGTAGGATATTACAGCTGGAGCCATCTGTGGACGGCAAGACGAGGTAGGATCATTACCATCTTTCTCTTGGTGTTACAAAATGGCGGTAAATTAAGAAGTAAAAAGCGTGTCTTTATGACGTATATGCTTTATATTCATCAACTTGTGTACGTCTGTGTGTCAGTTAAATACTAAACTGGACATTTACATTCACTGCCTTGCAAGAACTGTTCAATTAAATAAGCCGTCTGCACAACACATCCCTATGTGTAACTTTTGTGAAAATTAGTATAATTATGAGTCGAACTGGTACCCGATGCTCCATATATTGCCAGTGTTTACCATCACAGCGCTACACATCTGTTCCAAAGGAACGCCTTTTCCTTCACGAAACTCCGCTTTAGAAGAGGACCGAAAATGAAATGTGTAGTCTTTAACGTCAGCTTTTGCTACATACGGCACCACAGGCGGTGACACACTAATGACACATGAGTTGTGATTTGGTGAAAGAAATACGGAGCAGCCGGAGAAAACTCGCCCCAGCACCGTGTTGTCCACCACAAATATCACTTTGCGGTCGCTGCGATTGGAACCCGGGCCGCCATGGTGAGAGACGAGTGGTCTAACAACTCAAACACGGCGCGGCCAAAGTATCTGATTATCAAGTCCATCAAGGTAAAAGCACAGGCGCTGCTATCGCCCCCAATTAGTTCATCAGCGAAAATTTAATAGTCAATATTAGCTGAGGATGCTAGGAAAGTCCTAAAGAAACATGATAAAAGTAAACACAAGCAATATAGGGAACATCGGGTGTAAGTTCGACTAAAAATTATATTAATTTTGTGCTTTATTTATTTTATTTGTTTATATGACTATTTATTTTTGTAATTTTAAGTCCTACACCGTTAACTCATATCGCACAGTGAATGAGATTGGGGAAATGATACTGAAATGAGTCCGGGGTCCACTAACCTTAGAGCCACCCCACAATCGTCTTTAAGGATAAGGGAAAACCCAAGAAAAACCTCATCCAGGTAGCTCACCGTGACCGAGATTGTAACTTGTACGTCAACTTTTAAACTCTTGAACGTGAAACAGACACGCCACCATCTACGTTACCGAGGCGGGCTTTTGTGCTTCATTGTAACATAGTCCTTAACACATAGGACTGTTTCAAAAGGTTTGATTTTATCAACAAAGATTCCAAAGATTTTCATCTAAACGCTATACATGTATAACATTCATTTCGTGACAAATGAAAGGTATATCTAGAATTTTCTGACAGTGGCACTAATCTCCTCTTTTTTGTATATCACTCAACTATAACTGTAAAATCTAGAAGATGGAAAACAAATGTTTCCACCCAGCGTTGTATTATATTCGGCTCTATGACATACTCTACCAAGTGTTATTGAAGACCAGGAAAAGCAGGTAAAAGACTCTCATCAAAGCTGTCATGTAAATATTTCATCGATCATGGAGCACTGCGTGGCCAATAGCAGCTAAGGGCAAGGGAAGCCTGATAATTTTCCAAACCCTCTTACTAGTCATGCTGTGATGGAAACCTGTTGCAAACCTTAAAGTACTATAATTATACAGCAAAAAATTTAAAATTAAGTTTAGTAGAATTGAAATCTTACAATGAAAGCAATTACAAAAATTGTGGCTTATATATTGAATTCAGAAGATTCTATTCAAGTATAGAATTACGTTTGTGGTCAAATTTGTGTCAAAGTACAACCCAATTACTGTTTACTCACATACAGTTAAATGCAAACAAACTGAAAGTATATTCAAAGAGCATAAATGCAGTTCATATTAAAAGTTTGTAAATAATTATGAATTTTCTTCTCCGCGGCAGGATATTACTGGTCGTGCCATCTGTGGACAGGAAGTCGAGGTCGGAACATTAGCATCTGTTGTTTTTCAACTAAAGTCGCCTCCTGACGGCTAATTAAGAACTAAAGGAGCGTGTCATTGAACATTATGCTTAAAGAGTATTTTAGAAACATCAAGACCAGACAAATTGGGAGTAGCGTACCTTTTATGCAATAAGCACCTCGATCTAGAACAAGAAATACATTTATTAAAAAGTATTCAGGGCTCGAGGGCAGAAGAGACTGAAGGAGGCTCCCGACTCTTCAGTCTATTGTTGTTGCCCGGCATTCTAGAAACAATGACTGGTGGCTATAAATACCGCGCAGGTGTTAGAAGAGCAGTTGTATGACGGTTATTCTGACAGTCGAAGTTTGAAGTGTACGGAAGTGATTTCTTTCATTTGTTTTTTTCTGGAAGCTAGATTTCCGAATCTACGTAATCCACAGAGTCACAATATTATACTAATTTTCGGGTGTTAGTAATCTGTATTGCTAGAGATAACATTAACGATTATTTACATAATAAAGTCTTATTTCAGCCAAATGGCCATACAATAAGACCTCAATTACAAACTATTGCAAATTATTCGAGTTTGTGCACTGACGCCTTGGTTCACATAGTCTTTGATTTGGCTCTTTTCCTGCACAGTTCTATGTGGTAAAGTTCATGTCTTTGTCCACATAATTTGCACGCACATATTTCTGTTCGCTCATGACATGATGCATTCTTACAGAAGAGATTATGGAAACCGAGTACCGCCATTCTAGTATACAAGTGCCTCATCTCAAATTCCGCTCTATCATGGTCCCTGACTCAATAAACCTTGTGGAAGCAAGTTGAATACGCAAAAGTTGTTGCACGGTTGAATAATTGTACAACACAGCCGTTATAACATGCACCAGTTAGAATTGGATTCACACAATGAAATTCAGTTACAAAAATTGTGACTGATATATTTATTTCAGATGACTTCCGTTTTCAAACAGAATTACTTGTTCGGTAAAATTTATGTTAAAATATATTCTAATTACTGTTTCAGTTCATTGAACTAAACGAAATAAACTTAAGCTATAGGTAAACAGTATAACTACAGTTGTATTTAAAACTTTGTAAATCATTTCACAGTTTCTTCACCGTGGTAGGATATTACTTGTGGAGCCATCTGTGGACAGCAAGACGAGGTCGGAACATTATCATCTGTCAGTTTGTTTCTCAATTAAAGTTGCCTCCTGACGGTTAATTAAGAACTAAATGAGCGTGTCATTACAACATACATGGAAAGCATTTATAAAACTTATAACGTCTGTGTGTCAGTTAAACACAAAACTGGGCATTTAGATTCAGTGCCTTGCCAGAAATATTCCATGTAATTTGCCGTTTCACACAACAGGTCCTTAGGTGTAAAATTGTTATAAAATTAACTAAATTTAAGACGAATTAGTGCTCGATACTGCATATATTGCTAATGTTTACCATCGCAGGGCTACACACCTTTTCCAGAAGAACATATTACTTTGCCCACGGAATAAGCTCTGGGTACCACAGCTTTTGAAAGAATATATACTGTCGTTTCAGAGAACAATATATATTGTTGTTTCAGAGAACAACCGTGGGAGTTGCTAATCAGCTGACGATGAAACTGCAACTGTTTCGGAAACGTTCCTGATTTTGTCAAAGGACGTGTGGGAAGTTTCAAGTTTTAAAAAGTATGACTCAATTTTAGTCTTTATACACAAATCCACAGATTCTTCAGAGGGTGAAGTCATCGCAGTGAGATACCACTGACATTGGAGGACAGGGAAATCTGCTAAGTAACTCGCATAAAAGCTTTCATTGAAATATTTCAGTGTTCAAGAACCATGGCTTGGCCCATAGCATGTACGGCAACGGAAGCTCGATTTTATTCCAAACACCATTACTAGTCATGTTGTGATCGCACTGAGTTGCAAATCTCAGGGTACTTTAATTGTACAGCAAAAAACCTTTGTAACAATCTATTTTCTGTATTCAAATCATGCAATGAAGTAGTTATAAAAATTGTGTCTTACATATTTAATTCAAATAACTTCTATTCTCGTACAGAACTACTTCTTCAGTCAAATTTGCATCAATATACATTCTAATTACTGTATACTCTCACATAGTTAAAAGCAAACAAAGGTAAAGTATATGCAGAGAGTATAAATACCAATTTACATAAAAAATTATAAATAATAATAAATTTTCTTCAGCGCAGTAGGCTAATACTAGTGTAGCCATCTGTGAACCGCAAGCCGCGGTTGGAAGATTACTATGTGACAATATGTTTTACAATTAATGTTGCTCTCCTGGCGGTTAATTAAGAACTAACAGAGTATGCACTAAAGTAAGAAAAAATTGTAAGTGATATGTGAAGGGAACAGTGTCGAGGATGACTGTGATAATGACTCAACAGATGAAGATATGTCAGCGTAGAAGAACTATAATACCATTAAAGGCAAAATTGTAAAGTCCAGTGTTAGTTTGTGTGTAAAAAAATTTTCTGGAACTATATTACTTAATTTGTTGGAGACTGACTGCACGGCATCGCTCAGTACCGACAGATGAAATAAACAATGCGTGAACTCGCAGTGTGATATCTGTACTTTTGAAGGCCTGGGAAAGCAGATAAGAGACTCCCATATAAGTTGTCATGTAAATATTGAAGTGTTTAAGAACCACAGCCCGCTCCATAGCAGCTACGGATAAGGCACCGCGATTTCATTCCAGACTCTATTACTAGTCAAGCTGTCAACTTAACCACACAATAATTGCACAACAAAACTGCTTTCAACAGTTTAGTACCATAAGTTCATTGATACCATGAAATAAAGTTAGAAAGTTTGTGGTTTATATATTTAATTCAGATGACTTCCGTTCTCATACAAAATAATTTCTTATGTCAAAATTATATCAAAATACATTCTAATTACCATCTACTTTTAATCAGTGATACGCGAATAAACTCAATGCACGTACAAACATTATACACACATTTCATTTTAAATCTTTGTAAATAATTACAAATTTTCTTTACCGCGGTAGGATATTACAAGTAGAGCCATCTGTGGACGGCAAGACGAGGTAGGGCCATTACTATCTTTCAATTGTTTAGTCAACCTGGCGGTTAATTAAGAACTAAAAGAGCGTGTCTTTATAACGTTACATGGTACATAGTTATAAAACATTTCACATGATTCTGTGTGCGTGCATGTCAGTTAAATACTAAACAGGGCATTTAAATACAGCGCTTTGCATGAAGTTTTTAATGAAATTTACCCTCTCGGACAACAGGTCCTTATGTGTAACATTTATTTTAAATTAATATAATTAGTGCTCTATGCTCCATATATTGCTAGTGTTTACCATCCCAGGGCTACGCATTTTCCTTTCGCCCTACAGGGCAAATTCAATGTACAATATCTTTTGAAATCATATAATATAAAGTAAAACGACACAGACAGAAACTCAGTTATGTATCAGGTAAACTGCAAAGGCTGTGACAACTTTTATACGGGAAAAACTAAAAGGAAGTTGAACATTAGGCTTAAGGACTATTTTAGAAATATAAAGAACAGAAATATCGGCAGTAGCGTACCATTAATGAAACAAGAATCACGATATAGAACAAGATATCAATTTATTAAAAAGCGTCCAGGGTACAACTGCATTAACCACGCAGTATGAAGGAAAACTGTCCAATTTCGTCAACACCTTTGAAGGGGACGTAAAATGTAATGTGTAGTGTTCAGCACCCGCTTTTACTACATACGGCAACGCAGGCGATGACATTGATGTTACATGAAGTGAAGATGGAGTACTAGTGTAATCAGATGGTGGAAGAAAACTGGAGTCACCGGAGAAAAGTCGTTCCAGTACCGTGTTGTCAACCACAAATCTCACCTTGCGGTCGCATAGGATCGAACTCGGGAAGCTTCGGTGAGAGTAGAGCGGTTTGAAAAATCAGCCACTCCGCGGATAAAGATTCAGAACTTCAAGTTTATCAAGAAACCACGGAGACGCCACTATCACCTCCAAGGAGCTCATCGAATCAAAACCCCCTGTACAGAGCGGATCCATCCCCTTCAGAGGACGTGATTCGAGCCCCTCCCGAAGGGGAGTTTTTCCGATTGAGTTGTACCCGAGGGGCAGTGTGTTCACGACACCCGCTGGAGATTGGATACCTCCGGCCAGGCCTCAGCCGCCAGGATATGGCAGAGGGTTGCCCAAAAGATCCTGATGACTATCCTGCAGAGCCAGTAGAAGGTGTGCTGGATCACCAAGTGGCCACACCGGGGTTTTCGGTAGTCTTTCCTGCGGTGTTGACGCGCGTATGTGGCGTATCCACTTCCACCTGTCTGCAGATGCGTTGGGGGGGAGGGTGGGTGGTTCCTTAGACTAAAGGTATTGCCCCAAGGAAAGAGTCTCGAAATTTTCCATGTCTTCCGGGTTGATAGAGACCGGAGTCTTCAGACTTTCCGGTTGACCTCGTTGTACAAGTCGACATTAGCTGAGGATGTTAGGAGTGTTCTAACGAAATATGATCTAGGCAAACACTAGCAATATATGTTCAACTAGAGATTATATTAATTTTGAACTTCATTGTATCATAGTACTTATATATAGGAATTGTTTAACAAGTTTCTTTTCTCAAAAACGACTCCAAGGATTTTAATTAAAACACGACATGTGTATGGCCCCCGTAAGGAAGGGGATCCGTCCCCTTCTGCTCCCGAGGTGCGGATGCTACGGACACACAGCACTTTTGGTACCTCTGACGTCACTAGAGGAACCTCAGGCCGAATATTCGAGCCCCTCCCTGAATGGGTGTTGTTCGGATTGGGTTGGACTCGAGGGACAGTGGTTCCCGATACCCGTGGGAGATCGGGTGCGTCTCCGGACGGGGTTGAGGGAAGCCATATATTGCCGCGTACTAGCAAGCATAGCTAGTAGGTGTGCTAGATGACCAGGCGGACCTACCGAGTTTAATCCGTAGCCTTCCTCTTTGGTGTTGGCGCGCATATGTGGTATATCCACTTCCGTTCCTTCTTGAATCCACAGGACCAGATGGAGGGGCTAGTTATTCACTAGGTCTTGCCCTATGGAAAGTCCCACAGAGGCGCCGGGCGCCCTTTTGGGACATCTAGGTAACTCCTTGGTGGTGAGAGGCATGTGTATAGCATTCATTTCGTGTCAAATGAACGGCATATCTAGAATTTACTAAAGTAGGGCTGACGTTCTGTTTATTGTACACCACTCACCTATAACTGGAAGATCTAGTAGACATAAAACAAATCTGACCACACAGCGTTGGATTTTATTCGGTCCTGGACCCACTCGTGATCTATTGTACCTACGCTCCCAAGTGGCGCATCCCGGGAGGAAGGATGAGGAGAGAGGACGCATAGAGTGGCCGATCCAAAGAGCCTCGACAGTACACATGGCAAGGTTCCTCCACTTTACTAGTTAGAAACTACCCGGCAGGCCATTAGAACCGGAAACTCAGGCTGCTACAGTCCGGAAACTGCCCTACCCAATCGGAGACCGTCCTTTCGGAGGGGGATGTGTTCACCAGAAGATATCATCGTGCCATACAGCACCAAGACACCCGCTAATACTTCTACGCTTAAACAGACCACCAGATGAGAAATGGAGGGACAGGGTGGTAATTAAATTTCTCAGGATTCAACTGAAGACCTGGTAAAACTCCCGTAATCTCGAATGGGTCAGGTAGACCGGCCACAGGATTCAAACCTGGACATTCCGAATGTGCACCGCATACGAAACAGCCTCAGCCATCCCGCTCGACTGGAAAAAATCTTACAGTTTATATCTAAATATATTTTTGACTTTGTATACATTTATTGTAACAATCTCGCAACATGTCAAATTTATTCGTTGAGGCTAAACAATTCATATTGACTTTCACTGTAGGAATTACTGAAACAGCTCATTAGTTTCTTATCTACCTTGTTTCCATGGTTACCGCAGCTCTACAGATTGTTGAATGGCTAAGTATTCCTTTTATATTATCCTAGTTGTTGTATTGCAACAGATAAGAATAATTATTTTTATGTGAGCTTTAACAAAACTTATTAAAGTAATTTGAAATCGTCAGGAAAGGTGTTGCATGGTTAAGTGATAACGATATATGATTTTTTGCAGCTACGAGCAACTTGAGTGTGATTTTTCGTAATTTCATTTAGAGTCTGATTATTTGTCATGCTGCTATCCTACAATTTTGTAAAGTACTAACATGGGAACTACTGTTATAATCATATAGCAAACAAACCTTCCCAAATTTCCAGTTCATTAAAACCAGCATACAGGAAATCTGCCAAAAATTGTACATTATATACTTAAATTAGAATACTTTCATTCCCACACAAAATCATTTCTTCAGTGACATGTCTATCACAATACATTGTAATCAATTTTTATTTCCATAAGGTAAAAATATAATAAACCTAAGGTGTATGCATCAGTACAAATATAGTTCATTTTAAAACTTTGTAAATAATTGCCAGTGTTCTTCACCGCGGTAAGATATTACAGGTGGAGCCATCTGTGGACGGCCAGTCGCGGTCGAAGCATTACTATCTGTAAATTTGTCATCCTTGCGGTTAATTAAGAACTAAAAGAGCGAGTCTTTATAATGTAAATGGTACATAACTATAAAACATTTGACGTGATCGTGTGTGTCGTTTAAATACTAAACAGCGCTTTTAAATACAGAGCTTTGCATGAAATTGTCAACACAACACACGAGCATTCTCTCTGACGAAATGGTTATGACATTAGCCTTGAAGTGAAAGATAAAGCAGTTAGAGTCTCCACTTTTCTTGACGTTTTATATTTTTGCATTCTTTGTTTGGTTGTTTTTTTATGTTTCGTCCAAGCTGTTAATTCTCGTATGAATATAAGTATATACCGGAGAAATTTCACCTTGTAGTGCAATTAATTACAGTTTCTTATAACAAAGTTTGAGTCCTGCTTAATGCATTCACATGCGGTACGTCTAAATGCGAAGTGGTTAAGTATGATCGAACTTACATAAAGTAAAAGTAAATGAAACTCTTTACATCAGATTTATACAAACTACTCGAAATGCCGACTACGTTTTCAGTGTAAAGATGACAGCGGCGAACAAACGACTGTCGTACTCTGTAAACATTTCTTGTTTTCTTCTCGGGCAGCCAGTCATCCTCAGGATATTTATAAAATGTTATAACCACAAAATGAAATACTAGTTATAACAGAACAATAGGCAGAGACAAAGCACTATCAAAATTTGCATTACTGAATAAAAGACTGTTTTCAGTAAATTAAATGCCAGGTCAGGATATGGCGTGTGTATAGAAAATTGTGTCAAAGAAACGTAACTACTTAACATATCAAGCTGTGTTGATATTTGCTTCTTAATTCGATGGATTTCCATTTTAAGGCCGACTTCCACGAGGAGCTGAACTGAAATCTAGCATCACGATTCAGCGTGCTCCTTTCAGAGGAAATCGCCAAAGCCTCTTTAATTCTCCGCTCCCAGTAACTGTTTCATTTTGCTAAGATGGTCGTCTCTCGAAAATTGGCTCTATGGTCGTTATCAAAATAATTTTCTACCATTTTGTATTTATAATATTTTATAAATATCCTGATGCTGGGAGAGATGTACACTCCCGAAACGTTAACATCTAATCATCTTTTCACCTGACTGCCTGCCTGCCCGAGAACAAAGTGAGCGTATTCGTTGCTTCAGGTCTTATTTTAAATTCCTTATGAATGTCGAATAATTTCAGGTGCTGCTATTATTCCGTCAGTTAGACTTTTTTCTGAGATATGTATTCACAAGTCGTAGAAACAATTAACTACATTACAGGAATCGAACCAATGACATTTGGAGTACCAATCTTCGGCATTACGTATTGGTCCATCATAACTGTAAGGGAAACACTACTAGAGTGGGATACATGATACAAGAAGGCATTAAGTCACTGTTCAGTGTCGCACTGGCAGGCGCTTATTTCGAGATTTGAGACATTTTTGAAGCATTAAAACATGAGAACGTCAATAACGAGTTAGTAAGAATCAGTACTTCTATATTCGGGAAGCAGTTTTAAAGACACTATAATCCAATATTTTCACCCATCTTGTTTAATTACCAATTTAACAGCATCTCATACCAATCAGGTTTATCAAAATATAACTGCGTTAAGTTTAGTCGCAGACTAAACTGCCTATCTCAACTTGCTTATGGTAGTCATGTCTACAACCTCTGAAATTATTTTGGTGTAGTTAATTAACATCCTGTAGAAGTATGGAGACAACATAGGTAAGGAAATCATAAGAGATATTTCAGTAACTCCTACCGTGTGAGACAATATGAACTCTTTAGCCCCAACATCAAGATGAACTCTTTGACACGTAGCAAGAACGTAACAGTAAATGTATACAAGTAAATATTTACTTTGAACGGCTCAGTAGTCATTTTTTATTATCCTAGTCGTTGTATTACTACAGATTATGATACTATTATTTTATGTGAGCTTTAATAAACCTTGTGACAGCAAGTAAGGTGCAGACAAAGCTCACGAATTATTTTACATCCATAAGTACTAACGATATTAAATTATACGATCATTTATGTAAAGAAAAAGGAATAAATGTATAACAGCTACGGGCAATGAAAGTGTGATCTTTCGTAATCTCATTTATAGTCCCACTAATAGTTACGCTGCTATGCCACAATGTTTTAAAGTGCAAACAGTGAATTAAAACCATCTCACGGAGGAAATATCTAAAAGTTGTATAGAATATACTTAAATTTGAGGACTTTCATTCTCACACAGATATATTTCTTAGGTCATATTTGTATCGAAATAGATTCTAATTATTGTTTATTTTCATAAGGAATAAAGCAAACAAACCTAAGTCACATTCAACAGTACAGATATTGTTCGATTTAAAATTTTGAAAATAATTACCAGTTTTGTTCACCGCGGCTACATATTACAGGTGGAGCCATCTATGTACAGGAAGGCGAGGTCGTAGCAGAATACTATATGTCAATTTGTTTGTTAACCAAAGTTCCTCTCTTGACGATTAATTAAGAATTAAAGGATCGTATCCTGTTAATTAGTAGTTTCACGTTAACTCGCGCTAAAGTTCCGGAACGCTGACCTTCACCTTCAGCGAGCCCAGGCTAAACGCTCTTACTCTTCTCTAATATGTCCTCTACCGGGGAGAACCTCCTCCCTCAAATACAATTGACTGTAATGTTGTATGACAGTCATACTCCTATTAAGTGTCCATAAACAAATGAATACTGAAATTATGTTACATGGTCAATCATAATGTTAATTTCTAATTTATCTCTTAACTCGGTGCTAACAATAGATGACGTCACTTACCATAATACACAAGTAGATAAACCACCTTCGTCAGCTGTTTTAACAAGATATGTGCTTTATTGCTTACAAAATCACAATAACCTGTGGATGAAAATACTACCAAAATATAATTGTAAGCTGACAAACCGACTTAGAAAAACACTTTGATTGACCAAATATTATCTGAATATAATCATGAAACCTTAAGGCTTCCTCCCTATCATCCGGACCTAAATCCTATAAATTTTATGTAGACAGATAACAAAACATGGGATGCTTCAGAAATGTCACCTGTAAAGTGAAAGACGAAATCTTCTGCCGCCAACGATTTGAGCAAACTGCACAATTGAAATGGGTAAAGGTATGTCATAATGTGAATGAAATAAAACAACACCATTAGAATAAAGTACACTAACGGAAGAAAAAATTTCAAAGAATTTTATTTGAAGACAATGGAATGGAAATAGTGATGATGGCAATGATTCAACAGATGAAGATATGTCAAACCTGGTAGAAATAAAATATGATTAAAGGCAAAATTGTTTAACTCTGTTAAGTTGTGTGTAAGTGAAAAACCTTTCTGGAACCATATGATTTAATTTGTTGGAGGTGGACTGTAAGTAACGACACATGAAATAAAAAATCCAGTGACTCTTGACGGAGTGATGCTAGCACAGTGAGATATCACTGCTTTTGATGACCTGCGAAAACAGGTAAGAGATTCGCATCAAAGCTTTCATTTCAATATTAGAGAGTTAGAAGTGTTGCGTTGCCAATAACAGCTACGGGCAACGGAAGCGTGTTATTATTCTAAACTCATGTGGTAGAAGCTTGTTGGAAACCTCGAAGTACTATAACTGTACAGCAAAATTATTTACAATATAACTCTAGATAATTCAAATCATTCAATGAAACACAGTTATCAAAATTGTGGCTCTTATATTTAACTCAGAAGACATCCATTCTTGTACAGAATTACGTTTGCGGTCAAAATTGTGTCAATATACAATATAATTACCGTTTACTTTCATACAGTTAATTGCAAACAAAGTTAAAGTATAAGCAAAGAGTATAAATGCAGTTCATATCAAACATTTGCAAATAATTACGAATTTTCTTCAACGTGGCAGGATATTACAGGTGGAGCCATCTGTGGACAGCAAGACGTGGGAACATTAGCGTTTGTCAATTTGAATCAAAGTTCTCCCCTGGAGTTTAATTAAGAACTAAAATGGCTTGTCTTTATCACTTACGTGGTACGTATTCATAAATCTTTTCACCTCTGTGTGTCGGTTAAGTACTAAACTTGGCATTTGAATTCACTGCCTTGCCAGAGTTTTTCAATGTATTTTGCCATCTCCTACAACAGGTCCTTATGTTGAAGCTGAATAATTTGGTACAAAATGCGCTGAAGATGGAAGACAAGCACCTTATGTGTCAATCTTGAGGAAGTATGCCTTGGCGCAATGTTAAGATTATATCCATTTATAAAATACTCAATACTAAATCATTTCAGATTAAGATTCTGCGAACTTGCAGATCGGTATTACACATGTTCACACTTCAATGATCTGACGAAGAGTAAAGCCAAAACTATTTCTTTCTTACACATGCGATTTGTTCATCTTAGATACACACTTACAATAATTCTGCATAATCTGGGACAGACAAATGTACGTCTTTCTCCTACGACGTTCTTAAGCAGAAGCAAGATCTGTAAAACTTTTAGCTAGCAATTTCCTCTCATTTGAGGTTGTCATGGTTACACACAACTCACCTTACATTTTGTCTATTTTATTAAACATTACAATTCCTCCAACTGTTACTCTGAAAAGCATAAAATATCTAAAATAACTGCTTCAATATGTAACATATTTCGAAGATTAATATAATTGTAAGTCGAAATAGCTGGTAACCCATGCTCCATATATCGCGATTGTTTTACATTCCAGGACGACACACCTTTTTCAAATGAAAATGCTTCTATGCTCCTAAAGAACAAATTCATTGTAAAGAAATTCAATTCGTTCTTGGAAATCGCTTATGATAATACAGAAACCCATAGACAAAAACTCAGAATCCTTTATTTTATCCGTGGTTCTGTACGCCTGTCTTCCATTCCGACACAGAATTATTTATTCGTTCAAATTTCTATCAAAATAAGTTTTAATTATTGTTTGTTTTCGTGAAGTAATAATCAAATAAACCTAATGCACTTGGAAGAGTACAAACACACTTAATTTAAAACTTCGTAAATAATTGGCAGTTTTCTTCACCGCGGTATTATATTACAGGTGGAGCCATCTGTGAACAGCAAGAAGGAGTAGGAACGGAATTTTATCTCAATTTACTTGTCAACCAAAATTCCTCTCTTGACGGTTAATTAAGATTTAAAGAATCGTATCCTGTAAATTAGTAGTTTCATGTACAGTCGCGCAATGTTTCCAGAACACTGATTTTCATCTTCCGCGAGTTGACATGTACCTTTCTCTTTTGTCTCTTTGTAGCTCCGATACTCAGTAACCCTCCCCCCTACCAAGTACAGTGGACTGTAATGTACAGTGACAGTCATATGCCTATCAATTATGTATTAACAAATGAATACTGTAATTATGTTAAATGGTTAATCACAATGTTAAATCCTAATTTACCCCTTAACTCAGTGCTAGCAAAATATAATGTCTCTTACCATAATTCACAAGCAGATAAACCTACAACGTCAAGTTCTTTAAGAACTAAACTGGCTATAGGCAAGCATGTACTCAATGAGGGAGAAGTATGATGTCTCAGTATTCAACCCGCAGAGCACATGACGTAATGTCGAACAGGTGAAGGAATTTACCTTCGTTCAGAGTCAGTGGAGTACCGGCTACTACTAAATTAAGCAATAGTACATATACGTTCCATTTATTTTGGTCTACGATACCTTAGGTAAGTTTGTTATTTGTGAAACATATTCCACTTCACTTCTATTTGTAACGTGTCATAAAGATCTAGTGATGTATTTCAAATAGACACTCTCGGTACATCACGTAAATTATCATTTGTTATTCGGGTTTACTGCATCGATTTTATAAGTTTTATTTTGGAAAATATTTGTTGACATATATATTGGACCAAAACGCTTCTTACTACTGGCGGCGTACGCGCTAAAAGGGTTCGCGAGGGTTGTTTACACAAAGGAACTGATAGGCAGAGAGTGTGGAAATAAAGAGCCTACAAAAACAGATAAAGATAGCGGAGATAAAAGATTTACTGACACAGATAAGTAAGGTAATTGAAACATTCTGGCGACGTCTTGATTGTTTTATAGAACATTCGATTTGTTGTTTGTTCCAGAAAAATCTAGTGATTGTTACAGAACAGTCTCGAATTATCAATGAGGTATTTAAGGAAGCGGCGACTCGTGAAGAGGCAGTCGTAAACAGAGCAGTAGGAGTAAACAGTTGTAGAGTGTTGTAAAGAGAGCAGATGTAGTAAACAGATGTAATCAGAACGCTGTTGTTGTGGTCATCGACCTTGGTAGAATGTGATTGTGTATGTGACGTAATGCTACTACTGTAAGAATAGAACAGAGCGTATTTCTACAGAAATAAAGAACATTTGGAATTTCTGTAACTTGGAACTTTGATTCTACGAACACACAGAGTCACAATATGTGGATCGAAACATAGCTGCTACGATCTAAGAGATGGATATGTATCTGCTTTCAGATGTTTAAATATATCCAAATCAGTTAAATCCTTACATTGAAATTGAATATAAGTATCACATTGTAAATCAGCGACTTTCTACTATAATTCTGGTTTAAGCTTATGTAAATCTATTGCAAGAATATCAGCAAACAGAGCAAAATCATTTTACATGGATTTAAAATCACTGAATCGCCTACTTTAAGCTCCCTCTTTACGTTATCTAACAGAACAGTATATTTGTTCAGGTTTGTTACAGAAATATTGGGAAGAGATCTTAGAAATGCAAATTGATGAAACTCTTTTTTCATCAGATGGGATTTCCATACTTCTGTCATGTTTACCAATAACCTAACCATGTCATGCATAGGAACTATGTTGTGGAACTTCCTGAGAAAATGACGATTAAGAGTATTGAAATGTTGAGAAATGTGAGTGAGAAGGGCTAAATCACTTAACCAAACAAGAGGTCCTTAATATAAGTATACAGGGAGCTAAATACAGGAAATATTTTCAGAGCAAGTAGAGATATCTTAAAAAAGTAATTTGTGTGTTGGTCCATATGTGGAACTTACGGCGGAAAGGTTCTAAAGTACCAGTGCGACACTGCAAGTGATAATAACGTTTGAGTACATAACACATGAAAGTGAAGAGACTTGCCGGAGCACTCCCTCTGGTGAAATAGCTATAACATTAGATTTGAACTGAAACTTCAAGGCTTAGAGTCTCCACTTTTCTTGATAGTTTAATTTTTTTCATTTTTTGTTTGGTAGTTTGCTTATGTTTCGTTCAAGCTGTTAATTTTTGATTGAATTTACATATTTTACGGAGTAATTTGACTTTGTTGTGGAATTAATTACAATTCTTTTTAACAAAGGTTAAATCCTGCTTAATACCTTAAGATGTTCTACATCTAAATTGGAGATGGCTTAAAGGATGAACGAACTTACATAAAGTAAAAGTAAATGCAACTCTTTACATCAGGTTTATACAAACTGCTCGAAATGGCGACTGCGTTTTCAATAAAAAGTTGACAGCGGCGAACATATGACTGTCGTACTCTGTACACAATTCCTTATACCTTTCGAAGAGTTTCACGTGTTGCTGTTATTAGGGAGTTAGACTTTCTTCTGAGAAATGTATTGAAAAAAGCAAGAACTTAACTACATTGCAGGAACCGAACCAATGATATTTGGAGTAACAATCTTCGCTATTACGTATTGGGCTATCAGAACTGTTAAAGAAACATAAATGCAGAGGGCTACATGATACAAGAAGGAAGTTAATCGCTGGACAGTGTCGCACTGGCAGGTGATAAGTTCCAGTTTTGACATATTAGAGACATTAACTCTTGAAAACGCCAGTAACGAGTTAATTCGGGAAGCAGTTTTAAAGACATTCTAATCCAATATTTTCATCCACCTTGGTTAAATACCAATTTATCAGCTACTTATACCAATTAGGTTTAAGGAAATTAACTGCTTTATGCTTAGTTGCAGACTATGCATATTCTATCCTAAGTTGTTTATATTAGTCACGTGTACAATACCATCCTCTAGAACTGCGGTAACTATGGAAACAAAGTAGGTAAGAAAAACATAAGAGATATATCAGTAATTCCTACCTTGAAGGACAAAATGAATTGTTTAGCGTCAACATCACGAGGAAGTCATCTGACATGCTACGGGAATGTTACAATAAATGTATACAAGTAAATATTGACTTTGAACGGCTAAGAATTATTTTATGTTATCCTAGTTGTTGTATTGCTACAGATAATAAATACTAATAATATTTAATGTAAGCTTTAACAAACTTTATGAAAGCTATTCAAAGTCGTAAGCTGCAGTCAAAGCCCACGAAACATTTTATATCCATAAGTACTAACGGTATTAAATTATACGATCATTTGAGTAAAGTAAAAGGAATGCATCTATATCAATTACGAGCAACTTGATTGCGATTTTTGTTAATTTCATTTAGAGTCCTATTACTAAGCATACTGCCATCCCACAGTGTTAAAAAGTGCGAACTTAGAATTGAACCAACTCACAGAGGAAATAACTAAAATTTTTGTATAGTATACTTAACTTACAAGACTTTCATTGCCGCACAGAAATACTTTTTTCGGTCACATTTCTATCTAAATACATTCTAATTATTTTTATATTCAAAAAGCAGAAACCAAATAAACCTAAGGGATGTGCAACAGTGGAAATATAGTTCGTTTTAAAACCTTGTAAATAATTAGCAATCTTCTTCAGCGCGGCAAGATATTACAGGTGGGGCCATCTATAGACAGCAATATGAGTTCGTAGTCTAATTCTGTCTTTTCAATTTGCTTGTCAAGCAAATTTCCTCTCTTGTCGGTTAGTGAACAATTAAAAGAGCGTTTTCTCTAAATGTGTCAAATAGTAGTTTCATGTATAAGTCCCGCAATGGTCCTCCAGTTTAGTTGACTGTAATGTGCTATGACAGTCATACGCCTATTAGATGTTCATAAACAAATGAATACTGAATTTATGTTGAGTTTTTAATCATAATGTTAATTCCTAATTTACCCCTTAACTCGGTGCTAGGAATAGCTAATGTCTCTTACCATAATACACAATTAGATAAACCTCCAACGTCAAGTTCTTTAAGAAGAGGCATGCTTTCTTGTTTAAAAATTCACAATATCCCAAAGGATGATAGTAACACAAAAAGAAAATTGTATGATTTATTTCCAGCTAACAAACCGACTGAGAAAAATGCTTTGATTGACCAAATATTGCCACATATATAACCATTCATCCATAAAGCTTCCTCCGTAAAATCCGGATCTAAATCCTATAGAATTAATATGGACAGATGCCGAACAAAAGAATGCTTCCAGAAATGTGAGTTTTAAAATGAAAGCTGAAACGTTGACCCGGCAGACATGTGAGCAAATTGGACAAATGAATTGAGAAGATATATATCATAATGTGGATGAAATAAAAGATCACTATTAGAAAAGAATGCACTAACGGAAGAAAAACTTAAAAGAATTATAATTGAAGACAATGAGATGGAAATAATGATGATGGCAATGATTCAACAGACGAAGATGTGTCAAACGTAGAAGAAATAAAGTATGATGGCTGGCAAAATTGTTTAACTCTGTTAAGTTGTGTGTAATTGAAACATCTTTCTAGAACTAGAGTATTTAATTTGTTAGAGACTAACTGTACGGCTTCCCTAAATAGCGACACATGAAATAAACAATTCAGTGACTCCTGAGGGAGTGAAGTGAGATATCACTGCTATTGAAGACCAGGGAAAATCGCATCAAAGCTTTCACTTAAATACTTCAGTGTTCAAGAAGCACCTATTCCGGAGTCCCGTACATTGTACACGTTGTGCGGCAGAGATCTACAGTAAGCTAGACTCCCATCCTAATAACCTGGTGAACACCCTTGTCCGTTACGACACAAGGGCTCCTTGCCGTCGACCGAGCTACCGGTCGCCCAAAGATGCTTTGCGTAACCAGAACTAAACAGGGCCACTTTCCCCTGACTCCATACCTGGGCTCGGTAAGTCCCATACCTGAACTATAGTTCCTTCCCTCTAGCCTGTCAAGCGGTCTGCTCAGATGCCTCACAGGCAGGTGGAAGCGCGCAGGCAGCACTGGGCGTACACCTCTCACGGGCAATAGCGCCCATTTAAGACTAGACATTACACTGCCCAAGAAAATCGCCTGAGACATACGACAAATCGATCATACTGCCCAAATAAAGCCGCACAAACGGTTAGGTGCTAGGAAGTTAACACTCCGTCCCGGTAAACCTGGACGACTCGTCTCTTCTGCTGGTCTCCTGGAAGCATTGCGTGGCCATTAGTAGCTACGGGCAACGGAAGCGTGATATTATTCCAAACTCTTGTGATATAAACTTGTTGCAAACCACAAGGTACCATAACTGCACAGCAAAAATATTTATAAGTCAACTTCAAATCATACAATGGATACAGCTGTAGAAGACACTCGTAGGAGACAAAAATTGCACAACATAAGTGTTTGAAAAGTTTCTTTAATTCGTGGAATACCATGAAAAAAGTTAAAAAGTTTGTGGTATATATATTTAATTCAGATGACATCCATTCTCATACAGAATAACTTCTAAGTTCAAATTTATGTCAAAATACATTCTAATTACTGTTTACTTTCATTCTGTGAAACGCGAATAAACCCAATGCGCAAACAGACACTACAAATACAGTTCTTTTTAAAACTTTCTAAATAATTACAGATTTCATTCACCGCGGTTGCATATTAGAGCTGGAGCCATCTGTGGACGGCAAGACGAGGTATGACCATTGCCATCTTTCAATTGGTGTGTCAAACTGGCGGTTAATTAAGAAGTAAAAAGCGTGTCTTTATGACGTACATGCTTTATTTTCATCAAACTGTGTGCGTCTGTGTGTTAGTTGAATACCAAACCGGACATTTACATTCACTGCCTTGCAAGAACTTTTCAATGGAATAAGCCGTCTGCACAACACGTCCTTATGTGTGACTTTTTTGAAAATTAGTATAATTTTGAGTCCAACTGGTACTCGATGTCTCCATATATTGCTAGTGTTTACCATCACACGGCTACACAGCTCTTCCAAAGGAACACTTTTTCCTTCGCCGATGCTCCGCTTTAGAAGAGAACCTAAAATGAAATGTGTAGTCGTTAACGTCCGCGTTTGCTACATACGGCACCACAGGCGGTGAGACACTGATGACACATGAATTGGAGTACTAGTGTAATGTGATGGTGGAAGAAAAACGAAGAAGCCGGAGAAAACTCGCCCCAACACCGTGTTGTCTACCACAATATCACTTTGCGTTTGCAGCGATTGGAACTTGGACCGCCATGGTGAGAGACGAGACGAGTGGTGTAACAACTCAACCACGGCGCGGCCAAAGAGTCTGATTATCAAGTTCATCAAGCTTAAAACAGAGACACTGTTATTGTAGACCAGGAAAATCAGGTGGGAGGCTCTCATCAAATCTGTCATTTAAATATTTCATTGTTCACGGAGCATTGCGTGGCCAATAGCAGGTAGGGGCAAGGTAGGCGTTATAATTTTCCAAACCCTGTTACTAGTCATGCTGTGATGGAAAGTTATTGCAAACCTCAAGGTACTATAATTATACAGCAAAAAGTTTATAAATGTAACCCCGGGTTATTGGAATGTTGCAATGAAAAACAATTATAAAAATTGTGGCTTATATATTTAATTCAGAAGACTTCCATTCTCATATAGAATAGCGTTTGCGGTCACGTTTGTGTCAAAATACAATCTAATTACTGCTTACTTTCATACAGTTAATTGCAAACAAAGTTAAAGTATACGCAAAGAGCATAAATGCAGTTCACATTAAAAAATTTGTAAATAATTACGAATTTTCTTCACCGCGGCAGGATATTACTGGTGGTGCCATCTGTGGAGAGGAAGACGAGGTTGGAACATTAGCATCTGTCAATTTATTTCTTAACTAAAGTGCCTCCTGACGGTTTATTGAGAACTAAAGGAGTGTCATGACAACATACATGGTAAGCATTTATAAAACTTTTAACGACTGTGTGTCGGTTAAACACTAAACTGGACATTTAGATTCAGTACCTTGCAAGAAATTTTCGATGTTATTTGCCGTCTCACACAACAGGTCTTTAGGTCTAACATTGTTGTATAATTCACATAACTTTAAGACGAATTAGTGCTCGATGCTCCATATATTGCTAGTGTTTACCATCGCAGGGCTACACAAATTGTTTCATAGGAACGTATAAATTTGGCCCCACTCAGGAAAAATCAATGTACTACTTTTAAAATCTTGTAATTAATACAAAGTAAAACTCCACAGACAAAAACTCAAGTATGCACCGGATAAGCTGCAAAGTCTGTCAACTCTTACAATGTCAAAACAAAAAGTAAGTTGAACATTAGGCTGAAAGTGCGTTTTAGAGGCATCAAGAACAGTAACATTGGCAGTAGCGTACCATTTATGGATTGAGAATCATGATATAGAAGAATAAATACCTTTATTAAAAAGTGTTCAGGGTCTAACTGCATTAACTACGCAGTATGGAGAAAAACTGTCCAATTTTGACGCCACCTTTGAAGAGAATCTAAAATGAAATGTGTAGTGTTTAACGCCCGCTTTTACTAAACGCGGCACCGCAGGCGGTGACACTGATGTTACAAGAGATGAAGATGCAATGGTGGAATGAGATGTTGGAGGAAACCGGACATCCCGGGGAATACTCGCCCCAGCAGCGTGTTGTCTACCACAAATTTTAATTTTTGAAGGCATAGGATAGAACCCGGGTAGCTTTGGTGAGAGTAGAGAGGTTTACCCACTCAGCTACGCCACGCAACTAAGATTCAGAACCTTAACTTTATCAAGACAACATCGGAGACGCCACTATTGCTTCAGATGCCCTGGTGCGGGCGCTGTGGACCCTTAGCCCTCGAGACACTTCTGTCGTTACGATGAGGAACCTCGGGCCGAACATTCGAGCCCCTCCCGAAGGGGAGTTATTCGGATTGCGTTTAACTCGAGGGGGCAGTGTGTTCCCGACACCCACGGGAGATTGGATACGGCCAGACCTCGGCCACCCGGATAGGGCATAGGGTTGCCTAAAGCGTCCCGAGGACTAGCCTGCAGAGCCAGTAGAAGGTAACCACCAGGTGATCACACCGAGGATTTCGGTAGTCTATCCTGCGAGGCTGACGCACGTATGCGACGTATCCAGTTCCACCTGTCTTGAGATGGGGGGTCCTTAGAAATGTAATGTGTAGTGTGTAACGCCCGCTTTTACTACATACGGCACCGCAGGCGGTGACACTGGTTGATACATGAGATGAAGATGGAGCACCGGAGGAATGAGATGGCAGGAGAAACCGGATGTACCGGAGAAAACCCGCCCAACGCCGTGTTGTCCACCACGAATCTCAGTTTGCGGTCACCTGGGATCCAACCCGGACCGCCTTGGTGAGAGCCAAGTGGTCTAACCACTGAGACACGGCGCGGCCAGGGTCCTTAGACTGAAGGTATTGCACCGAAGTTTTCCATCGCTTCCTGGTTGATAGGGGCCGGGGTCATCGGACTTTCGGGTTGACCTCGTTGTACAAGTCGACATTAGCTGAAGGACATTAGGAAGTTCGTTACGAAACGTGATCTAGGTAAACACTAGCAATATATGTTCGAATTGAGATTATATTAATTTTGTACTTCATTGTATCATAGTCCTTATATATAGGAATTGTTAGACAATACTGTTTTCTCAAACACTACTCCAAGGATTTTAATTAAAACACGACGTGTGTATAGCCCTCGTGGGGGAGGAGATCTGTCCCCTTCAGCTGCCGTGGTACGTACGCTACGGACACCTAACACTCGTGGTACCTCTGACGTTACTAGAGGAACCTCGGGCTGAACATTCAAGCCCCTCCCTGAATGGGAGTTGTTCGGATTGGGTTGGACTCGAAGGAGAGTGTTTCCCGATACCCGTGGGAGATCGGGTACGTCTCCGGACGGGGTTGAGGGAAGCCATATATTGCCGCGTACTAGCCTGCATAGCTAGTATGTGTGCTAGATCACCAGGCGGCCCTACCGAGGTTAATCGGTAGCCTTTCTCTTTGGGTTTTGCGCACGTAAGTGGTATATCCACTTCCATCCCGTCTTGAGCCCACAGGACCAGAGGAGCGGCTTGTTATTCTCTAGGTCTTGCCCTATGGAAAGCCCCACAGAGGCACCGGGCACCCTTTGTGTGTTTCATATTTAGTATTTGTGCACATAATGCTTCCTGTTATTGTTTATTCCTATTTCATTTAAATAACATTTCACTGTACTAATTAGACCTCGGTACATGTGTAGACCAGTTCGGTGTAGTTCATAAATATCATGTATATCTGTAGTTACCATGGAAACAAGATAGGTAAGGAAATCATAAGAGATATTTTGCATCTACGCTACCGAGGCGGGATGCAAAACTAAACGTGGCACTACCGCTCTTAGGGCACAATAATTGCACTATTCAAGTGTTCAAAAGGGTTAAGATCACAATTCGATTTATAACATGAAAGAAAGTTAGAAAGTTTGTTGTTTATATATTTAATTCAGATGACTTCCATTCTCATACAGAATTACTTCTTAGCTCAAATTTATGTCAACATTTATTCTAATTACTGTCTACTTTTATTCACTGAAACGCGAATGAGGTATGATCATTCCCCTCTTTCAATTGTTTGTCACCCTGGTGGTTATTTAAGAACTAAAAGAGCGTGTAATTTAAAGTACATAATACATAGCTCTATAACTTTTTACGTATATGTCGGTTAAATAGTAAACAGGTCAATTAAGTACAGAGGTTTGCATGAAGTTTTAATGACATTTGCCCTCTTGAATAACAGGACTTTATGTGTAACATTTTTCTAACTTAGGGAACTAAACTGGGCATTTAAATTTCCTGCCTTGCAAGAGCTTTTCAATGAATCTTGCGCTCTTGGACAACAGGTCCGTATGTGTGTGTGTGTGTGTGTGTGTGTGTGTGTGTGTGTGTGTGTGTATGCGTGTGTGTGTGTAGTGTTTAACGCCCGCTTTTTCTACATACGGCACCGCAGACGGTGACACTGATGATACATGATATGAAGATGGAGCACTGGTGGAATGAGATGGCGGGGGAGACCGTAGGTCCCGGAGAAAACCCGCCCCAACGCCGTGCTGTCCACCACAAATCTCACTTTGCGGTCGCCTGGGATCGGACCCGGGCCGCCTTGGTGAGAATCCAGCGGTCTAGCCACTGAGCCACGGCGTGACTTCAACAGGTCCTTATGTGCAACATTCCTCCAATATTAGTATAAATTTTATTCGTATGGAAACGACGACACAGAGAGAAAGAGTGAGAGAAGCGGAGAAATAAAGAGACAGAAGTGCGCCAAGCCACGACTAGGCCGGCGCGCGCTAGCGCTTGCCGAGAGGGAAAGAGACGGAAATAGTCTGGATAATTCTTCCCTTTCTCTCGCTATCGTGAAAGATCGTGATACTTCGACAGGTTTCGAGAAACGATTATTGTGTTATAAATAAGAGAAAAGCGGACTCAGCGTCCAGTCAGTGAATGGAGTTTTGCTGCAGTGTATGGACATTTGAATTGTTTCGAGTTGAGAACTGATAATCGTGTAGTAATTTGATAGTGAATTCTTTTGTTTGTTTTCGTGTGCTGAAGCCACGAGAGTCTATGTGTGTATGTTGCTGCAAAGGGCTGTACAAATGTCTTTCTATGGAAATAAAGAGCATTTTGAACTTCTACAAACCTGACTTTTAATTTCACCAACCCACAAAGTGACAACACAAAGGAGAAGCCTACAGACCAAAGCTCAGGTGTGTACCTGATAAACTGCAAAGACAGGCAACATTGACAATGTCAAAAACCCAAAGTTGAACATTAGAGTATTTTAGAAACATCAAGAACAGACAAATCGGCAGTAGGTACCATTTATGTAATGAGAATCACGATATAGAACAAGAAATCCGTATATTAAAATGCGTTCAGGGTTCAGGTGCATTAACCACGTTGGAAAGCAATATGATGGAAAACTAAAATTTCGACACCACCTTATAAGAGAACCTGAAATGAAATGTGTGTTCTTTAACGTCATGTTTCAATGTACTAACGGAGGAAGAAATTAAAAGGACTATAATTGATGACAATGGGATGGAAACAGAGAGGAGGATGACAGTAATAATGACTTAACAGATGAAGATGTCAGGCGTAGAAGTTTTAAAATAAGACTAAAGGCAAAATTATTTGACTCAGTTTTACGTTGTATCAAGTGAAAAAATTTCAGGAATAAGAGTATTTAATTTTTTGGAGACTGAACAACTTCCCTGAATAGCGACATATGAAATAAAGCATCCAGTGAGTCTTGAGAGCGTGACGTAATCGCAGTGAGATATCACTGTCACTGAAGTCCAGGGAGAACAGGTAAGAGATTCGCATCAACTATTTCATTTAAATATTACTGTGTTCAAGAAAAATGGCATGGCTACAAGCATAGTGAGCGCGAATTTTTGTAATTTCATTCCAAACTCTATTACTAGTCATGCTCTGATCGCGCCTTGTTGCAAATTTTATCTTGGAGCTAGTATTCTCAGGAAACTATAATAGCACAACACAAGCATTTAAAAAATTAATTACCCTAAAATCCATATAAAATACGAATTAAAGCTGTAAAAATTGTAGTTTATATGTTGAAGTCAGAAGACTTCCATTCTTATACGGGATTATTTTTTCGGTCAAATTTGTATCAAAATATATTCTAATTACCATTTACTTTTATAGATTAAAAGCAAATAAATCTAAAGTATACGCAAAAAGTATATATACAGTTCCTGATAATACGTTGGAAATAATTAGAAATTTTCTTCACCGCTGTAAGATATTACAGGTGGAGCCATCTTTGGACAGCAAGACAAGGTTGGAACAGTATTACCTGACAATCTCAGAATTAATGTTGCTCTCCTGGCTGTTAGTTAAGAACTAAAAGAGCGTGTCT
The DNA here is from genome assembly GCA_030765055.1 of Mantis religiosa. Classification (NCBI taxonomy): domain Eukaryota; kingdom Metazoa; phylum Arthropoda; class Insecta; order Mantodea; family Mantidae; genus Mantis; species Mantis religiosa. The sequence goes on along the minus strand of CM060953.1, from coordinate 17,108,319 downwards.
TTATAACGTACATAGTATGTATTTATAGAACTTTCCACGTGTTTATACGTGCGTCTGTATGTCGGTTAAGTACTAAACTGGACGTCGGCAAGTATGTACTCAATGAGGGAGAAGTATGACGTCTGAGTGTGCAACCCGCAATGCACATGACGTAATGTGGAACAGGTGAAGGTATGTACCTTCGTTCAGAGTCAGTGGTGGACTGGCTACTAGTAAAATAAGGAATAGTAGATATACATTCACTCTATTTTGGTCTAGGATACCTTAGGTAGGTCTAAATATTTGTGCAACATATTTCACTTCACTTCTGTTTGTAATGTGCTATGAAAATCTAGTGATGAATCACAAATAGCCACTCTCGGTATACCACAGAAATTATTATTTGTTAATCGCCTTCATTGCTTCGATTTTATAAGTTTTATTTTGGAAAAAAAATGTTATACTTATTGGACCGAATCCCTTTTTACGACTGGCGGCGTACGCACTAAAAGGGTTCGCGCGGCTTGTTTACACAAAGGAACTGATAGGCAGACAGTGTGGAAATAAAGAGCCTACAAAAACAGATAAAGAAAGCGCGAGATAAAAGACTTACTGACACAGATAAGTGAGGTAATTGAAACATTCTGGTGACGTCTTGATTGTTTTATAGAACATTCGATTTGTTGTTTGTTCCAGAAATATCTAGTGATTGTTACAGAACAGTCTCGAATTATCAATGAGGTATTCAAGGAAGCGGCGACTTGCGAAGAGACAGTCGTAAACAGAGCAGCAGGGGTAAACAGTTGTAGAGTGTTGTAACGAGAGCAGATGTAGTAAACAGATGTAATCAGAACGCTGTTGTTGTGGTCATCGACCTTGGTAGATTGTGATTGTGTATGTGACTTAATGAGACTACTGTAAGAATAGAACAGAGCGTATTTCTACAGAAATAAAGAACATTTGGAATTCCTGTAACTTGGAATTTTGATTCTACGAACCCACAGAGTCACAATATGTTGATCCAAACATAGCTGCTACGATCTAAGAGATGGATATGTATCTGCTGTCAGTTGTTTAAATATATCCTAATCAGTCAAATCCTTACACTGCAATTGAATGTACGTATCACATTGTAAATCAGCGACTTCCTACTGTAAGTCTGGTTTAAGCTTATGTAAATATATTTTAAGAGGATTAGCAAACAGAACAAAATAATTTTCCATGGATTTAAAATCAGTGAATCGCTTTACTTTAAGTTCGCTCTTTACGTTATCTAACAGACCAGCAAATTTATTCAGGTTTGTTACAGAAATATTGGGAAGAGATCTTAGACATATAAATTGATGAAACTCTTTCTTCATCAGATTGGATTTCCATACTTCTGTCATGTTTACCAATGATGTTACCATGTCATACATAAGAATTGTGTTGTAGAACTTCCTCTGAAAATGATTAAAATAACTGAAATGTTGAGAAATGTCAGTGAGAAGGGCTAAATCACTTATCCAATCACGAGGTCATTAATGTAAGTATACAGGGAGTTAATTACAGCAAATATTTTCAGAGCAAGTAGAGATATATTATAGAAGTAATTTGAGACAGGAGACTTATTCTGCGTTGGTTCATATGTGGAAGTTACGGCTGAAAGGTTCTAAAGTACCAATGCGACGCTGCAAATGATAATACCAGTTGAGTACATAACACACGAAAGTGAATAGACTTGCCGGAGCACTCCCTCTGGTGAAATAGCTATAACATTAGCATTAAAGTAAAACTTCAAGGCTTAGAGTCTCCACTTTTCTTGATAGTTAAATTTTTTCATTCTTTGTTTGGTAGTTTTCTTATGTTTCGTCCAAGCTGTTAATATTTGAATGAATGTGCATATTTTACGGAGTAATTTGACCTTGTTGTGCATTTAATTACAATTGTTTATAAAGAAAGGCTAAATCCTGCTTAATACCTTAAAATGTTCTACATCTAAATTGGAGATGGCTTAAAGGATGAACGAACTTACATAAAGTAAAAGTAAATGCAACTCTTTACATCAGGTTTATACAAACTGCTCGAAATGGCGACTGCGTTTTCAATGAAAAGTTGACAGCGGCAAACATATGACTGTCGTACTCTGTACACAATTCCTTATACTTTTCGAATAGTGCTGCTATTATTAGGGAGTTACTTTCTTCTGAGAAATGTATTGAAAAAAGCAAGAATTTAACTACATTGCACGACCCGAACCAAAGATATTTGGAGTAACAATCTTCGCTATTATGTATTGGGACATCAGAACTGTTAAAGAAACATAAATACAGAGGTCTACATGATACAAGATGGTAGTTAATCGCTGTACAGTGTCGCACTGGCAGGTGGTTAGTTCCAGTTTTGAGATATTAGAGACATTAACTCTTGAAAACGCCAGTAACGCGTTAAATCGGGAAGCAGTTTTAAAGACATTCTAATCCAATATTTTTATCCACCTTGGTTAAATACCAATTTATCAGCTTCTTATACCAATTAGATTTAAGGAAATTAACTGCTTTATGCTTAATTGCAGACTATGCATTGTCTATCCTAACTTGTTTATATTAGTCACGTCTACAATACCATCCTCTAGAACTTCGGTAACTATGGAAACAAAGTAGCTAAGAAAATCATAAGAGATATTTCAGTAATTCCTACCTTGAAGGACAAAATGAATTGTTTAGGGTCAACATTACGAGGAAGTCATCTGACACGCTGCGGGAATGTTACAATAAATGTATACAAGTAAATATTGACTTTGAACGAATAACTATTATTTTATTCTAGTTGTTGTATTGCTACAGATAATAATAATATTTAATTTAAGCTTTAATAAACTTTATGAGAGCTATTCAAAGTCGTAAGCTGCAGTCAAACCCAAGAAACATTTTGATCCATAAGTACTAAGGATATTAAATTATATGACTTTTGAGTAAAGTAAAAGGAATGCATCTAAAGCAGTTACGGGCAACTTGATTGCGATTTTTCATAATTTCATTTAGAGTCTGATAATTAAACTGCTAACCCACTATGTCAGAAGTAGAAACATTAGAATAGAACCAACTCACAGATGAAATAACTAAAAATTGTAGATAATATACTTAACTTACAAGACTTTCATTCCCACACAGAAATATTTTCTTCGGTCACATTTCTATCAAAATACATTCTAATGGTTGTTTATCTGCATAAGGCAGAAACCAATAAACCTAAGGGATGTGCAACAGTAGAAATATAGTTCGTTTTAAAAGCTTGTAAATAATTATCGATTTTCTTCACCGCGGCAAGATATTACAGGTGGAGCCATCTATGGACAGCAATATGAGGTCGTAGCAGAACACTGTCTTGTCAATTTGCTGGTCAAGCAAAGTTCCTCTCTTGACGGATAATTAACAATTGAAGGAGCGTCTCTGTAAATGTGTAAAATAGTAGTTTCAGGTATAAGTACCGCAATGGTCCCCCAGTTTAGTTGACTGTAATGTGCTCTGACAGTCATACGCCTATTAAATGTTCATAAACAAATGAATACTGAAATTATGTTAAGTTTTTAATCATAATGTTAATTCCTAATGTACCCCTAAACACGGTGCTAGGAATAGATAATGTCTATTACCATAATACACAAGTAGACAAACCTCCAACGTCAAGTTCTTTAAGAGGAGGCATGCTTTCTTGTTTAAAAGTTCACAGTATTCCAAGTGATGACAATAGCAGAAAAAGAAAATTGTATGATTTGTTTCCAGCTAACAACCCGACTCAGAAAGACACTTTGATTGACCAAATATTGTCCTGCAACCATAAGGCTTCCTACGTAATATCCGCACCTGAATCCTATACAATGAATATGGACAGATGCCGAACAATGGCATGCTTACAGAAATGTGAGTTTTAGAAGATAGCTGAAATGTTTTGCCGGCAGATATGTGAGCAATTTGGAGAAATGAAATGGGAAAAAGTATGTCATAATGTGGATGAAATAAAAGATCACTATTAGGAAAGAATGCACTAAAGGAAGAAAATATTGAAAGAATTATAATTGAAGATAATGAGATGGAAATAATGATGATGGCAATGATTCAACAGACGAAGATGTGTCAAACGTAGAAGAAATAAAGTATGATGAAAGGAAAAATTGTTTAACTCTGTTAAGTTGTGTGTAAGTGAATCACCTTTCTAGAACTAGAGTATTTAATTTGTTGGAGACTAACTGTACAACTTCCCTAAATAGCGACACATGAAATAAACAATCCAGTGTCTCTTGAGGGAGTGAAGTTATTACAGATAAATATCACTGCTATTGAAGACCAGGGAAAACAAACTCTAATAAAAGCTTTCACTTACATGTTTCATCGTTCAAGGAGCATTTCGTGGCCAATAGCAGCTAAGGGCAAGGGAAGCGTCATAATTTTCCAAACCCTGTTACTAGTCATGCTGTGAAGGAAACTTGTTGCAAACCCCAAAGGTATTATAACCATACAGCAAAAAATTTTATAAGCCAGGACTGGCTGAATTGAAATCTTACAATGAAAAACAATTATAAAAATTGTGGCTTATATATTTTACTTAGAAGACTTCCATTCCCGTATATAATTACGTTTGCGGTCAGATTGTATCAAAATACAATATAATTACCGTTTACTTTCATACAGTTAAATGCAAACAAAGTTAAAGTGTGTGCAAAGAGTATAATTGCAGTTCATAATAAACATTTGTAAATAAATACGAATTTTCTTCAACGCGGCAGGATATTACAGGTGGAGCCATCTGTGGACAGCAAGACGCGGTTGGACCATTAGCGTTTGTCAATTTGAATCAAAGTTCTCCCCTGGCGGTTAATTAACAACTAAAATGGCCTGTCTTTATCACTTAAGTGATATGTATTCATAAATCTTTTTACCTCTGTGTGTCGGTTAAGTACTAAACTTGGCATTTAAATGCACTGCCTTGCCAGAGTTTTTCAATGTATTTTGCCATTTCCTAAAACAGGTCCTTATGTTGAAGCTGAATAATTTGGTACAAAATGCGCTGAAGATGGAAGACAAGCACCTTATGTGTCAATCTTGAGGAAGTATGCCTTGGCGCAATGTTAAGATTATATCCACATATAAAATACTCAATACTAAATCATTGCAGATTAAGATTCTGCGAACTTGCAGATCGGTACTACACATCCTCACACTTCAATGATCTGACGAAGAGTGAAGCCAAAACTATTTCTTTCTTACACACGCGATTTGTTCATCTTAGATACACACTTGCAATAATTCTGCATAATCTCGGACAGACACAAATTTACGTCTTTCTCCTACGACGTTCTTAAGCAGAAGTAAGATCTGTAAAACCTTTAGCTAGCAATTTCCTCTCATTTGAGTTTGTCATGGTTACACATAACCTACCTTATATTTTATCCATTTCATTAAACATAACAATTCCTCCAATTATTACTCTCAAACAACATAAATGTCTAAAATAACTGCTTCAATATGTAACATATTTCGAAGATTAATATAATTGTGAGTCGAACTGGCGGGTACCCGATGCTCCATATATCGCGATTGTTTACCATTCCAGGACGACACAACTTTTCCAAATGAAAATACTTCTATGCTCCTACAGAACAAATTCATTGTAAAGAAATTCAATTCGCTCTTTTAAATCGCTTAAGATAATACAGAAACCCATAGACAAAAACTCAGAATCCTTTATTTTATCCGTGGTTCTGTACGCCTGTCTTCCATTCCGACACAGAATTATTTATTCGTTCAAATTTCTATCAAAATAAGTTCTAATTATTGTTTGTTTTCGTGAAGTACTAATCAAATAAACCTAATGCATATGGAAGAGTACAAACATACTTAATTTAAAACTTCGTAAATAATTGGCAGTTTTCTTCACCGCGGTAATATATTACAGGTGGAGCCATCTGTGAACAGCAAGACGGAGTAGGAACGGAATTTTATCTCAATTTACTTGTCAATTAAAATTCCTCTCTTGACGGTTAATTAAGAGTTAAAGAATCGTATCCTGTAAATTAGTAGTTTCATGTACAGTCGCGCAATGTTTCCAGAACACTGATTTTCATCTTCGGCGAGTTGACATGTACCTTTCTCTTTTGTCTCTTTTCAACTCCTATACTCAGTAAACCCTCCTACCAAGTACAGTGGATTGTAATGTACAGTGACAGTCATATGCCTATCAATTATGTATTAACAAATGAATACTGTAATTATGTTAAATGGATAATCACAATGTTAAATCCTAATTTACCCCTTAACTCGGTGCTAGCAAAATATAATGTCTCTTACCATAATACACAAGTAGATAAACCTACAACGTCAAGTTCTTTAAGAAGATATATACCTTCTCAAATACATAATCACAATATTCCGTTTGATGAAAGTAGAAATTAGCACCAGAACAAAGCTCTATGGATTAATCCCAGCTAACAAACCGACTGAGGAAAGCACTTTGATTGACCACATATTGTCAAAAATATAACCATAAAACCACAAGGCTTCCTCCATAGCATTCACATCTAAATCCTATAGAATTAATGGAGAGATGCCAAACAAAATTTGAATGGAGATATGTAACTTTCAAAATGAAGGATGGAATGAATGGTTTGGTAAAATTGGACAAATGCAATTGGAAAATGCATGACGTCATATGGATGAAAGAAAACAGGAGTATTGGGAAAAGGATGCACTAAGGTTAGACAAAATTATAATTGACAATGTGATGGAAACAGTGTGGAGGATGACTGTGATAATGACTCAACAGATGAAGATATGTCAAGGTTGAGGAGTTATAATACTATTAAGGGCAAAATTGTTAAACCCAGTGTTAGGTTGTTGTGCGTAATGTCGTTGGGTTAATGTTGTTAGATTGTTGCACAATAATTGCAAAACAAATATAATTATAAGCAAAAGCATCGAATCATACAACGAAATAAACTTAAAATGCTTGTTGTTTATATAACTAATTCCGATGACTTCCATTCACATACAGAATAACTTCTTAGACCAAATTTATGTCAAAATACATTCCAATTACTGTTTACTTTTATTCAGTGAAAGGCCAATGAACCCAATGCCCATACAGACATTACACACGCATTTAGTTATAAAACTTTGAAAATAATTACAACTTTTCCTTACTGCGGTAGTATATTACAGCTGGAGCCATCTGTGGACGGCAAGACGAGGTATGATCATTACCATCTTTCAATTGTTGTGTCAAACTGGCGGTTAATTAAGAAGTAAAAAGCGTGTTTTATGACGTATATGTTTTATATTCATCACAGTGTGTGCGTCTGTGTGTCGGTTAAATAGCAAACTGGACAATTACATTCACTGCCTTGCAAGAACTGTTCAATGGAATAAGTCGTCTGCACAACAGATTCTTATGTGTAACTTTAATTTGAAAATAAGTATAATTTTGAGTGGTACTGGTACATGATGTTCCATATATTGCTAGTGTTTACCATCACAGGGCTACACACCTTTTCCAAGGGAACGCCTTTTCCTTCACCGAAGCTCCGCTTTAGAACAGAGCCTAAAATGAAATGTGTAGTCTTTAACGTCCGCTTTTGCTACATACGGCACCACAGGCGGCGAGACACTAATGACACATGAGTTGGAGTACTAGTGTAATGAGATGGTGGAAGAAAAACGGAGAAACTGGAGAGGAGTTACCCCAGCACCGTGTTGTCCATCACAAATATCACTTTGCTGTCGCAGCGATTCGAACCCCGGCGGCCATTGTGAGAGACGAGTGGTCTAACAACTCAACCACTGCGCGGCCAAAGAATGAGATTATCAAGTTCATCAACGTAAAAACAGAGACGCCCACATCGCCTCCAAGGAGTTCATTAAGTCAAAATTCACTAGGCAATATTAGCTGATGATGTTAGGAAGGTCCTAACGGAACATGATCTAGGTAAATAGAAGCAATATATGTAGCATCGAGAACTAGTTCGAATAAAAATTATATAAATTTTGTGCTTTATTTTATTTTTTTATTTATTTATAATATTTTTTTCTTTGTAATTTTGCATCCTGCTACGTTAAGTCATATCGGACGGTGAATGAGACTGGGGAAATTATACTCAGTCCGGGGTCCATTGAGCTTAGAGCTACCCGACATTCGACTTTAAGGATAAGGAAAAACCCCGGGAAAACCTTATCCAAGTAGCTCACTCTGACAGAGATTCGAACTCGGATACTCTTGAACGTGAGGCAGACACGCTACCATCTACGCTACCAAGGCGCGCTTCTGTGCTTCAAGGTATCATAGTCCTTAACTCATAGGAATGTTTCAAAATGTATTTAATTTGTTGGACATGGACTATACGGCTTCCCTAAACAGCGACATTTGAAATAAACAATCCAGTGACTCTTGAGGGAGTGAAGTTATCACAGTGAGATATCACTGCTATTGAAGACCAGGAAAAGCAGGTAAGAGACTCTCATCAAAGCTGTCATTTAAATATTTCATCATTCAAGGAGCATTGCGTGGCCATTAGCAGCTAAGGGCAAGGAAAGCAATATGATGTTCCAAACTTTGTTACTAGTCATGCTGTGATGGAAACCTGTTCCAAATCTCAAGGTACTATAATTATACAGGAAAAAATTTTATACATTAGATTTCGAGAAATTGAAATCTTACAATGAAAAACAATTATAAAAATTGTGGCTTATATATTTAGTTCAGAAGGCTTCCATTCTCGTATAGAATGACGTTTGCGGTCAAATTTGCGTCAAAATACAGTCTAATTACTGTTTACTTTCATGCTGTTAAATTCAAACAAAGCTAAAGTATATGTAAAGAGTATAAATGCAGTTCCCATTAAAAATATGTAAATAGTTTCGAATTATCTTCACTGCGGCAGCACATTACTGGTGGCGCCATCTGTGGACAGGAAGACGAGGTTGACACATTAGCATTTGTCAGTTTGTTTCTCAAATAAGGTTGCCTCCTGACGGTCAATTGAGAACTAAATCAGCGTGTCTTTGAACATTAGGCTTAAAGAGTATTTTAGAAATATCAAGAACCGACAAATTGGCAGTTGCGTACCATTTATGCAATAAGCATCACGATATAGAACAAGAAACACATTTATTAAAAGGTATTCAGGACTCGTGGGCAGAAGAGAAAGAGGCAGAGAGAGACTACCGATTGTTCAGTCAATTGTTGTTGCCCGCAATTCTAGCAACAATGGCTGGTGGCTATAAATACCAGGCAGGTGTTAGAAGAGCAGTTGTATGATGGTTATTCTGACAGTCGAAGTTTGAAGTGTATGGAAGTGATTTCCTTCATTTGTTTTTTTCTGGAATCTGGATTTCCGAATCTACGTAGTCCACAGAGTCACAATATTATACTAATTTTTGGGTGTTAGTAATCTGTATTGCTAGAGATAACATTAATGATTATTTACATAATAAAGTCTTATTTCAGCCAAATGGCCATACAATAAGACCTCAATTACAAACTATTGCAAATTATTCGGTTTTGCGCACTGACGCCTTGGTTCACATAGTCTTTGATTTGGCTCTTTTCCTGCACAGTTCCATGTGATAACGTTCATATCTTTGTCCACATAATTTGCACTCACATATTTCTGTTCGCTCAAGACATGATGCATTCTTACAGTTGAGATAATGGAAACCGAGTACTGACATTCTAGTATACAAGTGCCTCATCTCAAAGTCCGCTCTATCATGGTCCCTGACTCAATAAACCTTGTGGAAGCAAGTTGAATACGCAAAAGGTGTTCCACGGTTGAGTAATTGTACAGCACAGCCGTTATAACATGCACCAGTTAGAATTGGATTCACACAATGAAATTAAGTTACAAAAATTGTGACTTATATATTTATTTCAGATGACTTCCATTTTAAAACAGAATTACTTGTTCGGTAAAATTTATCTTAAAATATATTCTAATTACTGTTCCAGTTCATAGAACTAAACGAAATAAACTTAAGGTATAGGTAAACAGTATAACTGCAGTTGTATTTAAAACTTTGTAAATAATTTCACATTTTCTTCACCGTGGTAGGATATTACTCGTGGAGCCATCTGTGGACAGGAAGACGAGGTCGGAACATTAGTATTTGTCAATTTGTTTCTCAACTAAAGCTGCCTCCTTGCCTCATGGCAGGGCATCCATGACACTTGTAACGTCTGTGTGTCGGTTAAACACTAACCTGGGCGTTTAGATTCAGTGACTTGCAAGAAATTTTCGATGTAATTTGCCGTCTCACTCAGCAGGTCCTTAGGTGTAACATTGTCCTAAAATTAACATAAATTTAAGACGAATTAGTGCTCAATGCTCCATATATTGCTAGTGTTTACCATCGCAGGGCTACACAACTTTTCCATAAGACCGTATAAATTTGGCCCTGCACATCAAGTTCAATGTACTCCTTTTAAAATCTTGTAATAAATACAAAGTAAAACACCACAGACAAAAACTCAAATATGTACCGGATAAACTGCAAAGACTGTCAACTCTTACATTGTCAAAACAAAAAGTAAGTTGAACATTAGGCTGAAAGTGCGTTTTAGAATCATCAAGAACAGTAACATTGGCAGTAGCGTACCATTTATGGTATGAGAATCACGATATAGAGCAAAGTGTTATTAAAAAGTGTTCAGGGTGCAACTGCATGAACCACGCAGTATGAAGGAAAACTGTCCAATTTCGACAACACCTTTGAAGAGGACGTAAAATGTAATGTGTAGTGTTTAGCACCTGCTTTTACTACATACGGCAGCGCAGGCGGTGACACTAATGTTACATGAAATGAAGATGGAGTACTAGTGTAATGAGATGGTGGAAGAAAACCGGAGACACCGGAGAAAAGTCGTTCCAGCACCGTGTTGTCCACCACAATCTCACCTTGCGGTTGCATAGGATCGAACTCCGGAAGCTTCGGTGAGAGTAGAGTGGTTTAAAAACTCAGCCATTCCGCGGATAAAGATTCAGGACTTCAAGTTGATCAAGACACCGACGGAGACGCCACTATCACCTACAAGGAGCTCATCAAATCAAAACTCACTGTACAGAGCGGATCCATCCCCTTCAGAGGCAGTGATTCGAGCCCCTCCGGAAGGGGAGTTGTTCGGATCGAGTTGTAGTCGAGGGCAGTGTATTCCCGACACCCGCTGAAGATTGGATAACTCCGGCCAGGCCTCGGCCGCCCGGATATGGCAGAGGGTTGCCCAAAAGGTCCAGAGGACTATCCTGTAGGGCCAGTAGAAGGTGTGCTAGATCACCAGGTGGCCACACCGAGTTTTTCGGTAGTCTATCCCGCGGCGTTGACGCGCGTATGTGGCGTATCCAATTCCACCTGTCTTCAGATGTGGGGGGAAGGGTTTCTTAGACTGAAGGTATTGCCCAAAGGAAAGAGTCCCGAAGTTTTCCATCGCTCCCGCGTTAATATAGGCCGGAGTCCTCGTTGTACAAGTCGACATTAGCCGAGGATGTTAGGAAGATTCTAACGAAATGCGTTCTAGGTAAACACATACAATATATGGAGCATGGAGTACTAGTTCAACACGTCTAACTGACGGCTGAGTGAGAGCCGGGAAGCATTTAACCACGCCTACCCATTTATTTTGTAGCGCCAACTGAAGGGATCGCATGCCACTGTGACGTCTCCTTCCCCTCCCCCTGAGTTCTGGAACATCCAGGATATTTCATCTAACCCGGAACCTTCTACATTGGCCAGTTGGTGCTATATAAGCGACGCGTCGTTCAGTTCTTGGCGAGCAGCGTGAGGAGCACCGAGTGAGCGAACGGACTGGAAGATGGTGTATGTGTATCAGAGGAGTTGTACGTAATTTTGAGCGTGCAGTGAACCTGTGACAGGAGAACTGACGAATTGTAATTGTGTGCATTACGTAATTCTGTGTAATCAGCAAGTGTTCCAACTGCAATTCGGTGGAAATTCAGAACATTTTGAGTTTGTACAATTGGACTTTTAATTTCACGAACCCACAAAGTTACAATATATATTAAATTTTCAACAAGTTTCAGTTTCACAAGAACGTCTCCAAAGATTTTCATTTAAACGCTATACATGTATAACATTCAATTCGTATCAAATGAAATGTATATCTAGAATTTCCTGCCAGTAGCGCTGATCTTCTCTTTATTGTGCATCACTCATCTATAACTGGAAGATTTAGCAGACAGAAAACAAGTCTAACTACACAACGTTGTTTTTTATTGAGTCCTGTGACCAGTCTTGATCTATTGTATCTACGCTCCCAAGTAGGGCACTCCGGGAGGAAGGATGATGAGAGAGGACGAAGAGGGTGGCCGATCCAAGGAGCCTCGACAATACAGATAGCAAGGTTCCTCCACTTTACTAGTTGGAAACTCCCGGGCAGGCCATTACAAGCCTTAACTCATCCTCCTGCAGACAGGAAACGGCACTACCAGATTGGAGACCGTCCTTTCAGAGGAGGAAGTTTTCAACAGGGGATATCATCCTGCCATACAGCGCCAAGGCACCCGTCAACAGTTCTACCCTGAAACAGACCACCAGATGAGAAATGATGTGAAGTGGAGGGACAAAAAATTAGGGGGATGTAATTAACCTACTCAGGATTCACCTGGAGACCTGGGAAAACTACCGTAAAAGCCTATGGCTCAAGTAGGTCGGCCACAGGAATCAAACCCGGACATTCCGAGTGGGCACCAGAGACGAAACAACTTGAGCCATCCTGCTCGGTTAGAGAATGCCTTACAGTTTAGATGTAAACATATTTTTGACTTTGCATACATTTATTGTAACATTCTCGCAACGTGACAAATTGATTCGTCCTAATGTTGATGCTAAAAATTCATATTGAGTTCCACTGTAGGAATTACTGAAATATTTCATGATTTCCTTATCTACATTGTTTCCATAATTACCGCAGTTCCACAGGGTGTAAACAGCTAAGTATTCCTTTTATATATACACAAGTAGATAAACCTCCAACGTCAAGTTCTTTAAGAAGAGGCATGCTTTGATACGTCTATTAAGTGTTCTTAAACAAATGTGTCCTGCAATTATGTTAAATAGTTAATTATAATTATTATAATATAACCCTAATAAACTGAGACTGCAAACCTGTTGTGCTACGGATCTTAGGGCACAACAATGGCACAGCATAAATGTTTAGAAATTTTATAAATACTGTTCAAATAATACCATGAAATAAAGCAGCAGCACAAATCTGGCAGGCTGTTTGGAACAGCCCGAAGGGTGGTCAAATCGTGTACCTGCTCTGGGAAGAGCTTAACCACGTAGTGGCGGGATGTGGATTTTGCAGAATGACGGGTGTCTTTTAAGTGGGGTTAGTGTAGGGAGGTAGCTTTTTGCTCCTCAGGGAATGATGAACCGGGTGCTACGGACAGCGAGCACCGCTGGTGGGTTAGTTAATAACCTAGGAAGAAGGTGTGTATAATTTTGAATATTCCATAATAACAATTTTGGAGTAACTGAAATTTAATTTTAGGCTGGATGGAGATCATGTGGTTACCGGTAGTGACCGCAAGACATGCGGGGTAACCGGTATCGCTTAAAGCGACGCTCACGAGGAACATAATCCCCAAGGGATCTGACTAGGGCGCTCTGATGATGGGGCAAACCCTCGAAGAATTTTGTCGCCCGGCGTCTAATTTCATCCTCCACATATCGGAGGGATGAAGCCTCATGAAGTAATCTCACGGGGAACCTTGTGCAAACAGAATAAATAATCCGAAGACATTTATTCTGTGCACGTTGGAGCAGAACTAGATGTGAGCCTGCGGCCATACCCCAGACTTCGCACGCATAGAGCATGATAGGGAGGACCAGAGCCATAAAGAGGCGCAACTTTAGGGGAACAGACATCGCAGACCGAAGCACAGGGTATAGTGATGCCACGGCACCACACGAGCGATGAGCTTGCTCCTGGATGTGCTCCCGAAAAGTTAGGCCCTTGTCCAGCTTGACTCCCAAGAACTTGATTGAATTCTCCCATCTGATCCCTTGCCCGAAGTAGGTAAATTGGGGGAAGTTGGCGGGAAAGCGGCGCTTGGTGAACAATATCGCTTGGCTTTTCTCCGTATTAATGGACAATCGCCAAAGCGTGCACCATTCCTGGAGGAGGATTAGATATCTTTGGATGGGGTTAAAGGTTCTGCGTGGGTGTCCGTTTGTTGAGAATAGCAGCACGTCGTCAGCGTACTGTGCTATGTTGACGTGCTGTTCAGTGGGAAGGTCAGCCACATAGACGCTGTACAGCGTCGGGGATAACACAGAACCTTCGGGGACTCCGCCGCGGATAGACCTTCGTGTAGATGTTTTTCCCGCCACTGTGACAGTGAAGAATCTATGTTTTAGGAAAGAGTGAAGAAGGTGTATGACTTGAGTGGGTAGCTCCAGTTGGATGAGTTTGTACAGAAGACCCGCGTGCCAGGTCGTAGAGAAAGCCTTTTCCACGTCCAGAGAAACCGCCGAGGTGAATGCCTTGTCCTGGAAACCCAGGGCTGCAGCCTCCACCACGCGCAGCAACTGCTGTGACGTGGAATGCCCAGGACGAAAGCCAAACTGGTGAGGAGGGATAGCTTGTATGTCACCCAGAAGGGGGGACATGCGAGCTAAGAAAAGTCTCTCGAAAACTTTCGAGAGAACAGAAAGGAGACTGATGGAGCGGTAGTTGGCAGGATTAACCGGGTCTTTCCCTGGCTTCAAGATGCATATCACCCGAGCCTCTCTCCAACTACGTGGAAAGTGATTCAGAGAGAGACACATATTGAAGACTTTGGTTAGAAATAACACGGCCCTGAAGGGAAGGTGGCGGAGCATGAGTGGCGTTATGCCATCAGGTCCCGCTGCCTTTTTTGGTTTGAGGCGCCGGAGTACGCCCTGAAGCTCACTGGGCCTTATGACTGGGAGTCTGTCCGCCTCAGCCGGGGGTCGCCGAAAGTATCGACGTACCTCCTGCCTAACGCGGTCAGAGAAGGCTGGGTCCTGGGGGTCTTCTCTAGGCCTCATGGTCCTCTCAAGGTAGTCGGCGAACACCGTAGCCTTGGCCTGTGGTTCGTAGGACAGGCCTTGGGTACCCTGGAGTGGGGAGTTTGGTGTCCCTTGGCGGCTCCGAAGTCTTTTAATGACCCTCCACACGTCTCCATCCTCGAGGTTCATACGAGACATCGTGTCCTCCCACGCGCGCACTCTGTGCTCACGGAGGCGGGCACGAACCTCTCGGCACAGTCGCCGATGAAGCCCTCGATTATGAGGCGTGCGGTGTCTCTGGTAGAGCCGCCTTGCTGCCCAGGAACGGCGAATGAGTAGTAGGATGTCTAGGGGAAGAACATCCGGATGAAGTGGAGCTGGGGTGATAACTGTAAGGTTGCGGACCGTTCGCTTCACGACTGAGGTGAAGGACGAGACCGCAGCCTCAAGGGAGGGAATGTCGGTTATGTTGGGGTTGGGAGGAATGGAGTCATTCAGGCAGACTTTGACGCAATCCCAGTCCACATCCCGGTTAATAAAGTTAAAAAGTTTGTGGTTTATATAGTTAATTGAGATAACTTCCAGTCTCATACAGAATAACTTCTTAGGTCAGAGTTATGTCAAAGTACACCCTAATTAATGTTTAATTTTATCCAGTGAAACGCAAATAAACCAAATGTACATGCAAACATTACACATAGAGTTCATTTTAAGACTTTGTAAATAATTACAAATATTCTTTACCGCGGTAGGATATTACAGCCGGAGCCATCTACGGACGGCAAGGTGAGGTATGATCATTACCATCTTTCAATTGGTGTGTCCAACTGGCGGTTAATTAAGAAGTAGAAAGCATGTCTTTATGACGTACATGCTTTATATTCATCAAATTGTGTGCGCGTGTGTCTCAGTTAAATACTACACTGATCATTTAAATTCACTGCCTTGTAAGAACTTTTCAATTGAATAAGCCGTCTGCGCAACACATCCTTATGTGTAACTTTTTTGAAAATTAGTATAATGTTGAGTAGAACTGCTACTCGATGCTCCATATATTGCTAATATTTACCATCACAGGGCTACACAACTTTTTCTTTACCGAAAGTCCACCACATATGAAGAGATACAAAAATGAAATGTGCAGTCTTTAACGTTCGCTTTTGCTACTTACTGCACCACAGGCGGTGAGACACTGATGACACATGAGTTGGAATACTAGTGTTATGAGATGGTGGAAGAAAAACAGAAAACCCGGAGAAAACTCGTCCCAGGACCGTGTTGTCCATCACAAATATACCTTTGCGGTCGCAGCGATTGGAATCCGCACCGCCATGGTGAGAGACGAGTGGTCTAACAACTCAACCACGGCGTAGCCAAAGAATCTAATTATCAAGTTCATCAAGGTAAAAACAGGGACACCCCATCACCTCCAACGAGTTCATCAAGTCAAAATTCACTAGTCAATATTAGCTGAGGATGTTAGGAAGTTCCTGAGGAAACATAATCTAGGTAATGGAGCATCGAGAATTAGTTCGACAAAAATTTTTATTAACTTTGTGCTTTATTTATTTTTTATTTTAGTAATTTTACGTCCTCCAACGTTAAGTCATATCGGACGGTGAATGAGATTGCGGAAATGATACACAAGTGAGTCCGGGGTCCATTGATCTCAGAGCTACCCGACATTCCTCCATAAGGATAAGGGAAAACCCCGGAAAAAAACTTATGCTAGTAGCTCACCCTGAACGAGATTCGAACTTGAACGTGAACTCTTGAACTCTTGAACGTGAGGCAGACACGCTACCATCTACGCTACCGAGTCGGGCTTCTGTGCTTCATTGAATCTTAGTCCTTAACTCATAGGAATGTTTCAGAATGTTTGATTTTCTAAAGAACGACTCCACAGATTTTAATTTAAACGCTATACATGTATAGCACTCATTTCGTGACAAATGAAAGTTATATGTAGAATTTTCTGACAGTAGCACTGATCTTCTCTTTATTGTGCATCACTCGTCAATAACTTAAAATCTAGAAGATGGAAAACAAATGTTTCCACACAGCGTTGTATTATATTCGGCTCTGTGACATACTCTACCAAGAGGGGCATCAATTGTCTTTCTTAGATTTAACGATCGTAAGACAAAATGACAGTGTAGAATTTGGAATCTACAACAAACCTACAAACACAGATAATTAGTTTCAATCCTCTGTCACATAAATTAGCTGCTCTTAGAAGTTTGATCCATAGACTGAACAGCATACCTTTAGATCAAAAACAATATGAGGAATTTACATATACTTTAAACACAGCAAAACAGAAATGGTTTCAATCCAAACTCAACCAAAATATGATCAATCGGGTCTACAAGTGAAATAAATTGAAACAAATCACTACTCCTCAAAACATAAATAAAAACTGGAAATACAACAAATTTATTTACCACCCTTGGACATTTCTGAAGTTTGAACGAACATTTCAATATTATGGCATAAAACTAGCTCCACAAAGGAGATCCTCACTCTAGAAATTTTTAAATCATCCAAAACTACATGACCCCACCAGAACAGAAATCAGGCATATATAGGATAAATTGTGAAGACTGTGACAAATCTTATATTGGTTTAGCGTAGAGAAATTTAAACACTAGGTTAACAGAACACCGTAGGAACATAAAATATAAATAAACAGAAAAATCCGCAGTTGCTCTTCATTTCTGGATTATTAATCACCACATCGGGGACGAGATCAAACTACTAAAGCCATTGTCAACAAAACTTGAACTTACAACATAGCAATAAATTTTATTATTAAAAACATTCCACATAATTTAAATGTTGATGTGCCATCAGTGAGTGGTCTACTGAACCTATGTAAAGAATCTTCCGAGAGAGGGAGCCAATTACAAGAGATACAGACGACAACGGTGAGAATCACTAATCAGTTTATGGTCATACTTGAACTGTTTCGAAAACGTTGCAGATTTTGTAAAAAGACGTGAGTGAAGTTACAAGTTTTAAAAAGCATGACTTAATTTTAGTCTTTATATACAAATCAGTGATACTGCAGAAGGTGAAGGCATCGCAGTGAGATACCACTGCCATAGGAGGACAGGGAAATCAGCTAAGAGACTCGCATAAAAGCATTCATTAAAATATTTCATTGTTCAAGAGACTTGGCGCGGGGCATTGCAGCTATGGGCAACGGAACCTTGATATTATACCAATCTCTATTACTAGTAATGTTGTGATTGCACTGTGTTGCAAATCTCAAGGTACTATATTTGCACAGCAAAAAACCGTTATAGAAAATGGCTTTAGGTAATCCAAATCATACAATAAAATAGTTATAAAAATTGTGTCTTATATATTTAGTTCAAATGACTTCTATTCTCGAACAGAATTATTTCTTCGGTCAAATTTGTTTTAAAGTATATTCTAATTACTGTATACTTTCACACAGATAAAAGCAAACAAAGCTAAAGTATATGCAAGGAGATTAAATAGAGTTCATATCAAAAATTTGTAAATAATTATACATTTTCTTCAACGTAGTAGCACATTACAGGTGGAGCCATCTGTGGACAGTAAGACGCGGTTGGAAGATTACTATATGACAATATGTTTGACAGTTAATTGTGTTCTCCTGGCGGTTAATTAAGAACTAAAAGACCGTGTCTTTATAATGCACGTGGTATGTATTTTGCAAAACTGTTCACGTGGATGTGCGTGCGTCTGTATATCGGTTAAATAATCTGCCTATCGGCAAGCATGTACTCGATGAGGGAGGAGTATGACGTCTCAGTGCGCAACCCGCGGTGCACGTGACGTAATGTCGAACAGCGAAAGGCATGTACCTTCGTTCAGTCAAATTATGTGTAGGATCAAAGGTCTTCATAAGAACGCCCTAAGTCTTCCAGTAGTTTGCAAAATTTTCGATGTATCAAGGAGTTTGATTTTATTTATAAGCTGCAGTAACTATGTCTATTACATGCGTCATATTTAGTATTTTGCAGGTAATGCTTCCTGATGTAAGAATGTGTTATTGTTTATTCCATTTAACTTATATAACGTTTCACTCTCCCAATTAGTCTTATATTTTCACCAGTCATATTTCGTGCCCCATCTGTTACTATGGATACAAGATACCTTAGATTTAGTTCTCTTTCTTCTACACATTTCTTAAATGTTTGGAATAATTCTGACCCTGTGGTATGTTCCCTAAGAGAAATGACTTCAAGCATATATTCTTGTATCGAGAAGTTGTAAGTAACTTCACGAATGTAAATTACCAATTGCGTAGTGTTTCAGCGTTCTCACTGCTTTCATCCAACGCCAGAGAAAAGGCTATAAATTCAGCGACCTTCGTTAGTAGTTTTTATTCGGTTATTTCTCCTATTTTATATATATTTCCCTGCATCGTTTGTGGTGATAATGCAATATTGCTAAATATGTCATATTGTTCAGAGCAAATTCTGTTGGCAACTGTGCACATACATTTTTTATGAAATCTCCATCACAACAGCATAACTGGCGTGTCATTGTAATTGAATTCATATTTGAGTAGCTACAAAATAAGGACGAACATCGGTTAAGCCAATACGGTTATACTACGTTGAGTGTTGCCAGTTCCACGGCAAGGGGACGACACAAGTGGAAGATATATCTGTCTTTGTCTCTATCTAGCAAGTATCATACAGATGCTGACAGAGAAGTTCGCTTAATATTTCAGCATGTGTGAGAACATACATGGAAAAGCGAGAAAACGTAACGGGACAAATTCGCAGTACATAGATGTTTACCTCAACTTATCACATACACGACGAGTGTCTTCAGATGTTATCATGTCATACTGCCGTAATTATAGAGCAAACAAATCTTCACAAAATTAGTGTCGGATTAGAATTATCTCATAGAGGAAAACTGCAAAAATTGTAGGTTATATATTTAACTTAGAAGACTTGCACTCCCATTCACAATTGTTTCTTCGGTCAGATTTCTGTCAAACTAAATTCTAACTAATTCTTATTTTCATGACGTAAAAATGAAATAGCCCTAAGACATATGCAACATTACACATACAATTCATTTTAAAAATTTTGTAAATAATTGCCAGTTTTCTTCACTGTGGTAAGATATTACAGGGGGAGCCATCTGTAAACAGCAAGACGCGATAGGAACAGAATTTTATCGCAATTTACTTGCCAACCAAAGTTCGTCTCTTGACGGTTAATTAACAGTTAAAAGAGCATGTCATGTAAATATGTAAAATTGTAGTTTCATGTATAAGTCCCGCAATGGTTCCAGAACACTGACTTTCATCTTCAGCGAGCTTAGATCCAGCCTTCTCTCTCTCTCTCTCTCTCTCTCTCTCTCTCTCTCTCTCTCTCTCTCTCTCTCTCTCTCTCTCTCTCTCTCTCTCTCTCTCTCTCTCTCTCTCTCTCTCTCTCTCTCTCTCTCTCTCTCTCTCTCTCTCTCTCTCTCTCTCTCTCTTGTGTCTTTCCAACTGCTACACTCAGTGGAACTACTCCCCCCCGTTTCCGAGTACAGTTGACTATAATGAGCTATCAGAGACATACACCTATTAAATGTTCATAAACAAGTGAAACCTGGAATTACTTTAAATGGTTAGTCATAATGTCACTTCCCAATTTACTCCTTAACTCGGTGTTAGCAATAATAATGCCTCCTACCTTAATACACAAGTAGATAAATCACAAACGCCAAGTTCTTTACTAACTGAAGAAACAAATGAAAGAATTATAATTGAAGACCGTGGAATGGAAACATTGATGAGGATTACAATGATTCAAGAGAAGACTTATTATAAATCGTGGATGAAATAAAGGCAAACTTGCTAACTCAGAGTTAAGTTGTGCGTAAGTGAAAAACGTTACTGACCTGCTTC
This sequence comes from Mantis religiosa, assembly GCA_030765055.1. NCBI lineage: Eukaryota > Metazoa > Arthropoda > Insecta > Mantodea > Mantidae > Mantis > Mantis religiosa. The sequence goes on along the minus strand of CM060953.1, from coordinate 17,087,412 downwards.
CGTAAATGGTGACGCATGAAATAAAGAATGCAGTGACTCTTGAGGGAGTGAATTAACGACAGTGAGATATCACTGCTATCGGAGGACAGGGAAACAGGTAAGAGACTCGCATCAAAGCTGCCATTTAAATATTTCGCTGTTCAAGAACCAATGCTTAGCCAATAGCAGCTACGGGCAGCGGGAGCGTGATAACATCCCAAACTCTATTACTAGTTAAACTGGCTACGCACCTTGTTGCTAACCTCAGGGTACTATGGCTGCACAGTAAAAACGTTTAAAATATTAACATGAGTTAATTCAAATCATGGAATCAAACACTTACAAAAATTGTGGTTCATATATCGCATTCAGATGACTTCCATTCTCATACAGAATTGATTCTTCGGTCAAATTTGTCCCGAAATACATTGTATTTACTGTTTACTTTCATACAGTTAAAAGCAAACAAAGCTGAAGTATATGAAAGCAGTATAACTACAGTTAATATGCAAATGTTTTAAATAATTAAAATTTTTTTCACTGCAGTAGGATATTACAGGTGGGGCCATCTATGAACGGCAAGACAAAATTGGACCATTTCCATCTATCAATTTGTTTGTTCTGTCCTGGTGGTTAATTAAGAACTAAAAAATTCCTTTATGCCGTACATGCTTTATATTTATAAAACTGTGTGCGTCTGTGTGTCAGTTAAATACTATACTGGGCATTTAAATTCACTGCCTTCCAGGAAGTTTTCAATGACATGAACCATCTGCACAGCAGGTCGAACTGGCTGGTACGCAGTGCTCCATATGTCTAGTGTTTAGCATCCACGGTTACACACCTTTCCCGAATAACATACTTTTACCCCACACAACAAATTCTGTGTACATCTTTCGAAATCCCATAATACAAGACAGAGACCCACAGGCAAAACTCAGGTGTGTACCGGATAAACTGCAAAGGCTGTGACAACTTTTACACTGGCAAAACAAAAAGAAAGTTGAACATTAGGCTTAAAGAGTATCTTAAATACAACAAGAACAGACAAGTCGGCAGTAGCGTACCATTTATGGAATGAGAATCACGATATAGAGCAAGAAGTCTATTAATTAAAAAGCGTTCAGCGTCCAGCTGCATTAACCAAGCAGTGTGACGGAAAAAACTCGAATTTCGACGCCACTTTGAAGAGGACGCGAAATAAAATGAGTAGATCCTAACGCCCGGTTTTACTACATACGACAGCAAAGGAGGTGACACTGATGATACAAGGATGAAGATACACTGGTGGTATGAGAATGCGAGGGAAACCGGATATCCCGGAGAAAAGCCGTTCCAGTGTCATGTTGACGACCACAAAGGTCACTCTGCGGTGGTATAGGATTGAACCCGGGCCGCCTTGGTAAGAGACGAGTGATGTAAACACTCAACCACGCCGCGGCCAAAGAATCTGAACTTCAAGTTCATCCGGACAACAATAGAGATGCCACTATCGGCTCCAAGGAGTTCATCAAAACAAAACTCACTAGCCGACATTAGCTGATGATGTTAGGAAGTTCCAAACGATACGTGTTCTAGATAGACACTAGGGATATATGGAGCATTGAGTGCTAGTTCAACTAAAAATTACATTAATTTTATGCTTCATTTTGTCATAGTCAATAAATAGGAATTTTTAAAAAATTATTTTTATAAAAGACTGCAAGGATTTTAATTAAAACAGGACCCCTGTATAGCATTCTTTTCGTAGCAAATGACAGGTATGTCTAGAATTTTCTGAGGTTAACACTGAGTAACTTTATCCAGGTAGCTCACCCTGAGCGAGATCCGAACTCGGGACCTCTTGAACGTAAGGCAGACACGCTACCGAGGCGGGCTAACATCCAGTACTCAATCCTATTGAATTAATGGACAGATACCAAACAAATTTCTTTACAGGGATGTAACATGTAAAATGAAAGACGAAATGTTCTGCCGCCAATGATTTGGGCGTGTTGTACAAATGAAACGGAGAAGGGATGTTATAATGTGGATGACATAAAACAGTAATATTAGGAAAAAATTCACTAACGAAAGAAAAATTGTAATAATTATAATAGGGAAATAATGGGATGGAAACAGTGGTGAAGATGGTAATGATTCAACAGAAGAAGGTCTGTCAAACGTGGAAGAAATACAATATGATCAAAGGCAAAATTGTTTAACTCTGTTAAGTTGTGTGTAAGTGAAAAGCTCTTCTGGAACTAGAGTATTTAGTTTGTTGAAGACGCCCTGTACAGCTTCCCTAAACAGCGACACATGAAATAATGAAGTGAATCTTGAGGGAGTGCAGTTGTCACAGTGAGATTTTTCTTCTATTGAAGACCAGGGAAAACAGGTAAGAGACTCGCATTAAAGCTGTCACTTAAATATTTCAGTGTTCAAGGATCATTGCGTCGCCAATAGCAGTCAAGGGCAAGGGAAACGTGATATTATTCTAAACTGTTGTGATAGAAACTTGTTGGAAATCCTCACGGTACTAGAACTGTACAGCAAAAGGACATTTCAAACAAATTGGAAACATACAATGAAACAGTTATCAAAATTGTGGCTTATATATTTAACTCAGAAGACTTCCATTCTCGTATAGGATTATGTTTGAGGTCAAATTTGTGTCAAAATGCAATCTAATTGCTCTTTACTTTCATACAGTTAAAGGAAAATGAAGTTAAAGTATATGCAAAACGTATAAAAGCAGTTCATATTAAAAATTTTTAAATAATAACGAATTTTCGTCACCGCGGCAGGATATTACAGGTGGAGCCATCTGTGGACAGCAAGACGCGGTTGAAACATTAGCATTTATCGATTTGTGAATGAAAGAACTCTCCTAGCGGCTAATTTAGAACTAAAATGGCCTGTCGTTGTCACTTGCATGGTACGTATTTATACAACTTTTCACGTCTGTGTGGTGGTTACCTACTAAACTGGGCATTTAAATTCACTGCCTTTGCATTTAAATTCTTTAGATTTGCGAATCTACGTAACCCACAGTGTCACAATATTATCCTAATTGTCGGCTGTTAATAATTTATGTTGCTGCAGATAACAGTAATTATATAATAAACTTTTATTGCAGCCAAATGGCCATACTCAATTTCAAACAAATTCTCCAATTTTGCGCACTGACGCCTTGGTTTGAAAAGTGTTTAATTCATTTGGCTATTTTCCTGCACAGTTCTATATCGTAACGTTCATATGTTTGTCCGCGTAAGTTGCAGTCACACGTCTCTGCTGGTTCATGACCTGATGCATTCTTACAGATGAGATGATGGAAACCGTGTACCGCCATTCTATTAAACAACTGCCCCATCTGAATGTTGTATGTGGTCAATGCCCGGTCCATCATGGCCCCCGATTCAATAAACCTTGTGAAGGCAAGTTGAATACGTCAGGTGCAGTCAAAACTTTAGAAACGTGTTGCAGGGATGAATTGTACAGCACAGCCATTATAAAAACTAACCACTAAAATTGGATACAACTGCCATAATTCCCTTAAGCTTTGTTGCAAAAATTGTGTCTTATATATTTATTTCAGATGTAATAATTTAGATGTTATTTATTTCACTAAAAGAGCGTGTCATTACAACCTACATGATAAGCATTTATAAAACTTTTCACGTCTGTATGTTCGTTAAGTACAGGTGCTTTCTAACATTAATATAAGTTTAAGTCCAATTAGTGCCTGATGCTCCATATATTGCTAGTGTTTACTATTCCAGGGTTACACATTTTCTCCAAAAGAACGTATTACTTTGGCCCCACAGAGCAAATTCAATGTACAACATCATTTGAAGTCACATAATAGAAAGGAGATACCCACAGGCAGTAACTGTGCGTACCGGATAAACTGCAAAGACTGCGACAACTTTTACATTGTCAAAACAAAGAGGACGTTTAATATTAGGCTTAAAGAGTATTTTAGAAACATCAAGAATAGACAAGTCGTCAGTAGCGTGTATTTTACGGAGAAATTTCACCTTTTAGTGCAATTAATTACAATTGTTTCTAACAAATGTTGAATCTTGCTTAACAACTTAACCAGCTGTACGTCTGAATGGGAGATGGATTAAAGAGTGAACAAACTCATCAAATCGAGAGCTAAATGCAAAACTTTACATCAGTTTTATACAAATTACTCGAAATGGTGACCGAGTTTTCACTGTAAAGTTGATAGCGGTGAACAAACGACTGTCGTACTCTGTACAAAATTCCTTGTGAATGTCGAATAGCTTCATGTGCTGCTATTATTAGGGAGATAGACTTTCTTCTGAGATATGTATTGAGTAGACAAAGAACAAATTAACTACATTACAGGAACTGAACAAGTGGCTTTTGGAGTACCAATCTTCGGCATTACGTATTGGGCCTCAGAACTGTAACAGAAACACTACTAGAGTAGGCTACATGATACATGAAGGTACTAAGGCGCTGTTCAGTGTCGCACTGGCAGGTGATTAGTTAGAGTTTAGAGATATCCTTGAGGCATTAAATCTCAAAAACGCCAGTTACGGGTTACAAAGAATTGATATTCCTATACTCGGAAACAGTTCTAAAGACACTCTAATACAATAATGTCTTCCAATAAATACCAATTTATCCGATTCTGAAGGCAATTAGCTTTAACACAAATAACTACGTTATGTCTAACCACAAGCTATGCATTGCATACCCTAACTTGCTTATAGTAGTCACGTCTACAAACTCTGAAAATATTTCAGTGTAATTTATTAGCACCCTGTACAACTGCGCTAAAAGGTATCTAATAAAATCATAAGAGATACTTCAGTAATTCCTAACGTGAAAGACAATATGAATTCTCAATCCTCAAATCACGAGGAATTCCTTTGACTCTTTGCAAGAATGTTATAATAAATGCATAAAAGTAAACACTGACTTTGAACGGCTAAGTATTCATTTGATATTATCCTAGCTGTTGTATTGTTACAGATAACAATAATATTATTTTACGTTAGATTTAATAAACCTAGTGAAAGCTATTTAAGTTGTTAGGTGCAGCCAAAACTCACGAAAAAATTTCACTTAGTGTCCGATTACCCCACTAAATTGAAAAGTGCTGACGTGGCAACTACTGCCATATCTATCTAGCCCTCTAAAATTTTTGAAGGTGATTAGTACCATCTCATAGAGGTCCAGAGGTAGTCCTAGTCGGGCGGGCTATCCCCGTCAGGGTGTCTTATGCCGCAGTACCTAGCCGCTTTGCGGCTTAACCTGCGAAATGAACTAGTAGTTCCATGTTCTGCTGGGGTGTTTGAAAGTATTGGATATTTGGAATGGGTTGCCCCTTTTGTCGTGGGCAGCTGCACTTAATCGTTCCCCCTTTTTGGGAGACACGATTTAATTTTTTGCTCCGTTTTGGCTACGGGTTGTGTAGAGCTTGGTCCATCGGCGTTTTTTTTTTTTGGGGGGGGGGGTTTCCTTGGGTTACCCAAGGTGTCGCAAGACGTCTCTTGGCAGTCTGAAGGACAGCAAGCGTCTATGATCTCTCGGGTCATACCTTCCCAGGGAGTTCACTAAAGGGTTGGGGGACCATTTCATAGAGGAAACCTGCAAAAATTATATACTTTACGTAGAAGACTTTCATTCCCATATAGACTTATTTCTTTGGTCAAATTTCTATCAAAATACGCTCTAGTTATTGTTTATTTTCATGAAGTCAGAATCACATAAACCTAAGGCAATACGTAACAGTAGAAACATAGTTCATTTTGAAACTTCGTAAATAATTGGTAGTTTTCATCGCCGCGCCAATACACTTCAAGTGGAGCCATCTGTAAACAGCAAGACGGAGTAGGAACGGAATTTTATCTCAGTTTACTTGTCAAACAAAATTCCTCTCTTGACGATTAATTAAGAGATAAAGGATCGTATCCTGAAAATTAATGTGTTCATGTAAAGTCCCGCAATGGTTCCAGAACACTGATTTTCATCTTCTGCGAGCTCACATAGAACTTTCTTTTTCTTCTATCTCTTTCCAACTCCTATACAAAGTAACCCTCCCCCTTACCATGTACAGTTGACTGTAATGTCCAGTGACAGTCATATGCCTATCAAGTGCTTATTAACAAATAAATATTGTAATTATATTAAATGGTTAATCACAATGTTAAATCCTAATTTACCCTTAACTTGGTGCTAGTAATAGATAATGTCTCTTACCATAATACACAAGTAGATAAACCTCCAACGTCAAGTTCTTTAACAAGATGTATATTCTTTCTCAGCTACAAAATCACAATATTCCGTTTAATGAAAGTAGAAATTAGCACAAGAACAAAGCAGCCTCGATTAATTCCAGCTAAAAAACCGACTGAGAAAAGCACTTTGATTGACCACATATCGTCACAAATATAACCACAAGGCTTCCTCTATAGCATTCACATCTAAATCCTATTGAATTAATGGAGAGATACCAAACAAAATTTGACTGGAGAAATCTAACTTTTAAAATGAAGGATGGAATGAATGATTTGGTAAAATTGGGAATTGGAAAATGTATGTCGTCATATGGATGAAATAAAACAGGAGAATTTGGAAAAGGATGCACTAAAGTAGTAGGTGGGTTCGTGGGGGAAATACACCTCTAAGTCGTCATTTTCTGTTATAAGGTGCACTAGAAGATTTCCAGCCGCGTTTGCTCGACGTGAAAACCACCAGGGGTGTCGAGCGTTGAAGTCTCCTGCCATTATAACGTGCTCCTCAAAAGCGACGATTTGTTCGAGGTCGCGTCTACAGTTGAGGGAGTTTGATGGCCGATAGAGGGCTACCAACATCACCGTTTGGCTACTTACACGTGTTTTAAGAGCTTTACTCTCTAACACTGTCAATGGTGGCAGCAAACAGAACCATAAGCAACTTTGCTTTTTAGTAAAATGGCGCTTCCCCCCCCCCCCTGCCTGCCAATCCTATCTGTCCGCAAAATTTAGTAACCCCTGAGTTTAAAAGTATTTATCTTTTAAAATGTATGTATATATCTTTTTTATATATGTATGTATATATCTTTTTTCTGTATCTTTTAAAATGAAGGATGCAATGAATGATTTGGTAAAATAGGACAAATGCAATTGGAAAATGCATGTCGTCATGTGGATGAAAGAAAACAGGAGTATTAGGAAAAGGATGCACTAAGGTTAGACAAAATTATGATGACAATGTGATGGGAACAGTGTGGAGGATGACTGTGATAATTCCTCAAGAGAAGAAGATATGTCAAGGTTGAACAATTATAATACTATTAAGGGCAATATTGTTAAACCTAGTGTTAGGTTGTTGTGTGTAATGTTGTTAGGTTAATATTGTTGTTAGGTTGTTGCACAAATATTGCACTAAAATGATTTTAAAATTATAATGAGAAGTATCGAATCATACTACGAAATAAACTTAAAAAGTTTGTTGTTTATATAATTAGTTCAGATGACCTCCATTCTCATACAGAACAACTTCAAAAGCCAAATTAATGTCAAAATACATTCTAATTACTGTTTACTTTTATTCAGTGAAACGCCAATAAACCCAATGCCCATACAGACATCACACACACATTTCATTTTAAAACTTTGTAAATAATTACAACTTTTCCTTATTGCGGTAGTATATTACAGCTGGAGCCATCTGTGGACGCCAGGACGAGGTATGGTCATTACCATCTTTCAATTGTTGTGTCAAAATGGCGGTTAATTAAGAAGTAAAAAGCGTGTCTTAATGACGTATATGCTTTATATTCATCAAACTGTGTGCGTCTGTGTGTTAGTTAAATACTAAACTGGACATTTATATTCACTGCCTTGCAATAACTGTTCAATGGAATAAGCCGTCTGCATAACACGTCCTTGTGTGTAACTTTTTTAAAAATTAGTATAATTTTGAGTCGAACTGGTATTCGATGCTCCATATATTGCTAGTGTTTACCATCACAGGGATACACACCTTTTCCAAAGGAACACCTTTTTCTTCACCGAAGCTCCAACACTTTAGAAGAAAACCTGAAATGAAATGTGTAGTCTTTAACGTCCGCTTTTGCAGCATACGGCACCACAGGCGGTGAGACACTGATGACACATGAGTTGGAGTACTAGTATTATGAGATGGTGGAAGAAAAACGGAGAAACCGGAGAAGAGTTACCCCAGCACCGTGTTGTCCAGCACAAATATCACTTTGCTGTCGCAGCGATTCGAACCCCGGCCGCCATTGTGAGAGACGAGTGGTTTCACAACTCAACCACGGCGCGGCCAAAGAATCTGATTATCAAGTTGATCAAGGTAAAAACAGCGACGCCCGCATCGCCTCCAAGGAGTTCATCAAGTCAAAATCCGCTAGTTAATATTTGCTGAGGAAACATAATCCAGGTAAATAGAAGCAATATATGGAGGATCGAGAAGTAGTTCGACTAAAAATTATATTAAATGTGTGCTTTATTTTATTTTTTTATTTATTTATAATATTTTTTCTTTGTAATTTTACGTCCTCCAACGTTAAGTCATATCGGACAGTGAATGAGATTGGTGAAATGACACTCAAATAAGTCCGGAGTCCATTGAGCTTAGAGCTACCCGACATTCGTCTTTAAGGCTAAGGGAAAACCTCGGAAAAACCTTATCCAGGTAGCTCACTCTGACCGAGATTCGAACTCGGATACTCTTGAACGTGAGGCAGACGCGCTACCATCTACGCTACCGAGGAGGGCTTCTGTGCATCATTGTATCATAGTCCTTAACTCATAGGAATGTTTCAAAATGTTTGATTTTCTCAAGAACGGCTCCACAGATTTTAATTTAAACTCTGTATATGCATAGCACTCATTTCGTGAATTTGAAATGCATGTCTAGAATTTTGTGACAGATACTGATCACAGATACTTCAGAGGGTGAAGTCATCGCAGTGTGATATCACTGTCATTGGAGGACAGGAAAATAAGCTAAGTGGCTCGCATAAAAGCTTTCATTTAAATATATGAATGTTCAAGAACCATGGCTTGGCCCAATAGTATCTACGGCAAGGGAAGCTCGATTTTATACCAAACTCCATTACTAGTCATGTTCTGATCGCTTTGTGTTGCAAATCTTAGGGTACTATAATTGTACAGCAAAAATCCTTTGGAAAAACCATTTAGGTTTATTCAAATCATGCTATGAAATAGTTATAAAAATTGTGTCTTATATATTTAATTCAAATGACTTCTATTCTTGTACAGAACTACTTCTTCGGTCAATTTTGCATCAATGTACATTCTAATTACTGTATACTTTCACACACTTAAAAGCAAAGTAAGTTAAAGTATATGCAGAGAGTGTAAAGACCAGTTTATATTAAAAATTTATAAACAATTATACATTTTCTTCAGCGCAGAAGGCTAATACTAGTGGAGCCATCTGTGAACCGCAAGCCGCGGTTGGAAGATTAGTATGTGACAATATGTTTTACAACTAATGTTGCTCTCCTGGCGGTTAATTAAGAACTAACAGAGCGTGTCTTTATAATTGCACGTGGTATGTATTTTGTAAAACTGTTCACGGAGTGGGCGTGCGTCTGTATGTCCGTTAAATACTAAACTGCCTATCGACAAGCATTTACCCAATGAGGGAGCAGTATGACGTCTCAGTATGCAACCCGCAGTGCACATGAAGTAATGTCGAACAGCGAAAGGCATAGACCTTCGTTACAGGTACAATAAGGAATGGTACATATACTTGAATCCATGTATTTTGGTCTACGATACCTTAGGTAGGCCTAAATATTTAAACAATATATTTCAGTTTACTTCTATTTGTAATGTGCCATGACAATCTAGTGATGTATCACAAGTAGCCACTCTCGGTATACCACGTAAATTATCATCCATTAATTGCGATCGTTGCTTCGATTTCACAAGTTTCATTTCGGGTAGAAAAAATGGTTGGCATACATATGTTTATCCAAACAGCTGCTACGACCTAAGAGATCGATATATATCTGCTTTCAGATGTTTAAATATATCCAAATGAGTCAAATACTTAAACTGAAATTAAATATACGTATCACATTGGAAATCAGCGACTTTATACTGTAATTCTGGTTTAAGCTTGTCTAAATCTATTGAAAGAGGTTTAGTAAATCGAGCAAATTGATTTTCTATGGATTTAAAATCACAGAATTCTCTTACTTCAAATTTCCTCTCTAGTTTATCTAACAGATCAGTATATTTATTCTGGATTGTTACACAAATATTGGAAAAAGATCTTAGACATGTAAATTGATGAAACCGCTTTCTCATGATATTTGATTTCCATACATCTGTTATGTTTACGAATTATGTAACCATGTCATACACATGAACTATATTGTGGACCTTTCTATGAAGGTGATGATTAAGATTATTGAGATGTTGAGAAATGTCAGTGAGTAAGGCTAAATCACTTATCCAATCTTCATTTATGAATAGATGTCTATATCCTTGGAGCAGGATTTCTATGTTGGAAGTACAATTCTTTCTCTTCTCGTGTCAGTTTTGTGGCTATCAGTTTCTTCTGGTCACCAATTGTATCATCTTAGTTTAAATAAGAACATGAGTTCTCTCGTTTTCAGGTTTGGTTCAGAGTGAAATAAACACAATTTTGGAGAAGTCCAATTTTGTAACAAATAATATAATTGTTAAATCAGGATTACATTTTACTTGAACTTTCTTTCCTAGTCAATCATTGCAGGTTACCTCCAGCTTATCGATAAATTCTTACTTATTTAATAAAAAGATTCCATTAATTACATAAAACTCCTTACTCCTGCACGTCTACCTATGACTAACAAGATGACAGAACACATATCTCCTTATGAATATTATTGATTTTCCGTTACTACGCAAAACTTTTCATCTTTTCACATTAAGCAAGATTAATGATTTTCTTGTCCTTAGCAACCGTTCATCATTTGTTTATATTGTCCTTACATGGCCCACTAATACTCAGATCAGAAAACAAAATTAATTTCAAACAAAAACTCCCGTTACATCCTAAACAAATAAAGACAAATAAAATAAGACCTGAATGTTAAGACATATTCAATAAAATTTAAACATATATTGCAATTAAGCACTAATATCAATATACCTGCCCCTTCAGTAATTCAGATTCTGTTTGGTATGAAACGTGTTCATAAAAAGCCCTAAATGTTCCAGTAGTTAGCGAAATTTACGGTGATTCAAAGAGTTTTATCTTCTTTTTTTATTTATACTTTGTTGTAACTATCACAATTACATGTTTCATATTTAGTATTTTAGCACGTAGTGCTTATTGATGTATTATACAATAAAAATTGTGTTTTCTTATACTTATTTCATTTAAATAACTTTTCACTCCAGCAATTAGACCTCGGTACATGAGTAGACCAGTTCGATGTACTTCATAAACATCATGTAGAGCTGCAGTAACCATGGAAACAAGATAGGCAAGGAAATCATAAGAGATATTTCAGTAATTTCCACCGTGAAAGATAATATGTGTTGCTCAGCCTCAACATCACGAGGAAGTCATCTGTCACGCTACGAGAATGTTACAATAAATGTATATCAGTAAATATTGTCTTTTTACTAAGTATTCTTTTAATATTACCCAATTGTAGCGTGTTAAGTCCGTATTACTACAGAAAAGAGCTTTAATAAACCTTGTGAAAGCAAGTTGAAGTCCTAAGGTGTAGCCAAAGCCCATGAAGTATTTTGCATACTACACATATTGCTTTACACGATCATTTGAGTAAAGTAAAAGAAATGAAGTTGCAGCAGCTGCAGACAATGCCATTCCTCATAATTTCATTTCGAGTCTGATTATTAGTCATTCTGCTATTCCTCAATGTTGTAAAGTGTTAATATGGGAACTACTGCCAGAATTATAAGACAAACAAACCTTCAAAGAACTATTATGTAAGCAACACCATCTCATAGAGGAAAACTGCGAAAATTTTAGAACATATACTAAAATTAGAAGTATTACATTCTCACACAGAATAACTTCTCCGGTCACATTTCTATAAAAATACATTCTAATTACTGTTTATTTTTCTGCTGGTAAAGCAAATAAACCTAAGGTATATGAAACAGTACAAATATAGCTCATTTTAAAAATTTGTAAGTAGTTGCCAGTTTTCTTCACCGCGGTCAAGATCTTACAGGTGGAGCCATCTGTTGACAGCAAGACGAGGTCGTAGCAGAATACTATCTGTCAATTTGATTGTCAGCCAAAGTTGCTTTCTTCCCTGTTAATTAACAATTAAAAGTGTGTAAAATAGTGGTTTCATGTGTGTGTCCCACAGTGGTTCTAGAATACTAACATTCATCTTCAGCGAGCTCAGATCCAACATTGTTACTCTTCTGTGTCCTTCCAACCCATATTCTCAGCCAACCTCCCCCCCCCCCCCCCACCAAGTACAGTTGACTGTAATGTACAATTACAAACATACGCCTAATAAGTGTTCATAAACAAATGAATACTGATATTACGTAGAAATAGATAATGTCTCTTTACCATAATACACAAATAGATAAACCTCCAACGGCAAGTCGTTTAAGAAGAGCCATGCTTTCTTGGTTACAAAATCACAATATCCCATTTGATGAAAGTAGCACCAAAACAAAATTGTATGATTTACTTCCAGATAACAAACCGACTCAGAAAAACACTTTGATTGACCAAAAATTGTCAGAAATATAACCATGAAACCTTAAGGCTTCCTCCGTAACATCGAGATCTGGATCGTATAGAATTAATGGAGACATACCAAACAAAAGAAGACTGCAGATATGTGACTTTTAAAATGAAGGACGCAAAGAATGATTTGCTAAAATTGGACAAATAGAATTGGAAACGTATGTCATCATATGGATGAAAGAAAACAGGAATATTGGGAAAAGGTTGCTCTAAGGGAAGAAAAAATTATAATTAAGGCAATGATGACAGTGATAATGACTGAACAAATAAAGATATGTCACGCGTAGAAGAATTAAAATATGATTAAAGGCAATATTGTAAAACACAGTGTTAGTGTTGCGTGTGAAATAGAAACTTATAGAAGTATTTAATTTGTTGGAGACTGTACGACATCGCTAAATAACGACACATTAAATAACATGAGAGTGTGAACTCATCGCAGTGTGATATATCTGCCATTGAAGTCCATCCATTGCCCGACACATAGCAGCTACGCGCGACGTGATGATCGCGATTTCATTTCAAATCCTGTTACTAGTCAAACTACACAATTAACGGTAGTGCTACCGCTCTTAGGGCACAATAATTGCACTACTTAACCGCAATTCGTTTTGATTCTAACCACTCCAATTAGATTAAGACCATGAATGAAAGTTTTTTTTTAATATAAACGAGGCTTTGGTATGGAATAAGTCGAGAAAAGTGTCGGGGTCCCGCGGAATCCCCCCCGTTAGTATCGGTATTAGGATGCAAGGTTGAATTCTGCTTAATACTGTATGACTGAATGGGAGGAGGTTTAAAGGGTGAACGAACTTATATAAATCGAGAAGTAAATGCAAATATTTACATCAGGTTTATACTTGATGTAGAGAGAGCAAAGTGTTATTAGGGATGGTAGACCTTCTTCTGAGATATGTATTCACAAGACAAAGAAACAATTAACTACATTACAGGAACTGAACCAGTGACATTTGGAGTAACAGTCTTCGGCATTACGTATTGTGTCACCGGAACTGTTACAGAAGCACCACTAGAGTAGGCTACATGCTAGAAGAAGGCAGTTAATCGATGTTGAGTGTCGTTCTGGCAGGCGATTAATGCGAGATTTGAGAAATATTTGAGGCATCGAATCTCAAAAACGCCAATAACGGGTTACTAAGAGTAGATATTCCTATACCAGGGAAGCTGTTTTAATGACGTTCTAATAAAATAAGTTCATCCACCTTGTTTAAATACCAACTTATCAGCTTCTGATGCCAATTTGGTTTAACACAAATAACTCGGTATGTTTAGTCACAGATAATGCCTTGCCTATCCTAACTTGTTTATATTAGTCACGTCTATAACCTCTGAAAGTATTTCAGTGTAGTTAATTAGCACTCTGTAGAACTGCGCTAAAAGGTATCTAAGAAAATCATAAGTGATATTTCAGTAATTCTTACCGTGAAAGACAATCTTTGAGAGAATGTTACAATAAATGTATACAAGTAAACATTGACTTTGAACAGCTCAAGTACTCATTTGATATTATCCTAGCAGGTGGCGCCATCTATGTACAGCAAGACCAGATATGTACAGAATTATACCTCAATTTACTTGTCAGCCGACGTTCCTAACTTAACGGTTAATAAAAAATTAAAAGAGCGTTTCCTGTAAATGTGTAAAATAGTAGTTTCATGTGTAAGTCCTGCCATGGTTCAAGAACACTGACTTTCAACTACAGCGATTTCAGATCCAATTTTCTTTTGCTTCTGTCTATTTCCAACTCGTTTACTCAGCAACCCCCACCTCCCGGAGTACAGTTGACTGTAATGTGCTATCATTGACATACGTATTCGCCCCCTAACTCGGTGTTTGAAATAAATAATTTCTCTTACCATAATACACAAGTTGATAAACCTCCAACGTCAAGTTCTTGAAGATGATATGTGCTTTTTCAGCTACATAATCACAATATTCCATTTGATGAAAGTAGCACTAAACCAAAGCTGTCTGGATTAATTCCAGCTAACAAATCGACTCAGAAAAACACATTGCTTGACCAAATATTGTCAGAAATATAACTATAGAACCATAAGGCCTCTTCCATAACATCCACATCTATATCCTGTAGAATTTATGGAGAGATACCGAACAAAATTTGGCTAGATATATATAACATTTAAAATGAAGAACGGAATGATTGATTTGGTAAAATTGGACAAATGGAACTGGAAAATTTATGTCGTCATGCGGATTAAAGAGAACAGGAGGATTGGAAAAAGGATGCACTAAAGTAAGAAAAAATTATAAGTGATATGTGAAGGGAACAGTGTCGAGGATGACTGTGATAATGACTCATCAGATGAAGATATGGCAAAATTGTAAAATCCAGTGTTAGTTTGTGTGTAAAATAAAAAAATTTCTGGAACTATATTACTTAATTTGTTGGAGACTGACTGCATGAATTCGCTCAGTAACGACCCATGAAATAAACAATGCGTGAACTCATTGCAGTGTGATATCTGTACCATTGTAGGCCGGGGAAAGCAGATAAGAGACTCCCATATAAGTTGTCATGTAAATATTGAAGTGTTTAAGAACCACAGCCCGCTCCATAGCAGCTACGGGTAACGGCACCGCGATTTCATTCCAGACTCTATTACTTGTCAAGCTGTCAACTTAACCGCACAATAATTGCACAACAAAAATGCTTTTAACAGTTTAGTACCGTAAGTTCATTGTAACCATGAAATAAAGTTAGAAAGTTTGTGGTTTATATATTTAATTCAGATGACTTCCGTTCTCATACAAAATAATTTCTTATGTCAAAATTATATCAAAATACATTCTAATTACCGTCTACTTTTAATCAGTGATACGCGATTAAACTCAATACACGTACAAACATTATACACACATTTCATTTTAAATCTTTGTAAATAATTACAAATTTTCTTTACCGCGGTAGGGTATTACAAGTAGAGCCATCTGTGGACGGCAAGACGAGGTAGGACCATTACCATCTTTCAATTGTTTTGTCAACCTGGCGGTTAGTTAAGAACTAAAAGAGCGTGTCCTTATAACGTACATGGTACATAGTTATAAAACATTTCACGTGATGCTGTGTGCGTGTATGTCAGTTAAATACTAAACAGGGCATTTAAATACAGCGCTTTGCATGAAGTTTTTAATGAAATTTACCCTCTCGGACAACAGGTCCTTATGTGTAACATTTTTTTTTAAATTAATATAATTAGTGCTCTATGCTCCATATATTGCTAGTGTTTACCATCCCAGGGCTACACAACTTTTCCAAAATAGCATTTTCCTTTCGCCCTACAGGGCAAATTCAATGTACAATATCTTTTGAAATCAAATAATATAAAGTAAAACGACACAGACAAAAACTCAGTTATGTATCGGGTAAACTGCAAAGGCTATCACAACTTTTACACGGGAAAAACTAAAAGGAAGTTGAACATTAGGCTTAAGGACTGTCTTAGAAATGTAAAGAACAGAAATATCGGCAGTAGCGTACCATTAATGAAACAAGAATTACGATATAGAACAAAATATCAATTTATTAAAAAGCGTCTAGGGTCCAACTGCATTAACCACGCAGTATGAAGGAAAACTGTCCAATTTCGACAACAATTCTGAAGAGGCGTAAAATGTAATATTTAGTGTTTAGCACCTGCTTTTACTACATACGGCACCGCAGGCGGTGACACTGATGGAGTGCTAGTGTAATGAGATGGTGTAAGGAAACCGGAGACTCCGGAGAAAACTCGTTGCTTCACCGTGTTGTCAACCACAAATCTCACCTTGCGGTCGCATTGGATCGAACCGAATATGCTTCGGTGAGAGTAGAGTGGTTTAAACACTCAGCCACTCCGCGGATAAAGATTCAGAACTTCAAGTTTATCAAGAAACCACGGAGACGCCACTATCACCTCCAAGGAGCTCATCGAATCAAAACCCCCTGTACAGAGCGGATCCATCCCCTTCAGAGGCCGTGATTCGAGCCCCTCCCGAAGGGGAGTTTTTCGGATTGAGTTGTACCCGAGGGGCAGTGTGCTCACGACACCCGCTGGAGATTGGATACCTCCGGCCAGGCCTCAGCCGCCAGGATATGGCAGAGGGTTGCCCAAAAGATCCTGATGACTATCCTGCAGAGCCAGTAGAAGGTGTGCTAGATCACCAAGTGGCCACACCGGGGTTTTCGGTAGTCTATCCTGCGGTGTTGACGCGCGTATGTGGCGTATCCACTTCCACCTGTCTGCAGATGCGTTGGGGGGGGGGGGTGGTTCCATTGACTAAAGGTATTGCCCCAAGGAAAGAGTCTCGAAATTTTCCATGTCTTCCGGGTTGATAGAGACCGGAGTCTTCAGACTTTCGGGTTGACCTCGTTGTACAAGTCGACATTAGCTGAGGATGTTAGGAGGGTTCTAACGAAATATGATCTAGGCAAACACTAGCAATATATGTTCAACTAGAGATTATATTAATTTTGTACTTCATTGTATCATAGTACTTATATATAGGAATTGTTTAACAAGTTTCTTTTCTCAAAAACGACTCCAAGGATTTTAATTAAAACACGACATGTGTATAGCCCCCGTAGGTGAGGGGATCCGTCCCCTTCTGCTGCCGAGGTGCGGATGCTACGGACACGTAGCACTTTGGGTACCTCTGACGTCACTAGAGGAACCTCAGGCCGAACATTCGAGCCCCTCCCTGAATGGGTGTTGTTCGGATTGGGTTGGACTCGAGGGACAGTGGTTCCCGATACCCGTGGTAGATCGGGTGCGTCTCCGGACGGGGCTGAGGGAAGCCGTATGTTGCCACGTACTAGCAAGCATAGCTAGTAGGTGTGCTAGATGACCAGGCGGACCTACCGAGTTTAATCCGTAGCCCTCCTCTTTGGTGTTGGCGCGCATATGTGGTATATCCACTTCCGTTCCTTCTTGAATCCACAGGACCAGATGCAGGGGCTAGTTATTCACTAGGTGTTGCCCTATGGAAAGTCCCACAGAGGCGCCGGGCGCCCTTTTGGGACATCTAGGTAACTCCTTGGTGGTGAGAGACATGTGTATAGCATTCATTTCGTGTCAAATGAACGGCATATCTAGAATTTACTAAAGTAGGGCTGACGTTCTGTTTATTGAACATCACTCATCTATAACTGGAAGATCTAGTAGACATAAAACAAATCTGACCACACAGCGTTGGATTTTATTCGGTCCTGGACCTACTCGTGATCTATTGTACCTACGCTCCCAAGCGGGGCATCCCGGGAGGAAGGATGAGGAGAGAGGACGCATAGAGTGGCCGATCCAAAGAGCCTCGACAGTACACATGGCAAGGTTCCTCCACTTTACTAGTTGGAAACTACCCGGCAGGCCTCTAGAACCGGAAACTCAGGCTGCTACAGTCCGGAAACTGCCCTTCCCAATCGGAGACCGTCCTTTCGGAGGGGGATGTGTTCACCAGAAGATATCATCGTGCCAAGACACCCGCCAATACTTCTACGCTTAAACAGAACACCAGATGAGAAATGGAGGGACAGGGTGGTAATTAACCTTCTCAGGATTCACCTGGAGACCTGGTAAAACTCCCGTAAACTCGAATGGGTCAGGTAGACCGGCCACAGGATTCAAACCTGGACCTTCCGAATGTGCACCGCAATCGAAACAGCCTCAGCCATCCCGCTCGACTGGAAAAAATCTTACAGTTTATATCTAAATATATTTTTGACTTTGTATACATTTATTGTAACAATCTCGCAACGTGTCAAATTGATTCGTCCTAATGTTGAGGCTAAACAATTCATATTGACTTTGACTGTAGGAATTACTGAAACAGCTCATTAGTTTCTTACCTACCTTGTTTCCATGGTTACCGCAGCTCTACAGATTGTTGAATGGCTAAGTATTCCTTTTATATTATCGTAGTTGTTGTATTGCAACAGATAAGAATAATTATTTTTATGTGAGCTTTAACAAAACTTGTTAAAGTAATTTGAAATCGTCAGGAAAGGTGTTGCATGGTTAAGTGATAACGATATATGATTTTTTGCAGCTACGGGCAACTTGAGTGTGATTTTTCGTAATTTCATTTAGAGTCTGATTATTTGTCATGCTGATATCCTACAATGTTGTGAAGTACTAACATAGCAACTACTGTTATAATCATATAGCAAACAAACCTTCCCAAATTTCCAGTTCATTAAAACCATCACACCGTAAATCTGCCAAAAATTGTACATTATATACTTAAATTAGGATACCTTCATTCCCACAAGGAATTATTTCTTCAGTGACATGTCTATCACAATACATTATAATCAATTTTTATTTCCATAAGCTAAAAATATAATAAACCTAAGGTGTATGCATCAGTACAAATATAGTTCATTTTAAAACTTTGTAAATAATTGCCAGTGTTCTTCACCGCGGTAAGATATTACAGTTAGAGTCTCCACTTTTCTTGACGTTTTATATTTTTGCATTCTTAGTTTGGTTGTTTTTTATGTTTCGTCCAAGCTGTTAATTCTCGTATGAATGTATGTATTTTCCGGAGAAATTTCACCTTGTAGTGCAATTAATTACAGTTTCTTATAACAAATTTTGAATCCTGTTTAATGCATTCACATGCGGTACGTCTGAATGCGAGGTGGTTAAGTATGATCGAACTTACATAAAGTAAAAGTAAATGCAACTCTTTACATCAGATTTATACAAACTACTCGAAATGGCGACTGCGTTTTCAGTGCAAAGATGACAGCGGCGAACAAACGACTGTCGGACTCTGTACAAATTTCTTGTTTTCTTCTCGGGCAGCCAGCCATCATCAGGATATTTATAAAATGTTATAACCACAAATGAAATAATGGATATAACACAACTATAAACAAAGACAAAACACTATCAAAATTCGCATTACTGAACAAAAGACTGTTTTCAGTAAATTAAATGCCAGCCAGGAGATGGCGTGAGTATAGGAAATTGTGTCAAAGAAACGTAAATACTTAACTTGATTATCAAGATGTATTGATCTTTGCTTCTTAAACAGACGGATCTCCATTTTTAAGGCCGGTTTCCAAAAGGAGCTGAACTGAAATCCAGCATCACGATTAAGCGTGCTCCTTTCAGAGGAAATCGCCAAAGCCTCCTTAATACTCCGCACCCAGTAACTGTTGCATTTTGCCAAGATGGTCGTCTCCCGAAAATTGACTGTATGGTCGTTACCAAAACAATCCTCTGCCATTTTGTGGTTATAACATTTTATAAATATCCTGAAGATGGAAGAGATGTACACTCCCGAAACGTTGATATCTAATCATCTTTTCACCTGGCTGGCTGCCCGAGAACAGAGTAAGCGTATTCGTCGCTTCAGGTCTTATTTTAAATTCCTTGTGTTTGTCGAATAACTTCAGGTGCTGCTATTACTCCGGCAGTTAGACTTTCTTCTGATATACGTATTCACAAGTCGTAGAAACAATTACCTACATTACA
Organism: Mantis religiosa; assembly: GCA_030765055.1. Classification (NCBI taxonomy): domain Eukaryota; kingdom Metazoa; phylum Arthropoda; class Insecta; order Mantodea; family Mantidae; genus Mantis; species Mantis religiosa. The sequence continues at coordinate 17,067,202 of CM060953.1, read as the reverse complement.
GGTCTCAAACCAACGACATCTGGGGTACCAATCTTCGGCATTACGTATTGGTCCATTAGAACTGTTACAGAAACACTACTAGAGTAGGCTACATGATACAAGAAGGCATTAAGTCGCTGTTCAGTGTCGCACTGGCAGGCGTTTAGTTCGAGATTTGAGACATCTTTGAGGCTTTAAAACATGAGAACGCCAATAACGAGTTAGTAAGAATCAGTACTTCTATATTCGGGAAGCAGTTTTAAAGACATTATAATCCAATGTTTTCACCCATCTTGTTTAATTACCTATTTAACAGCATCTGACACCAGTCAGGTTTAACAAAATATAACTCAGGTGCAACGCTATGTTAGCATCGCTGGTGTGATAATTTTCAGGAAGAGTTTAATTTAGAATGTCTATTAAATTCAAACAGTAGTAATTTTAGGTTGAAATAAGTAATCTATTGTTACCGGGTGTGCCCGCATGCCATGCGGGGAAGCCGGTATAGCTTGTAGCGTCTTTCGGTTGTTCTGTAGTTCCCTAGAGACCTAACCAGGGCGCTCTGATGTTGAGGCAAGCTCGCGTAGAATTTTGTGGCCCGGCGCCTAATGACATCTTCCACATAGTGGAGAGATGAGGCTTCATGAAGGTATCTCACGGGAAACCTCCAGCAAACAGAATAGATGGCCCTAAGACATCTATTTTGTACACGCTGAATTTGACGCAGATTGGATCCTGCGGCCATGCCCCAGATCTCACAAGCATAAAGCATGATTGGAAGAATTAAAGCCTGAAAAAGGCGCAACTTCAGGGGTGTCGGCATTCCTGAGCGCATCATGGGGTATAACGAAGCCGAAGCTCCGCATGCCCGATGAGCTACCTCCTGGATGTGACCCCGAAAAGTTAGGCCCTTCTCCAGCTTTACACCTAAGTATTTTAGAGAATTTGTCCATTCTATCCTTCTGCCAGAATAATTAAAGGCGGGGAGGTTGGCGGGAAAGTGACGCTTAGTGAAGAGTATAGCTTGGCTTTTCTCTGGGTTGATAGACAATCGCCAAAGCCTACACCAATCATGAATGAGGCTTAGGTGTCGCTGTATAGGGTTGAAGGCTCTGCGTGCGTTTCTATTTCTGTTGTATAATAACACGTCGTCCGCATATTGGGCTATGTTGACGTGTTGCTCCGTGGGGAGATCCGCCACATACACGCTAAAGAGTGTAGGGGATAAGACAGAGCCTTCGGGGACGCCTCCTCTGATGGGTCGTCTGGTAGAAACCTTTCCCGCCACAACAACTGTGAAATGTCTGTGTTTAAGGAATGAGTGTAAGATGTGTATCATGTGTGCAGGAAGCCCCAGGGTGATTAGTTTGTGTAGGAGACCTGCATGCCAGGTGGTAGAGAAGGCCTTCTCGACATCCAGAGATACCGCCGCAGTGAATGCCCTTTCCTGGAAACCCAGGGCAGCGGCCTCCACCAGACGGAGCAACTGCTGTGATGTCGAGTGCCCAGGACGAAAACCAAACTGATGGGGAGGAATAGCTTGAATGTCCCCCAGTAGGGGCGACAAGCGGGCTAAAACAAGCCTCTCGAAAACTTTCGAGAGGACTGACAGGAGGCTAATGGAGCGGTAACTGGCGGGGAGAGCCGGATTTTTACCGGGCTTCAAAATGCAAATCACCCGAGCCTCCCTCCACTGCCGTGGAAAGTGGCCCAGGGCGAGACACATGTTAAAAACCCGAGTAAGAAAAAGAACGGCTTTGAATGGAAGATGGCGGAGCATGATAGGTGTCAACCCATCAGGTCCCGACGCTATTTTGGGATTTAGACGCACTGGAGCTCACTGGGTCTAAAGACAGGTAGTCGGTCCGCCTCAGCAAGAGGACGTCGAAGGTATTGACAAACCTCCCGCTTGACGCGGCCAGTGAAGTCTAGGTCCTGGGGGTCATCTCGTGGCCTCATGGTCCTCTCTAGGTAGTCGGCAAACACATTTGCTTTTGCTTGGGGTTCATACACCAGGTCTTGGGTGCCTTGGATAGGGGTGTTTGGTGCTCCTCCACGATTCCGGAGTCCTTTTGCAAGCCTCCACGCCTCGCCATTCTCAAAATTCACTCGGGACATCAACTCCTCTCACGTGCGCACACGGTGCTCGCGTAGTCGAAGTCGAACCTCTCGGCGCAAGCGCGCGAGCAGAAACTGATTATGGCAAGTGCGGTGTCGCTGATAGAGTCTGCGAGCCGCCCAAGAGCGACGAATGAGAAGATGGATGTCTAGCGAGATGACGTGAGGGTGTAGAGGTGCTGGAGTGTGAACGGTGAGGTTGCGAACTGTTCGTCCTACGATGGAGATGAAGGAGGAGATCGCCGTCTCCAGGGTCGGTATATCTGTAATAGGGAGTTTAGGAGGTATGGAGTCATTTAAGCAGACCCGTACGCAATCCCAATTGACTTCACGGTTTTGAACCGTGAATTCATGACTGACAACCCGTAAGTTGACCTCAGCCACAACTAGGTTGTGGTCGGAATGTAAGGCGCTTTGTGAATTGAGTGACAAGTGAAATGGAAAATGTTTGATGATTGCGAAGTCAATGACCGAAGGACGGCCTTGAATTCGCGGGAAGTGAGTGGGTTGCCAGGGACCCTCTACTCTCAGTTGAGGATCTCCATCTATGATGCGGATGATTTCTCTGCCTCTTGCGTCTGTCCGGGGACCCGAATGCCAACGCGGGTGTTTAGCATTCAAATCCCCAGCCATAATGACGTTGGGATGTAGGGCGAGGATGGAGAGATGATCATTAGCAATGAACAGTTGGCTAGGAGGGTGATATGCAGACACTATCAGGACTTCGGAACCGCCCAGATTCACGCAGACGCCAGTGGCTTCTAGGGTTTGAAGAGCGGGAAGCTGGACAGGTTTAAAGACAACCCCCCCTCCTCACAAAGATCGCCGTGCAGCCGCCGCGACGGCCCACACGGTCGACCCTGAGGCAGTGGTAGCCGGAAATCTGGAAGGACATTTCAGGTCGGAGATGTGTTTCCGATACCAAGATGAGATCCAAAGCAAATGACCTCGCGAAATGCAGGAGTTCATCTTGTTGACCATTGAATGCACTCGCATTCCAGAATGCGAATCTGAACGAGGACAGAGACCTAGTTCGACCCGCCATCCTGGCTTGCGCGGCTTACTGCGGACAACAAGGCAAGCGCCTCCATGGCAATGACCATTCGGGCTGCAGAATCCGTGGTGTCAAAGAACCTCACCACCAGTTCACAGAGACGCCGGTCGTGGTTCTGCAGCAGCTGCTGCAACCATCCCAGCATCTCCGAGGCCTGTGTGGTGGGAGGAGAAACTTCTTCCGAAGTGGAAGCTTTGGTGGGAGAGGGGGATGCTGAAGAGTGCCTGGGCGCCGGCCTACCACTTGCCCGTCCGTCCCTCAGCTGGCGATCGGGTTTGGGAGTACCTCGCCCGCTCGACGCCTCGGAAGCAGACACTCGCACTCTGGCAGGGCGTCTTCCCTGCGCTCTATCAGAGGGGGGGAGGAAATATCTAAAAAATTGAAGATAATATACTTAACTTTGAAGACTTTCATTCTCACACAGATATATTTCTTAGGTCATATTTCTATCGAAATAGAACCTAATTATTGTTTATTTTAACAAGAAAGAAAGCAAACAAACCTAAGTTACATGCAACAGTTCAGATATTGTTGGCTTTAAAATTTTGTAAATAATTGCCAGTTTTCTTCAGCGCGGCTACATATTACAGGTGGAGCCATCTATGTACAGGAAGACGAGGTCGTAGCAGAATACTATCTGTCAATTTGTTTGTTAACCAAGGTTCCTCTTTGACGATTAATTAAGAATGAAAGGATCGTATCCTGGTTTTAGTAGTTTCATTTTAAGCCGCGCAAAAGTTCCGGAACGCTCAGCTTCACCTTCAGCGAGCCCAGGCTAAACGCTCCTATGTCCTCTACTGGGGAGAATCTCCTCCCGTCAAATACAATTGACTGTAATGTTGTATGGCAGTCATACTCCTATTAAGTGTTCATAAACAAATGAATACTGAAACTATGTTACATGGTCAATCGTAATGTTAATTTCTAATTTATCTCTTAACTCGGTGCAAACAATAGATGACGTCACTTACCATAATACACAAGTAGATAAACCACCTTCGTCAACTGTTTTAACAAGATATATGCTTTATTGCTTACTAAATCACAATAACCTGTGGATGAAAATACTACCAAAACATAATTGTAATCTGACAAACCGACTTAGAAAAACACTTTGATTGACCAAATATTATCTGAATATAATCATGAAACCTTAAGGCTTCCTCCCTATCATGCGGACCTAAATCCTATAAATTTTATGTAGACAGATAACAAAACATGGGATGCTTCAGAAATGTCACCTGTAAAGTGAAAGACGAAATTTTCTGCCGCCAACGATTTGAGCAAACTGCACAATTGAAATGGGTGAAGGTATGTCATAATGTGGATAAAATAAAACAACACTATTAGAATAAACTACACTAACGGAAGAAAAAATTTGAAAGAATTTTATTTGAAGACAATGGAATGGAAATAGTGATGATGGCAATGATTCAACAGAAGAAGATATGTCAAACCTGGTAGAAATAAAATATGATTAAAGGCAAAATTGTTTAACTCTGTTAAGTTGTGTGTATGTGAAAAACCTTTCTGGAACCATATGATTTAATTTGTTGGAGGTGGACTGTAAGTAACGACACATGAAATAAAAAATCCAGTGATTCTTGACGGAGTGATGCTAGCACAGTGAGATATCACTGCTTTCGATGACCAGCGAAAACAGGTAATAGATTCGCATCAAAGCTCTCATTTAAATATTTCAGGGTTAGAAGTGTTGCGTTGCCAATAACAGCTACGGGCAACGGAAGCGTGTTATTATTCTAAACTCATGTGGTAGAAGCTTGTTGGAAACCTCAAAGTTCTATAACTTTACAGCAAAAATATTTGAAACTTTACTCTATATAATTCAAATCATTCATTGAAACACAGTCATCAAAATTGTGGCTCTTATATTTATCTCAGAAGACATCCATTCTTGTACAGAATTACGTTTGCGGTCAAAATTGTGTCAGTATAGAATATAATTACCCTTTACTTTCATACAGTTAAGTGCAAACAAAGTTAAAGTATAAGCAAAGAGTATAAATGTAGTTCGTATCAAACATTTGTAAATAATGACGAATTTTCTTCAACGCGGCAGGATATTACAGGTGCAGCCATCTGTGGACAGCAAGACGCGGTTGGAACATTAGCGTTTGTCAATTTAAATCAAAGTTCTCCCCTGGCGGTTAATTAAGAACTAAAATGGCCTCTCTTTATCACTTACGTGGTACGTATTCATAAATCCTTTCACCCCTGTGTGTCGGTTAAGTACTAAACTTGGCATTTAAATTCACTGCCTTGCCAGAGTTTTTTAATGTATTTTGCCATCTCCTACAACAGGTCCTTATGTTGAAGCTGAATAATGCGGTAGAAAATGCGCTGAAGATGGAAGACGAGCACCTTATGTTTCAATCTTGAGGAAGTATGCCTTGGCGCAATGTTAAGATTATATCCTTTTATAAAATATTCAATACTAAATCATTTCAGATTAAGATTCTGCGAACTTGCAGTTCGGTACTACACATCTTTACACTTCAATGATCTGACGAAGAGTAAAGCCAAAGCTATTTCTTTCTTACACACGCGATTTGTTCATCTTAGATACACACTAACAATAATTCTGCATAATCCCGGACAGACATAAATGTACGTCTTTCTTCTACGACGTTCTTAAGCAGAAGCAACATCTGTAAAACTTTTAGCTAGCAATTTCCTCTCATTTGAGGTTGTCATGGTTACACATAACATATCATACATTTTATCCAATTCATTAAACATTACAATTCCTGCAACTATTACTCTCAAAAACATAAAATATCTAAAATAGCTGCTTCAATATGCAACGTATTTCTAAGGTTAATATAATTGTGAGTCGAACTTGCTGGTAGCCGATGCTCTATATATCGCGATTGTTTAACATTCCAGGACGACACAACTTTTCCAAAAGAAAATACTTCTATGCTCCTACAGAACAAATTCATTGTAAAGAAATTTAATTCGTTCTTTTAAATCACTTAAGATAATACAGAAACCCATACACAAAAATTCAGGTGTGTAATATATCCTTTATTTTATCCGTGGTTCTGTACACCTGTCTTCCATTCCGACACAGAATTATTTATTCGTTCAAATTTCTATCAAAATAAGTTCTAATTATTGTTTGTTTTCGTGAAGTAATAATCAAATAAACCTAATGCATTTGGAAGAGTACAAACATACTTAATTTAAAACTTCGTAAACAATTGGCAGTTTTCCTCAACGCGGCAGAATATTACAGGTGGAGCCATCTGTGAACAGCAAGACGGAGTAGGAACGGAATTTTATCTCAATTTACTTGTCAACCAAAATCCCTCTCTTGATGTTTAATTAAGAGTTAAAGAATCGTATCCTGTAAATTAGTAGTTTCATGTAAAGTCGCGCAATGTTTCCAGAACACTGATTTTCATCTTCCGCGAGCTGCCATGCAACTTTCTCTTCTGTCTCTTGCCAACTCCTATACTCATTAAACCCTCCTACCAAGTACATTTGACTGTAATGTACAGTGACAGTCATATGCCTATCAAGTGTTTATAAACAAATGGATATTGTAATTATGTTAAATGGTTAATCACAATTTTAAATCCTAATATATCCCTTAACTTAGTGCTAGCAATAGATAATGTCTCTTAACATAATACACAAGTAGATAAACCTCCAACGTCAATCTACAATCTACCCTTTAGAACAAACACAAAAACACTCTACCATGTAACTAACATTTTACCATTACAACTAAACATAGAGTTGTCATTGCTAATATATCTCCACAAAATAAAAAATAATCTTCTAAAGTCCAATCTAACATTTGAAAGCTCCTCACATATATATAATACAAGAAATAAAGGAAACTTAACAAAACCAACAGTGAATACTTCTACTTATGGCCTGAACAGCTTAACCTCACACCTTATCAACTTATATAATGCACTGCCACTGGAACTGAAAGGCTGCAGGAACATAAAAGGTTTTAAAAGGAAAGTTGCTGAAAATTTACTGAAGGCATATATTGATAGCTGATAAAGTGTTACACATTTATAGCTGGTTTGAAAGCTGAACTATTTAAAAATTAATATGGATTAATGTCCCATAGAATATGTAGCTTCTATTTTTCTGTTAAGTTCTTTGTTACTATTATTTCTTGAGCTATAGTGAATGTCTGTATCTTTGTATGTTTCATATATGTTATTCTTGTATGGTAATTCATTCCTGCTATGAAAATGTAATATAAGTATTGTTAAGGGCTGTTTGCCATCATTTTATATATTTTTGTACTGTTCCCTAGCATGAGCTATGGCTCTGGGAACCTTTTCAGATAACAATAAATAAATAAAAATAAATAAATAAGTTCTTTAAGAAGAGGCAAGCTTTCTCAGCTACACAATCACAATATCCCATTTGATGAATGCAGCATTAAAACAAAGCTGCCTGGATTAATTTCAGCTAACAAACCGACTCGGAAAAACACATTGATTGACCAAATGTTGTCACAAATATAACCATACAACCATAAGGCATCCACCATAACATCCACATCTAAATCCTGTAGAATATATGAAGAGAAATCAGACAAAATATGACTGGAAATATCTAACTTTTAAAATGAAGGACGGAATGAATAATTTGGTAAAATTGGACAAATGGAATTGGAAAATTAATGTCGTCAAATCGATGAAACAAAACAGGAGTATTGGAAAAAGGATGCACTAAGGTTAGACAAAATTATAATAGACAATGTGATGGGAACAGTGTGGAGGATGACTGTGATAATGACTCAAGAGTTGAAGATATGTCAGCGTAGAAGAATTATAATACCATTAAGGGCAAAATTGTTAAACCCAGTGTTAGGTTGTTGTGTGTAATGTTGCTAGGTTAACGTTGTTGTTAGGTTGTTGCACAATAATTGCACAACAAAAGTGATTTTAAAATTATGAGAAGATAAATGGAATCATACTATGAAATAAAGTTAAAAAGTTTGTTCTTTATATAATTAATTCAGATGACCTCCATTCTCATACAGAATAACTTATTAGGTCTAATTTATCTCAAAATACATTCTCATTACTGTTTACCTTAATTCAGTGAAAAGCGAATAAACCCAATGCACTTACAGACATTACTCGTACAGTTAATTTTAAAACTTTCTAAATAATTACAGATTTTCCTTACTGCAGTAGGATACTACAGCTGGAGCCATCTATTGACGGCAAGACAGTATATGATCATTTTCATCTTTCAATTGGTGTGTCAAACTGGCGGTTAATTAGGAAGTAAGAAGCGTGTCTTTATGACGTATATGCTTTATATTATCAAGGTGTGTGCGTCTGTGTGTCGGTTAAATACTAAACTAGACATTTACATTCACTTCCTTGCAAGAACTGTTCAATGAAATAAGCCGTCTGCACAACACGTCCTTATGTGTAACTTTTTTGAAAATTAGTATAATTTTGAGTCGAACTGTTACTCGATGCTCCATGTATTTTTACCATCACAGGACTACACAGCTTTTCCAAGGGAACGCCTTTTCCTTCACCGAAGCTCCGCTTTAGAACAGAGCCTAAAATGATATGTGTAGTCTTTAACGTCCGCTTTTGCTACATACGGCACCACAGGCGGTGAGACACTAATGACACATGAGTTGCAGACTAGTGTAATGAGATGCTGGAAGAAAAACGGAGAAGCCGGAGAAAACTCGCCCCAGCACCATGTTGTCCACCACAAATATCACTTTGCGGTCGCTGAGATTGTAAGCCGGACCGCCATGGTGAGAGACGAGAGGTCTAACAACTCAACCACGGCGCCGCCAAAGTATCTGATTATCAAGCTGACGAAGGTAAAAACAGCGACGCCCGCTTCACCTTCAAGGAGTTCATCAAGTCAAAATTCACTAGTCAATATTACCTGAGGATGTTAGGAAGGTCCAAACGAAACGTGGTCAAGGTAAACATAAGTAATATATGGAGCTTTGAGAACTAGTTCGACTAAAAATTATATTATATTAATTTGTTTATTTGTTTATTTATCTATTTATCAGTCTTGTTCTATTGTACTACCTGCGCACACAAATGAGGAATCAATTGTCTTTCTTAGATTTAACGATCGTAAGACAAAGTGACAGTGTACCATTTGGAATCTACAGAAAACCTACAAACACAGATAATTAGTTTCAATCCTCTGACACATAAATTAGCTGCTCTTAGAAGTTTGATCCATAGACTGAACAGCATACCTTTAGATCAAAAACAATATGAGGAATTTACATTTACATTAAATACAGGAAAAAAATAGTTTCAACGCAAACTCAACCAAAAGATGTTCAAGCGGAACTACAAGTAAGAGAAATTAAAACAGATCACTGCTCTTCAAAACATAAATAAAAACTGGAAATACAACAAATTCACTTACCACCATTCGGCATTTCTGAATTTTAAACGAATATTTAAAGATTATGGCATCAAACTAGCTCCACAAAACAGATTCTCGCTCTTGAAATTGTTAAATAATCCCAACACGACCCAACCAGAACAAAAATCAGGCATATATAGGATAAATTGTGAAGACTGTGACAAATTTTATATTGGTTTTGCGAAGTGAAATTTAAAAACTAGGTTATCAGAACACCGTAGGAACATAAAATATAAACAACTGAAAAATCCGCAGTTGCTCTTCATTTCTGGAATAATAATCACCACATCGGGGACGAGATCAAATAACTAAAGCCATTGTCAATAAAACCTGAACTTGCAACATAGGAAGAAGTTTTTATTATTAAAATCATTCCACATATTTTAAATTGTGATGTGCCCTCAGTGAGTGGTCTACTGAACTTATGTAAAGAATCTTCCGATAGAGGGAGCTAATTTCAAGAGATACAGACAACAACCGTAAGAGTCACTAATCAGCTCATGATGAAACTGCAACTGTTTCGAAAACGTTTAGGATTTTCTAAAAGGACGTGAGTGAAGTTACAAGTTTTAAAAAGTATGACTCAATGTTAGTCTTTATACACAAATCAGTGATACTGCAGAGGGTGAAGGCATCGCAGTGAGATACCACTGACATTTGGGGACAGAAAAATCAGCTAAGAGACTTGCATCAAAGATTTCATTTAAATATTTCAGCTTTCAAGATCCAATGCGCTACGAATAGAAGCTACGGATAATGGTAACTTTTTTGTATTTCTTGTAATTTACGTCCTCCAACGTTAAGCCATATCGCACGATGAATGGAATAGATGATATGATGCTCAAGTGAGCCCAGGTTCCATAGCATTTAGAGTTACCCGACATTCGTCTTTAAGGATAACGGAAAACCCTGGAAACAGCCTTAGCCAGTAAGCTCACCTTGACCGAGGTTCGAAGTCGGATCCTCGTGAAAGTGAGGCAGACAGGCTACCATCTACTCTATTGAGGCGGGCTTTGTGCTTTATTGTATCATAGTAAACTTTCACATGTAAAGGGAAAGACGAAATTTTCTGCAGCCATCGATTTGAGCAAACTGCACAATTGAAATGGGTGAAAGTATGTCATAATGTGGATGAAATTAAACAATACTATTAGAATAAAGTACACTAACGGAAGAAAAAAATTGAAAGAATTATAATTGAAGACAATGGGATGGAAATATTGATGATGGCAATGATTCAACAAAAGAAGATATGTCAAACCTGGAAGAAATAAAATATGATTAAAGGCAAAATTGTTTAACTCTGTTAAGTTGTGTGTAAGTGAAAAACCTTTCTGGAACTAGGTTATTTAATTTGTTGGAGACTAACTTCACGGCTTCCCTAAATAGCGACGCATGAAACAAGCAATCGGGTGACTCTTGAGGGAGTGAAGTCTATTGAAGACCAGGGAAAAGAAGTAAGAGACTCTCATCAAAGCTGTCACTTAAATATTTCATCGTTCAAGTAGAACTGCGTGGCCAAAAGCAGCTAAAGGCAAGGAAAGCGTGATAATTTTCAAAACCCTGCTACTAGTCATGCTTTGATAGAAACTTGTTGCATACCTCAAGGTACTATAATTATACAGCAAAAAATTTATAAATCAGATGTCGAGGTATTGAAATCTTACAATGAAAACCAATTAGAAAAATTGTAGCTGATATATTTAGTTCCGAAGGCTTCCATTCTCGTATAGAATTACGTTTGTGGTCAAATTTCTGTCAAACTATAATTTAATTTCTGTTTACTTTCATATTGTTAAATGCAAACTAAGTTAAAGTATATGTAAAGAGTATAAATACAGTTCCCATTAAAAATATGTAAATAGTTACGAATTTTCTTCACTGCGGCAGCATATTACTGGTGGCGCGATCTGTGGACAGGAAGACGAGGTTGAAACATTAGCATCTGTTGTTTCTCAACTAAAGTTACCTCCTGACGGTTAATTGAGAACTAAAGCAGCGTGTCATTGAACATTAGGCTAAAGAGTATTTTAGAAATATCAAGAACAGACAAATCGGCAGTAGGGTACCATTTATGCAATAAGCATCACGATATAGAACAAGAAATACATTTATTAAAAAGTATTCAGGGCTCGTGGTCATAAGAGAAAGAGGCAGAGAGAGGCTCCCGATTCCTCAGTCTATTGTTGTTGCCCAGCGTTATAGAAACAATTGCTGGTGGTTATAAATACCGCGCAGGTGTTAGAAGAGCAGTTGTATGATGGTTATTGTGACAGTCGAAGTTTGAAGTGCACTGAAGTAACTTCTTTAACCGATACCACCTTGTAGACGGCTGATAGTTAATTTCACGCCTTTTTACTGCAACAAAAGTAGTTTTATATTTCTAAAAGACGGATTCCCGAATCTACGTAATCCACAGATTCTCAATATTATCCTAATTTTCGGTTGTTAGTAATCTGTGTTGCTACAGATAACAGTAATAATTATTTATGTAATAAACTTTTATTGCAGTCAAATGGCCATACGATAAGAGCTCAAATACAAACAATTGCAAATTATTCAGTTTTGTGCACTGACGCATTGGTTCACACAGTCTTTGATTTGACTCTTTTCCTGCACAGTTCTATGTGATAACGTTCACATCTTTGTCCAACAAAGTTCCACTCACTCGTCTCTGTTGGCTCATGGTATAATGCAGTCTTACAGATAAGATGATGGAAACCGAGTAACGCCATTCTAGTAATCAACTGCCCAATCTCAAAGTTGGATGTGGTCAATGTCCGGTCAATCCATGGCCCCCGATCCAATAAATCTTGTAAAATCAAGTTGAATATCAGGTGCAGAAAAAATTTAAGAAATATGTAGCATGGAAATGTATTTGTACACCTCATTATTGGATTCAAACCATGAAATTAACTTACAAAATTGTTACTTATATATTTATTTCAGATGACTTCCATTCTCTAACAGAATTACTTGTACGGTAAACTTTATATTAATATATATCCTAATTACTATTTAATTTCATAGAACTAAGTGCAAATAAACTTTAGGTATAGGTAAAGAGCATTATTACCGTTAAATTTAAAACTTTGTAAATAATTACAAATCTTCTCTACCGTTGCAGGATATTACTTGTGGAGCCATCTGTGGACAGCAAGACAAGGTCGAAAAATTTAGTGCCTCCTGGCGGTTAATTAAGAACTAAGAGAGCGTATCATTACAACATACATGGTAAGCATTTATAAAACTTTTAACGTCTGTGTGTCGGTTAAACACTAAACTGGGCATTTAAATTCAGTGCCTTGCAAGAAATTTTCGATATAATTTGCCGTCTCACACAACAGGTCCTTAGGTGTAATATTGTTCTAAAATTAACATAAATTCAAGAGGAGTTAGTGCTTGATGCTCCATATATTGCTGGTGTTTACCATCGCAGGGCTACACAACTTTTCCATAAGAACGTATAAATTTGGCCCCACACAACAAATTCAATGTACTTCCTTTAAAATCTTGTAATTAAAACAAAGTAAAACCCCACAGACAAAAACGCTAGTATGTACCGGATAAACTGCAAAGACTGTCAACTCTTACATTGTCAAAACAAAAAGTAAGTTGAACATTTGGCTTAAAGTGTGTTTTAGAAACATCAAGAACAGTGACATTGGCAGTAGCGTACCATTCGTGAAATGAGAATCACGATATAGAACAATAAATACTTTTATTAAAAAGTGTTCAGGATCCAACTGCATTAACCACGCAGTATCGAGAAGAAATGCTTAATTTTGACTCCATGTTTGAAGAGAACATAAAATGAAATGTGTAGTGTTTAAAGCCCGCTTTTACTAAACGCGTCACCGCAGGCAGTGACAGTGATGTTACAAGAGATGGAGAAGCAATGCTGGAATGAGATGTCAGAGGAAACCGGGGATCCCGGAGAAAACTCGTCCCAGTAGCGTGCTGTCATTAACAAGTTTTACTTTTTGTTGGCATAGAATAGAAACCGGGTAGCTTTGGTGAGAGTAGAGCGGTTTAGCCACTCAGCCACGCCACGCAGCTAAGATTCAGAACCTTAACTTTATCAAGACACCATCGGAGACGCCACTATTGCTTCAGATGCCCTGGTGCGGGCGCTGTGGACCCTTAGCCCTCCAGACACTTCTGTCGTTACGATGAGGAACCTCGGGCCGAACATTCGAGCTCCTCCCGAAGGGGAGCTATTCGGATTTGGTTGAACTCGAGGGACAGTGTGTTCCCGACACCCGCGGGAGATTGGATACGGCCAGCCCTCGGCCTTCCGGATAGGGCAGAGGTTGCCTAAAGCGTCCAGAGGACTAGCCTGCAGAGCCGGTAGTAGATGTGTTAGATTACCAGGAGGTCAAACCGAGGTTTTCGGTAGTCTACCCGACGGGGTTCACCCGCGTATGTGGCGTATCCACTTGTACCTGCCTTGAGATGTGGGGTCCTTTGAAATTAAATATGTAGTGTTTAACGCCCGCTTTTACTACATACGGCACCGTAGGCGGTGACACTTGTGATACATGAGATGAGGGTGGAGTACCGGAGGAATGAGATGGCGGGGGAAACCGGAGGTCCCGGAGAAAACCTGCCCCGCCGACGTGTTTTCTACCAAAAATCTCAGTTTGCGGTCACCTGGGATCGAACCCGGCCCGCCTTGGTGAGAACCAAGTGGTCTAAACACTGAGACACGGCGCGGCCAGGGTCCTTAGACTGAAGGTGTTGCACCGAAGTTTTCCATGGCTTCCTGGTTGATAGGGGCCGGGGTCATCGGACTTTCGTGTTGATGTCGTTGTACAAGTCGACATTAGCTGAGGATGTTATGAAGGTCCTAACGAAACGTGATCTAGGTAAACACTAGCAATATATCACCAGGCGGCCCTACCGAGGTTAATCGGTAGCCTTCCTCTTTGGGTTTGGCGTGCGTAAGTAGTATATCCACTACCATCCCGTCTTGAGTCCACAGGGCCAGAGAAGCGGCTTGTTATTCTCTAGGTCTTGCCCTATGGAAAGCCACACAGAGGCGCCGTGCGACCTTTGTATGTTTCATATTTAGTATTTGTGCACATAATGCTTCCTGTTATTGTTTATTCCTATGTAATTTAAATAACTTTTCACTGTACCAATTAGACCTCGGTACATGTGTAGACCAGTTTGGTGTAGTCCATAAATATCTTGTGGATCTGCAGTAACCATGGAAACAAGATAGGTAAGGAAATCATAAGAGATATATTGCATTTACGCTACCGAGGCGGGATGTAAAACTAAACGTGGCACTAACGCACTTAGGGCACAATAATTGCACTATTCAAGTGTTCAAAAGGGTTAAGATCACAATTCGATTTATACCATGACAGAAAATTAGAAACTTTTTGGTTTATATATTTAATTCAGATTACTTCCATTCTCATACAGAATTACTTCTTAGCTCAAATTTATGTCAACATTTATTCTAATTACTGTCTACTTTTTTCAGTGAAACACGAATGAGGTATGATCATTCCCTCGTTCAATTGTTTGTCACCCTGGCGGTTAGTTAAGAACTAAAAGAGCGTGTAATTATAAAATACATAGTACATAGCTATGAATCTGTTTACGTGAACATATGTGTCGGTTAAATAGTAAACAGGTCAATTAATTACAGAGGTTTGCATGAAGTTTTAATGACATTTGCCCTCTCGGATAACAGGTCCTTGTGTGTACCATTTATATAAATTGGACAACTAAACTGGGCATTTAAATTTCTTGCCTTGCTAGAGCTTTTCAACGACACCTGCTCTCTTGTACTACAGGTCCTTATGTGTAACATTCTTAGAAAATTAGTATAAATTTGGTTTGAACTGGTATTCGATGCTACATATATTTCTGGTTTTCACCATCCCAGGATTACACACCTTTTCCAAAAGAACATGTTACTTTGCCCACAGAATAAGCTCAGTGTACCGCAGCTTTCGAAATAATATATACTGATACGAGGCATTGTTTTGCGGCGGCCTACGGCCCGCACGTATGGAAACGACGACACAGAGAGAAAGAGTGAGAGAAGTGGTGAAATAAAGAGACAGGAGTGCGCCAAGGCACGACTAGGCCGGCGCGAGCTAGCGCTGGCAAAGAGATAAAGAGATGGAGATAGTCTGGATAATTCTTCCCTTTTTCCCGCCATTGTGAAAGATCGTGATACTTCGACAAGTTTCGAGAAACGATTGTTGCGTTATAAATAATAGAGAAGCGCACTCAGCTGCCAGCCAGTGAATGGAGTTTTGCTGCAGTGTATGGACATTTGAACTATTTCGAGTTGAGAACTGATAATCGTGTAGTAATTTGAAAGTGAATTCTTTTGTTTGTTTTCGTGTGGTGAAGCCACGAGAGACTGTGTGTGTATGTTGCTGCAAATGGCTGTACAAATGTCTTTCTATGCAAATAAAGAGCATTTTGAACTTCTACAAATCTGACTTTAAATTTTACGAGCCAACAAACTGACAACACAATGGAGAAGCCTATAGTCAAAGCTCAGGTGTGTACCTGATAAACTGCAAATACTGACAACATTTACAATGTCAAAAACCAAAAGTAAGTTGAACATTAGAGTGTTTTGTTGACATCAAGAACAGACAAATCGGCAGTAGGTACCATTTATGGAACGAGAATCACGATATAGAACAAGAAATCCGTATATTAAAATGTATTCAGGGTTCAGCTGCATTTACCACGCTGGAAAAAAATATGATGGAGGACTAAAATATCGACACCACCTTTTAAGAGAACCTGAAATGAAATGTGTTTTATTTAACCCCTGGTTTCAATGTATTAACGGAGGAAAAAATTGAAAGAATTAAAACTGAAGACAATGGGATGGAAACAGTGAGGAGGATGACAGTAATGATGACTTAACAGATAAAGATACCTCAGGCGTAGAAGTTTTAAAATAAGATAAAAGGCAAAATTATTTGACTCAGTTTGACGTTGTATCAAGTGGAAAAGGTTTCTGGAATAAGAGTATTTATTTTTTTGGAGACTGAACGACTTCCCTGAATAGCGACATATGAAATAAAGCATCCAGTAACTCTAGAGAGGGTGAAGTCATCGCAATGAGATATCACTGTCACTGAAGTCCAGGGAAAGCAGGTAAGTGATTCGCTTTCGATTAAATATTTTAGTGTTCAAGGAGCACCTATTCCGGAGTCCCGTACATTGTGGACGTTGTCCGGGAGAGCTCCCGCACCATCTACAGTAAGCTAGAACCCCATCCTAATAACCTGGTGAACACCCTTGTCCTTTAACCAGAACTAAACAGGGCCACTTTCCCCTGACTCCATACCCCCTAGCCCAGAAATTGGTCTTGGTAAGTCCCATACCTGAACATTAGTTCCTTCCCTCTATCCTGTCAAGCGGACTGTGCTCAGATGCCTCACAGGCAGGCGAAAGAGCGCAGCCAGCTCAGGACGCACACCTCTCACGGAGCAATAGGGCCTATTTAGGGCTAGACATAACACTGCCCAAGACATTCGCCTGAGACACACGACAATTCTATTATACTGCCCAGATAAAGCCGCACTAAGCAGCTAGGTGCTGGGAAGGAAACACTCCGACCAGGTAAAACTGGACGACTCGTCTGTTCTGCTGGAAGCATTGCTTGTCCAATAGCAGCTACTGGAGACGGAAGCGTGATATTATTCCAAAATCTTGTGATAGAAACTTGTTGCAAACCTCAAGGTACCATAACTGTACAGCAAAAACATTTATAAGTCAACTTCAAATTAATTGAAGTCATACAGTGAATACAGCTGCAGAAAAGACGTTCTAAGGAGACAAAAATTGCACAACATAAGTGCTTGAAATGTGTCTTTAATTCGCGGAATACGATGAAAAAAGTTAAAAAGTTGGTGGTATATATATTTAGTTCAGATGTCTTCCATTCTCATACAGAATAACTTCTTAGGTGAAATCTATGTTAAAATTCATTCTAATTACTGTTTACTTTTATTCGGTGAAACGCGAATAAAACGAATGCAGAAACAGACATTACACATACAGTTCGTTTTAAAACTTTCTAAATAATTACAAATTTTCTTTACCGCGGTAGGATATTACTGCTGGAGCCATCTGTGGACGGCAAGGCGAGGTATGACCATTATTATCTTGGTGGGTCAAACTGGCGGTTAGTTAAGAAGTAAAAAGCGTGTCTTTATGACGTACATGCTTTATATTCATCAACTTGTGTGCGTCTGTGTGTCAGTTAAATAATAAACTGTACATTTACATTCACTTCCTTGCAAGAACTTTTCAATGGAATAACCCGTCGGCACAACACGTCCTTATGTGTAACTTTTTTTGAAAATTAGTATAATTTTGAGTCGAACTGGTACTCGATGCTCACAGGGCTACACACCTTTTGCAAAGGAACGCCTTTTCCTTCACCGAAGCTCCGCTTTAGAAGAGAGCCGAAAATGAAATGTGTAGTCTTTATCGTCAGCTTTTGCTACATACGGCACCACAGGCGGCGAGACACTAATGACACATGAGTTGGAGTACTAGTGTAATGAGGTGGTGGAAGAAAAACTGAGAACCCAGAGAAAACTCGCCCCAGCACCTTGTTGTCTACCACAAATAGCACTTTGCGGTCGCAGCGAATCTAACCCGGGCCGCCATGGAGTGAGACGTGTGGTCTAACAACTTAAATACGGCGCGGTTAAAGAGTCTGAATATCTAGTTCATCAAGGTAAAATCAGGGTCACCCCTATCGCCTCTAAGAAGTTCATCAAGTCAAAATTCACTAGTCAATATTAGCTGAGGATGTTAGGAATGTCCTAACGAAACGTGATCTAGGTAAACACAAGCAATATATGGAGCATCGAGAACTAGTTCGAATAAAAATTATATTAATTTTGCGCTTTATTTTTAGTTATTTATTTATGCAGTTGTAATTTTGCACCTGCAACGTTAAGTCATATCGGACGGTGAATGGTATTTGGGGAAATGATGCTCAAACGAGTCCGGGGTCCATAGAGCTTAGAGCTTCCCGACATTCGTCTTTAAGGATAAGGAAAACCCAGGAAAAACCTTATCCAAATAGCTCACTCTGACCGAGATTAAAACTCGGATACTCTTGAACGTGAGGCAGACACGGTACCATCTACGCTACTGAGGCGGGCTTTTGTGCTTCATTGTATCATAGTCCTTAACTCATAGGAATGTTTCAAAATGTTTGATTTTCTCAAGAACGACTCCACAGATTTTAATTTAAATTCTGTACATGTATAGTATTCAATTCGTGACAAATGAAATGCATATCTAGAATTATGTGAGAGTAGAACTGATCTTGTCTTTATTGTGCATTACTCATCAATAACAGGAAAATCTAGAAGATGGAAAACAAATGTTTCCACACAGCGTTGTATTATATTCGTCTCTGTGACATACTCTACCAAGTGCGGCATCAATTGTCTTTCTTAGATTTAACGATCGTAAGACAAAATGACAGTGTACAATTTGGAATCTACAGAAAATCTACAAACACAGATAATTAGTTTCAATCCTCTGTCACATAAATTAGCTGCTCTTAGAAGTTTGATCCATAGACTGAACAGCATACCTTAAGATCAAAAACAATATGAGGAATTTACATTTACTTTAAATACAGGGAAAAATGGTTCAATCCAAACTCAAAAAAAATAATCAATCAGGACTACAAGAAAAAGATATTCCAACAGATCACTATTCTACAGAACATAAATAAAAATTTGAAATACAACAAATTTACTTGCCAGCCTTGGACATTTCTGAAGTTTGAACGAATATTTAAAGATTATGGCATCAAACTAGCTCCACAAAACAGATTCTCGCTCTTGAAATTGTTAAATAATCCCAACATGACCCCACCAGAACAAAAATCAGGCATATATAGGATAAATTGTGAGAACTGTGGCCAATTTTGTACTGGTTTGACGAAGAGAAATTTAAAAACTAGGTTAACAGAACACCGTAAGAACATAAAATATAAATAACTGAAAAATACGCATTTGCTCTTCATTTCTGGAATGATAATCACCACAACGGGGACGAGATCAAACTACTAAAACCATGTCAACAAAACATGTCCTTAAAACATAGCAATAAATTTTATGATTAAAAAATTCCACATAATTTAAATGATGATGTGCCCTCAGTGAGTGGTCTACTAAACTTATGTAAAGAATCTTCCCAGAGAGGGAGCCAATTACAAGAGATACAGACAACAACCGTGAGAGTCACTAATCAGCTGATGATGAAACTGCAACTGTTTCGAAAACGTTGCTGATTTTGTAAAAGGACGTGAGTGAAGTTACAAGTTTTAAAAATTATGAATCACTGTTAGTCTTTATACACAAATCAGTGATGCTTCAGAGGGTGAAGTCATCGTAGTGAGATAGCACTGACATTGGGGGACAGGGAAATCAGCTAAGAGACTCGCATCAAAGCTTCCATTTAAATATTTCAGCGTTCAAGAACCATGGCGCGGCGAATTGCAGCTACGGGCACTGGAACCTTTTTTTGTAATTTACGTCCTCCAACGTTTAGCCATATCGCACGATGAATGGAATGGATGATATGATGCTCAAATGAGCACAGGGTCCATAGAGTTTAGAGTTACCCGAAATTCGTCTTTAGGATAATGGAAAATCCCGGCCAAAGACCTTAGCCAGGTAGCTCACATCTACCGAGATTCGAACTCGGATCCTCGTGAAATTGAGACAGACAGGCTACCATCTACTCTATTGAGGCGGGCTTTAGTGCTTTATTGTATCATAGTAAACTTTCGTGAAAGACGGAATTTTCTGCCGCCATCGATTTGAGCAAACTGCACAATTGAAATGGGTAAAGGTATGTCATAATGTGGATGAAATACAACAACACTATTAGAATAAAGTACACTAACGGAAGAAAAATTGAAAGGGTCGTAATTGAAGACAATGGGATGGAAATAGTGATGATGGCAATGATTCAGCAGAAGAAGATATGTCAAACCTCGAAGAAATAAAATATGATTAAGGGCCAAAATTGTTTAACTCTGTTAAGTTGTGTGTAAGTGAAAAACCCTTCTGGAACCATAGTATTTAATTTGTTGGAGATGGACTTTACAGCTTCCCTAAACAGCCACACTTCAAATAAACAAATAAACAGTGACTCTTGAGGGAGTGAAGTTATCACAGTGAGATGTCGCTGCTATTGAAGACCAGGAAAAGCAGGTAAGAGACTCTCATCAAAACTGTCATTTAGGTATTTCATCGTTCAAGTAGAAGTGCGTGGCCAATAGCAGCTAAGGGGAAGGTAAGCGTTATAATTTTCCAACCCCTGTTACTAGTCATGCTGTGATGGAAACTTGTTGCATACCTTAAGGTACTATAATTATACAGCAAAAAATTTCATTAATTATGTTGGGTGATATTGAAATCTTGCAATGAAAAAAATTATAAAAATTGTGGCTTATATAACTAATTCAGAAGACTTCCACTCTCGTATAGAATTACGTTTGCGGTCCATTTTGTGTCAAAATTAAATCTAATTACTGTTTACTTTCATACCGTTAAATGCAAACAAATTTAAAGTATATTAAAAGAGTATAAATGCAGTTCATATTAAAATTTTGTAAATAATTACGAATTTTCATCGCCGTGGCAAGATATTACAGGTGGAGCCATC
The DNA here is from genome assembly GCA_030765055.1 of Mantis religiosa. Classification (NCBI taxonomy): domain Eukaryota; kingdom Metazoa; phylum Arthropoda; class Insecta; order Mantodea; family Mantidae; genus Mantis; species Mantis religiosa. The sequence goes on along the minus strand of CM060953.1, from coordinate 17,045,931 downwards.
TGTGGTCTGGAAGACGAGGTTGGAACATTAGCAACTGTCTGTTTCTCAACTAAAGTTGCCTTCTGACGGTTAATTGAGAACTAAAGGAGCGTGTCATTGAACATTAGGCTTAAAGAGTGTTTTAGAAACATCAAGAACAGACAAATTGACAGTTGCGGACTCTTTATGCAATAAGCATCACGATATAGAACAAGACATACATTTATTAAAAGGAATTCAGGGCCCCTGGGCAGAAGAGAAAGAGACAGAGATGCTTCCGATTTTTTCGTCTGTTGTTGTCGCCCGGTATTGTTGAAACAATTGCTGGTGGCTATAAATACCGCGCATGTGTTAGAAGAGCAGTTGTTGTGTCAGTCGAAGTTTTAAGTTTACCGAAGTGATTCCTTTCATTTGTTTTAGTGCGGTGGAACACCAACTCCACCTTGAAGACGGCTGATTGTTAATTTCGCGTCTTTTTACTGCAATAGAAGTAGTTTTATATTTATGCAAGACGGATTCCCGAATCTACGTAACAGACAGAGTCACAATATTATCCTAATTGTCGGGTGTTAGTAGTCCGTGTTGCTACAGATAACAGTTATAGTTATATAATAAACTTTTATTGCAGTCAAATGGCCATACAATAAGAGCTCAACTACAAACAATTGCAAGTTTTTCAGCTTTGCGCACTAACGCCTTGTTTCACATAGTCTTTCAGTTGGCTCTTTTCCTCCACAGTTGTATGAGCTAACATTCACATGTTTGCACTCACATATTTCTGTTGGCTCATGACATGATGCATTCTTACAGGTGAGATGATGGAAACCGAGTACCGCCAATCTAGTAAACAAGTGCCTCATCTCGAAGTTGTATGTGTTCCACGTCCGCTCTATCATGGCCCCCGATTAAAATCAAAACCCTTGTAGAAGCAAGTTGAATACGCCAGGCGCATTCAAAAGGTGTTGCATGGATAAGTAAGTGTACAGCACAGTCGTTATAACGTGTACCAGTTAGATTTGGAATCACACCATGAAATTATGTTACAAACATTGTGACTTATATATTAATTTCAGATGACTTCTATTCTCAAACAGAATTACTTGTTCGGTTAAATTTATGTTAAAATATATACTAATTACTGTTTAAATTCATATAACTAAACGCAAATAAACTAAAGGTATAGATAAACAGTATCAATACAGATCAATTTAAAACTATGTAAATAATTATACAAATTTTCTTCACCGCGGCAGGATATTACTAGTGGAACCATCTTTGGACAGCAAGACGAGGTCGGAACATTAGCATCTGTTGTTTTTCAAATAAAGTTGCCTCCTGACGGTTAATTGAGAACTAAAGGAGAGTGTCATGACAACATACATTTATAAAACTTATAACGTCTGTGTGTCGGTTAAACACTAAACTGGGCATTTATATTCAGTGCCTTACAAGAAATTTTCGATGTAATTTATCGTCTCTCACAATTGGTATTTAGGTATAACATTGTTCTAAAATTAACGTAAATTTAGGAGGAATTAGTGCTCGAAACTCCATATATTGCTAGTGTTTACCATCCCAGGGCTACACAACTTTTCCAAAAGAACCTATTACTTTGACCAGAGAATAAGCTCTGTGTACCACAGCTTTTGAAATGATATATACTGTCCCGAAGCATTGTTTTGCGGCGGGCAACGGCCTGCAGGTATAGGAACGGAGAGAGAGAGAGAGAGAGAGAGAGAGAGAGAGAGAGAGAGAGAGAGAGAGAGAGAGAGAGAGAGAGAGAGAGAGAGAGAGAGAGAGAGAGAGAGAGAGAGAGAGAGAGAGAGAGAAGCAGGGCAAGAAAGAGACAAAATGCCATAAGCCACGACCTGGCCGGCGTACGCTATCGCTTGCGGAGAGGGAAGGAGACGGAAATAATCTGGATAGGTCTTCCCTTTCTCTCGCCGTCGTGATACTTCAACAAGTTTCGAGAAACGGTGGTTCGGTTATTAATAAGGGAGAAGTGGTCTGAGCTGCCAGTCAGTGAATGGAGTTTTACTGCAATGTGTAAACATTTGAACTGTATCGAGTTGAGAGCTGATAATTGTGTAGTGATTTGAAAGTGACTTCTTTTGTTTGTTTTCGTGTGGTGAAGCCACGAGAGACTGTGTTGGTGTATGTTACGTTATCCTGCTGCAAAGGGCTGCACAAACTGCCTTTCTATGGAAATAAAGAGCATTTTGAACTTCTGCAAACTTGACTTTTAATTTTATTAACCCTCAAAGTAACAACACAAAGAAGAAGCCTACAGACCAAAGCTCAGGTGTGTACCTGATAAACTGCAAACACTGAAAACTTTTACAATGTCAAAAACCAAAAGTAAGTTGAACATTAGAGTATTTTGTGGACATCAAGAGCAGACATATCTGCAGTAGGTACCATTTATGGAATGAGAATCACGATATAGAACAAGAAATCCGTATATTAAAATGGTTCAGGGATAAGCTGCATTACCAACGTTGGAAAGCTATATGATGGAAAACTAAAATTTCGACACCAACTTGCAAGAGAACCTGAAATGAAATGTGTGTTATTTAACGTCTGGTTTCAATGTACTAACGGAGGAAAAAATTGAAAGGATTATAATTGAGGACAATGGGATGGAAACAGTGAGGAGGATGTTAGTAATAATGACTTAACAGATGAAGATGTCAGGCATAGAAGTTTTAAAAATAAGACTAAAGGCAAAATTATTTGACTCAGTTTTACGTTGTATCAAGTGAAAAAATTTCAGGAATAAGAGTATTTTATTTTTAGGAGACTGAACGACTTCCCTGAAAAGCGACATTTGAAATAAAGCATCCAGTGACTCTTGAGAGGCTGAAGTCATTGCAGTGAGATATCACTGTCACTGAACTCCAGGGAAAACAGGTAAGAGATTCGCATCAAAGATTTCATTTGAATATTACTGTGTTCCAGAAAAATGGCATGGCTACAAGCATAGTGAGCGCGAATTTTTGTAATTTCATTCCAAACTCTATTACTAGTCATGCTCTCATCGAGCCTTGTTGCAAATTTTATCTTGGAGCTAGGATTCTCAGGAAACTATAATTGCACAACACAAGCATTTACAAGACCGGTTACCCTATGATCGATCTAAATTACGAATTATAGCTGTAAACATTGTAGTTTATATGTTTAAGTCAGAAGACTTCCATTCTCATACGGAATTATTTTTTAGGTCAAATTTGGTGAGCCCAGCTAGAAGCCGCGCCTTGTTGCAAATTTCATCTTGGAGTTAGTATTCTAAGGATACTATAATTGCACAACACAAAAATTTACAATACCAATTGCCCTAGAATTCATCTAAATTACGAATTAAAGCTTAAAAATTGTAGTATATATGTTCAAGTCAGAAGGCTTCCATTCTCATACAGAATTATTTTTGTTTGTCAAATTTTTATCAAAATATATTATAATTACTATTTACTTTTATTCAATAAAAGCAAATAAATCTAAAGTATATGCAGAAAGTATATATCCAGTTCCTGTTAATACTTCGGAAATAATTAGTCATTTTCTTCACCGCAGTAAGATATTACAAGTGGAGCCATCTTTCGACGACAAGACAAGGTTGGAACATTATTATCTGACGATATGTTTGAGAATTAATGTTGCTCTTCTGGCGGTTAATTAAGAACTAATGGAGCGTGTGTTTATAACGTACGTGGTATGTATTTATAGAACTTTTCACGTGATTGTACGTGCGTCTGTATGTCAGTTAAATACTAAACTGGCCACCGGCAAATATGTACTCAATGCACAAGACGTAAGTAATGTCGAACAGGTGAAGGCATGTACCCGTTCAGAATCAGTGGTGGACTGGCCACTAGTTAAATAAGTAATACTACACATACTTGAATCCATCTATTTTGGTCTATGATAGCTTAGGTCAGCGGCGGCTGGTGGATTAAATTATTGGTGATGCAAAATTGAAAAATAAAATAAAGAGAAGTAGTGACTCACCTATTTATACAGTAACTCTGCTCTCCTCTCCTTAGTCCTGGCGAATCTATCGATAACCTTTGCGTTGAAGTCGCTGATCTTCATAACAAAATCTCTCTCAATTGAAAGCATTGCTGATGCTGTCAATCGGTCCTGTGACATTGTGTTCCTAAGGAAAGCTTTTACTGTTTTTAAAGTTGAGAAACAGCATTTTGCTTCAGCGGTAGACATTGGCATCGTTAACAACACTCACAGGAGTTTGACATATTCGCTGAATGTAGCACATAAATTGTTTTCCTTATTGAAGTCCATCAAGCACAAAGCGCCGGACTTTCCACAAAATTCTTCTCGACTGTAAATTGCCGTCAGTTCTGTAGGAATTTTTGTTCCAATGATAAAAGGGTAGAACCTTATTGTTTCTCTAAGGGAATCCTCTGGAAATGTCTTAGAAATTTCTTGATGAAACAAAGTTGAGGCTACCAGATGTTCCGTGAAGCTAAATCTGTCCTTTGCTTCTCTAACAATGTCACATACTTCAAGAGCTTCTCTTCTTTTCACGTCATGATCTTCTATGCTTCTCCTGTTAATTGCAGTTTCTTCGTGTTCCTCGATATCCACGCTATTTATTACTTCTTGCACTTCCCTTTTAAATGAGTTTAGCTGGGCGATGGCAAACATTGCATTGCAGTCTCGTTTCTGCAGCTGATTGTATAAAATGTCTACATGGGGCATGATCTTGTGGAAGAAAGACAGCCAGAGCTTCTTGTACATGTCAGGGTTGAACTTACTATTGAATGTTCTAGCTTTTGGCTTAATCGTTTGAGTTACAGAAATGTTTGGCGTGGGCCTACACAATCCTTTCACTTCAGATTTTTCTTCAGCACTCCGTTACGAAAAGGGTTTTTCCAGTAAAGATCGCACGGTATTTATTCTATCAGAATTTTAAAAACGTTAAAAAACAACACTCACAATAAGCACTATAAATAAAATGTTATAATACTCAGTTGAACCTTAAGCAAAGCTGCATGAAGTCACACTACAGAGCAAGCAGAGCACACAGAAGCTAAGCCTGAAGGTCACGCTATAGCCGTTGCTAAGAGTAGGAGGAGCTAGGTTTATAAACCTCCATTTAAGCAATGCATAAGAAGCCACTCCCATCTCTTCACCTTCCCCAAACTCCCTCAGAGAGCCCAATTTGGGCGAAATCTTAGGTTAACACTTCGCTGATAACCTGGCGGCTCCTACAGATAACCTCTGTTTATTTAGACAAAGGAGAAACCCACAGACAAACACTCAGTTGTGTACCGGATAAACTGTAAAGACTGTGACAACTTTTACATTGTCAAAACAAAAAGGAAGTTGAAAATTAGACTTAGAGAGTATTTTAGAAACATCAAGAACAGACAAATTGGCAGTAGCGTACCTTTTATGGGATAGGCATCACGATATAGAACAACAAATACATTTATGAAAAAGTATTCAGTGCTCGTGGGCAGAAGCCACGCCGTGACTCAGTGGTTAGACCGCTTGGCTCTCACCAAGGCGGCCCGGATTCGATCCCGGGCGACCGCAAAGTGAGATTTGTGGTGGAAAACACGGTGCTGGGGCGGGTTTTCCTCGGAACCTCCGGGTTCCCCCGCCATTTTATTTCACCGGTGCTCAACCTTCATCTCATGTATCATCAGTGTCACCGCCTGCGGTGCCGTATGTAGTAAAAGCGGGCATTAAACACTACACATCTCATTTCGCGTGGGCAGAGGGGAAGGAGACAGAGAGAGGCTCCCGATTCTTCACTCTATTGTTGTTGCCCAGCATTCTAGAAATAATGGCTGGTGGCTATAAATACCTCGCAGGTGTTAGAAGAGCAGTTGTATGATGGTTGTTGTGACATTAGAAGTTTGAAGTGTACCGAAGTGACTTCTTTCATTTGTTTTAGTGCGGCGGAGCACTGAATCTACCTTGAAGACGGCTTATTGTTAATATCACATCCTTTTACTGCAACAAAAGTGGTTTTATATTTCTGCAAGCCGGATTTGCGAATCTACGTAACCCATAGTGTCACAATATTATCCTTATTGTCGGCTGTTAGTAATTTGTGTTGCTACAGATAACAGTAATTATATAATAAACTTTTATTGCAGCCAAATGTCCATACTCAATTTCAAACAAATGCAAATTCTTCAATTTTTCGCACTAACGCCTTGGTTCGAATAGTCTTTAATGGATTTGTCTCTTTTCCTGCACAGTTCTATATGGTAACGTTCATATGTTTGTCCGTGTAAGCTGCAGTCACACGTTTCTGCTGGCTCATGACATGATGCATTGTCACAGATGAGATGATGGAAACCGAGTACCGCCATTCTAGTAAACAAGTGCCCCATCTCAAGTTGTCTGTGGTCAATGTCCGGTCCATCATGGCCTCCGATTCAATACACCTTGGGAAAGCAAGTTGCATACATCAGGTGCACTCAAAGCTTAAGAAAGATGTTGCATGGATAAGTAACTGAATAGCACAGCCGTTATAAAACTACCAATAGAACTGCAGCCATACCATGAAATTAAGTTACAAAAATTGTGACTTATATATTTATTTCAGTTGACTTCCATTCTCAAACAGAATTACCTGTTCGGTTAATTTTATATCAAAATATATTCTAGTTACTGTTTACCTTCTTAGAACTAAACACAAATAAACTTAACTTATAGTTAAAAAGTGTAAATACAGTTCAATTTAAAACTTTATAAATAGTTACAAATTTTCTTCATCGTGGCAAGATATTACTGGTGGAGCCATCTGTGGACAGGAAGACGAGGTCGGAACATTAGCATTTGTCATTCTGTTTCTCAACTTAAGTTCTCTCCTGGCGGATAATTTAGAACTAAAAGAGCGTGTCATTACAACGTACACGCTAATTATTCATAAAACCTTTCACGTCTGTGTGTCGGTTATGTACTAAACTGGTCATTTAAATTCAGTACCTTGCAAAAGCTCTAGAAAGTAATTTGCCATTTTACAAAACAGGTGCTTTCTAAAATTAATATAACTTTAAGTCCAATTAGTGCTCGATGCTCCATAAGTTGCTAGTGCTTACCATCCCAGGGTTACACATCTTCTCCAAAAGAGCACATTACTTTGGCCCCATAGAACAAATTCATGTACAACATCATTTAAAATCACATAATACAAAGGAGATACCCACAGACAGTAGCTGTGTGTACCGGACAAACTGCAAAGACTGTGACAACTTTTACATTGTCAAAGCAAAGAGAAAGTTGAACATTAGGCTTAAAGAGTATTTTAGAAACAACAAGAATAGACAAATCAGCAATAGCGTGTATTTTACGGAGAAATTTCACCTTTAAGTGCAATTAATTACAATTGTTTCTGACAAATGTTGAATTCTGCTTAACACCTTAACCTGCTGTACGTCTGAATGGAAGATGGTTTAAAGAGTGAACGAACTTACAAAATCGAGAGGTAAATGCAAAACTTTACATCAGGTTTATACAAATTACTCGAAATGGTGACCGAATTTTCACTGCAAAGTTGATAGCGGCGAACAAATGACTGTCGTGCTCTGTACAAAATTCCTTTTGAATGTCGAATAGCTTCACGTGCTGTTATTATTTGGGAGTTAGACTCTCTTCTGATATATGTATTGACAACAAAAAGAACAAATTACTACATTACAGGAACTGAACCAGTGGTTCAGTGGTTCAAATCCCGGCTATGGCATTGAATTTTTAAATCTGACTCTACGTTTCCTCAAATACAAATTATTCAATTTTATGCAATGGCGCCTGGATACGCGGCACAATAGAGTGGTAGTTGTACAGCTGCCGTAGACTTTGAAGTGCACTGAGGGAATCACTCAGGATTAAGCAGCCCCCAACTTTCGTCTACGTACGTGTAAAATGGCCCGGTATATTGCATAGAGCTCTGCAGTAAATGGACCCTGGGCTAATTTGAGCATCATTTCACCCATTCCACTCATCGTCCGATATGACTTAACGTAATATACAGGGCGTAAAATACAAAACAAGCAAGTTGTATCTGCACACACATCAGTAACTGGACAATACTATAGGGACATCCTGAAAATGTTGCAAGGATATATCAAGTGCAAAAGACAACTTTTCCTTGAAGCAGGCTGGATGCTGCACCACGATAATGCGCGCCCACATATCGCCAATGTTAATGCTGAATATCTTGAAAAGAGCAACGCGAAGTGCATTTCTCACCCTCCTTATAGTCCGGATTTAGCCCCATGTGATTTTTTTCTATTCCCTTACTTGAATAAACGCCTTCGTGGGCGACATTATTCATCATCAGAAGCAGTGGTGAATGCTACGGAGGCGATTTTGAAGGATCTCTCAAAAATTGTTTGCAGCATGTCTTTGAAGACTGGCAGAAACGCTGGGACAAGTGCATCGCAATCAGTGGAGACTATTTTGAGAAGGGCCATCAAAGGGATGCCTTCTCAAAAGGTATAATTATGGTATAATTATGCAACAAACAAACCTTCTTAAGAGGGTCTAATAAGTGATTACAATCATCTCATGGAGGTAATCCAGCAGCAGACCAGCAGAAGAGTCGGGTCGTCCAGGTTTACCTGGACGGAGTGTTTGCTGCCCAGCACCTAGCCGCTTATTGCGTCTTTGTCTGGGCAGTATAGAAGAGTCATCTTTCTGTCTCAGGCGGTTGTTTTCGGCAGTGGACATATCTAGCCTTGTGCGCGCTGTTGCCCCGTGTGGGGATGCGCCCAGTGCTGGCTGCGCTGTTCCGTCTGCCTGGGAGGCATCTGACCACAGTCCGCTTCACAGGCTAGAGGGAAAGGAACAGTGTTTAGGAATTGAATTTACCAGGCCCATTTCTGGGTTTGGAGGTTTGGAGTCAGGGGAATGTGGCCCTGTTCAGTTCTAGTTACCCAAAGCATCTTTGTGCAACCCGTAGCTCGGTCGAAGGCGAGGAGCCCTGTGGTCGTATTGGCCAAGTGTGTTCACCAGTATGTTTGGATGGGAGTCCAGCTTATCGTAGATGGTGCGCACCACGTCCACGATGTAAGGGATCCCAGTGTAGGTATAGAGGATGTTGGACGGGAATCTACGCCCGGTATCGTAGATCATGCGCAGTGCCCTGTTCTGGACGCGCTGGAGTCTGCGAATAGTGGTGGAAGCCGCTGATCCCCAGACTTCGCAGCCGTACAGAATCAGGGGCGGTAAAATCGCCCGATACAGGCGTAGTTTGAGGTGCTTTGGCATGGTGGATTTGAGTATTGGGTATAACTGCGTTAGCGCTGCATGCCCTTATCCGGCTTTGACCCGGACGTGAGTTGCGTAGGTGAGACCGCGATCGAGGTGGACGCCAAGGTATTTGGTAGTGGGAACCCAAGGGATTTGCCTCTGCCTCAACCTCAGTGACCAATCCGGTCGCCTAGCTCGGATCTTAGCCAGGAGAACAGCAGAGCTCTTCTCGGGGCTAATGGCCATCCTTCACTTCTCACTCCAACGGCCAATGGCTCGGAGCTGGCGCTGCAGCGGAGAATGACAATATGTTAGGTTTTTGTTACGTGCCATTATGAGGACGTCGTCGGCATATTGGCACGTAACAGTCTGTGCTTCTAAGGGGAAGTCAGACATGTATGCCGCAAACAGTATCGGGGACAGTACACTGCCCTCCGGGACTCCCGCGGCTATTGGTCAGATAGATGACAACCGTCCTTCCACTCTCACCCTGAACGTGCGGTCTCTGAGGAAACTACTAATCAGGGCGAGATAGGGAGGAGGTACGTTGGCCTCCCTGAGTTTGTACAGTAGGCCTTGGTGCCAGGTTGTGGCAAAGGCTTTCTCTACTTCTAGCAGCATGGCGACTGTCTTGAGGTTTTCCTGGAAACCCAGGGCTGTCCTCTCGGCCAGTCGCAGTTGGAGGAAATCTGTAACAATTGTGGATTATAAAGCTGATTTAGAACTCTTGTACTCTCACAAAGGATTATTTCTTCAGACAAACTGGTGTCACAATATATTCTGGCTAGTACCTTTTTCCTTGTAGTAAAAAGCAAATAAAGCTAAGGTATATGCGTACAGTATAAATGTAGTTAACTGTAAAACTTTGTAAATTATTTAAAATGTTCACTACTGCTGCAGGATGTTACAGGTGGAGCAATCTGTCCATTCTCTTTTCACCCAAAGTGAACTTAAAGAGATAATTAAGAAATATATGTATTCTTAGCTAAAAAGCACAATATTGCACTTGATGAAAATTGCACCAAAACAAAATTGATTCCAGCTTACAAATCGACTCAGAAAAACTCTTTGATTGGCCCAAATATTGTCATAAAGGCTTCCTCCAAAATATATGGATCTGAATTCTATAGAATTAATGGATACATACCAAACAATAGCTTGCTTGCAGGAATGTAAAATTAAAATGAATGATTTGAAAAAACTCGACAAATGGAATTGGGAAGGGTCAGGAGTATTGGGAAAAAATTATAATTGAGAACGGGATGTAAACAATCACAACGATGACAGTGGTGAGTCAACAGACCAAGAGATGTCAGCCGTAGAAGAATTAACATATGAATAAAGGCAAAATTGTTTGACTCAGTGTTAAGTTGTGTGGAAAATAAAAACTTTTCTGTACGTATATTATTTAATTTATTGGAGACTGTACGACTTCCCTGAATAGCGGCACATGAAATAAACAATCCAGTGATACGTGAGAGAGCTATGTCATCGGGGTGACCTATCACTGACATTGAAGTTCAGGGAAAGCAGTTAACAGACTAGCATCAAAGCTTTCATTTAAATATTGTCACGAGTCCATTGTTGCGGCGAGGCGGCGCGACAGATGAGTCTAAAATATTCGATCCAAAACATAAAATCAAGTTTTTTTTTTTTTTTGGCTGATTTTTTTTTTTTTTTTTTTTTTAACTACTAAGGTTAGGAGGTGAAAGATAGGAAGGTAGTTTGAGTGGCTTTGTGGGATCCCGCTAAAAGCACTCCCGTTAGTAGAGGTGAAGTGTAGGAGCTGGCCGTCAATAACGGCGAGCGGGTAAAGAATGATGGCCAGGCGTCGGACATGACCAAAAGGCCCTGAACGAGGCGCGTGGAGTAAAAGTTGTGGCTTATACATTTAAATCAGAAGAGTTCCATTCTCATACAGAAGTACTTCTTCGGTCAAATTTGTGTCAAAATACGTTCTAGTTATTGTTTACCTTCATACAACGAAAATAAAATAACCCTAAGGTATAAGCAAACTGTATAAATATAGTTTAATTTAACAATTTGTAAATAATTACAAATTTTCTTTACCGCGGTAGGATTTTACAGGTGGAGCCATCTGTGGACAGCAAGACGAGGTCGGAACATTACCATTTGTCAATTTTTTCTCTCCTAGATAAATAATGATATAAAATAGCATGTCTTTATAAGGTATAGAGCTACTATTTATCTTGAAAGGAATCCTGCGCGGTAGGGAAGAGTAGTGGGGATAGTGCACATATCGCCACAATCACACGCGTAAGATTACGAGATGATGATGATGATGATGATGATGATGATGATGATGTTGATGTTGATGATGTTGATGTGTATAAGGGTGCTCAACTACAGCGGTCATCAGCACCCTTACAAAAACAAGTAATGGCAAAAGCCAGATATAAAAAGTTCCAAAAACTATATAAGTATAAAGAAAACTATTAAAATTTCACACACACACACACACACACATATATATATATATATATATATATATATATTGTAATGCGAGCGCTGGAACACCCTGTGAAGCAGCTGAGAGCGGGAGACAGGGAATGTTCGGTTAGCCACGCCCTCGCCTCGTTTGTCCTATAGTGGTGACAGGCTGTGGTCAGGGGAAAACATGACTGTGTCGTCTGTTTCTCTACACCTGTTTCTCGAAATTACGGAATCTGGAACATTCCCCTGGTCACTAGAAACCGGCGATATTCCTATATAAAGAGGGTTACAGACGGACAGAGTAGAGTTGGTTTTGTCAGTTAGCGAGTGAGGAGACAGTCAGAGTTAGTGACGTGTTAATGTACGAGAAGATTGTGCAACGGAAGACTGTACGTAACTGTGAAGGTGTACCGGAGTTTACGTAACCGCGAGTACAAGGAAATTGTAACGGACGAACTGGTGAATTGTAACTGTGTGCAGCAAGTAATTCTGTGTAATTGGCAAGTGTTTAACTGTAAGTCGGTAGAAATAAAGAACATTGTTGAGTGGTGTAATTGGACTTTTCATTTCACAAACCCACAAAGTCACACTGGTGTCAGGAAGCGGGAAAACAACATAACATCACCGAACATTACAACCATGGAGGCAGCATTAGAAAAGATTTTAGCGGAACTGAAAGAAATGAAGACGGCCAACGACAACATCGCCGGGAAGATGGAAGAAATGAAGGCCGAACTAATCTCGGAAATGAAGACGGCAAATGAAAACCTCGCTGCAAAAATAGAAGCGGCAAACAACAACCTCATCGCCAAGTTGAAACAAATGAAGACGGCAACGACAACATCACCGAGAAGAGGGAAGAAATGAAGGCCGAATTAACAACGAAAATAGAAGCGGCAAAAAACAACCTGGCCGCAAAGCTGGAAGAAATGAAGACGGCTAACGATAACCTCACGGAGAAGACGGAAGAAATGAAGGCGGCGAACGAGGCTCTCGCCGCAAAGTTTGAGGAACGGTTGGCCGGCGTGAGGAATGACGTCACGAATCTGGGCAAGCGGAAGGGTCAAGTAGACGACCGCCTTAATGATTTAGAGGAAAAGGCCGACGACATCGCAAAACCCCTCACCCGCCTGACGGAGGAAAACCGGCCTTATGTGTGGACGGAGGACGCCGAAGACGCTTTCTAGCACCCGAAGGAGATCCTGTGCAGTGCTTCAATTTTGGGTTTCCCACAACCGGGTGGCGCCTTCATTGTGGACACCGACGCCAGCGACCATTGCATTGGAGGTGTCCTATCGCAGATCCAGGACGGCCATGAGCGCACAAGAGTGGAAGAGAAGGAGCGTGTCGCAGCAGTCCGAGTAGTTGTGGCAGTGCCTGCTGAAGGCTGGGATAGCGCAGGCCTGAGGAGGGAGCAGCTGGCGGACGCAGACTTGGGGCCACTCTTGGGGGAAGTGGACGCAGGGACGAGACCAACCTGGGAGGACATCGCACCGAGGAGCGCCACCTACAGGTCGTGCGGGGCCCAATGGGACTCGTTGAAGACAAGAGAGGGCGTGCTGTTCCGGGTACGGGAGTCATCCGATGGGAAGGCGCAGAGAGAACAGTTGGTACCTCCCCGGAGCAAGGTCCCGGAAGTCTTGGAGGAAGTGCACGCCGGTACTTCAGGAGGACACCTGGGAGCGAACCGTATGATTCACGAACTACGGCAGCGCTACTTCTGGCTCAGACTCCGGGCAGATGCTGGTGGTACACCTGGACCGCCTCGCACGCTACGATGGGGCTGTTCGGGGCGAACAGCTTTGAGGAGGGAGCAGTGTAACGCGAGCGCTGGAACACCCTGTGAAGCAGCTGAGAGCGGGAGACAGGGAAGGTTCGGTTAGCCACACCCTCGCCTCGTTTGTCCTATAGTGGTGACAGGCTGTGGTCAGGGGAAAAACATGACTGTGTCGTCTGTTTCTCTACACCTGTTTCTCGAAATTACGGAATCTGGAACATTCCCCTGGTCACTAGAAAGCGGCGATATTCCTATATAAAGAGGGTTACAGACGGACAGAGTAGAGTTGGTTTTGTCAGTTAGCGAGTGAGGAGACAGTCAGAGTTAGTGACGTGTTAATGTACGAGAAGATTGTGCAACGGAAGACTGTACGTAACTGTGAAGGTGTACCGGAGCTTACGTAACCGCGAGTACAAGGAAATTGTAACGGACGAACTGGTGAATTGTAACTGTGTGCAGCAAGTAATTCTGTGTAATTGGCAAGTGTTTAACTGTAAGTCGGTAGAAATAAAGAACATTGTTGAGTGGTGCAATTGGACTTTTCATTTCACGAACCCACAAAGTCACAATATATATTTAAAAAAAGCAGAAGAAAACGAAATATCAATCAAAACCTACTAAAAATTTCCTTCACGAAATCCTAAAGTGTAATCTAGAAAAGAATCTAAATACCTTACGAGCTCAGATACGCATCCCTCAACCACCAGGACAAACCTTTCCACCGCCACGGGTCTCCACGCACGGCCTACACGTGGGTGGACCTGTTGACCGTCTCCCTCAACCACGAAGAGGAGCCCACACGAGGGAGACTGTTGGCTCGGGACCCCGGGTGCGTCAAACCCGCACCTACCGAAGTAGGCCCCTGGGGGGAAGATTACGAGAAGAGAGGGCGGTGCGTAAGGTGTCTAAAAAGAAATTTCGTTCTGGAAGCCAGTTTTGCAGCTCTTATAAACTAAGTTGTAATTCTTACTATGGTAGTACTCTCCACGCTTTTGTTGTATCTTAAATAGTACATAGACATTTGGAACAAAACCCTGTTCTCCTCCAGCAGACATGATAAACAGCTATCGGCCTTTCAATATCGCTGCAGAGTCCCTGTAACGTATTTCACTTCAGGCATATGGTCCAGTATGTGCTGTATTTATATAACTTTCATCCATATAAACTATATAAACTTCACTTCGATATCTCCGAATATTTCGTAAATACTTAAGCCTTTTTGCACGTATGGTGCGATGTTCGATTTAAATTTGTCTGTCAGGCTGTGTTTTGTTTTTCTTTGAAATAATCCTAGCTTCAAGAGAACTCTTCTTAATGTTCAGACACTGCCTTGGAAGTCAGTAGAATTTTTAGCTTCATAAGCACTTTCTTCAAATTTGGTCTTTGTTTTTCTGTGCTTTAAAAATTATTCATAGTTCGCCTAACTACTTCTGAATTAAAACATCCAAATTATATTTTGTGCATGTTTACTGGGCATAGAGAAGGACGTTATTGCACTAGCATCAATGGCTTTTCTTTCCTTAATAACTCTCCTAAACTGCTTTCAGACACAACTGTTGCCTCAGATACCCTTCCCCAGATTTTTATAGCTGACCCAGAACATTTTTCCTTTTTTATAAATCTATGGATATTGATTATTACTTCTCGTGTTTTTAAATATAGCACTTTATTTCCTAATGTGCTGCTAGGAGGCGTCATTTATAAATGCTCTCTTGGAACCAGGAGACAAGCACATTTTGAAACAAGCTGTAGTGTTTCCGAGTTACTCTGCACGTGTTAGTTGCTCGCAACTGATACGCAACTGAATTGCCCTACCCTCCAGTTGCAATCGTTCTGAAGTGGACTCGTCCAGCTACCACTGCGCATCGCTCTGCACATTTCAAGATAAAAATATACATCTGTACTTGGTTATTATATTCCCTTATATCTTGTTGTTTATATTTCTCAATAACTATAGTGGAAACCTTCCCTGATGCCGTTTCAAGTATTTTAAAGTCATTTGTGTTTCTAACTACGTCCCAAACATATTTACTTTCTAGCTGTTTCCTTTCCTCACGTAAAATTTCATCATATTTATGACATTCAGATAGGGCGTGTTCTGGAGTGTCTTCTAAATTACATCGATCACAATTACTGGTGTCAGACCTTCCTATTTTCTTAAAATACACATTATATGGTCCATGTCCCGTTAAGTATTGGATACCTAATCTTGTTGGTACTATATCTTTTAATTTTAATCTTTCATTTATATTCGGATAAAACTATAAGTTCTTCTTCCTTGAAGTGGTGTATCCCATTCATGTTGCCAATCTCTTAAAAGCTTCCTATTGATGTCTGCTTTATTCCTTAAATATTCACATATAACATCTTCGATTATTAAAAAATCTTTTCTTTTGAGCCAATAATTTGCAGCTCTCTGTTTTATTACTAAGTTACACATGTTTTGTAGGAATGAGTTGTATTCTACGATGAACATTGACCTTGCTAGTAGCCCTACGTGGTATAGCCCATACCTGGCCGCTCTTACACTGCCCAAGGAAATTGGTACGAAGTTCCTAGCTCTGTGGCATGCAGTTACACATGTTTTGTAGTAATGAGTTGCATTCTACGATTAACCTTGCCCTTGCTAGTAGCGCTGTGTTCTATAGCCATGCCTGGCCGCTCTTACACTGCTCAAGGAAATCGGTACGAAATTCCTAGCTCTGTGGCATACAGTTACATCTGTTTTGTAGTACTAAGTTGTATTCTACGACAAACCTTGCCCTTGCTAGTAGCGCTGCGTTGTATAGCCATGCCTGGCGGCTCTTACACTGCTCAAGGAAATCGGTACGAACTTCCTAGCTCTGTGTCATACAGTTACATCTGTTTTGTAGTAATGAGTTGTATTCGACGATGAACCTTGCCCTTGCTAGTAGCGCTGAGTTGTATAGCCATGCCTGGCCCCTCTTACACTGCTCAAGGAAATCGGTACGAACTTCCTAGCTCTGTGTCATGCAGTTACATTTGTTTTGTAGTAACGAGTTGTATTCTAGGACGAACCTTGGCCTTGCTAGTAGCGCTGCGTTGTATAGCCATGGTTGGCCGCTCTTACACTGCTCAAGGAAATCGGTACGAACTTTCTAGCTCTGTGTCATGCAGTTACACCTGTCTTGTAGTAATGAGTTGTATTCTACGATGAACCTTGTCCTTGCTAGTAGCGCTGCGTTGTATAGCCATGCCTAGCCGCTCTTACACTGCTCAAGGAAATCTGTACGAACTTCGTAGCTCTGTGTCATGCAGTTACACCTGTTTTGCAGTAATGAGTTGTATTCCATGACGAGGCTTGTCCTTGCTAGCAGCCCTGCGCGGTATAGCCATGTCTGGCCGCTCTTCCACTGCTCAAGGAAATCGGTACGAAATTCCTAGCTCTGTGTCATGCAGTTACACCTGTTTTGTAGTAATGAGTTGTATTCTACGATGAACATTGCCCTTGCTAGTAGCGCTGTGTTGTATAGCCATGTCTGACCGCTCTTACACTGCTCAAGGAAATCGGCAAGAACTTTCTAGCTCTGTGTCATGCAGTTGCACTAGTTTTGTAGTAATGAGTTGTATTCTACGATGAACCTTGCCCTTGCTAGTAGCGCTGCGTGGTATAGCCATGCCTGTCCGCTCTTACGCTGCTCAAGGAAATCGGTAATAACTTCCTAGCTCTCTGTCATGCAGTTACACCTGATTTGTAGTAATGAGTTGTATTCTACGACGAACCTTGCCCTTGCTAGTAGCGCTGCGTGGTATAACCATGCCTGGCCGCTCTTACACTGCTCAAGGGAATCGGTGCGAACTTCCTAGCTCTATGTCATTCAGTTACACCTGTTTTGTAGTAATGAGTTGTATTCTACGACGAACCTTATCCTTGCTAGTAGAGCTGCGCGGTATAGCCATGCCTGGCCACTCTTACCCTGCTCAAGGAAATCAGTACGAACTTCCTAGCTCTATGTCATACAGTTACATCTGATTTGTAGTAATGAGTTGCATTCTACGATGAACCTTGTTCTTGCTAGTAGCGCTGCGTGTAATAGACATGCCTGACTGCTCTTACACTGCTCAAGGAAATCGGTACAAAATTCCTAGCTCTGTGTCATACAGTTGCATCCGTTTTGTAGTAATGAGTTGTATTCTACGATAAACCTTTTCCTTGCTAGTAGCGCTGCGTTGTATAGCCATACCTGGCCGCTCCTACACTGCTCAAGGAAATCGGTACGAACTTCCTAGCTCTGTGTCATACAGTTCCACCTATTTTGTAGTAATCAGTTACATTCTACGATGAACCTTGCCCTTGTTTGTAGCGCTGTGTTGTATAGCCATGCCTGGCCGCTCTTACACTGCTCAAGGAAATCGGTTCTAACTTCCTAGCTCTGTGTCATGCAGTTACATCTGTTTTGTAGTAATGAGTTGTATTCTACGATGAACCTTGCCCTTGCTAGTAGCACTGCGTGGTATAGCCACGTCTGGCGCCTCTTACACTGCTCAAGGAAATCTGTACGAACTTCCTAGCTCTGTGTCATACAGTTACATCTGTTTTGTAGTAATGAGTTGTATTCTATGATGAACCTTGACCTTGCTAGTAGCGCTGCGCTGTATAGCCATGCCTGGCCGCTCTTACACTGCTCAAGGAAATCGGCACGAACTTCCTAGCTCTGTGTCATACAGTTACACCTGTTTTGTAGTAATGAGTTGTATTCTACGATGAACCTTGACCTTGCTAGTAGCGCTGCGTTGTATAGCTATGCCTGGCCGCTCTTACACTGCTCAAGGAAATCGGTACGAACTTCCTAGCTCTGTGTCATACAGTTACACTTGTTTTGTAGTAATGATTGTATTCTACGACGAACCCTGCCCTTGCCAGTAGCCTTGCGTGGTATAGCCATGCCTGGCCGCTCTTACACTGCCCAAGGAAATCGGTACGAACTTCCTAGCTCTGTGTCATGCAGTTACATCTGTTTTGTAGTAATGAGTTGCATTCTACGACGAACCATGCCCTTGCTATTAGCGCTGCGTGGTATAGCCATGCCTGGCCGCTCTTATTCTACTCAAGGAAATCAGTACGAACTTCCTAGCTCTGTGTCATACAGTTACACCTGTTTTGTAGTAATGAGTTGTATTCTACGATGAACCTTGCCCTTGCTATTAGCGCTGCGTGGTATAGCCATGCCTGGCCGCTCTTATTCTGCTCAAGGAAATCGGTACGAACTTCCTAGCTCTGTGTCATGCAGTTACACCTGTTTTGTAGTAATGAGTTGTATTCTACGATGAACCTTGCACTTGCTAGTAGCGCTGCGTGGTATAGCCATGCCTGGCCGCTCTTACACTACTCAAGGAAATAGGTACGAACTTCCTAGCTCTGTGTCATACAGTTACATCTGTTTTGTAGTAATGAGTTGTATTCTACGATGAACCTTGCCCTTGATAGTAGCGCTGCGTTGTATAGCAATGCCTGGCCGCTCTTACACTGCTCAAGGAAATCGGTACGAACTTCCTAGCTCTGTGTCATGCAGTTAAACCTGTTTTGTAGTAATGAGTTGTATTCTACGATGAACCTTGCACTTGCTAGTAGCGCTGCGTGGTATAGCCATGCCTGGCCGCTCTTACACTACTCAAGGAAATAGGTACGAACTTCCTAGCTCTGTGTCATACAGTTACATCTGTTTTGTAGTAATGAGTTGTATTCTACGATGAACCTTGCCCTTGATAGTAGCGCTGCGTTGTATAGCAATGCCTGGCCGCTCTTACACTGCTCAAGGAAATCGGTACGAACTTCCTAGCTCTGTGTCATGCAGTTAAACCTGTTTTGTAGTAATGAGTTGTATTCTACGATGAACCTTTCCCTTGCTAGTAGCGCTGCGTGGTATAGACATATCTGGCCGCTCTTACACTGCTCAAGGAAATCGGTGCGAACTTCCTGGCTCTGTGTCATGCAGTTACACCTGTTTTGTAGTAATGAGTTGTAGTCTACGATGAACCTTGCCCTTGCTAGTAGCGCTGCGTTGTATAGCCATGCCTGGCCGCTCTTACACTGCTCAAGGAAATCGGTACGAACTTCCTAGCTCTGTGTCATACAGTTACACCTGTTTTGTAGTAATGAGTTGTATTCTACGATGAACCTTGTCCTTACTAGTAGCGCTGTGTTGTATAGCCATGCCTCGCCGCTCTTATTCTACTCAAGGAAATCGGTACGAACTTCCTAGCTCCATGTCATGCAGTTACATCTGTTTTGCAGAAATGCGTTGTATTCTACGATGAACCTTGCCCTTGCTAGTAGCGCTGTGTGGTATAGCCATGCCTGGCCACTCTTACACTGCTCAAGGAAATCAGTACGAACTTCCTAGCTCTGTGTCATGCAGTTACATATGTTTTGTAGTAATGAGTTGCATTCTACGATGAACCTTTCCCTTGCTAGTAGCGCTGCGTGGTATAGACATATCTGGCCGCTCTTACACTGCTCAAGGAAATCGGTGCAAACTTCCTGGCTCTGTGTCATGCAGTTACACCTGTTTTGTAGTAATGAGTTGTATTCTACGATGAACCTTGCCCTTGCTAGTAGCGCTGCGTTGTATAGCCATGCCTGGCCGCTCTTACACTGCTCAAGGAAATCGGTACGAACTTCCTAGCTCTGTGTCATACAGTCACACCTGTTTTGTATTAATGAGTGTCATTGTACGATGAACCTTGTCCTTGCTAGTAGCGCTGCGTTGTATAGCCATGCCTGGCCGGTCTTACACTGCTCAAGGAAATCGGCAAGTTATTCCTAGCTCTGTGTCATACAGTGTCACCTGTTTTGTAGTAATGTGTTGTATTTTACGACGAACCTTGCCCTTGCTAGTAGCGCTGCGTTGTATAGCCTTGCCTGGCCGCTCTTACGCTGCTCAAGGAAATCGGTACGAACTTCCTAGCTCTGTGTCATGCAGTTACATCTGTTTTGTAGTAATGAGTTGTACTC